>JAQFVV010006252.1:1124714-1803818 GCA_028023455.1 Epiperipatus broadwayi
CTATACAGAGTTTTTAATGTTTACTAATTAGAAAACAATATATATATTCTTTTAAAAAAAATGTTTTTATTTTTTAAAAAAATAAGTTCATGTTAAAAAGTTCTGAACTATATATAGGTTTTCTTTAATTGAGACTTAAAAGAATCGTCACTCAAGTTTATGGGTTTCTTAGAATTTTATTTTTTCTAAGTGTGTATGGAATAAAAACCCATATTATTAAAAAAGGTGTTCATTTCAAAGAAGAATTCAATAATTAACTTTATGAAATCCTTTCAAGATTTTTACTGCAATTTTCAAATTAATTTATTGACTTTCACAATTTTTTATTGCACATTTTAACTATTTAATTAAATTGTTTCTTAAAGAATTAATTTAAAAATTATTAATTGACATAACACTTTGTTTGCCTAATTAAAATAAAAATTAGTGCTTTTTAAAAAACTAATTATTATTTGGTTTTTTGTTTTTATATTTTAATCATTTATATTCAAAACTTAATTTCAACAGATCTCTCAGCAGTTTAGCTCTGGCACATTTCAAGCTTAATAAAACAGGGTTCACAATGACTGATCCTAAAGAGTTTGTTTATTTATTTATTTTTAAATGTTTTAAAAGTATTATAAAACAAAAATAAATAAATAAAATAGTTGTTTAAACATTTTCTTTTTTGGCATAAATAGTATTACTATGTTGAATATTTGTGGAGTAATGCTTAGCATGTCCATCAAAGGCTTGGAAATATTATTTGTTTTTATTTATTTATATTAAACTCTGTATTAACAATTGACACGAATTGTTATTTTATATTATTTTTATATTATATACAGAAGTATTATTTATTTAATTTACATTAATATTCTTAGCTAAAGAGTCAAACTAGAAATAAAAACACAAACTTCTCACTGTTGTGAATTGCCTATCATTGTAAGTAGTCTCTTTCTTTTCATAATTTTTCTGTAGAATTCTGGAGAGATCTTATTCTGCATTGTGATACTTAAAATTTTTTTGCCTTACTAATTGTAGCTTTAAGTCTAGAAATAGTTGAATCCAATATAGAAACATTATAAGTGTTCAGAATATTTTCCATATAGGATTTAAATATTAGAACATGATTTTGAATAGCTTTTGATAATATTTATTATCACCAAAGTACTAATGCATTTTTTCCCCAGATAGAAAAATTAAAATCTTTTTATGTGTAGTTCCTGTAACTGACACAATGAATAATTTAATTACTAATCTATCCTCAATGATGAGATATCTGACATCTTGCATTAAATGAATATCTTTTTTTTTCATGTGTCAAAGCATCGACCAGGAAGCGAACCCATGAACCTGGTACAATTGCTTGTAAGGCAGCTGTGGTGACCAGACGGCCACCAACACATACAAACCATGCATTTCTTTTTTTTTTTGTTATTTCTATACATTTTTTTGAATATGCATCTCATGCTGAACTCAAGAAAGATTGCAAATAATGCTATTGTCAATGAATTAAAGCTCACACTATAATCAATTTTGTATTTTTTAAAATATAAATAAACAAATTAAGTTATGATTAATTATGATTTAAAGAAGTAAATCTTAAGATTTTACAATCCATAGATGATTACCTAGATGTAAGATAAGCTTTTCTTACTGAAGCTTTTGATAATTGTCTGCTTAAAGATAGGTTGAGGTAACTAAGCAAAATGATATAAACAATAATTTGCCATAGATTTCTATATCTTAATTTATTATTTAAAGTTATATCATCTATTTTAATAAGCTTTTTAAAATGTTACTGGTGTAGCCACAATATATAGAATAAATTTGGTTATGATATATATTTTCATTAGTTAAAAAGAATCATATCAAATTTAGTTTTTTTAATAAATGTTTTAAAATAAGTAATGGATGTAATTAATTTTCATTATATCCATTACTGTTTTACTACCAAAATCATATTAATAAAATATGATATTTTGATAGAACAGCAGTTTGCATTTAAAGTCATTGATGTTTTGATTATATTCCCTTAAAGTATTCCTCCAATAAACATCAATATGTATCAAATATATTAATTTGTTTATTTGTTTTTGTATATCAGTTTTGGTAAGCTCTTGTGGTCAATTTCTATTACAGGTTACTATTAGTAATAATTTTTTTTTAATCAAATTCAAAATTATAATGTTTAGGATACTTAAAACTTTGATGTTTAAAAAGATAACCGTGAGCTCAATGCTCATAGAAGTATGAATTCTTCTCAACTAACAGTGAAGATCCTTGTTATATTATAATTGTATAATTTTATTTTTACAGTCAATGAATAAATACTATCTGACCAATCATTATTTACTTGGAACTTTTACCTTCTGTTTAAATTTAGCTAAATACTCTTTTACAAACCACTATTTGATAACAAGATATTTTGACTATAGGTAGTTTAACTAAAAGGAAAATAATAATATTGTTAATGACCTGAAAAAAAGTTTTCCCAGCCTGAATTTGAACCCCAGGTCAATGATACATTATGCTGTAAAGTTCTTATTTTTAAAGTTAGAGGCAAAAAGAAAAAAAAATTCTAAAGTATATATTTTTATTGTGTTTTTATTAAGAACCAGATGTTTTAATAAGTTGTATTATATTTATTGCTTTAGATTACTTTGAGAATTGAGTACGATTATTACAAATATATTTTTATAACAAACTTTTTAATATAGCACTACTTGCTAAAATAGAATCACTACATATTTAGAGGTTTGAAAAGATAATTTATATTTATAATAGTAAATAACTTGTTTGATTAATATTTACCAATACTTAGGTATACATGTGTATTTTTTTAAAATGTAATTATTAAATTAATATAGAAGTACAGAAAATCTCCAGTGTCAGCAAAAATCAAATGTAGAATGAGCCCACTTACATTCTAGCTTTGATTATACATATGCATAACATTTAGGGATGTATTTATTTGGAGAGCATGATTTATATATATTAACATAATTTCAAGCCAATTATAAGCTATTCTGAAATCATTATAATTAATCAGAGGAAAAGACTGAGCCTCATGTTTAACACCCTTAAAATGGTAAATCATTCTTCAATTAATATACTTCATGAATAAGATGCCGTTAATTACCAAAAATTTTAGTAAATTTCATTTATATAATTATAGATAATGCCTTATACAATATTCAGTTAAAAGTTTAAAAGTATATATATGAATAACTTTGTTTCATTGTGCATAATGTATCTGCTTGCCTTATAGTGATTGTAAATATTGCATGACCATTATAGATGGACATTTATTCCAGATTTGAAGCAAGCTTATTTCTTGTAGCCAGACTGTAGCCAACTCAGTTAAATATCTGATTGTTCATTAATAAATGGATAAATAGATAGCTTTTATTATATATAAAGGGCTAATGAGAATGGAAAACTAACTTTTCACTAGCTGATATTTGATTGGCTTGATAAGTATTGTTTTCTTCATTATTTCTCTTTAGATAAAGGTTGATCAATTATAGTGATTTTAGAATAGCTTATAGTTGTCTTAATATTACATTAGTATACATAAATCATACACTGCATAGTAAATGTTATCTTATATGCAATCAAAGCTGCTAAAGTATAGATGGGTTCATTCTACACTTTATATTTTTTGACAATTAGTTCACATATTAGCTTGTTAAGGGTTTTCAATACTTCCATATTAATTTTATCTATATTCAAGCTGCCAAAAAATCATATTTAAATATAATTATTGTAAAATGGATTTATGATAATGAAACAGTTATTGATAGAACATAAACAAGTAGAATATATCTTTTATATTTATGCATGTTTTAGATTTATGTCACTATTATTCAAAGACAATACAATCAGTAGTGAAAAGTAGTAGGAATTAATTATAACCATGTCTAAAGAGTCATTCTCATCTTTGAAAATCTTCAGATGATTTCTGAAAAAGTACATGTGCAATTAAAAGAGTGTATTGATCACTTTCAAATTTAATTAAATGCATATTAAGTTCTCAACAAGATATTGTATCCAAGTGATAATAATTGAGCATTATCTTCTTTTCAATATTAGAACTATATCTCAATTTAATCAACCAATATTAGTAATAAATTGAGAGAAAAAAAATAATGTTTAGATTTCTAATATATTTTGATTAATTTATTGCATTATGCAACATTTTTGTCTTTCAAAACTCTTAATTTAAAATAGCAAAAGAGTACAATATTTAAGCTCTGATAAGTTTTCTGTTATCTTCAATAAAATTCATGTTTATAAATTCAAATGGCATTTAATAATATTTTAATAATTCTTTTAATTGTTAGGACATAAATAGATTGTAGTCTCATTTATTCAAGTGATGGATATATGCATATGAATTAAAAATTGCAAATAACACATTCAAACTTTCTTTTCAAAGTGTAAATAACTCTAATTTGATGTGCAACATTTATCAAGTTAATACTTAATCAAAGTGGTTTAATATCTTTAATTAAATAAGTTGATTATAGAGTTATTATTTTTCCAAATTTATTGTATATAAGTGTGATGTGGATCCTTTATTAGTATATAAAAGCAATGGAAAAAAATTATATATAGGTGCTCTAAAAATGTGATAGCAAAATCATAAAAAAAAAACCACTTTCCTATTGTATTGATAATTAAATCTACTATTGTAAAAATTCATCTTTAATATATTGGTGTAATTATATTACTACAAATATATGACAACATAGAATTTGTGGCTAATGTTAATAAACACTTTGAATACAATTTCAGTATAAGTTTAAAAGCATTAATATTGTCAATCAGCTACTATAAAATTACTGTATTATAATAAATATATTTCATAGAATAAGATACACTTACCATAATTAATTGAACAAACATATTTTAGTAAATTTCTTTCATGTAATTAAAGATGATGTCTTACCCAACATATATGAAGAACTTTATTTCGGTGCTTAATGCATCTGCTTGTCATATGATGATCATAGATATTGCATGATCATCAGAGATGGACATTTTTTTCAGATTAGTCAGACTATAGCCAATTTATAGAAGGCGAGAAAGGAAAACTGTAACTTATCACTAGCTGATATTTGATTGGTTTGATTAGTATTGTCTGTTTTCTTCACCATTTTTCTATAGATTAATGCCATAAAAAAACCATTGCCCTGTAATATACTATTTTATAACTATTATAACTTACGTAATAATTTAAAATCTGTTGTATATACATTTATAGTTGTTATTATTATTAGATGCTATTTAGTTGTCCTAATCTTTTAACAACCATGATTATCAAATTTCTTAAAATTTTCTGACTCCTCAGTACTATACACACTATAATACTGGTCATCTTATTTCTAGATGTACTCTATCTATTCATCAAAGACATTATAAGCATTGTACATTTTTTTTGATGAATTATACCCTACAATATAATCAAATAAGATAATTTCAGTCTTTTCATTTGTGTTTTAAGAAAAAGTTTAAATTTAATCTGATTGGTATTCACTTTTTTTTTTATTGTCATGTTTTTAGACTCTTTACTTTCATCATAATTCAACAAATCATCACATGACTTGCTCTGTTTACATTTAATATATGCTTTTAGAAGTAGTTTTTTGTTTTGTTTATTCTATAGCCATATATTGTAAAATTGAATATTCAATAATGTTAGTTGATAATACTATAGTCTACATTCTCTGACCATCTAATGTCTATTGATTATTCAAACTTACAATTAATGATTTGATATAGAATATGTATAATGGATATTTGTCCCTAAAACCATATGTAGAACATAATCCACAAAAGTCATGTAATGTTATGTTGTATTTATAAATATAGCCAAAGTAAAAGACAACCAAACTAAGATCATTAAATATATTTTACTGTCCTAATATTAGATATATAAAATTATATAATCAAATTATGTCTGTGTTCAAAATTAGGTAGTTTTTTTTTTTTTAATTTTAGACTATTAACTTAACAGCATAAATGAGTTAAATATTTCTGTTAGATATGCAAGTTCAAGTATTTCAAAAGTTCTCATTGATGTAAACATATTCAGAAACTAATCTGGAGAAGTCAATTATGGGACTACCATATAATATTCATGTATTACTCAAGTTTACAATAAATGCCTTTGGAATAAAATAAATGTAGGGAATATCTGTTCATAAGTGCACCATCACCTTCACATCCATGAAGAAGACACAGGAAATAAGATATATAATATTCATATTTACAATTTTTGTTATACTTTCAATTGCAGCTTTAACAATAATAATCTGTGAAAAATTTCTTAACTTTTGGATTTTTCTGCTGCTTACAGATGCTATCAAAAACATATTTTAATAAACAATATATTATGGTCAACAACAAAAAAAAGTTCATTTAAAAGTTAAACAATAGTTTTTCACTTTTATTTTTTATTCAGTTGAAAGACTTATTTTTTTTTTTCAATTCCAAAAATGTATGATTGACTAGACAATTTGGTCAGGTGATGTTTAAGGTTTAGAAAGGCAAACTAAAAAAATTCCAAAAAGAAATAGGCGCTTACATCAATCATATCTATTTTAATTTTTCATTCATCATCATCATCATCATTATCAACCATTATCAATCCACTGCAGGATGAAGGTCTCTCCAAGTTTAATTCATCTTCTCCGATCTTTAGCTTCTCTTCTCCACATCACCCCTGCACACTTTCTTATTTCATCCATCCATCTCACATGTGGTCTCTTTCTGGGTCTTTTACAATCTCTTGGAATCCAGTTTAAAATTTCAATTGTCCATCTATTATCATCTCTTCCAGCAATATGTCCAGCCCAACTCCACTTCAATCTTTTAATTTTTTCAATGATGTCAGTAACACCTGTTTGTTCTCTTACCCATACATTGCGTTTTCGATCTCTTCTTATTACTCCCAACATACACCTCTCCATACTTCTTTGAGTGGTCTGAAGTCTCTGTATTGCTCTTCTATTGAGTGTCCAAGTCTCAGATCCATAAGTAAGAACTGGTAAAACACATTTGTTAAAAACCTTCCTTTTCAAACACATAGGCATATTTCCTTTTAGTATCAAGTTATTTCTACCAAAAGCACTCCAACCAATTTTAATTCTATGATTAATTTCCTCCATTATGTTTCCATCTGTATTAATAATCAGACCAAGGTATTTGTAACTGTTAACTTCTTCTAATTCATCATAATCAATCTTTATTTTCATATTTTGAGCAAACCGATTAAACATTACTTTAGTCTTTTTAATATTTATCTTTAGTCCTACTTTCCTACTTTCATCTGATAACTCCTGCAACATTTCCTGCAGCTCTGAAGCATTATTTGCAAAAACAACTACATCATCTGTGAAATCTAAATGACTTAAATAATCTCCATTTACTTTCACTCCTTTAGTTTCCCATTTTAATCCACAAAATACTTCTTGCAGCACTGCTGTAAAAAGTTTTGGAGATATGGAGTCACCTTGTCTTACACCTTTCTCAATGTTGACTTTCCCAGTATCATTATGTAATCTAATTGTTGCTGTTGCATTTTTATAAATATTCTTTAAAATATGACAATATCCTGGATCTATACCTTGATGATCCAATGTTTTAATCACTGAAGAAATGTTTATAGAATCAAATGCCTTTTCATAATCTACAAATCCAAAACATAATGACAACTCATATTCATTTGTCCTTTCTATAACTTCTCTCAATACCTGAATATGATCTACTGTACTAAAACCACTTTTAAATCCAGCTTGTTTTCTTGATTGGTGGAAATCCAATGTTCTCTGTAGACGAGTTGTAATTATTTTGGTAAAAATTTTATATAAAACTGATAAAAGGCTGATAGGTCTGTAATTTCTAATATCTTCTTTATCACCTTTTTTAAATATTAATATTATTACTGCATTCTTCCAATCATCCGGTACATCTTTATCATTTAGACATTTGGTATATAACTTTGCTAAAAAATTTTCTGTTTCTTCACCTGCTTCTTTTAATATATCAATTATAATTCCATCATTACCTGGAGCCTTTCCTTTCTTCATACATTTAATTGCATTTCTCACTTCTTCATTTAAAATTCTGGGCAATTCGGAAGATGTAATAGATATAGGAGGTACTTGATCTTTATTACTATATAATTCTTGATAAAAATTTTCTACCAATTTCATGATGTCATCTCTCTTTTTAGTAATAATTCCATCTTTTTTCCTTATTGCAGATATAAATTTCCTACCAATACCAAAATGTTGTTTTACATTCTTAAGACTTTTATTTTCTTCTACAGCTTTTCTTGCTAGTTCACAGTTATATTTTCTTATATCGTTTTCAACTCTTTTCCGCACCATTTTACAAAATTCAAGATATTCAATTCTTTTTAGTGCATCATTTTTGTATATCTTCATATTTCTTCTTTTCTTCATAAATTCTCTAGTTTCAATAGAAATTTTTTTGGTCAATTGCTGCTTTTGTCTACCAGCTATCTTTGTTGCAGTTTTTAAAAGTGTATCAGTTATTTTCATATTAATTTCATTCAAATCTGAATCATGCTCAAAATCTACTAATACTTGAAATCGATTTGTAAGTTCTAATTTAAATTCATTAGAATGTTTCTGAAGATTAGGAATATCAACTGTAAATATTGTTTTTCTTAACAATTTTTGTCTTTCTAGTTTTACATTAACACGCATCTTGCACCTTACTAATCGATGATCACTTCCTGTGTTAAATCTATTAAGAACATTACAATCTTGAAATATGTATTTCCTGTTAGTGAAAATATAATCCAATTCTGCTGTACCTTCATTTGAATGTTTCCATGTCCATTTTCTTTTAACATTTTTCTCAAAAAAAGAATTCATAATATAAAGTTTTTCTTTTTCTGCAAACTCCACAAGTCTATGTCCTCTCTCATTTCTATTACCATAACCAAAATTACCTACAGCACTTTCATCTTTCATTTGTTTACCAATTCTAGCATTAAAGTCTCCCATAACAATTTTAAAATGTTGTTTACTCTTATCAAAAGCCTTTTGTACATCCATATAAAAATCTTCTACTACTTCATCACTATGAGAACTTGTTGGGGCATAAACCTGAATTATCTGCATTTGGTATCTGCTATTAAGTTGTATAACTAATCTTGCCACTCTGTCTGATACACCATCAATCTCCACAATATTGTTCTTCCACTTTTTATTTATAATGAATCCTACTCCACTTGTATTTCCAATATTTGTGCCTTTATAATAAAATATATGTCCACTTTTTAAATCAATTGTTTCTTCACCTTTTCTTCTAACTTCACAAAGTCCAATAATATCCCATTTAATATAAGAGAGTTCTTCTTCTAATTCTTGCAATCTTCCTTCAATGAAAGTGATCTGCAGTTGTAAGTACCTAAATAAAAAGTTGTCATCAAATGACAGCCTGGGTCCGCAATCAGGAGATTCTTAGCACCCTCCGCCTTCGGCCACCAACCGCTGCCTTGGTTGGTGACTTTACAGCCTCCTGGGAATAAGGGCCATGCTTTATTTTTGTCTGTCATAATTGTATATATGTATTGGAAAAATATTTATCATTTACACAAACATTCATTCTGCCTTATCAGGCACTGAGAAGAAAGACCATGGTGTTTCTCGATCTTAAACTCAGAGGTAAAAAGCCAAAAAACTCACCACGCTGGCTAATGCGTGTTGGTGAGCAGCCCATCCATGTTCGTATACTATATGAATAAACACATTATACTATGTTTTTTTCCACTTCATTTTAAAACATGAACATTAATTTATTTTAAACTATAATATTATAGACTTATTTTTACCGATTGAAATAATATTAATTGTGCAATTAATAATTTATTAGTTTTTATTTATTTTTCTTTTATGTTCTTATTGTCTATCATTATTATATTTTGTGATTTTAAAATTAAAATTTTACACTATTTTTTTAAATTTACTAAATAATGATAATGGAAAAAAAGAAGTGGAAAAATAAAAATGTGAAATTATAATTTTAGAACAATATAATATATATTTATTTAGATTATGTGTGATTTTTTTTTTAGTCAGTTTAACTATTAACAGAATCTTTCATAAAGGAATCTGTAGAGCATCCAACCAAGAAATTGTCACTAGTGATTTTATTAATTTCTTCAACTCTGCTTTTGTAGCTGTAGATTTTGAAATTATTAACTATTTCCTTCATGGTTTATGTTTGTCAATCCAACGTTAATTTTTTATATGAAATAAATGAGCATGTAGACCATGAGTTGTTCTGAATCTATTGACAAATCTGTCTTTATTGTTAGATCTAGAAAAATAAATTTATTTGAAATCTCAGAAGAAACTCAGTTTTATGCATAATTTTTTATTTGACAATCCAAAAAGGGAATCTTGATTTGAGCCAAATCTTAGATAGTGAAACTATATCGCGAATTATTGGCAAGTCTGATCTATTTAAGAGATTTTTATATATTTTTTGTGAGACAACTTCTCTTCTGATATTTAGTGAAGGAATATTTCTCATAATAATATTTAATTGAATATCTAAAAGTTTGGTGTGAGATTTTTTTTCTCCAAACAGATATTTTCTAGTAGAGTATTGTAGAGCTAAAGAAGCTGTCCATTAAGTACTTTCATCACAATATCAAGTAGTAACAGACAGCTTTTCAAGGAGGTTATTAGTAAAAATTATTTTAAATCTTAAATAAATGATGAAAATAAGTTGGGCATGGTTCAAGATTACTTTTAATTAGTATGAGATATGATTGTGTATCAGTTTATTGTTGTAAAAGATTTTATTCAGAGTATGAAATGTTTCTCTGTTGTTTAGATGAAAAATTGAGAATACTACCTTCACTGGGTTAGGCGTTAAGACCCCAATCTTTGAAAAAGATTTTTCATATCTGTCTTAAGAGACCCTTCTATTTCTCAAAATAATCTATCTCTTTTGAAAAATGAGTGTCATGTAATCAGAATAGATGAATTTTCTGCATTCTATTTTTAGAAGATGAATGATTAATATATTAAATAAAATAGATGAGAGAACTGATCCTTGTGGTCATAATTCTATAAAATTTTGCATATTCTTTAATTAACATTTAATGAAATTTTGATATTTTTTTAATGGATAATATTTTGTCAAGTAAATTAACATATTTTTTTTTTATTTAAGCATTTTAAGAACTGCAGACTATTGAAATTAAAACATTAAAAATAGCATAAGTTTTTTAAATTGATTTTGAGTCTTTTCTAATGTGAATTGTAAAAATTAAACTTTTTTACAGCAACTTATTTCTGAACTAAAATCCACCTGCTATATAGATAGGTGACTCTCAGCTTTTTGAAAAATTCTTATTAATATTGATAAATTTCAAATTGCTTATAAAAAATACCTAATAGTGACATTGGATGATAAGTTTTTTGATTATTGTTGAATTATTTGGTATTATAATTGCTATGCTTTTACCGCATGCTAAATTTTTGAAATAGTTTTTATATGAATAATGTTGATGAATAATTTTTTCAGCTATACTTTAACTTTAGGTCCTACATTTTTTACAAAATATGAGCATATGCTGTCTGCTTCTAGTTTTTTTTCTGGTTTAAGATAATCAAGGCAAGTTCAGGTTTAACAGCATTCACTGCTTTTATTAGATTGATTTTAGAAGAATATTATGGGAGAGATTCCTAACGTTTCTGCTCTTATGATGTTTTTTCTCATTTAATATTTAATCTTGGGTTTACTACTGGTAATATTATTAGTAGTGATGGTAGAAATTATTTTAAAGATACTTTTACAGCCATCAAGATTAAATAAAAGTGCCAGATTATTCACATAACTCATCCTACCAGTAACATGCATTGATATGGGGAACTAATTCTCTTCACATAGAAATTAGACCATCTCGATGAACTCCTGATTAAGTACAGAAAATTATGAATATAATAATAAATTTAAACTTAAATTTGCAAGCTATTATAAAAGTTAAAAAGTGATTATGATATTGGTGTGAACTAACCAGAATCATTGATAATAGAAGTTCATATTCATTTTCACTTACAGTGTTTAGATTTTATTAATATATTAAATGGGTGATATTCATTAAAGTTTCTGATATAACTCTTAAACTGAGATGTTATGTTGGATTATATTAAGAGAATAGCAATCAAAATGACAAACTAGAATTAAAGATTATCTAACTATTTTTGTTTGATATATTTTGTTTTAGTTAACCCAGCCACCTTTAGGAAGAGAATTCAACATACAAACTGAACTCAAACATATGCAAAAAATATTTTGCTTATGCTGTTTATTGCAGATGTGAACCCAAGATCTAAATATTCCTATTTCGTCTTCATCTTTGTATTTTTTTTTTTTTAAAAAAATCTGTTTAATCAATTAAGTAATAACTGTTGTGTCATTTTGGCATTTTGATGATTTGATGTCACATGAACTTCTGAGCAACCATGTTATGAAAATAGTTATTTTCACTATACGAGTGTTTTAATCTATTTCAGAAATATTCAATTTTTAAATTTATTTTCTCTTTACTTTTGTTAGTTAATAAAAAAGCATAGTTGATTGATTTTAATTCTTTTTTCTTTTTTTTGGTTTGTTTCCACTTAACTTTTTTTCTTCATTCTATTTTAAAATGTTGCCTGAAACTACTTTCACTTGAGTAATAGAATAAAGAGTTTATTTTATGCCAATACTCAAAAAGAAAATCATTTCCAATAAAAATTTAGAAGTGATGGGGGATAGATCTTCTTTTAGGCACTCACATTTCTGTAATATTCAATTGAGTGCTATTCCAACTAACCTTAACATGTTTTTTATATATATCACAGTGCGTTGAAATTTAATTTTTAAAACAGATTTTTTTTTTTTTACCTAATCTGTTAGTATTGCTGAATATTTTACATAAGTACTGATTTGATAGTAATTTTTATTTTTAATTGAAATAAAACTTGTGGAATTTTGATTAATGTTTTAAATACAGCTTTTAACACACACACACACACACACACAAAATATTCTTTTGAGTTGTAGCTTATATGTGAGGATAATATTTACAAGTTAAAAGTAAATTTCTTTCTTTTAAAAGATAACCTTTTCTATTTATTATATATATATTCTGGCTTCCGACAAACAAATAACAAATTTGAAAAGCTGTTGTGTGAGAGATGTATGTCATATAATCAATATTATAAGCATTGATTCTTCCCTACTAAAATATGTTCTGGTATATGTTTTATATATTAATAAATATTTTTTCTATATTTTTGCTTTTGAATGTGTATAATTTAGTCCATTTGTATTTGTTCGTTTAACTGTTGAAAGTATATTGAATTAGTTTTAATAACAATCATTGCAGCTTGAATAAATAAAGATAAGCAGAATGTTCTCTGATTAATTACCTATTCAGAATTTTTCACATTGCTGAAATTAAATAAAATAACTTTTTATTTTTAAAGTTAATCCTTTAAATGATTTTTGTAGCATATTTATTTATTTTATTCATAATTAGGCATCTTCAAAGCTTTTGTTTGATAATATCATAAATACTGACTATAAAACAAATATATTAGGGGTCCCCAACCTTTTTGCACTTAAGAGCACATTCTATAATACCGGCCAGGTGGCGGGCACCATTTATTTTTTCAATGTAAATTTATAGTTGGATATTGTTAATAATACACATAATGTACAAAAAAATATTTACTTCAAAAATAAAATTTTAACATATAATTAATGTTTATATTTTTACACTGTAAAAGTATAGTATGTCCTACAATTTGATTACAATATAATACAATAATTTATAAGAAATTTTAAAAATTTAATTTATTTGTATCAGATAAATAATTTTTTATCGTGTTCGGATAGCGGTGGGCACACGTAAAACGGTTTGCGGGTGCCATGGTGCCCGCAGGCATAGGGTTGGGGACCCCTGAAATATATGAATGTAATATATTGCATTCTTTACTACAAGTGAAATGGGTGTTACATACTTTTAAGTATTAAGCTCATACTTAAACTTTATATAGATAAGTGAAGTAGTTTATGGTTTATGGAAAGATCATTTGAATAAAGTTTATATTTACAAAAACCTTATATGGCACAATTGTTTATGGATAAATATTAATAACATTTAATTGAGACTACAGAACAATTAAACTGTGCATTGATTTTTTTTAAAAATATTATTAAAAGTATATAGGCAAAACAATCTTTAAATAGACCATTTCAAGGTAAAGACTTCTCTAACTGCCTTCTGAAGAGAAACAATAGAGAAGAAGACATTATTCACTTTTTGGTGAGGTTTAAATTTAAGGCTTTAACTTTTAATTAAAAATAGATACTTATTTACTGATCAATAATTGAATGGATAGCTTTTAAAGTTTCACCCAATTTAGATTCCATTCTCATGTCATGGACAAAGCAAATAGGTACTCTTTAAGCAGTATGCCACAAGATTTTTCAAAAATATATCTTTTTGTTAAGAAAAAATATAAAATATCTATATATTAAAAAGCAACATAATTTTGACTTTAAAAATTTTTTATTCTGTTTTGCAGCTTAACATATAAAAAAGTCTTTTTCATTACTTTTTCAAAAGTTGTAACAATTAGATTCTATCAGAGAATTTATCTGAAGACAAAAATTAAAAAGTCATTTACAATAACATTTGAATAATTTGCAGTATTCTTTCATTTCTCATTTCTTTTTTTATTTACTCATTTCTAGGAGGGGAACATACAATGTTATTCTTTTGATAAATACAGGTCATTTTCTTTATTACCAGTCCATTGCAAATAATTTTGGCATCATTTTAACTTCAGAAAAAAAAAGAAACAAGAAAAACAAAAAGTTAAATGTACTTTCTGTGATGTTTGTACAAATTATTCAAAAAAACACATATAAAATATACTGGTATTTTAACCATAATATCTTATATCTTATAATGTTATCTGTTGGTTTCTGCAGCACATTTTTTTTCTCAAAATATTTTTGTTTAATTGTAGCCATCTATGGATAATTTATTGTTTTCTGAATGAAAGTAATTAATATCATACGTCTTTAGAATTCTTTGGTGTACTTTATAACATTGATTAGATATTTATCTTTTGTAAAATTTTGCTAAAGTTTTTTATAAAATAGGTTTAGCAAATCTTTATTCACTTCATATGCATGAAAATATGCTTTTTTATAATATTAATAATAATAGATTCAGTATTATTATATTTAGAAAGCTGAAGAACATACATAATGATATTATGTTCATGTCAGTCATATTTTCTGAATATTAGGAAGATTCCTAAATTAATTTTTTTCAGTGCTATGTGTTATTCTTATAGAATGATTCATACATTAAATTTGGCAAAATACCAATCATATATTTCTTAATGAAAATAGCTATATCACTGTAATGATATATCAATGTTTTGTTAAAAAAAAAAAAAGTAGCATATTAAACTTTGTGCTGTATCTTGTCATCCAAATCTAATTTTTTACCTAAAAGGTTGTCTATATTTTTTAATTGATTCTCATTCTTAAATTAAACAATATCCAAACTAAAAGTTGCTGATTTCCCCCCCCCCCATCACTAGCTAAAATAAGTGATTTTTTTTAAACATTTAATTATTAAATTAAAAACTTTATAGCTGCATTCAAAGCATGAATTGGTGAGAATATTTCAATCACAACCAATCTGTAATTAAAAAATGAAAAATAATAACATATTATTTTTGAGCAAATACAAAGTTTGTTTCATATGAAAATTGCTTGAAAGAGTGATTTTTATTAAAAGTAGAAATGATTTTTTTTGCTTAATATACATATATCAAATCTTTCAGATTTGCAAACACTCATCCAAGCTTTAATGGATAATGAACTATCATTCAATACATAATGAGAAAGATTAATCTGAAAATTTTTATTTTGAGTTCAAGATTTGTTATAAGCTTGGAAGAATGTGTCACAAATCTTTTTTCACAAATCTGAAAGATTTAATTGGCTACAAATATTTATCAGATGCATTTGTGAATTTATATATATATATGATAAACAAAAATGCAAGTTAAAAAACTTGCTAACGCTTGTATTTATGTCCACAGATGGCGTTCTACCAAAAACACCTATCAAGCGTATGTTTCGTTTACATAAACGTCAGAGTAGTTAGTATTCACTATCTCTAACTATAATTCCACTTTCAGATCATGATTTCAAGCTATTTGCTATCGTCAGTGAAAGACAGGAATAAAGAAACTAGATCTAAATACAAACTCTGAGCGTTTATGAAACAATTTCTATTCAGCTTGCAAGCGTGAATTTTTTAGACACTTAATGTCTTCAAACTCAGCATAGCAAACCAGATAGCTATATGGGTCTGATCTCAGTTCAGCATCACCACATAGAAGAAGCCTCTGCAATCTATATCATTGCAAGAAAGACCTCAAAGGTACATTTATGATAAACAAAAATGCAAGTTAAAAAACTTGCTAACGCTTGTATTTATGTCCACAGATGGCGTTCTACCAAAAACACCTATCAAGCGTATGTTTCGTTTACATAAACGTCAGAGTAGTTAGTATTCACTATCTCTAACTATAATTCCACTTTCAGATCATGATTTCAAGCTATTTGCTATCGTCAGTGAAAGATATATATATTAGTGTTTATAAATATACCTAATTGTAATATATTATGACAATACTATGCAATAGATTTAAAATTTTTAATATTTTTTTTGCTTCTACTGTCATTCTTACTTTAATCAAAACTGATTACTATATTTTTTATTTCATTCCATGCATTTTTTACAAATTTGCATGAAATAAGTTAGCTTTATTTGGTAAGTAGTCTGGAAACTATGAAAATTTATCATGCATTTAGTCAATCATATATATCTCAATCTTTATGAGTTCTAAATTGCTGCATAATATTTTATAAATATAGACAATATGGATATATGGTTTATTTTGCTATTTTTGGCTGTAGATGAAAATGATTAAAATCTCATCAACTGGTCGTTGATTAATGTTTTTTTCATCACTATTTCTTTTTAGAAAATATAGAAGTCCATCTTATGACTTTTCTACCTTTTGCATGTAAACACATAATCTTGACATCTTATTTTAAAAGAGTATATTGCTTGATTACAATTAGGAATTAAAATTTGATTTATTTACAGAATGTTATATTTATTATAATTTTCAAAACAACTATTTTTCAAACAAAATATCACTTGATCATCAATATTTTTTTGCTCCTTTTAAGCTGTGATAATAAATATTTGACATAAATTAAAAGTTTGAAGCAATACATGCTTTCAAATTGTCAAAAAAAATTTTTTTTTCTATTTTAGAATAATTTAAATAAATCTTTTATCTAAATACTATTGTCTAATTTGTCTCTAAAATGTTTTTTTAATAATAATAAATTTAAAAAATTAACACATACTATATAAAGTATTTTAAAAGATTAGTATTTAATGTTTTTGAAAGATATAGTTTTTTTTTTGATAACTATATATTATATATTGCACAATTATGATTCTTTAATACTATGTTTTATATTAGGTGGTATCACTTTTTTCACCTCTATCAATGAAATATTTATAATTTTTTATTTATTGTAAATAATTTGCAGATTTTTTGGAAGTGAATTATATTATTTAACATCTTGTACTTTTTTCAATTCATTTTTATTATAAGCTAGTTTTATTTCCTTTAGTATATATTATCACTTTAATATTCAATACACACATGATTATTTTTCATGTTGATTTGTAAACATTTTTTAGTTTTCTCTATTGGATTACCTCCTGAGAAAATATGTAGTAAACAATATAATTTTAAAATGCTGTGGATAAACTATTTTTGAATGATGATCAAAGATTATCACTGCTCATATCCTTTAGGCCAGGGGTGGGCAAATAGTGGCCCGAGGGCCACATGCAGCCCTCTAACAGTTTTTATGTGGTCCTCCAAGACAATCAGGAAAATCCATCTTGAACTGAGATTTCCTTCCTGTGCATGACTGAAGATTTGTCTCTAATTTTCCACTAGGATGGCCACATCAATACACATGCACAGTGTAGATACCATGTGCAGGGCTTTTCCAGTTGATCTACTTAATTTCAATTTTGTCTTTGCATTAGCAAATATATACATTTCCAACTTTAGTAAACCATGAACCCTCCAAAAAAATCAGTGATGAATGTCATGTGTTTAATGAAGAATGGACAAAAAAATATTTCTTTGGTAATACAGGGCATAAAGCAATGTGTTTATTGCATCATGAAAAAAGGTGTGGCCCTCCTCTAACCTTCACTTTTACAAAGTGGCCCCCAATGTGGCCCTCCACCAACCTCAGTGGCCCTCAAGCCAAAACAATTGCCCACCTCTGCTCTAGGCAATCTAATCATCTTTTGTATATAGAGAGTAACACATATTCAAGACCAGCCCCAGTTTATTTTGTGCTCTAAGAAAGAGCACCTGCTTGCATCCTCCCTCCAAAAAAAAAAAATTATCAACTTTGACTTTTAAAAACAAATAATTTATGGAATAAATAAAAAGCACAAAATAGATTATTTTTTCCCCAAAATTATCTATTTATTTAAAAATATGATTAAATATCAATACTATGCCCCTTATTGAATTCTGTACCCTAGGCAACTGCATCGTTTATTAGTAGTGGTATCACATCTGCATGTATATATATATACAAAACAAAGTCATTGTTATAAAAAATTTCTTAATCAGAAACAGTTTTAAACAAAACATGTTTTTGTTTTTTTGTAAAAGTTAACATATATTTAAAATATGGTAATTTTCTTTCTAAAAAAAAAATTTTTTTTTGGTTGAAAAAAGAATAATTTAGTTATTACACTGTCACACAATCCCAGTTACATACAATATATGCCATAAACAGACTTATAAATGAGTATTTTTATATTCATTTTAGAAAAAAAAAGAATGACAATATATAGTATAATCAATGCATAAAACAGTATCTATATATTTCATATCATTATTACTTAAAAATACTAATAAAGCAATATGTGTTTTCAGCTAATTAGAACAAATGTATTGAACAGAAATAAAACAAGTTGGTATCTATTTTATTAATTATCTCAACTTAATTATTAATGCAAATGTAAATTTATATTAGTTAAGTAATTGTTTTAAATAAAATATTAATTTTTAATAATAATTTTACATTAAAAACTAAATTTAACAGTAAACTTTTCATACAGTAGAGCTACCATGTGTAAGCTCCAATAATCATTGGGTACAAGAAGGTTTGTGCATAATGGATGAGTAAGCATTAGATAGAGATTTTATGCACAAACCTTACTGGGGATTGTACTGAGTGGATTTACTGTATAGAGAGTTTGCTAACAGTCTGTGTAAGCATATGAAATGATAATTACGTATGTTTTGATGTGTAAAAACGAAATTTGGTAATATATCCACTTAAGATGAATTTATTTATCTAATTATCTATGGGTCTTAAGAAGAAATGAAGCATGACATAAATAAAATTGAGATTCAGAATTAAGAAAAGTGAAGGATTATCTTTTTGTGGTGATATTTATTTCTGATATATTTCCTTGATTTAATATTTGATCTTGGAATTAAAAGACTGTTCCATATACGGTTATTATAATATTGATTAATTTTAAAAGAAAATATTTTGTTTACCATTAATATTTTTTCATGTCTTTTAGAGTATAATAATATCTTTATATATACTAGTTTGATTAGAAGAATTAAAAGAGATTATGTTGATAAGGGGGAAAAAAATTCCTCTATTTATTGTAAATTTATGAATTTACTTTTGTATTTTCTTTAAAAAATGTTAATATTGTATAAATTAATTGGGAAATAATTAGATAGTTTAGAAACTCTGCAAAATAAGAAATGAAATGTTTATGAATGAAAAATATGAAATTGGAATGATATGTCAAAAAAAAAAAATCCAATATTAAAATAAATGTGAAATATGTGAGTAAAATATTATCTGGTAATATAATATGAAGAAAGTTAGAGAAAAAGTGTGAAGTTGGAATTATTAAAATTTGTCATTATTTCTTGTTACAGACATTATTGTAAGCATACAATTTTTTATGTGCTATTATTTATATATTCTTATTATGACTGTTCTCATTTTATTGAAGTAAAAAAGTATTTTGATTTTGAAATTATGTGCATAAAAAAATGTTTGAATAAATTATAAATGAAAGCTACCATTCCCAAATTTGATTTTTTAATAATCATTATTAAATTTTACCTTAATTTGTCATCATGGTTAAATTATTTGGTGCATATTAATCTTGAACTGTGTTTAATTATGTTATAGTAATATATGCAAAATTCAAGGTAATTTTAAAATAAAAAACTGAATGTTTAAAAATTGTTTATTTAAAATTAAGTTTTAAGTATTAAAAATCATTTAAATCTAATTATTATCTTATTAAAAGATAGAAAATTATTTATTTCATTTAGCCTAGATATATAAATGGATTGATACGAATGTGAACAGGTGCAATAGGTCTAATACATGCTCTGTGTTGCAGTTATAATACCAAAATACCCCAAAATGCAGCACTTATTTTGACTGATCTAAGGAAATAGATCAATATTATTGTTGCCATCATGTGACATTTGATAGTTTATAAAATATGAGAATTGCCCATTTTTATACAGTTTTAATGATTTTATGTGAATATAATATTTAAAATATTTTAAAGAAATTGTGTAAATCTTTTATAATATTCAGTCTCTATATATATTGCTGCATTAGGTGGATGATGAGGGAGAAAAGATATTCTGTATAGAACATATTTATATATTTTTTTCCTCTAGAATTTTCTATAATTGTATAATAGTTCCTAGGAGTACATTTCCAGTTCTCCCTACATTGCAAGTTCCAAATTAAACTAAATGGAAAGAATATCATTAGTGGAGGCTGAATATGAGTACAATTCATATTGAGAATACAAAATGTATTTGAAATGGAACAAAGGCAAATCTTGGTGGGAAAATAATGTTAATTAAGTTCAAGAAGATAACCTATATGTATGCATTTTTTTTGTAATTTATTATCAGAACAACATCTAAGGAGAATCAAATACATATTTCTCTTAAATCTTCTAGTCAAATAAGACTAAATCTACTTCAAACAAGACTAAGAATAATATTTGTATTGAAACTATTTATATATTAAATAAAATAAATACTAATTAAAATCTAAGATAATAAAATGTATCTTGCATCTAAAAAAAACATATCGAACTCATTGGTTGAATTCATTCAAGTCGATTTATACCTGGAAATTTTTATCTCAGAAATATTATTCTTAGAAATCTTTAGTGTTAAAATAATAACATATGGGTATATATGTTCAGTATGGACCTCAGATGCTTTTTTTATTTTATCTATAACTTTGTTGAGTAGTCTGCTTCCATGTAGCTGTCAATCAAACATCTGCCTTTCATAATATGCTTCTGTTAAGCATAACTCTATTAATTAAATTAATTATAATAAACGCTACTGTTTCTTTTAAATTTAAATTATCAAATTCATTAATTAAAATTAACAAATAAAATTAAATAAAACAATAGCCTAACTGTTTGATTTCTTACACTAACTTAACATTCTATTACAAGTAACATTACATTTATCATTTATATTAACACTTATTCAATTTTTTTAACTTCAAATAATTTCACTTTATTATTTTACCTTTCACATTTTTATAAAAGTAATTCTTATCTATTTTGACTACACACATTCATGAGATCATTCAAAGCTATTTTTTACTATAGTCGAACAGACATGTCACTAATATTTTAATATTGTCTAATTATTATAATATTCACGTTTATTCAATACTATAATATGAATATTTCATACTAGTGCACATGTTCTTCGTGGACAAACTTTGTATCAGCTTGTACACTATTCATCTCTAATCATTCATTATTTAGGACAGATATTACATGTGCTGCATGATACCATATAGAGGAATTCTTCATCTCTACATAAAAAATTAAATTTATGGATGCATATCTTTTTTCTAGAATTTTACATTTTTATTATGCAAAAATAATAACTAAATTTGGGTAAAATGTATATAAATAAGTAAGTATTGAAGTAATCCATTTTTTCAAGATTATTATAACAGCTACATAAATACTCAATAGTAATATATTTTTTAATAAAGTCAATCTGTTTCAAACTTTACGAGATGTCCTAATATTTATTCATATTTTAAAATTCTTTTTTTTTTAATATATATATATTAAAATAATGCCATTGCCTAGAAAATACATGCATAGACATCCATAATATACTCCTTGTATGTTTTATATATTTTTAATGATAAAATACTTAAAATTTTTGTAAAATAGATAATCTTTACAATGATCTTTTAAAGCATTTAAAACTCACTCTTATACCTACATTGTATTTATTCCACCAAATATAATCTATATCTAAATGTATCTATATATTAGATATTGAATTTAGTTTTTGTTTAAAAAATATGTATTTTTCTTTAAAAGAAAAGCAAATATTAATATTGGTGCAAAGATAAATCCATAAATATTTTGTAACTAATTATATATATTTTTTCTTTATAATACATATTAATTTTAAAATTTAGTTAAAATAATTATTTAAACTAATTATAAAATAAAATTATCCGAAGGCAAGTCTATAATTGAGTCAGTTTTACAAGTTTATAATTATTGTCCAAGTAGTGGATAGAATATTTTACAATTTATATAGATGTAGTTTTAATCTAGGGCAATTATTAGAGAAGATAGTATACTTTGGAAATATTTTAGATACCATGTTCGTGGTAATTTATTTCCTGTGCTTATATATGTGATTGGGATAAACAAATTCAACAAAGTTATATTAAATTCATTTGTATCCATTTATAATAAAATATAATTCCATCCTTAGTAGCTTAATTTTATAGATTTTTTTTTATCATTTGATTAATTCTTACAAATATTTATTTTATGTATTGCTGAATATATGTTGCAAGCATTCACTTAGGAATTTAAATTTGTTATGTGTTATCCAGATGGGCTTATTTTTTATTTAATATAATTAATTTTCATTTTCTTTCTGTGATAAATGTGAGTAAACAAGGGCGTTTTAGATGAATTTTGAAATCTTGCCATTATTACAAATGATGATGACATAAATAAATACCTATGATAAGTGTTTCTATGGCTGAAGAAATCATTAATTGACTTAGAAACTTCACTTCTGTTAAAGGATCATTTATTTTATTTGAAGGTTAATTTTACTCCAATTTTTTTTTTCAAAGCTAAAATATAAAGATATCTTCATAAATACTAGAAATTTGGCAAATTCTCAAAAGTTTTAAATTTAGCACATTGGTACTATTATTTTATTGCAATAATTATTTTAATTGTATTTTTTATACTTGTTTTTTTTTTTTAATTACAAAGAATTTAATTAGAACAAAGGACTTAAACTATTTCTTGTTCTTTTATTTGCTTCAATATCAAATCACACTCTAAAATTGTATTCATTTTATTATTTTTCCCAAAAATACAGACAATAAAAATATATGTAAAACTATTTACTGGTATATTTGAACAAAACCGTAGTTACACTTTAAAATATATTTACTTAATAAAATATAAAAATAATTATGAATCATATATATTAATTTTATTTTATAATAAACATTGAAGGATTCGAATTCAGACTTTCACACGACCCACTACTCTTAGTGCCATCTCATATTGCTGACCCACCTGATCACACACATGTTGAAAAGATAAATAATCACCAATATCAGTATTTCATGCTAAACAAGCAATCATCAGTTGGTCCAGATTACTCCTGTACATGAGGGGGTCAGAATGACTAATATGTCAACATGGGTAGGATGACAACCTTGGCACTAATAAGAGCTTTGAACGTTCTATCATCAGATTGTCAGTGAAATGGAAGGCTGAAGAGTTGTGAGTTGGAATATTTTGAAACCTGTCCATTAAAGTATGAAGATTATTGGCTATCTTAATATAAAGCTGAGCACTACTAATTATATGTGTGTGTGTGTGAGAGGGTAGTAATCTAGACCAACTGATGATTGCTGGTTTAGCGTGAAATATGTATATTGGTGATTATTTATCTTTTCAACATGTGTGTGATCAGGTGGGGTCAGCAATATGAGATGGCACTGAGAATAGTGGGTCTTGTGAAAGTCTGAGTTCGAATTCCGCATATATTACATATATAAATGCAGGTTTAAGCCTGTGCAATGTATTAATAAGCATTGAAGTAAATGTTACACATTCATTTTATTAACTTAATATATGACACACCCACATAGATATATATATAATAATTTTTTTCCAGAAATATATTTAACATTTGTATTTAATAGAAAATAGAAATGGTTAGTTAGAAGAGGTTTTGTGTATAGCATCCTATAATATAAATTTTATAAATATTTTATATACTATTAAAAATATATAACATTTTGAATTAATAATATTTAATACATTTTGTTCTAGTCAGTTTTACTTTAACATTCACATATAAATATATCTATCTACTTATATATATATATATTGTACCGGTCGAAATCCACCACCACCGCAAGTCAAATCGGATTCAAACTCAGCTGAACCAAAACTGAATTCAAACCCAACTTAACAGCTCAGATAGCAGAAATCGACGGCACAGTGCTATGCGCCAAGAACTAGTTCAACGGTTGGTGAGGACTAGAGACCCTTGCACTGACACGAATATCTAATAATTAATTACTTTGAATACTTTTCAAATCAAATCATATGTCTGTTCGGGTTGCCAACACAGATAGCGGGTATGAACATTTAAATAATTATAAAAAGAATGATGAACTAAGAAACCAAGTATGTTAGAAAATATTTAATAATAATAATAATTTGTTTTGTTCAATAAAATATAGATTGCATTAGTTACCTCTAGTCTTTAAAATAATTTATAAATATAATAAGAGTGGCGGTCCTTATCATATGCCAACAAGTATTACACAACATGGGATTCTATGTCTATGCCCCCAACGAGAAATATAAAGGCAGATAAAGGTATTCATTAAGAACGGAAATGATTGTTCTAATTTTATTACGGTGGAATGTGAGATTTATTTTCACATTCGGAAATCTATTCATGAAGAGCAAAACGTATTTTAAGGCATAACTTTAATCTTGATTTGAAAACTGATTTAAACTAAATATATTTGAGAATTGGTTCGACTTTAATTTAAATCACTTCACCACGAATTACGAGCACGGAGCGGGTTTTACCGGAACAAAGATGCAATGGTACTGACGAATTACAAGGCAGAGAGTAAAATTGAAAGATGATCGCTAGTCGATGATCGAAGTCCTATGGCGGCTTGCATTTGGCAAGTCTTACGCCCTTTGACTAATGAATCGGAAAGGAAGTACTTTCTTCCTCGAGAAATTTAAATACGAGAATATGATCACCGACCAGCCTAACGGAGCGGAAGATGGCCCTACGTCAGCAACATTTGATGATGATGACTTGATAGTCATCGTTGAAAAATAAAACCCATGTAGAATGCTCTACGTGATGACTTGACCAATTAATTAAAGTCAAACGAGCTTTTATCGAACTATTTTAAAACATTTATAAACTATATTAATTATGCCCCTAATATCGTGCCCTTCCTGAATATTAATATAAAATAACAAAGTGGAATTAAAATACATTTAACCCTTTATCGACCTTTTGCAAAACATTTAAATATATATATATGGATATCTAAATCACTATTAGTGAAGCAAGAAATACTTTTAACATTACGTGAGTCTATAAACACTTGTAACTTAGGAGCTGGGACATAGGTGAAAAATGGAGCAAATAATTTATGATTAGCTAATTATAAAAATAGTAAACGTATAATATTTTCTTTCGACTCGATGATTAATAGAACTTATAAATTTAGTTCTAATGGGCGAGAATAACTATTTAAAATTTATATTATATTATTTGCGTGAGGCAATAGAACAAGGGCTCATCGAGTCGAAAAATATTGGCATATAATTTTAAATACGACATATAAAGCACACAAATATATATATTAAAGAACCCCAGTAAGAAGAAAAGTTTAAAGCTAGAGATTTAAAGAATACGAGATAAATTTACAGTAGCATGAATAAAAGGTGTTACAAAGTTTACATTAAAGAATAAAGAGCTCTTAAAAAGAAGGGTATAAAATAAAGTTCGAACTGCCGAAAGTTTAACGTTCATATTACCATTCCGTGCTTGTCCTTAAGTTACTCCTCCAAGTTGTTGAAACGTAGGCATCATTGGTTAACTACTGGAGTAGTATTTTAGTAGCTTTCATTATTTTAGCAGAATGATCGATCCGGAAAACAGTTCAGCAGCTCCAGTGAAGATTCCTCGGGACTTCAGGAACCGTAGCCAGATCCCTGATGTTCTAGCCCTCTATCATGATGAAATACAATTTTTATACACACCGAGTTCACTGCACTACTCTACAACCAAAACTAGCCTTTTCTTTACTTTTCAGGGCTATATATCTACTGTTCACTGATGCCTCCGGCTAGCGCTCATTTTATTATCAATCTCTTTTTTTTATAATTAGTTGTTTTCAGAAACATTCCTTCGATAAGGCTTTCAAACTAATTTTTGAATTCCTTTCCTAATTAGAAAATGAATTCTTAAAGTCTGAAATGATTTTAATTAAAAATTGAATTCTTATCTTTTTTTTATTAATAAAACTTTACTGTTGTTTTTGAGAATTTGAAAGCCTTTGGAAGGAATGTAGCTTTTAATCGAAACTTTAAATTATTTAAAGTAAAAAAAAGTATTCGAAATGAAACTTTCAACAATTATATATATTTATATATTTATATATATATATACGCACAATCAGAATTTAATATATGTAAATTCATGAAATTTTATCATGAATTTATTTAGAGAATTGATCCAATTTAAACTAAACTAATTAATTTTACTACGTATTTGAAACAAGTTATTTATTATGGAAATTAGCGTGGATTGAACGTATAAAGCCCCATTGCATCGGAAATTTAAGGTTAGTATTAGGGTAAATAACATGAAGCTAGGATCGAACTCAGATCCGACTGCTTCAATATATATATATATAATGGTTATTTCATGATATTAAAGGTAAATGATCTTAAAAATAAAGATGAAAACTGATAGTTTGCAAGATAAGGTCATAAATCTTTTATGATAAAATTTAAAATATATAGAAATGTATATATTGTTTTACTTTCTTTTAGAGTCTTAATTAGTAAGAATGGCTTGCCAGATATTTTAACTCAAGTAATGTAACAGATTGATTACTCTTTAAGAGAGAAAATTATTTTGTTTACTCAGATAATATTTAATATTATTCAAGAGTATATAAAAAGTAGAAAATCATATACATATTCATATCCTGATTCAAAAATGAAGTACTAAATTTCTAAGATTCAAGGCAATAAAAAAAATGCTTAAAAACAGATAACCATGGCTGAATAGGAACTTTTAGGATTTCTTTTTAGCAATTGAAAAATTCACTCTATCATGCAACATTTCTTTAAAATATTTAGTTTATAAATGTATTATCTACATAAAAATTTCTGATTTAGAAAGATGAAGAATTTTTTTCACTTTAGTTTAAAATTATATTTATTATGAATGTTTTCTAAGAATAAACAAAGTATTTGAGGATCAAAATCAGTGAAGTTAAAATATTGTCAACAAAATCTAGAAGCCACAGACACATATTCATTATATGAAAAAATCTTCATGCCTCATAGTCAAAAAAAAAACATAAATATTTATTAAAGTACTTAAATTTATTGAATTTCTTAGAACTTTAAGAAAGTGAGAAAGTAGTCATTCAAATTTTCAATTTAATATTAGTATTGTAGTGAAATATTTCAGAATTATTATTTTTTATTTTAATATTTTGATGGATTGAAATTGTTTAGAATAGCCTAATGTTATAAAAAAATAAGTTTCTTAGGACTTAATTAAATAATAGGAATATAAATTGTGAAAATTAAAGAGAGAAAATCACGAGAGATCTCACTACAATACTAATATATTAAATCAAATATTTGTAATTTAAATACCATTGGAAATAAAAATATATTCTATTTTATTGACTTACAAAAAAATCAAGTCAGATGTCACATGACCTAATTTAATAAGCTTGTATTTACAAATATTATATATAGAGCTCACAAAATAAGCTCTTAACAAGCTTTGAGAATATTCTCAACCCCTGACTTGATTTTTTTTTTTTAATTTTTTTTTTTTTATATTAAGGCTTTGGTGATTTTATATTGCTAAAACTATTAATATATGGTGTATCTGAACTTAGTTCAGTCCATATGGCTATTTAAGTTAGATAACTGGATTTTCTACTTAATAGTTATACATTAGATAAAGTGCTGTTTTTGTCCTGGTATTTTTAATTTAATGCTTGAATATCCTAACACCTCACTGATGATGCCAGTAGCAGAAACCAGTCTGGGGTTGGGGATATTTGCAAAGCTTGTTAAGAGCTTATTTTGCAAACTATATATATAACATTTATTGACTTAAAATTGATTTTAGTATTGAAAACATTGCCAAAAATTTGAAGTAGGTAATTTAATCTCAAAATGATTTTTTTTTAAATTTATATAATATATTTAAAATATGATATAAGGGTTTATCAGATTAACCAATCTGATGATTTTCTAGATGTAATGATCCTATTGGAATATTATTTTCATTATGCTCACAAAGAGAAATTAGAAAATAATAATCATTTTAAGAAAAGCTAAACTATTTAAACAATGTAAAATAAGAAATTACTGTATTAAAAAAGTTACTGTATTTTGAAAAATAATATTTGCATCATAAATAAGAAATTGCAATTCACAATTTTAAATTAAAATCAATTTATTAGCTTTTAAAGTAAAATACACTGTATTAAATGGTGATATGTAGGTCATTCATAAGTAAATTTGAATGTGTGCTGTGGGAGAAAAATTGAAGTTATGATTATATAGTTTTGGAATATGCATAATTAGCGAATAAATAATTTTATGATTTGTTAATCATTGAAAAATTTAATGAAATATTAAAATATCAAAAAGAAAATTGCAGATTATATTAAACATTAAACAGAGACAAAACTTTTCATACAGTAGTGCCACCCAGTGCAAGCCAGAGTAATCAAGGGATGACTTGTACTAGGTGGCACTATAGTATGGAAGGTTTTGCCTCTGTTTTAACCACTTGTGTAAACAAAGGAAGTGATGATGGTGTGATGTACAGTGGTTTATATCAAACAAGAATGCAATTTATTGGAAGAGGAAATAAATAAAGTAGTAATAATTTATTTTATTAAGATTTAAAATTGAGATAAGTTGTTCAGATTTAATGTATGATTTAAATCATGTCTACAAATAGAGTAAATTGAGAGATAGAATGCAAAGTTGTCCAAATGTGTTAATATTAAAGAATAATAATAATCAAATGATTTATTGCTCAGGAGTTTGTAAGAAGTTGGATACCAGAAGTGATGGACCAGAGACACAAACAATAGATTTTGAGTTCGAGAATCTGTCATTTTATCATTATATTAAATTATACAGAGGTATATTAACTGTAGCATAATCTTACAACATTTAAGTATAAAGTTATTTAATGCCATGTAAAGCCAAATACAATTAATATAGACCATATCATGATGAATAGTAAAATGTCAAATATGTGAATAATTCAGAATATTTTATTATTTTGAGAAGTTATTTATTTCTTAATATTTTGCCTGTATGATGAGTCTTAGTAAAATGGCAGATATATCAGTAGTTGAGAATGTTCTATTGTAGTTAGTAGTTGCTTATTTTTTTAGTATTTTACAATTTATAGCTAACATACTGTATGTCATGACCATAGTAAAACATCCTTTTTGATATTTTGTCTATATCATGACTGAAGGATTGCTTGTAAAATTAGGAGAAGAAAATTTCTTATACAATTAGTTCTGTTAACAGTATTCAATTACATGGCTGGTTTTACAGATAACTTTTTCTGTGTTGTATTCTTGCCATGGCATAATTAAATTTATTGTCACCCATTGTAATAAGTATAATATTTTCAGGTATATAGTTATTATTAATCAATTTTTTTTAAAATTTGAATTTCTGAGATTAATGTAATTAATAAAAATATCAATAAGATGGAAATAAAATTTATTTATAAAATTGTTAAATTATTTACTTGATTAATCCCTGAACAGTGCACATAATGTTTTTGTAGCATGATGTTTGAAATATAAAAGTAAACTGACTTCTGATAAAAGATCATAGGATCCACAATACACCAAAATAACAGAAAAAATACTTCTTAGAAATAAAGTAGTAGATAATATTTAAGAAGTTCATTAGATATTAATAATGGAGTAATTGCAGTAAACTAACAGTTAAAAGAAATAGTAAGAGAATTAAATCTTTATATAAATTTAAATGGTAGGAAAATAAAGTTGATGCACTTGGTAAATTAAAGGAAACTAAGTAAGTAAATCTTCATTATGAAATTATATAAAAAATTGTAATGTCGTGTCATAAGATTTTCATGAGTATATATATATGTATATATATATTGTATACATTAAAGTATTTTTTTTATTTTTTTTGTTTTTAAAGTAGTTTTAATCAATTGTAATATCATAAAGTTTCATGTCACCATGATCTAAGTTGCTGTGGAAAAGAAACAGAAATTAATAGCATGTAAAGATGAAGTAATCTGAGTGAAGAAAGCTAAGAAAGGAAAATAATTTGAATTACTTTTATATTTACTATAATAATATTTATATGATATTTTCTTGAGCAGAATCTTTTTAATAAACATAAGGCTTTAGTTTGGGGGAAAGTTTGGTTTGAACTCAGTTCAGATAATGGTGCTCAAGACATTGTGGAAGTGAGGAGAGAAATATAAGTATCATCAGATTGTGTGTAAAGACAATGCATTATAATAGTATATAATTATTTATAATGAATATTAATGCAACATCTAATGTGTTTTATGAAGATAAATGCATATTTTATCATCAACCATTTATTATGAATAATGCACAAATTTTTACAAACTAGTTATTTTTCCAGAATATATATAAACATCTCTGCAGCCCTGAGATCTATGAATACTTATAAACCAATGGAGAAAAACATCAAACATTTTTTTTAAATTAGATTGATAGAATATTTTTCATACTTGCACGTAAAGCAGTGGTGGTTTTCATATTTTCAGTATTTCTTTTCTAATGATTATGAATGTAAATAGATCTGGGGAATTAATATTCATTCTCATAAAACTGACATATGCATATATATGTAAAATATAGTATTATACTAATTTTAAATATTTTAACCTGGCATTAAATTTCACACCACCAGATGGGTTTTCCATAAATTAATAAGCACAACACTTTATTATAATTTTATAATTGTAATATAAGCATTAGTCTTTAAGGATATACATTTTATATTGATTAATCATTATTTTATATTATCTCTCACAAGGAATGTTGGCTTTGAACCTATGGGATTTTCAAGGATGATGGGGTTGTGTGGCAGCTGCCCGATGTTAGCTGGTATAATGGATCATGAATTTTTGATGTACTATTTAAAGGTGGAGTAAAATAAAATATTATTTTTTATTATGAACTCAGTATCTTATGGTAATATTGAAGCACATTGTAGTGAGTTAATAAAGAGAGCACATAATTTTTATTAAATTAAACTTTATGTATTCTTAAGTATGTATTGTCATAATCATGATCATTTTATAAAATATAAAAATGTTTGTTTTTAGATACTGTCATTAGGTTTATGTGTGAAATATTACAAGGATTTATAATATACCTCTAAGCTTGTGAATCAGTTGTAGAAGATCCCTACTTGATAATTTGAGAAAAGTTTGAATTGACTCAAAGTTCTTTACAATTGCTTGATAGTTATTTACAAATTATTAAGTGTTTTTGAAGCACAACTTTTAATTAATAAGATATAGTAAAAGTTAAATCAGAAGCTTATAAATAAATGAATAATCCTATGATTATTAAAAAGTTGCAGTTTATTGAAAATGACAAAGCTGAAGTCTTAACCCATGAGCATTCAGCTCCAGGATGACTTACTCTACCACTGCATTGATGCAGATTATAATGACCAAAATTAATTATAATGAAAGAAAACAAGTATCAAAATCTGTTGTGAAAATAATAAATATTAAAAAATGATTTATAATAAATGCTTTTATTTACTGTTAGTGTGGACTAAAAAGCCAGAAAATAATTATTTCTTCAACTACAATTGTGCTTTTTATATTTAACTTACAATAAAAATATGTGGGGAAGGGGGGTAATCAAGCCAATCAATATTTTTATACCAAGGAATTGACTTAATTAATTTCTGGACTCTCTTCACATACTGTTATTTCAAATTAAATATAAAAAGCCCAATTGTGAGAAAACAATTATTTTCTGACTTTTAAGTCCACAGTAACAAACATTTGAAAATGAAATTGTTCATATTAAATAAAGATTGTTTAAAAAATAGTTTTGTTTATGGAAACATTTTTTTAAAAAAATCAATCTTTCTAATCAAAAAAAAACTGTCAACTTTGTTTTATTTCAATTTTAAAAGATCACTAAAATACTTTTTAGTGTTTATTTTTTAATATATATATATATACATATACCACTCCCTTTTGTGCAATGAAGTGATACAAATGTATTTGAAATCTGATATCAAAATATTTGAAATTTTATCCTCCAACTTCTTTGGATTTAAGAAATGAGGGAACCTGCCTAAAATATTTTAGTGTCATATTGCATTGCTATTAATTTATAATAAATGTACAAAATTTGAACAAATTATTTTGCATATAAATATATTAAATTAATTTATTTCAAAATATTTACCAAACAAGCAAACAAACCAAAAGAGTTTGTAACTTAAATAAAAGTGTTTAATAAAAAGAAGAAAAAGTCTCATTAGAAAATTTGTATAATAAAAATAATTGTGTATATAAAATTATTTTAATAAAAAACACATTTATAGATTTTTTTAAATAGTTATTCATATATTGTGTTGCAGTATGTCATGTGATGCACATTTATTAAAGAAAATATCTATTGTATTAATTTTTAACTCATGTACTAGGCATGTCTATGCATTGAGTTCAAATGCTAATAGTTTATAATTTTTTACACAGTTAAGCAATTTCAAGCATATATTTTTATTCAGCTATATTACTCATGGCCAACCCAAATAGATATCCACTTATTGCTCATTAATTGGGCATTTAATTGGTAGGGAGTAAAACAAGAAGAAAACTTTGAAAATTTTTCATCAATGGTGTTTTGATTGACTGGTGAATAAGGTTTTTTTTCATTTTTCACTGTTTTTCAATTTTACAGTAGTTTTTAAGTGTTTTTTGTTATGTATTTAAGATTTTTTTAGTTGTTTTTTATATCCATTAAACTTTGCCAGAGAACAGATATTTTGTTGCAGTTATACCTATATATTGTTACATAAAGTTTGCAGTTTTTATTTTGATTTCATATTTTAAAAGTATTATTTATTTTAAAACAAATTATAAATAAATAATGTAATGGCTCAGATATTTAAAAAAAACTCAAATAATAAAAATCTCTGGCTTCTTTTTTACTTATCAAAAAACAAATAAATAAAAAAGAAATCTACATTCTATAACAGACATGTCCATATATTTATTTGCTCAATAAAAGTCCTCATACACCAGAAGTTAAAAGAAAAATATTACTGTTAAATTAAATGTTTGATATATCTATTATAAATCATCAACAATAACACTTCCATTTAAAATTATATAAATCAAGTACAATTATTTCAAAAATAAGTAGTTGAATAAAATCTTGGTCTTAACATGTTTTTATGCATATTAATGATTGAGAATGTTTGTTATATGTGTAAATTAAACCAAATATTACAAGAATTTTCATTGTTAATTCTTTCAAATTAATATATTTATTTGTGTTTAGATTTTTCTAAAATTAGATATTTTCTATATTCTATATTTTCCATAAAACTTCATTCTATTGCAAATCTATTAATTCTAGTTGAATTTTAACTAGGGTAAAATCAACATTTGAAGATGCAGGGTGCAAATGATTGTTAAAATATTTTCAACATTTCAAAAAACATTCAAATCTTCATTTAACTTTTTAAACACATCGATGTTATAAACAAATTGTTTATCTTTTTCATCAGAAATATCTATTACTGTCTTTTAAAATTGGAAAATCATTAAATTTTTTGTCATTTTATTTCTGAGAATAAATTGTTTATTTATTTATTTTGTTGTTGTTTTTTTAAATGTATTTTTTTTTTTACCAAATCATGGGGATATGAATTTTCTCTTTATAAAAAACAAGAGGCATAGAGGCAGTATAAAACAGCTAATTCTTGCATGAAAATATTTAAAAATAAAAGTATTTTATCATTGAGTTTCCACACCAGTTTTTCTATTTTCCTTAAACTTAACCATTGAACTTAATTATGATGCAAAACATCCACATATTCAGCATTCAACTGTTCTAGAAAGAAGAAAATTATCATTTTATAATTATTTTTCATAAGTGATATAATTTTTTTTACACAACACAATGAATGACTAATGTTCTGAGGGTGATTCAGAAATTTAACTTTATTGCGAATTCTCTGAACAAGATCTAAGTTTGTGATCAAATGTTGGGTCTTCACAATTGTCACATTAATCAACTTTTTTCATTCAATATTGCATGTTTTCAACTTTGATAAAAGCAATTTCTTGCCTTGTAATTCCTTTAAATAAAGTTATCATCAATAGTTTTTTTGTAAGTTCAAAATGTTTATCAAAAGTGTGAATTAAAGATAGTTGTTACTATCCATTTCATGACTACTGTCATCTAAAACTATTCTATGAAGAGCAAATAATTGTAAGTTGTTTTATATCTGACCATTTAAATTTTTATTTATTGCTTATATTCCTGCAATAACTTGTCTGAAATGCTAATGCTTTCAAATTTATTTTTCATGAAATCAGACACAATATTTCAGAAATATTTTACATTTTTAGAAAATTCATTTTCAAAAAGATTTGTTTTCACAGTTATCTTGTAATTTATAATATAATATAAAAATATTTTGGTGAACAGTTAATTGTTTTACAAATTCTTATAAATGGTATTTTTATCTATCATCATTTAAATTCTAGTGTAATTTATATGATTTGTCTCAAAATAGCTTCTTAAATTATACCTTTATCCTGGAAAGTGAGATCAGTTGTTTCTTCAAATTGCTTGAAAATCAAAAATTTTTCATTAAAAAATAAACAGTTATAATGAGTTCCTATGAAATAATAATAATAATAATAATAATTTGTTGCCTTAAATTTAAAATATATAAAAACCCCATTAAAATAAAATAAAACTTGAAATTGATAAAAGTATTAATTAATGAATAAATATTTTATTAAACATATTAATAAAAAAAGATGTAGGTAAATGTACTGCATAAAAATGATTTGTGGTCTGTGCCTGCATGGAGAAGAGACAACCGAATACTTCATCAACCATTGTACAAAGCTAAATTCGATTTGTCTCATCATATTCTCCAATACTAGAATAGATTTTAAGCTTATCATGTCATTAAAAGACAGTATCAACACAAAAACCTTCCCAATAATATGACTCTTGGTCTTCCTGATCTATGCCATTTGGGTTAGATTTGTAATGGAACGGCCACAACCAAATGAAGCTCAGTTGTTCATTAGAACTCTCAGTAAGATTAAAAAGAGGGATGAGTACCTGGTGTCATCAAAAATATTTGAAGACACCTGGATTCTATTTTCCCTAGCCATATAAGGCAGCATAATAGAAGACCATTCAACAGTCGAAACTAACCAAAGAAAGTATTGCGAAATATTCCTGGATCCAAGAGACTTTGTAACAATCTAAAAATTAATGAATAGTTAAATGCAATAAGGAAAAAATGAACATTATATAATGAACAACATAGGCTATTTATTACAGAATAGCTGACAATACCTCAAGAGATATCAATTAACTCCTCAAGACTGACAATTGGTATATGCTTAATGCTATGTAATCAGTGTATGCATTAGAAGTAATAAAAATACTATGAAAGTAAATAAAAACATTATCAGTAATTATAACTTTTTTAAAAATAAAATTTAAATTTTTTTACTAACAGTCAGCCATTTTTTATTAGATAGCCAGAAAATGATATTTCCTGAATCATGCTTCATTAATTTATCTTTTCATCAATACGAGAGAATTTGTGTGAGAAATCAATAAAGTCACTATGCTTGTACAGTTATATATTGAGATATTTTGTTAATTTTTTTTTAGATCTGTTAATTCACATTTATTTTGCTATTTTAATTCCAAAAATAATCTAAAGATGTCTGGATAATCAAAAATGTGGAACTTCAAGTAAAAATCTGAATTTTTCACTCCTTTTTCATTGTTATCTGATGTTAATATGCTTTGTGAGATTATTTTGAGAAAATTTTTAGAATGATTAAAAACTTGACTTCTTTTGCAAAGTTTATTAAAATTTACAAATATTTTTGCTCAATAATTGTGTAATAATTATTAAAAATCAATAATATGCATTATTATATATTTATCTTTTACATAAATGCTTTATTTTTAAAAATAAAAGGCTATAATTTTCAGCATAACATTAACAAAGCAAAATACAGAATTCTGGTAAAAATGTCTTTTTAAAATTGTAAAAATTATTTTAAAAAATTTCATCTTTTAAAGCATAATTTGATAGATTTATCATATATTAGTATTTATTTATTCACATTTTAAATACAAATATCCATTTAAAAAGATTTCATTGGTTTTATAAATCAGTCTGCTCCTTCTGACCATAGAATGATAAAACAGTTCTTTTTTTTATTATAATCTAATTTTTTCAATATTTTCAAAGTTCAAATATAACTTCTAAGATTTTTTTATATATAAATGTACATCTCTATCAAATTTATTATATTCTGATATAGAATAATGGTCTAATATTAAAATGAATGTTGAAAGTTTACAGTCATGGAAAACAATTAAATCTGTCACAATACAGGAGAGTTAAAAATAAATAAAGCATATATATATAAAGTTAACACAATGTATATTTTAAAATTTATTTTTGGTGCATTTTATGTTTTCTTTTTCTTTTTTACAATATGTAATCAACAAAACTGATTTTTTTTACAGTGTAATTTTTTAAAAGCAATTCACAAATTTATTTATTTTATATAGTAATAATAAAAAGTCAGATGTCACATGACTTATATACAGCTTGCATTTACCAATATGTAATCTTAAGAGCATGCTAAAGCTCTAAACAAGCTTTTTTTAATGATAAATGCTACTATAAGAGAAGGCATTCAAATCATCTTTATCTTAGATTGTCCCCATCCCCAAACCGGTTTTGCAGGCCAAGTTAAACAAAAATTAGATAAAAAATTATAATGTACAGTTTATTGTTGTATTTTTAACCAACTTAAATAAAAATTAGATAAAGAAATATAATGTACAGTTTATTGTTGTAGTTTTAATAATGTAAATGATTAAATCTTTTTTTTTATTGCTGATATTGTATTTTTTATGTTTACAATAAAAGTCATCAGTATCTTAAAATATGTTATGAGGTTATTGATTTAAAATTATGCAAGTAAGTGATATTTTTAATTTATGTTTAATAATCTTTCATTATATAAAGTTGATTATTAATTACATAATGTATGAAATCATTTTTTTCTTTTCAAAATAACTTACAATTATGATAACTGTATTTTACAATTACAATGACTATATTTTTAGCTGCTGGCAAAATAATATTCATAAGAATTTATTTTGCATAAATGCAATCAAAATTAAATAAAGAAATGTAATGTATAGTTGACTGCTATAAGTTTAATACATATATATTTGCTGATTCTATATTTTTTTATGTTTATAATTTAAGATTATTGATTTAAAATTGAGCAAATAAATGATATTTTTAACTTATATTTAATGTCTATTGATCATATAAAATTAATTATTAATTGAATTATATATAAAATCTTTTTTTTTCTTAAAATAACTTACAATTATGAAGATCATATTTTACAATTACAATGATATTTTTAGCTGCAACAAAATAATGTTCATAAGAACTTTAATCCAAAATTAATGAATATATTTTACCTAATATGCACATTTTAAAATTGATTATTATCGAATGTAATCAAAGGGTATATGTTTTTGATTATGCATTGTACTGAATAAAATTAGATATTTTTTTTATTTTTGTACCTCATTAATAATGAAAATATTTTTTACTTTGGATATGACATAAATCAAAGCATTGATTATATTGCAGGAATATTGCATAAAGATTAGGTAAGTACATTTATCATATTTTAATTCTATAATCAAAGCATAATATTATATATTGTATAATGAATATACTATCCTCGGATGGCATAGATTTAATGAACGTACTGTCTTCTGACATCATCAATCTTACAGAATGGCCACCATTTTTTTTAAAAAATAAATGTTTTTTTTAAAAAAAATCAATTTTTTTTTAAAGATCATTGTAACAAATATTCAATTGTAAATCAAAATGGTGTTTACAAATTGATGATGATTACTATGGCAAATCCTCACATAAAGATCTATTATATTTTTGATAAAAGTGAATATTTCTTATATATTATTACAAATGATTAACAAATTTATTACAAATGAGGCAAAATTATTTGTTTTTGTAAATCATAAATTTAAAAAAAAGAAAGTCCCCCCCCCCCTTGATACTCATAGTTTTAAAGCTAAATATTTCTGGAAAATAAATAATTATATACAAATGAAACTTTATTATAAATTACTTTAAATAATTTTGCAATGCTTATAAATTTCATTTAAGACTAGCTACTATGATGGGCTAATAAAATACTAGTGATAGCATACTATAAAACACAAGTTTACTGGAATTTATTATACATAATGTAGAAAATCGTAATGTAGAAAAGACATTGCAAGTTGTAGGTTAATCAGCATAGTAGATGGGTTTTTTCACTGCATGACTAGAATCTGATAATTTTAGTTATATTATAAAAAATGGTAATAGTGTGGGTCTTTCTGTTCCATTTAATACATTTATTTATAAAAGTTTAAAGAAAACATTGATAATTTGATAAATAAAACTTTCGATACATTTATTAATGAGATATAAATATTAATGTTTCCAAAATTAAAACCTGTTTAAATGAGTTTAAGGTAAAAGAATAATAGTGATAAAATTTAACATTCATTATCAATTTTACTTTTAAATAAAAAATTAATATAGTTTATCATTTATGATACCATTTTGTATGCTTATGTGGCACACATAAATAGAATCAATGTGAGATATGGGCCATGGTTTTTCCATGCCTATGTTAAATACAAAATAGCTTATGATTTTTTTTACATTAATTTATACTTTTTCAAGTCAAATTGTTTTTGATGCGCACAGTTAATCTTTTCTTTATAGCAAACTACTCCTATTTATTGAGTATCAACTATACTGTATATAGTTTTATCATGGCTTATTTTCAGCAAGAGTTCTCAGGATTTCAGTTTCTCTCTCTATCTCTTTTTTTCATTAGAGGTTTTTTTTTTAAGTGATATTTGAAAAGAATATTAAAGTTTTTTTAAAAAAAATACTATTTATAAATAATTATTTATATTATGTAATTTATTTTTTTTACAATTGTTTTGTTATACACCTAGCTGAATTTATTAATGATTTATATAATAAATAATTTATTATATGAGGGCTTTATATCATAAAATTTTATTTTTTTAAGATTGTCAATACTTAAATAAGTTCAATACATTAAAAAGCATTTTCTTATATTTTAAAAATGAAGTCCTTTTATGTATATAACTAAATATCTCTCTTGTCATTTTAGAAAATATGTAAAGGATATAATTTAAATAAAACAAACTTGATATACTAATAATATTTGCATGAACAAATAAAATAACTATACGGATCAGTACTTAAGAAGTCATGTGACATAAGTTCTATTCATGTGATCAACCCATTGTATATATATATATAATTTACTTAGCCAAGAATTTTTAGAATTTTTTTTATTATGCTTTATTGTACCAAACTACTTAGTAATTTCCATCAATATGTAAACACATATATGTAAAAGAAATGCCATTTACATGATTTCAATAAAAGTTGATCTACCAAATTTGATATAATAATATTACTAACATAAATGTAAAAACATCAAGAATATACTAATTATAACAATAGAGATGCTAATACTTTAATATCTTTATTTTATTGAGATTTTAAGCTTAACTGTATATCTAAGTTAATGTAGTGAAACAGAATCTCATTATATTAACAAATAGTACATTATATTTATATTAAATTTAAATCTTCTTAGCCTTATTTATGAAAATGTAGAAATATCATACAAACAATTGTAGGATGGTTTGGAATGATTAAAGCATATAATTTTTAATCTGTGGAATTATTTATATTCTTCTATCTCCAGTTATTCATTTTAAATCCATGATTGGAGAAAAATAAAAGGAATTGTGTATTATCTGCATAATAATAATGGGCTTTGTAAAAATTTATTTTTGAAATAATTAAAAGTGTTGTTAATATAGATATAATTAAGGCACTTGGTTATTTTTAATTTAAAGATAAATTTAAATGATGATTTTAGCATTGCTAATGTATAGAAAGTCCCTTTGTCAAACAGTAATGGTTATCACATCAACAATCTTTATTCCAGTCATGATTAGTTAGCTATATATTTTCTGGTCATTATGGGTTAGCTATCAATCACCTAACTTGATAGTTTTGAACTTACTTAGGAAATCCTTAATCATCTTAAAATATTTTTAAATTTCACTCTTGATTTGAATCTGGTATCTATAATTTAGAAAACTCTATTTATTAACTGCAACAAGCATTCTTAATCTAATCTTGCTAATATTTACATAGCAATCACTTAAAGTAATCATTGCTTAATTTTTGTTTCTTCTTGTCATTATTTTGTGTCACATATCTGACATTTTAAATACTTTTAGTTAAGCTTAGAAACTGTTGCTTGTTTAGGATACATTTTGTAGTCAAGTTTTAACATACTTCTATTAAATGAATATCTTTCAAATTTCATACATATGTTTGAAATTTATGGCAGAGCAATATGACAATGAAATATTTCAGAGCGGTCTTCTGTAGTAGTGTTAGTGATTGAATTTCAAATGTGTTTATATTGGTTTAGTAAGTTTTCAATGATGCCCAAGAGACCGGTATATTTCATAAATGCTTTTATTTAAAAAAGGTTGTATTAAAAAATATTAATGATCAGTTAAAATAGAAATAAAAACAAATCTTTATGTCAATTGATTGTAAAAGTAGTTTCTTTTAAAATGAATGAAATTTTATTCTTTCTTGATGTAAAAGTTCTTTTTTAAAAAAATGCTTCTTTCAGAAACAAAATAATATTGGAATTGATTTTTAATGTACTCTGAATTTTCTTTAAAATGTTACATAGACTGTTATACAATTTTCATTATCCATTTTGAATAAGAATAATTACAAAAAATATCCGAATACTTAAAAATTAAAATAAATGCCTTTTTTATTGTGTGAATATTAAAAAGTTAAAAACAATATGTATTTATATTATATTTAATGTTTTCATGGTTGTATGATGTACATATATGATTTTTGGGTAAAAAAATTACAAATACTAATAAGATTAGAAATTAATAATTACAGTATTAATATCATTAATATTATTTTTAATGTAGTTCGTCAAAATATCAGTCTATAATAGAAAATAACATACAGTTTTACCAAAAAAAATCATTTATATATATTGAAGCAGATGCATTGTTTCATGAATATATTTTAAGATTTATTCTCCCCTTCCACCTAAAGTGATTGATTAAAGTAAAACAGATATAAAAGAAAATGATTATTTTAAATAATAATTAAGAGTTTAAAAAAAGATAAATCTTCATTATTGATTTTTATAAATTTTAAATCATAAAATAAATACATCTTTAAGTATTTAAAACAGGCATTTATTAAAATATTATATTTTTAATTTTTGAGCTGATGTTGTATACAAAGTGTAATAATCACTGCCTTGTTTTCCAAATTTGATAATCTGCCTATTTCCTCATCTGTTCCCACTAAAACTAAAATATCCAGTCATCAAAAAGAAAAAAAAACATTTGGGTTTAAATGAAAGCTGTTTGACAAATCAGATACAGGGGAGTCATGCTAGATTAATCCAGAGAATTGATCAGGGTATAAATAGTGGAGTTTGAAGTTCAAAAAAAAAAGTTCTATCTATGTGTTGCTTAGCTGTTTAGTTGCCAAGTAATTTTAGTGCAGTCACCTTTGGAATATTATATTTACAGCACACAGTTTATCCCAGCTGAGAAATCTAGTTTTACTAAGTGTGAACCCTACACTTGTTGGATGTTGAAAAGAAAAGTATTAATATGGGAAGCATATGGATGATAGGCTAGTCAGTGATAGCTTTATCCCTATCTATAGCCATGAATCTCTATGCTATGCCTGGGTGAATACCAATGGAAATTAAATAATGCCATTCAGCTTAAATAAACCAATCCCTTTTTGAAATGCAATAGTAACCTGTAGTGGATGAACATACTGAATGAAAATTAAGGTAACAATTTTATGAAATATTAAATATTTATATGTTTATAATCAAAAAAATCTTTCTTGAAATAAACCATAAATAATTATATTTTATATGCAAATATGTTTTTCTTAGGATAAATCCTAAATGCTTATACATTTATTATACCAAATATGTCTGTGTGAAAATAAAGAATTAATACTTATATGTTTTATAATATAAAAAAACATCTTTCTTGAAATAAATCATAAATGATTATATTTTTATATACAAATACATTTTATTGGGGATAAATCATAAATACTTAAATGTCTATAATCAAAATGCATCTTTAATGAAATAGGTCATAAATGATTATCCTTTTATATGCAAATTCGTCTGAATTAAAATACAGAACAAATACTTATATCTAATCTGTAAAATATGTTCGTATTGAAATAACTCACAAATACTTATATGTTTGTATACAATATACATCTTTATTGGAATAAATCATGAATACTTATATAGAAAATACATTTTTATTGAAATAACTCATGAATACTTATATTTTAGACACATGTTATGTCTGTATTGAAATAAATCCCAAATACTTATATGTTTATAATCAAACATCTTTAATGGAATAAATCATAAATGATTATGTAAACAAAATACATCTGCACTAGTATGAATTACATATGCCACATATATCAATCTGAATGAAATATAAATGTTATATAATTAAAGTATGTCTACAGATGGTGGAATAATAAATGTTATGTACAAAACACATTTATACCTGGAAGGATTGGAAGTGCTTAAGAAAATAATACACATCTATAAGAGAAGGAATTACAAATGCTTGTCAGTAAAATACAGCTGTACATGGATCAAGGAATAATATTTGAATCACAACTAAAGAATTAAAGGACACCATGGATAAATACATCATCAATGAGGAATAACTGATCAATGAAACCCAAGAAAATATGTGCACACCAGAAAATGGATCCTAAAAGATAAACTATATAAAAAATGAACTAATGATAAATGTTGTGGGATTATTGTCCAAAATAACTATGGAGAATTAATGATCTTAACAAATGTTATGAAATAAATTTATTGTTATATAAAACCAATCCAGTTGTTCATGTTGCATCATTTGTCATTCATTGCACTTGTTCATGAGAATCTCATGCCTCCTGAGATATGTCTGGCATGATTAGACCTAGGTAAGTAAGGTTGTAGTGAAATGGAACTCTAGTGGCACCATTTGGGAGACCAAACACATAAATTTCTAGATGCTTCCAGTCTCTATGGTGCTACATCCTCTGATGAGCAGGAAATATTGCTGTAGGTAGGATGATGTCTGCATTGGGGAATGCCAATCGATGGTTCCTTCCTACAATATGCTCACCAGGAAATAGTTACAACTGAGGTAAAGAGATTGTAATGGAGTCTGGTTACAATATATATATATATATATGAGGTATTTAATAATAAACACTTTTATTTTCTGTGCACTAAAAAAAAAATAATAAATAATTGTTTTTATTTTCTGTGCACTAAAAAGCCAATAAAAGAGATTGTTTTATATATATATTGTAAGGCGCTGCGCTTCCTTTAAATTGGAAAGCAAATTCGTTTATATAAATAAATTGTGAATTAATTATTTCATAATGACTCTAGCATTAAAAGAAAAATAAGAATAAATATTCCGCTCTTTCAAATAAATTACAAAGCGTACTTATAAAACAAATAGTACATCCTTTATTTTATTTTATGGTTTAATTTTAGGTAATATCAATGTTTTAAATACAAACCCAAATAATAAATATACATATATACTTGCAATAAGTATATATATTAAATATATAAAGACATATCTATGCTTAACAAGTAGATATCAATATAAATACAAATCCATACTTATACTTTTCAGATATTTAAAATAATAAAAAAAAAATATTACATACAGCAAATACATATAATTATTGTTTTGGCATGCATAAGAATTATTATACGAAGTTTAAAAAAAAATGAAAATAAATAAATTAATGATAAAATTTTTATAATAAAAAAATTTACGAATATAAATTTACCTATTAAAATATATATAACAACTCATATACAACCCAAACCTATAAGCCATACTTTAAGATTTTAAATTACTTAAGTATTAATTTTAACATCTGTTAAACGTTTATCGCTGTTAGAAAACAAGACGCTTGAATTGAATATTTATAAAACGTTATACTTTTTTATAATGAAAAATAAAAGTAAACAAAAATATCAATCTCAAAAAATATATTTATATATCATTTATACATATAACATTATTAACTACCTTTCAAAGTTCACATGTTCAGTTTTCCTTCAAAAGTCAACTTATTCCTTTGTTTTATTTCTTTATCCGTTTAATATTAGAATGCATTCTAGTAAAGGTGAGGAAATTATCACGTTAGAGAAAACTGTTAATCTGTTTTACCGTCCTTGTCCCCCCTCCCGCCCGCTCCCCCCCTCCCCCCTGTCCACTCCCCTCTATCAATTATCTAGTGCCGGCCGGTTTTTCTTTTTTGTGTTATTACTAAGTTGGTTTTTTTGGTTTTTAATTTTTGTTTTATTTTTTATATAAATGGATTTTTTTTAGTTTTTTTTTTTTTTTTTAGAAGTAAAACTGTTTATTTTTTAAAAAAATTTGTTAAAATATTTTTGAAAGTTTATGTTGTAGAAAATCTATAATTTTGAAGGTTGGATTGGATATTTGATTGTTGGAGTTTGGTTGGTTCTGTTGCAAGAATTGATGTTGGATGGGGAATTTTTGTCATTGTCTTGAGGATGTGATGATTCATGTCCTTGTGATTGATTGATCTCATTTATTGCTCCAAAATTTTGATGTTTTTATTATTATTATTATTAAGATAGTAATAAAACAACTGAAGGTAAAATTTTGTTGTACTTTATTTCTTTGAAATTACCATTCTTAGAATATGGAATAAGATAGATTTCTATGGTAAATAATAAATTATGATCTAATCGAGATATATCGCGCAAGAGGCTGACCATTTTTTTATTTATTTAAAGTTTAAATGGCATAAAAATTTATATATGTATTTCATGGTCTGAGAAATTTGATAGTATCTGGAATCTATAATGGTCAATCTATAATAATCTGGAGGTAATTAAAATTAATATATTGGTTTAAATATTTATTTATTTATTTTTAGGAAAGAAATTTTAAAAGAATAAAATATATATATAAGAATTAAAGTTTTTCTAGTGTAATTTCTTTTATAGAATGATTCTATATTAAGGTAAAGAAATAAAAAAGGAATAATTGACTTTTGAAGGAATGATGTGATTTAAGGTAGTTATAATGTTATATGTATAAATTATATAAATATATTTTTTGAGATTGATATTTTTGTTTATTTTATTTTTTTATAAGTATATTTTATAAATATTCAATTAGGTCTTGTTTTTAGGTAGTTTAAGTGTTAAAATTAATACTTAAGTAATTTAAAATTTAAAGTATGGTATAGGTTTGGGTTGTATATGAGTTGTTATATATATTTTAATAGGTAAATTTATATTTAAATTTTTTATTATAAAATTTTATATTAATTTATTTATTTTCATTTTTTTTTAAACTCGTATAATAATTCTTATGTGAAAAAATAATTATATGTATTTGTTATGTATATTTTTTTTTATTATTTTAAATATTAAAAGTATAAGTATGGATTTGTATTTATATTGATATCTACTTGTTGTAGATATGTCTTTATATATTTAATATATATACTTATTGCAAGTATATATGTATATTTATTATTTGGGTTTGTATTTAAAACATTGATATTACCTAAAATTAAACCATAAAATAAAATAAAGGATGTACTATTTGTTTTATAAGTAACGTCTTTGTAATTTATTTGAAAGAGCGGTAATATATTATTCTTATTTTTCTTTTAATGCTAGAGTCATTATGAAATTAATTGAATTCACAATTTATTTATATATAACCGGGATAATTTTGTCTTTCTTCAATTTAAATGGAATGCAGCAAGTACGTTCCATTACATTTATAGAATTACAATTGGGTTTTTTTTAAAGTTGAAATAAAAGAGTAGAATGTCCAGCAATTAATTAATTCAAGAACTAATTTTTACAACACATTGTTAAATTAATTAATTTATGGACACTCCACATTTTTATTTTAAATCAAATATTAAAATCTTGACTGTGATTGAAGAAAATATTTTTTTATTTTTTAGTGCTTAAGTAAATAAAAGCATTTATTTTTAAATATTTTTTTATATATCTTATTGAAGATTTTATTTTAAATGTTTATTGTGATATTGTTGAAATATTTGAAAGCTATCAAATTCTTCAATGAATTCAATTGATTTAATAAAGTGCAAATTGGTTTCTTATTCTTGGTTAGCAATTTATATTAAGTTCAGTATTTTTTTATTTAATAATATTAAGCTATAATTTATTTTATATTGATGATAATAAAATATTAAGAAAAATAGTATTTTGTATGTTTTTTATTATGAGAAGTTTCAGTATTTTTTGTAAATATTTACATTGTCAAAAATAAATAAATAAATAAATAAACATACCACTTTTCCTCAACAGGTATTATAAACCAATGTTTGTTATTACTTTTAGTATGTTAAACACTTTTTCTAGTTTTATCACTTTAAAAGTCTTGGATTTTTAATGAAAATTATATATGTATAAATTAAATGCCTGATATTTGGTCTTTTACATACATTATAATTTTCTTGAATTTCAATTTTTTTTTAATATTTTGTAACCCAGGAAAAAATGTGCATGCTTTGTTTTTCACATTCATATATATATATATGCATATATACTTAATGGAAACTTATTTTTATAAATAAATAAAAAAATTCATATTGTTAGTATATTATTATTTTACCTGTAGTTCAAATTTACTGCAGTTTGTAAAATAAAAAGTTTAATCTATAAACAATAAATGGAATGTTTTTCTAGTTCTTTTTAACTATCCCAGACAAATGATTTAAATGAATATTTTTTTAATAATCCAACAATAAATTTCATATTTTTCATTATAAACTTCTTAAATTTTTAAAATACCTGCATACAGCTGAAAATTTAAATAAGTTTTAATTTTAATATATATAGTTATGAATATATATTTATAAACGCATTCTGTATATTATATTTATTTTTAATAACAATTTAAATTATTTGAATACACATGCTTGTTTTTATATTGGTATAAAATTTTATAAAATAGCAATCAAAACAAATATTTAAAATAAATATATAATAGCACAAAACCTTTTTTATTTAATACATATCATTTTTTTTTATTTCATCATATATTTTATACATATAATTATGATCATTATTAAGGCAAAACTTTTATAATAAATAAAATATGCAAAAATCATCATGTGAAATTATATTTCAATACAAAAAGAAAATAAAACATTAGATATAAATCACCTTAAGTTCAAAATCATTTTAAAAATATATTAACCCAACTGACATATATATATATATTTCTGTTTAATTATATAATTCAACCGAATACATGCATATAAATCTACTAGATTTTTAAACAATTATTCTGCAGATACATTTTTTTAAAATTTAAATCAAATTATAACATTTCTTAATAAATATATATTCTAAATATTTTTAAACAAACTAAAAATTTATTAAATTAACCATAAATCTTTATTTTTAGTTTGAAAATTACTCTCACCCTTTAATAGTAAAATTTTTATATTTTTCAAAAACATTTAACTTCTCTAATTTAAGTAACATTATGGCTATTATAATAATTGTATAATATTATTATTATATTTTTTAAAAAAAACTTGCAAAATTTTTTTTTATCATTTGTTTCATTCAATGAAGATTGAAGCAATTTGTAAACTAAAAGTGTAAATTTACAAGTAATTTAATAAATTATTAGCTTGTTTAAAAAATTTTAAAACATGTACTTTAAGTGATTTTATAATTTGATTTAAATTTTAAGAAGATATATTTGCCTATCTGGATATAGAATTGTTGTTTAATAATCTACTAGATTTAGATAGATATGTTTAGTAGAATTACATGTGAAAAGATATAGAAAGTATGTGTACAGTTGTACTAATGTTTTTGTTTTTGAGATGTTTTTAAACTTATGTTTAATATTTTATTTCTTTTTTCCACAGAATTTTTTATTCTATATAATGCTTTTTATATATTTTCTATTTTTATTATAAGAATTTTGACTTGATAATGACTATAAATTCCATAGTCAAAACTAGGACAAAATAACAGTATACCGATGTATATTTTGAATAAGTTTTTAAAGAGAATCTTTTTCATTGTGACTGAGGATCTGAGTTTTGAGTAATATAACAATATTTTTTTCCTTCTGTTTTATTAAATATAGATGATATTAAGTAATAATAATACTGTAATTATTAATTTATTATCTTATTAACATTTATGATTTTTTAATACTTTCTTAAGTAAAGTTCAGGTTAACTTATTTAATGTTTTAGCCTCTTTTCTGCATAACAATTAAATTTAATTCGTTTTAATCATTAATTATAGCGAGTCTTTTTTTTTTTTAAAAAAAAGCATTAAAGTTACTGTTGTCCAGGATGGGGAATGGGGTTAAACTAAATTAAAAAGAATAAATCATGACAGCTAGTCTTACTATTTTGCAAATATTAACAGAATTGTGAGGGTTTTTTTTTTAAAATTTCAAATGTATGTATATTGTATTGCATTTTATTTATTTATTTTTAATATGTGGATATTCAAGGTTAAATATAAAATGTCATTTAAGTAAATTGTAATTTTATAAAGTAATAGTCTGATGGCCTTAAAAATGTAAAGGTTCCCATCAATCATTTGTCTGGATGATAAAATTAAAAAACTGGATTAACCGTATTCCTCTCATATTATAGATTAATTATAAAAAAAAAAGAACATATTTAAACAATTAAAAAGAATGCTATTTTAAATTATTTTTAATTTATTTCTGTAGAGAAATTCTTATGATGGGTGGGAATATATATATGCACAGACAATTTTCTCAAAATTAATTTAAGATACAAATTATTTAAAAATAACTTTTTAAAAAAATTTAACATTTTAGTGAAAAAATAATTTGTTTTTTATTTTAATTTCTTTAAAAATTTTAAGTGATGTATTTTTTAAATAAATTGAAATTCATTTTAAAATTGTATATTATTGTTATAAGAAGATTATTGTCTCAGAAAAATATATTAAAATCCATCAGTATTTTTTTTTTATCTTTTTAAATAAGACTAGCAAAGTTAAATTGAAAAATATTCATTTTTTTACTCACTGAATTTTAAATTATTTATTAATATGATTGAACTTAAAATTATTAAAGTATTTTTTTTAAATATATATATAATGTTAAGTAATGCTTATACTATTTTATTTGTCTGAATAATTTTTTAAAAGAAGTATTATTTACATTGTTTTTAATGCATTTTATTTTTAGAAAATGTTTTGATACATAAGATATATCATGTGGATAATCACATTTTGTTTGCATGTAAAGCCTATAAATACAAATATATGTTATCTAAATCAGAGTAAAAATGTCTAGAATGATAACTAAAGTCTCTTGGTTTGTATTTACTACTTTGATTTTATAATATTAGTTGCTGCTCTCTATTTCAAGTAATTAATCATGTAATTAATAAATTATATTAGTTTTATTTTTAAATATACATGCAACATCATTAATAAATGTTTACAAAAAAAAAGCAATTTACATTTATCTATATTGCAGTTTACAGGCAAAACTCTCCATACAGTGGTACCAGGAAAAACTTTCCATACAGTGGTACCACTCAGTGCTAGTCAGAGATATTGGATGAGTAAGCATTAGATAGGGATTTTATGCACAAGCCTTCTGGCATCCATTGATTACTCTGGCTTGCACTGCTTGGCACTACTGTATGGAGAGTTTTGCCTGTTTTAATAACAGTTATGAGCAAGCATAAGAAATTGTAATCATGCGATGTTTAGTTATTTATATATTCTATGTCACTTTCACCAAAGATTGTTGATGAAAACTATTTTAGAATATCTGAAGATGATTGTTAGGCAATCAAAACTATCAAATATTAAATTGCAATAAAAGTTTAATAGAAGTAATGCAATAAAAGTTGAAGAAATTTTTGAAATGGAGATTAATCAAATATTTGCTCTATGTTTGCAATAAAAAAATTATTAAAGTTAAATTAAACATTTTTTCATTTCTACAGGAATATAACACTTTACTCATAAGTGTTTCAAGTTGCATCTCATTATAATTGTACTTTTTTGTTTTTATAGTTAGCATTTTGACCCTCATCTGATTCTCCCTAATTAATTTAGACCTTTGCTTTCCAGCAATTATATCTAAATGCTCATTTTTTATTTAATATTTGATGTACAACAGGGTTGTCTGTAAACCATATAGCTGATATATTTTAGCATTATTCACACTTCATGATTACTAGATGATTTATTAGTCTCATTTAAATCATTTATTAAAATGTTCAAAATGATGCCTTTGTGTGTTAAACTCTTTACCTGAATGCAAGTGATTTATTAAATAATAAAATACTATGATCAAATAATAACATTTAATCATCATTAGTTATTAGCAAACTCTTTTTGCTTTTCTTCTGGTTGTTACATTTTTATATCTTATGAATTTCTAATTATTTTGTTATATTACTGATGAACAATTATGAAAAAAATATTTGACAGTTTTCCTATGTTTTATTATTGTTCTTATCTTTTTTTGTCTCTATTTATTAAACCAATAAATATTTATTAATGTATTATAATCACATTTCTAATTATTTCTAAGAATGAACACTTATTTTATTGAATAAGATAAAACATTTGCCAATCAGTTAGTCAGATGTTTGCAATGCTATTGGAAATTTTAATTTTACAAAGCATGTGACTGGATTGAGCGGCCAACATCATTTTAGTATTTTTAATTTTTTCTTCATTTATTCAATTTTTAAAATGTGAATTCACTTGGTTATGTTCATCTCATGAGTTTTTCCTATACAGCCTTTGATGTTTATTTTTTTATTTTATTTTTTTTGTTTGTTATTAATGATTCAATTAGTCATCTCTATTTTGTATTTTGTAATTTTATGTTTATTATTATCATGAAAAATTAATATAAAACTGTGAACTTATCAAATATTTTCCATGTTTTTAATTTCAATATTTTTATTACATTTTTTTTCATTCAAAATTAAGTTAATTTTGTAAAAGTTATTATTATCTAATTTTAAAATCTTTCATTATTTTTCTTTATATATCTATAATTGTAAAAAAAAATCTAAATTCTTCTAAATATATTTTTAATAATAAATAAAATGATAAAATATATTAAATTATTATGATATATAGGTTCTTTGTATCCACATTATTTGATTTAAAGTCTTCCTTTATAAATACTCAAAATTTATGAATATTCAATCCTATGTAATATATGTTTTAAACACATATTTATATGTACCATGAATGATAAGCATTTTTAACATATACATAAGTACATACAGAAAATATAATTATTTAAAAATTGTGTATACATATTAATTAATCATTAAAAGCCAGTCAACACTTAGACAATCCCAATATTAAATCAATCAACAATTTCAAACTGTTGTCAAAGCAACCTCCTTTTAACAATAAATATTAATACTTAGTATTAATTAATATATTTGCAAAAATAATTAAACAAAATAATATAATTTTGTATAGGATTTGTTTTAAACACAAAGTATATTTATGTAATGTAAATGTTTTATTGTTTGTACATATGTGCTGCAATTATTTAAAGTTGTATATATGCATTAAGATATCTCTACTAAAATAAAAATTACTATTTTATCTTTTCATTTTTTAATTGATATTAATGAAACTTAAAAAATTCATTTAAGTGATTGTAAATTGATCTATTTTAAATAGATGATGATTGTAGTAGATGATTAACATTTTTATGCCACAGTGGGTATTATGTTATCTAATTTGTTGTATATGTTTTAATATACATTTTTATTTTTTGTATTCTATGTTTTTATTTTTAATTTGTGGGTAAGTGAATTGATAGGCTTGGAGAAAATGGATACATGTTTTTTACTTTATTGTATTATATGTTTCAATATACATTTTTATTTGTCCTATTCTATGTTTTATATTTTAATAATTGTTTTTATCATCTCCAATATATGCTACATCTCCACTTTATTTGTACTGCATCACTTTATGTGTATTTTTATTAAATATATTAAAATATTTACTATCATTGCAGTTTATATATTTGAATTAACCCAAAAGTCACAAAGAGGGGCAAAAAATTCCATTTTAATTAAAAAAAATTTACATATAATTTGATTTAAAAAATAAAGCACAATGTTTTATTGTAGACTCTTATATAAAAGTTATACCTTGTAGTCAATTTCTATAAAGATCATGTGACATTCAAGCAATCACGTGACAAATTAATTATAAAAGTTCAATTGAATTGACCAAACTGAAATTTATTTTTCTTACCTCAATTAATAATCAAATCAGGAATCTTTACTTTTTGCATCTACTACTCTACCATTGTGCTAATAAACTCAATGCCTCTTTATGTCTTTTGTTTGAACTTTATATATATATTCATACTTTTTAATATTATCAATTGATCCTGAGTTCTAAAATATTTATCTTCAATAATTTTGCAGGTTCTTTGGCATTAATATTGTTGCAAATTGCACAAACCTGCTCTTAAAAGCACTTTAAACTTTTGATATTATCACTTGAAATCACAAAGCACTATTACAGACTTTTTTTATCTTTTATCAGTTTTTGTATAGACTAATCCTGTGGAATTTCACAAATACTGCACTTTTAAACAATATATAACTATTTATATTATTGACATACAAATTGCTATTTGCATGTGTTTTGTTGTGATATATATCTACACAGTAAAATAATACAATTGAATTATTTAGTTTGTAGCAATAGCAGTAAATCCAATGTAAATAATTAGCTACTTTGATAATGATGTAATGCTTCATAATTTTTGTTTCAGTATCTGAAAAAAAAGAAGGTAAGAACGTAATTTAGTGCATATAAATTAATATGTATAAATATATTTCATATTGAGTAAAATATATACAGTATTTATAAATTAATTTTATAACAAAAATTTCACTATTCTCATGTTGAAAATCCATTAACCCAGATTATTATTGAAATTATGACCAAAGATTATATTGGAACCTGATTCTCATGTAAACAAATCTAGTGGTGTGATACAAGTTGAGTTCAAGCAAATTGAATCACTTAAGTCAAAAACAAACTTGTTCATTGGGGATTGAATCTAAATAGAACTGCAATACTCATAATAGAAGTAGTTATGAAAGCTAATTTGTATTCTCTTTATTATTATTATTATTATTATTATTATTATTATTATTATTATTATTATTATTATTATTATTATTATTATTATTATTATTATTATTATTATTATTATTATTATTATTATTATTATTATTATTATTATTATTATTATTATTATTATTATTATTATTATTATTATTATTATTATTATTATTATTATTATTATTATTATTATTATTATTATTATTTCTTAACACTCAATATTTTTTTAATATAACATTCATGCTTGTAATTATTTTATGATCTTAGTAATGTTAAGAATTCTATTGAAGTCAGTGATATAGCACTAAATATTATAGCACTAGAATAAATTCCTTGGTAAACTATCACTGATGATGATCAAATATCATCATATTCTGTGTGGCCTATTACTTCTCTGGCTTTTGGGAGAAGAACTCAACATAAACATCTTTTGTGAACTGCGTTTAATATTTAAAAATGTGTAGTGTATATATTTTAAAAATCCTTCTCATCTTTATTATGTTTGCAAAGTCACTAATTTTTTATTTTAGTCTACTTTGACTCTCTAATGTTCAGTAACTAATATTTCAAGATTGTTAAGATTGATTTTGCCAACTGAATTTTTATTTTATTTTAATCTTTCATTATTTTAATTGAGTAGCAGATTTTTTAATTCTAGTTTTACTGGAAGTGTGAAAAACAACCAAAAAATGATATATATATTTTATTAATTCTCTTTCTAAACATATATAATTAAAAATTATAAAAATTGATTGATCAACTGATATTTTTTCAATAAGATCTTTTTCCAAAATAATATATATATTGGCATTATTTAAAAAAATCTAAAAATTTAATAAGATCTCTAAATTTCTATACATCCTGGAAATAAATTACATAGCATTAAAAAAAAAAACTTTAAATCAAGTATCAAAGTACTGAAAAATAACTAATCTAAACTCAATATGAGAAGTATACAAATCTGTATTTAAGTAATTGTAAAAGTTATCCTATATTAAATAGATCAAAAGAGTTTCTATATAAATTTATTTAGAATATATCTTTGTTACCATTACTTTTCGATTGTTTTAATATTAAAATGGCTTGTTTTGACTGTAATTATGATTATATCACCAATAATTTCAAATGATATTTGTCAAAATTTATGTGTTAATTGAAAAATAGTTTTGTCCTTATAGAGTTAATATAACAAAAAAAAAATAAGAAAGATGTAAATATTTATGGATGAGGGGGGGAGGGATTTTTGTCCTCATAATGTGTCAGAATAACAATCATTCTCCTAATTTACCATTGATAAAGTTGAAAATAAATTATCAGGTTATTTGTCATAGATATTTGATATCTCCACTAGCAGCTCTAAAGACTACATCATAGTACAGCTGTATTTTACATTTAGTATATTTACTCGAATTTTATCAATCTAATTAATGTATAATCTTACTCTGTAGTAAATAATACTTATATATCCATTTAACAACTAATAATTGGTTAGCTAACTACTTTAACTATGAACTAATTGCATGACAGAAAACCTTAGAGCTGCTGTGATCTAAACAAATTTCCAAGATTTCATTAGATCCATATCTGAAATCTAGGTCATATGTAATTGTAAACAAATTCTATAACTTCATGAAAGTAAATATTTTAACCAACTTTTTTTACTCAGATATAAATGAAATATTATAATCATTTGTCTATTTTATTATTAACACATGAAAAATATGTAGTTTTAGAATTTATATTTTTATAATGCAATTATGAATTTTATTTTTAATCTTATCGTTATATTAATTACAAGTTACAAGAATATAATGTTATTTTATATTTTTTTTTTTTAAATTTGTTTTAAGAAAACAAAGTCCTACAATTAACCAAACCATTAATCACATCTCCTATATGGATGATTTAATTATTTTTTTCCCATCAAAAAAACTCCTTCTCTTACGTGACACTGTACTTAATAATTATACTAACAATTTTTCAATCTACTTTAATAAAGACAAATCTTCTATATGGAATATTTTTATAGATAGGTAAGACCATTCCTTCCAATTTTTGCTCTCCTCCTCATAAATTTTTAAATATTCCAATGCATCTCTCATAAAATGCAATGAAAACTGCTATTGAAAATCAGTTGTTTCAGTAGAATACACTATCGATACATTACTCAAATCATACTTTTCAATATATGCTAAGGCATCCCTAGTCAACATTTTAATATTTACTAAAATTAATTATTTCTTATCTATTATTAAATTTACTTCTTTATTCAATATATATATATATATATATATATAGGGAGCATACCAATAGCCCAAACAAGCTCTTATTTAATAAGTGCAGTAAGAGCAAATATTTAAAATCTCTATCTAGAATATTCTTATTCCGAGACCGATTATATATATATTCCCTTATCACCAAACTAATTTGGAATAAAATAGTAGTAGCTCTAAGCATAAGAAATATGCAAAAACATATTAAATTTAATGATCTCTCATTACTTGGCATTTCTACATTTTATCTTCAGAGAGCCATTAATGAAATGACTTTTTTCTCAAGTGTTAATAGTGTAATTCTTATTAAATCTACTAACACTCCACCATCTATTAACAGTAATTTTATTAAAATCTAAATAATTCTCATAAGTAAACACACTGCTCTCGCATAATCTATTTTTAAACAAAATTAATTATTGGTTAACATATGAAATTGAAAATAATAATAGTATATCAAATAATAGTCAATCTTTCTTGTTATATAGTAACAAATACATTATACAAAAGTTCAGATATTGGCACTAGGAATCCAGATATCTGGAATTATTAACAAAAATAGATATCAAAGCCTTTTCTACTAATTATTTTCTCTTCTACAAGCAACACTTCACAAATACAGATCTATTATGTGCCCTCTGTCATAAAAATGAAGAAACATTGGAACACTTTCTTATGGATTGTTCCTCACTTCTTCCTTGTCATTCTCTTATTGCTAACATGACTTATTCAAACCCACTAACAATTAACAACCTCATAAAAAATATACAAAATGGTTCTTTTTTCAATATAAGAATTACTAGATTCATTCTTTTCTCACTCTGATTCATAAGATTCTATCTAAGCTTTAATCCCACATCTCACAATATTAAATCATTTTTTTAAAGAAAATTAAATAACATTAACACCAGAGATCAAACCCATGCATCAGCTGATATTTAAAAGAAGAGAAATATAGTATATATAAACATAAGTATATATTTTTAATATTGTGGATTTAAAAATTTTCTGAAACCTAAGTATGTTTGGAAAAAAAAAAAACTTCTTGATATACAATGAATCAAGTTCATTCAATCCTACTGATTTAGCTCTTCTGATAATAGAGATTAACTCAAAAAGCTTTGGGATTAAAATCTAATCAGAATAAAGTACTTAATAAGAATTTCTGCTATGTTAGTATTCTATTTCCTCTCGCCTGAATTATATATAGAATTAATAAGTTTAATATATATATATTGTTCAAATTATTAAATATGTATTTAAATTTTACTAGATTCTAAAATGTAATGTATACTAAATATATAACTTAAATAAAATATATATTATTATTTTTTAACTAATTAAAACAATTAAACAAATAAATATTATATTAAAATAATGCATTGTTATGAAATGAATATAACAAGAGATTAAAAATTGTTTTACTGGTGAAGACAGATGTAATCATAAAGTAGATATTATTAAAGATTTAATAGCAAGTGGTAATGTTAATATTAATCTGGTAATTGTTGGGTTGTTAGTAATGAAACTAAATACTGTGCTAATAATATCCACAAATACACATGCCACTAGAGAACATAATTATGACATTAAAATCAAGTATAATAAATTCAACTAATAAATAAATACAAAAACCATTGTAACAAATGATAATAGAACATTAGAATGCTGAAATTGATTAAGAAAAGTAAGAACATAAAAGATTATGATTTAGGATTTTTCTATAGAAAATAATGTAATAATAAATATATGATTTAAAAGAAGATAATTTATATATGAAAAATTATGTTTTTATTTAATATTGATTTAAATCAGCCTTGAAATATGTGCATATTTGCTGGAGATGATATTGATTCAGATTATAATTTTAATAATGATGGAGAATCCAAGAACATGTGAACAAAGAAAAAATGATATATTAATAAATTGTAAGATGTATGTCTATTAATGAATAATTTTCAAATTTATTACATATCTAATAATGTAAATTCAAATGAAAGATGAGAAATATTTAATATATCTCTAGAGAAAAGCAGCAGCATAAGCAGTAGGATATATTAAGAGTAAAGAGTCTTAGATTAAATATGAGATAATTAATAAATTAGAATCAAGAAGGTAGAAAGTATATATAGAGAGAACTTAACTGGGGATTGAAGTAAGTAGCAGATAAAAAGTTGAATTACTGATTAGAATAGCAATATGGTGAAATAGAAGAAATACAAACAAAACTATGTTTGATTTAATTTATAGTAGAATAAACCTAATTGATTTTGTTGTTAAGATAAAACTGCATTGTGAATAAATTTGTTCCTTTTATTTTTTCAAAAAGTTTTTGAATAATTTTGTTATAAATATTTCAAAACTAATTAAGTTTTTAACTTATTGCTATATTTATATAAATTTTGAAATAGATATTTATTAAAATTATAAATTAGTTTTACTAACATGTCTGTTTTTTTATATATATATTTACCTTTTTAAATAAATGTAGATATCTTTATGTGAGAATGAAAAAAGTGAAAAGTGTAAGATTTTACAAATTCAATATTATAATTCCAATAATCATTATAACTTATACAACAATCTTAACAGGATGAGCTTCAGTTTTTAAGAGTAAAGAAAAGATCAGCTTCAAATAATGTTAGTTTTATAGATACACTAAGAATCTACTTTAAACTCAATTGCCATGTCAAAATGAACTTTTATGTTTATAATATTTAGCATATCTGTGTAAATCAACCATAAAAATCTCTACCCCTCTTCCTAATCTGAAGTTGTTTCTAAATGTATATCTTTGCTTGAAGTGATTCAAGAAATCATGAATAAAATCAAATACCTTTCGAAAGTATTATATCAGGATGAATGAATAAATCAACCACGTAAGCCTCCAAAATCGAAAAAGCTCCTGATAAAAAAATCTCCAAGCAGCAAATGAACCCTTATAAGAATCCTTCAACCGCAAATATTTATTTCCAATAACTTTCACTAATTAGTTTTTGAAAATCTATATTATTCACAGTTATGAACTGCATAATATTTCTGAAAATGATTTGCAAAACCAGCAATTCAAAATGCAAAAATAATGCAAATCATTATGTCTAATATTTTTGTGAAATTAATGATAATCTAAAATTGGACTCAAAGAAATAAAACAAACTGTGGCTTTTATTTTTGAAATTAAAGGCATGAACGCAGATTACTCTTACTTAATTTAGAGTTAAGATATATTTGTGTAACCGTTTGTTTATAATTTAGTTAATATTTTATAAAATTATATTTTAAAATGTATTATGTTTATAAATATATTGATTATAATATAGCAAGAGAGAAATAAATGAGTTTTGAAATATCTTGACTATATTACTTCTTTTGTGGAAAAAAAAATTGTAATTCTTAATTAGTCACACACAACAATAAAAAATTTAAAATAAATAAATATAGGTTCCACATTTATTCCGTTTAGTAAAAAATTGATTTAGCTCAAAATACAAAGTAGACAATTTCCTTTCATTAGACTTTCATTGTTTTTAGTTCATACAATCCGGAGTGTCCGTTGCAAACTAATCTTCACCTTCCCACCTTCAAATCAGGATGTCATATTTATCGATCACCTTAATAAGTTAAAAAGTAAAGACCTTATCCTGTCTTCAAAATTCCTCTATAATGAGACATGGAATCTCTTTCAAATACCAAAAATCACCTAAGACATAAACAATCACACACAAAATTTGATACTAGCATTTCCATTAGAGATTCTCCAGGGGATTAAACTTTAGATCCATCACACATTCTCAATTAGGATGTTAGAACTTCTTACCAAGAAAGACAATGTATTCACATATTCTTAGATAATCAATTATTTTTCATTAATAAAGTTATTTTTGAAACTAAAAAAGTAAACGAGTAATTTTTGGATTATAATGTTGAAACATATTAAATAGAATTATAATCATTAATTTTATTATTTGATAAAAGTTTAAATGAAAATGTTGAATTTTGTTTTTTTGTTTTTTAACTAAATAGGAAGTTTAAAACATATAGTTAGCAATGTAAAAAAGTCATCTTAAAACGTTTTTTTAATCTTTAGAATATGAGACTATACATCTTTATATGGATTTAATTCATTATTTTGTATTTAAAGATATATTTTATGATATTTATGAACTATTTTGGAAAGAAGAACTGTGTGGTTGATATATTAAATTCTATATTTTATGTATTGAAGATATTAAACAGATGATATAAGGAAATGTGAGAAAATTGCATGCTATTTAATGAAATGTATGTATAACACTGAATACAAGTTTCTTTAGTTGTCTTATTTAGATATTGTTTAAGAAAATATTAGTTTAAGATTTTATATATCACAGATCACTCTTTGGGTCAGGATGATAAAATATTCTGAAGATCCTGGTGAATTAATTAATCTATAATCTTATAAAATAAAATGATTGTCATTCTTTTAGTATTTAAACTCTGTGTATGAAAGAATCAGATATGTAAAGACTTGTGATGTAATTATAACCTTGTATTAGTACTGATTATGTGATGCAAATTTACATTTAGTACAACCAGTAAACCAATTTAAATGTATATTTAGTGTGATTATATTTATTAAGTAACAATATGAACTCGTAACTACAATTCTTTGCATTATTCTGACAATACCTAATGCCAAGTAAAAAAGGAAGTTCCTGCATTGTTTAAATAATTTATTTCATTTTGTTTATCAAATAGAAATTTTTATTAGTTATTGTTGACTATATCTTAATATGCTAAATTTAAACTCCAAATGTAGTTCTCATATTATCTTGCAAAATATGAATAATTTCATATACAAATTAATCTATAAAACTTAAGAAATATTTTAAGATGTTAATAATAAATTTCTCTTTCATTCAAATAAATTAATGTTTATAGTCTAAAATAACTTTAATTCATAAAACCAATTTCATAATTATAGGATCTAAAATAATATTATATCTATAGCAACATTAATTATCACTTTTTATTAATTGTATTAACATGGAAAAAATATTTATTTATGTATTTCGCTAATTAAGATGAAATGATAATTTAATTTATGTGTAACTTCTAAGGTGTTTTTTTTCTCAATTTACATTTATGATGTGAATAAAATCATTAGTATAATCTTATTCATGAATTTTATGTTAATATTTGCAGTTTTTGTTTTGTTCAAAATCCCAACCCAATTATGGTGTAATGATTAAAATTAATTGGATATTGACCTTTTATATAAATAATAAGTAAGTAAAGAAAGACAAGTGTGGATTAATGTAGAGATGAAGTATATGACAAATAAAAGAAAATGAATTCAACTATGCATCAGATTTGAATCTTTGATTTTGAAAATGAAGCAAGAATGAGATCAAACCCTATTCATGGACCTCTAGATACTTCAAATCTGATGGTGACCAATTGGGTGATAAAAAATATTATTTTACATCTATTTTTCATTTTTTTTAGAAGATTTCACTATGTTCCTCTCTGAAATCATAGTTTCATCTTGATTGCTGGAAGCCTGACTATGGTAATATGTATATGCGTACTTTTTTATATGTACTTTTGTGAATAAAATGTATTATCTATGATGATGCCCATGGTGTTTAATATATTTGCATGTTGGAACATGTTTGAATATTTATGTATACAGATGTAGGTACATTTGTGTGTTGCATATATATATTAAAAGGATGGGTAGTCAGGGTGGTCATATCTGGGGTGATGGAAAATCATCATCAACCCCAAGTAAACAAAATATTTCAAATAAGTATAATATTTAAGCAAGATTTAAAATATTTTAATGACATTAAGAGATATTAAAATAAAATATTGAAGGATTTTCAAGTAAAAGATATACTTAAAGTAATGTTTAATATATAAGAAATTTTATATATTAAAGAGAGCATGAGAGATCATGAAATCTCTCTGAGAGATCAGCAGCTAACTATCTTAAGCATAAGCAACTATAAGTAAAATTAACCATACATCAAACAGCATTATTAATAAGTATAAATAAATTCTAATAATCATCATCATGAATGATCAGCAATAAAATAAATCAACAGTCCATCTTGTGACTGGATTTGAAATGAGTCTGTGTAGACCAGGCCAATTATTTAGTCTTTGCCAGCTTGGGAAATTATTTTAACATTAATTTGGATGCACCAACTTAAGTGCTAAACCATCTAATTCATAAAACCAACAATTCTAGGATATTAAAACATGCTGATCATCCTCAATGCTCTGGCCACTTAGCACCATTAATGTGCTGGCCAACTATAAACTTAATTTCTAATAGACTAAACTAAATAAAATGCAGTATATTGGCTTTGGAGATTATAATCCTTGCACCAAACCAGGACAATGTCATACTGGAATGTTCTGCACTAAAATATATCCTCTTCCATATATCTGACTGTTATGCATGAATCTAACTCAGGAACATAAGCTCTGCTACTGTTGTTGTGATCAAGAGCTGGTGCAAACATACAATATTCTAAACTCTTGTTAGAATTAAGTCACTAGTATAATTTTAAGAATTGAATACAAGTTTATTAATAAGAATAAAAAAATAAATTGAAATTAAGGTCTTTAGAATATGGCTATGCACATATCCATTAAACCTTCTGATTTTGAGTAATGTACAATTTTAAAAAACTATCACATTGTGATTTATGTGATTAATGCAAAATTCAAGTTATTACACTGATTTACAATACCTCTTAATAGATTTACTTAAAACATATATATATACACACAGACATGTGTTTCATAATACACAATGAATATATTTCAATTGATATTTAATAAAATTTAAAAAATGATTAAATTTTACATATGTGCTTACTTGACACATTGATATATATATATGCACACAGACATGTGACAAAATAATTTATGAACATATATGAATTGTCATAAAATAATAAAATAAGTTATTGCTTTTAAATGATATAAATGCCTTATACTACAATTATATCAAATACATATATATATCTGTGTGGTATAACTTATTATTTAATATTGTTATAACTATAAATAAATTTCAGCTTTATACAAATTTAGTAACATATTTAACATACATGTGAGTGCATATTCAAATGTAGGCACATACTGACAGCTATATCATATATTTCAACTTGTCAAAGTCATAAAATTATTAAAAATATATTTCATAATTAATTCCATTTGGAAAATATACATAAAATTCACACATACACATGTGTACCAATAAAAATATAAATGATATGAATCAATTATCAAATTTTATCATAATAGTTTACAGTTTCTTTTTTAAAAAACAAAGTACTGTCCTATAACAGTCTTTCCCTTAACAGGTCACTGTTGATTAAAATTTATAAACATCTTTAAAAATAATACAGTGGGTATATTTTTTTCTAATCTAAAAAGTTTCTCTTTTTTTTCTTTTTTAAAAAATAGAGTCAATCTTGATGGGATTACTGTTGACTGAATAATTATAAACATCATTAAATTTAAATATATAGATTTTAAATATTTTCACTTATTTTCCCTATATATGTATCACTGTCACAGGTTGCTTTTAATTATAACATCTTTAAATTAATCTAAAAAAGATATTTAAAATATTTAAATGAATTATTTTTAAAAACTCACTTTATAGAAATACAATGCATTTATCTGTGGTTCCTTGCATCTAGATATATCAGCATATAATTTAATTATTCAAGATTTCTCTTGATAAGATAGGTATAGTTCAAGATTGTCATCATCAGGAAAGGTATAATCAGATAACTTGTTGACATTGATCACTTTCCTTCTATCTAGGATTGGCAGACTTCAGGCAAACTGTCTTCTAGAACACATTTAAGCATGCTAGTGAATGCAAAGTGTGTCTGCTTTATATGAATCAAAACATCTTCATAGTGAACCATAGAGCAGCTGCTGAATGTGTCCCTTTTTCTTCCTTTAGATCTTCATAGGGACTCTGTATAATCCTCCATATCCCAACTCTGCTAGCCAATTATTCTGTCCAGCTAATTACTGTGAACTCTTCTCAAAAAAACTACCAGCTAACTCTTACAAGAATATTAGCCATCTCTTATAAAAAAAAAATACCAGCCAACTCTTACAAAAACTATTAGCAAAACTAAAGTATTCTTTTTATCAACTCTTTTTATAGTCAGCCCAGGTGACAAAAACTATAGTCGGTTGAAGTGACAAAAACACATTAATTGAAAACTGTTTCTTTATCTTTTTAATCTTTTCAAATCACTATTAATTAAAACCTACTTTTGAAAGCAAGTTCAAAGTTTTTACTGAAAAAAAAGATTTCTAAGAGATAGAAATTTTTTTCAATTAATTAAAAAGATTTCAAAATAGATAATAGAAGCTTTTACAATTATCAGATATATTATGATAAAACATGCTTGTTTTTTTTTTCATTTCAAAATTAGAATACAATATTAATTAGACCTTTTTAACAGTTTAATTTATAATAAAATTCTATTTTAAATTTATAATTATTTCATCTTTTACTTATTCCAGGAAAATGTAGAAAAATATTTACAAAATTTTTGTCTGTGTTTATTTTTACTTTTCCTTTCAATTTTATATATATTTGTGCACACACATTGTGTTATTGTGTGCAATGTAACAGAAGTGTTACAGTATATATATGTACATGTTTTATATATTTGTGCAAGTGGAAACATGTGTGCATATATTTTATAATTGAATGAGTATATGATTTTATGAATAATAGTATGTGTGGTTGGTTTTATGTGTATATATATGTTACATTTGTGATTTTTTATACAAGATAATTTTACGTGATTTTCAAAACATTTGTTTTATTATGTGACATAATACACTTCATTTTAAATATTTAAATTAAATGCTTTTATTTAGGTATTATATATTTACCATTTTATAATTTAATAATTATTTATTGCTATATTATTTTATTATTGCTGATTTTGATGCTATTTGTTTTGAATATTGATTGCTATTGCATGTATGATAATAATAATATGACTAATAGAGGACTCTAATAGAGTTACAACAGAAAATCTAATGTTGCTTTAGCTACTTTTAAGTCATTATTTTTGAGATTAAATATTTATTATATATATATAATGCTAACATATGTAATATTATTCAAAAAAGAAACTTTTTATATCATGCTCAATTATCTTAAGATGTTTACATCCACAGTAGCAGCAATAATCCATTCTACATAACTCTAGAACCATATCTATAAACCTAAGTAATTATTCTTACATCAGATGATACAGTTAGTTCTGAAGTAGAATGTAGATTGTTATTATTCATGTAGATAAAAAGAAATGAATGCAAATATCATTCTAGTAAAAATTTAATTCTATCATAAAAATAAATGAAAATAAAATGTTCTCTTCTTTCAAATATTTTTTTTCTCACTTATGTTCTTTACCACTTTTGCAATGCTTCATATAATTATAACCCACTGTTAATGATTTCACGTAATATATTATGAAAGTATGTACAAAATTTTAAACCCAAAGTCAAATAAAAAACATCAATAGTGGGTTGTAATTATATGAAGCATTTTAAAAGTAATAAAGAATGTAAATGATATTAATATTATATGAATTTGACAATGCAATAAGAAAAATAAGGTTATGTGGGGTTTTTTTTCCTGTATATTATATCTAGAATTTTAAATCACATAAACTATAACTAATTACTGATTGATGCCAATAATTCACTTCACATCTCTCTACTGATGAACCATTCACTTAAACGTAAATGATCTGTGGATATTAATAATAATAATAGTGCCAAAATGCTCTTCATACTATTTTATGATTATTGATGTATCTTAGTAGGAAGCAAGGTTTACAGTTGTACTGTTCAAGTTATTGGTGATGCAGATTAGTTGGATGAATCATATTTTTCTCAATTTTATTTTTATAAATGTTCTGATTATCAGTTAGAAGGTAGAAGCAAATAATAATTGCAAAGAATTTTAAAATAGCATGTTTACTTTTTTAAAAAAAAAAAATTGTTTACTACTATATTAAAAATATAAATTCAGTATTTAAATATTAATTTAAAACTGGGATGCTTACATAAATATCAATAGACATAACATTCGAGACTATGGCATATAACAATGTCATAATTTTATACTAGATATTGGCAGATCTTTCTTTTCATGCTTACATATATTTAATACCTAGAAGGCTATATGATATTATAGTCCTGTTTTTGACAAATAGACAATGCAATGATACTCTCCAGATGATTCTAAACTGTTACTCTCTAATTTTAAATAACTAGATAACTTTTATCTTGAAATGTAAGATTTTATCTTTTGGTTAACCACTATTGGAGAGGGACTTTCCCAATACTTTATGAAACTGTACTTGTTTTTGTTTTTTCATTTTAATTTTTTAAAAATTAATCATTTTATTCTTTTTTATTTTAGTTCACACCTTTGACTCCACTTTATAATTAAATTCAAGATAATCTTTTAAATATTTTTAACATGATTTTTGTATATATCTTTATTTTAATATCTCTTTTTTTTTTTTGATATGATTACCATAGTTTTCACTTCAGAGTGTTGAAATTTTTCTTAGGTAAAAAGTCTTCATAAACTTGATTTAAGGGTAACAGTTTTCATTGAGACAGTATTTTTCACAGTAGACTTTTTTTTTTATAGCTATCATTTTAACTTACAAAATCTATTATATTACAAAAGCCTCTTCACCAGAAATAGTCAAGTGCTGGAGGGGGGGGGGGATATTGTGGGGATTTTTAACTTTTGTTTGCTCTCTCCCAAAAAAATATATAACCATTTCTTGACTAATAAGTTGATGTTTACTTGAATCAATAATCAAAACAAAAAATTTTAAGTTCATTTGGAATCTGAATTTAAAACATGTCCAAATTATATCTAGATTCAAACTCTCATTATAGTAAAAACAGTTTTAAATAGATCACTGTGAAGACAAAGGCCTTTTTAGCATTTTTAAACTATTCTTTATTCATTAATTACTATGTAAAATAGGATAATTCAAATAATCAGTAAGTCATTTCTTACTTATATCTTTTCTCTTTTGTTGATCTCTGCCTTTTTTCATATATTCTTATAGTTATAATTCATTCTGTCTTATTTTATTTTTTTCAAAGTCTTATAATGCTTATTTTAGCTCATACCATACTTCATTTTATATAATCTTTTTTCCCTCATGCTAATTATTTATGCCACTTTTTTTTTTTAATTTAAAACCCTTTTTCTTTCTTCATATATTAATAAATCTCTTTTGATATTCTTACTTATGTTTAATAATAATAAAAAGATGGCTATTGAATGCTTATAGTATTTTTTAACCAGAAAAATATATATTTAAAAAAAGTTATAGAAATTTATAACTGACACAGATCAAAATCTACATATTTTAGTGTTCTCAGTTATGAGCTAATTTCAGACACTTTTAACACTGCAGCAAAATAATATGATACCAAAGAAAATAGTGTACAAATTCTTCTATCTTACAAAAATCTGCATTTGTCTTTCCATGCATGCATGTTGTAATAGTGAGATTTGTGTGTGCCCCTACCCCCATTATATTTTTTAATTACAAGTACAGCAATTCTGACTTCAATATTTGTTTTTTGTTTTTTTAGAGGGGTGACTTTTTTTTTCCTTCCTAGAGTTAGAATGGTCATATTTATTTATGAATGGCTGCTAATAATAATAACAGTAATGATATAGTATTGGTTCTAGGATGAGATATGACCATCACTATTCAAAGCAAACGAGTATAACTTGGGTTTTTTTAATATGTATTTAAAATGAAGTCAAATTTATTTTTTAAAAAATAATTTTTTATAAAGTATATACATACATGTGTAGTGCTGGTATGTATAAATGGTTTATGATTTGAAAGTTTATGCTTCAGGGTTCATAAGTAAGCATATGTGAGTATATGCAGGCATGCTTATAATATATATTCATACACTGTAGAAATTATGTTATATTCAACAGAAAATATTTCTGAATGCAGATTAACTAAAAATTATCTGACAAAAGTGACTTAAACCATAAACAGTGTGTAGAATTTTAGTATGCTATATAGAGTAATCTATAAAAATCCTCTAACTCTCCTTTCCGACAAGCTAATCCTTATAAGAAGTGACTACAGAGAGACTGGTCAAGAGCCAGAAATTAACCTGGAGATTTTTTTTGGACTATTATCTGGTAGCAGTGATTCTCCACTTCACATGAGTGGCATATGAGTAAAATGATATAAAGTGAATTAATTGCTGCTATGATATAGGTAAAGGTCAGTCCAATACTCCATTTTAGAAATTATTCATATGTTAATTTTGATAAGACAATTACAAAGGTTTTTAAAAAATGCAAATTGTTATATCCAGAATTCATATAAAAATTAACATTAAAAAATGTATAAAAATATTTACTTAGATTATAACTTGATAGATACAGTTTTAAAAGCCTATAATTATATCTATCAAAGTTGTTAAAAGTAAGTTGATATGACGCTTATTAGCGAATGATATTCGAAAATAAATAATACCAAGTGCATTAAAATAAACAACTAGATTAACAGAAACAATATTAATATTAAAAAATTAATGAAAGTTTGATTATTTATGTGAATTTGAGGATTTATTTATTTCTATAATCATAAAGTTATTTTTCATGTAGTTACTGACATCCATTGGGTAAATCTTAATTGGTCAAATTGAATTTTTTTTTCAATCAGCAATCAAACTAGGAATTTATGTAAAATCTGATAAAAGCATTCTTAAGTCACTTTATTATTTATTACAATGAAAGTAACAGAAAATAAAAAAGAAAGAAAAAATTCTGCCTAATATGAGAAATAACTAAAGAATCTTGGGAATAAACACATAGTAATTATATTCTTTCACAGTTAAAGTTGCAATCTGTTTTATTTTAAAATATATTTATATCAATCTTGATCTGTTTAAAAACATTTTTGCAAATGGTAAATATAAAGTGATAAATTTTTCCTAATTTATTTTAGTTGCTATAATTTTTTATAAAAGTCCTCTTATCTTTAGTATAAGATAGTGAATTTTAATTAAGTAAAGAGTTCGTTAAGGTTTATGATAAAATGTAAACTTTGATGTCTTAGAATAAATTTGGTTAAGAGGATGATAAGAAATGGCAAGCACCAACAATAGAAATGAAAGCTGTGATATTTTATTGCCTTCAAGCAATGAACTTAATACATTTACCACATAGTTGTGTGTCCTATTTATATATGAAGGAGTAGAACTGAGCCTAAATAATTTTAAACAGGACTATTTCAAATAGAATTATGAACATCTTTACTACAAACGATTCAATATTGTATGTACATTTTTAAATGCAGAATGTTCTTTAATTAACTATAAAAAAGAGGTGGTCGAGAGGTCAGCGCCCGGGTTGCGGGTTCGTGTCCCGGCCGATGCTATGACACTTTAAAAAAAAAAAGAAGAGGTTTTTAAAAAGCATAAACTTATTTTAAATTAAGAATTTATATCTGGAGATACAAGTATAGCTAGCTTTATAAATGGTCATTAATTTTTAAATTTTTCTTTTATTTTAATTAAATATAAATCTTCTGACTTTGTTATTAACTAACTCTACAATTTCTAGCCTTGTTTCCTGTTATTAATACATTTTGGGTTTTCATCTGAAAAAAAATTATTTTTAGTAACTGACATCTGTTGTTCACTTTTGAAATTAAAAATAATAATATATATATTCTTTGATTAATTGACTAATGATGAAAATTTATCAGTGTATCTAATATGTATATGTACTGCAGTGGTCCCCAACCTTTCTGCACTTAAGAGCACATTCTATAATACCAGCCAGGTGGCGGGCACCATTTATTTTTTTAATGTAAATTTATAGTTGGATATTGTTAATAATACACATAATGTACAAAAAAATATTTCAAAAATAAAATTTTAACATTTGATTACAATATAATATAATAATTTATAAGAAATTTTAAAAATTAAATTTATTTGTATCAGATAAATAATTTTTTATCGTGTTCGGATAGCGGCGGTCACACGTAAAACGGTCTGCGGGCGCCATGGTGCCCGCGGGCATAAAGTTGGGGATCCCTGATGTACTGTATTGAAAATATATATAAATAATAATGTATATTAAGATAGCTAGTTAATCTATAACATGTGATATCACTGTATTATAAATGTTATTTCTATCTATAATATTTTAATATTCAACTCTATGACAATAAAAAGTCCAAAAACTTAACTGATGTAAGCAAGGAAATTAGTCAAAGTCAGCGAAAGAACAACAGATAATTTGAATCATATTATTTTTTTATACGGTTTCAGTTATTATAGTATCTATTTTCAATAAATAAATAAGATGAAAGTCTTTTGTGTGTTACAGCTTTTAATTGGCATAAGACTCATGTCTAATCATTTATGCTCTCACACACTTTTATGCAATTATTATTCAAAGATGAATTGTTAACATTTTAGAAAAACTTAGCCATATTTCTTTTGAAATAAATTCGCATTGCACTTTAATAGCTAAAATGTTTTTTTTATTTTTATTTCTGGACTGACAAATCTTGCTGAGCAAAAGATTTGCAGTTTGGAAAGTTTTTCTTTCATATAGTTGTTAGGTCAAAGCAATTCATTAAAGCAACTGCTGGATTTAAAATATTAAATCAGAACATTTGTGGACATTATATATATATATGTAGATGATGCAGTAACCTATGTGTACTTGACAATATGCATATATATATTTAGGTAAACTATAAAGTATCATCTGCAAGAGGAATAATGAAAGAAAAGATTGATTTTTACAATTACTAGTGGTAATAGTTTAAATAGTTTGTTTGCTTTTTTCATTAATTTTACTCTCTAGCTTTTCATTTCTTGATTATTATTGGATCATTAACTGGGCTGATCGTAGGTCAGTTATTTAAAAGAATCTAAGTTTTTTTGGAACTTTTTTTTAAAAAAAAGTTGTATATGATGCCAGGAATTGAATTCAGGTTTTACATGGTAGAGAATGTATAACCATTGCAGAATGAATTTGTATATATATAAATGTATGAAAAATAAATTATTATTATTATTACTATTATTATTATTATCATCATCAGTATTATTATTATTATCAACATCATTATTATTATTGTAGTAGTAGTAATGTAGAAAAAACGTATTCTAGGAGCAAAAATAAATTTAATTTCAATTAACTTATTTGATTGCAATTAATTGAAATTAAATTTATTTTTGCTCCTCAAAACATTTTTCTTTCTATATATCAGTATTTCTATTTTAGTAGTAATTTATTCTTCATGTATAGTAGAGGATTTTAGATTGTTATACTTTACCTGCAACACAAACATATATAGACTCTTAATAAGTAGAAATAAATTTAAATCATAAACAAAATTAGATACATCTAAGGTATAAATTATTTTTTAAATTGTGTAGCGAATTGCTTGTGAAATCAAATAATATTTAAATATCAAAAGAATATTCTGTTTATAAATGGCACTACTATGTGAACAATATTGAGCTAGTGAATGTTTTTATCTATTCTATTCTCACAATAAAGAGCTTAACTTTTCAGAAGTCTATTTAGAAAGATTTTGATTTGTGTTCTTTTATGCTTATATACATAATTAAATTACTAACATATGTGCTATTATTAACAGTTGGATATATTTGAAGAGTTTAAGTAGAGTTGGAATTTTTCCAAATCATTTAACAATTAATTAATTCAGCATTGTCAAAACATACCAAAAGACCTTGCATGGCACATAGTAAGGGTTTGTGTAGCATGTCTAGAGTAAAAAAAAATGATATAACAAGTTGAATCAAATTTTTTATTAGATATTTTAATTCTTTCACTAATGGAGAATCTTCATATTGACATTATCTAATATTTTTACATCATTGATCCACATATTTTCAAATATAAGATGTATATAGAAGTGGTATCACACTATTTTGATTCAGTGCACGTTTCAGGTATGCACAGCTGTGCATGTGATTAAGTTCTGTTTAATTATAGTTTATCTCTTTAATTATTGAAGTTGTGTTATAGTTGCTCAAATATTCATTATGATTTTTTTTTTATCTTTATTAATCTGCTTCTAGTTAAATAATTTTATTACAATCATACCATCAAATAACTGTGCCTAATAAAAGAAGAAAAATTTGAAGATGAAAAGTGAGCATATTAAAAACCAATGTGAATCAGATTATTTGAATACAAAAAATAGCAATCACTGTCTTGTATATATGCAAGTTTTTTTAATGAAATGACATATCAGTAAATCATTTAAGTATATGTTGGCGAATCAAGAAGCACCACTATTGCAAAATATAAAAAGAAATTGATTTATCATTAGTTATTTTGTCAAATATAGTACTGTTCAAAGTTCTCATTTTACCACTTCGTACAAAGTAGCATTGGAGTTAACAAAAGCAAAAAAGTCGTTTAGTATAGAAATATGCAATTGAAATGACAAAACAACTTAATGAGCCAAAAAGTTATACAATTTAATAGTAAAATGTGACTACTTTTCTTTGTGTGTATGAAAGCACTGATTAAGCAGACAAGTCCATTTTTAATTTTTGTTCAAGTTATTCAAGATTTTACTATTAATGAAGAATTTCTTAGTCTCATATCCTTACATGGAACTACTAGAGGTACTGATATTTTTCAAACAGCTTAAACCTCTAATATGAAGTATGAAGAATTCCATAAATATTCCTGCATCATAAAACATGAGGCCACAGCTATGATGGGGACTGGAAATGGCCTTTATTAGAATCTTAAAACAAAATAATATTAATAGCTCTGCAATATATCACATAATTCACCAAAAAACACTCCATGGAAAATTTTTATATTAAGTCAATGCCATGAAAATAGCTGTAAAAATATACAAGAAGGCAATCTTTGATTCGTTGTAAGTTTTGCAATTTTTTGAATGAAATGGATGTTGCATATGGCAATTTGCTCCTTCACTTTGATATTCACCGGTTGATTTCCAAAAAATGTCTGAAATACTTTTTAGTTATTCAGAAAGAAATAACTATATTTATTTAAAATCATGTCTGACACAGCAAAACTTTTCAGATTTTGCATTTATAACAGAGTTGAGTGAGTTGAACTTAAAAGAACTACGAAATATTGCTAATTTATATGGTCATTTGAATGAGTTTAAAAGAAAATTGAAGCTTTTTACATCAACACTGGTGAATATTTTTACCTTTTTTTTTTTTATGAATTGCAAAGAACATTCTAAAAAAAAATTGAAAAATTTTGAAAAAATATTTTCACTCTATGTAAAGTATATTGGGACAATTATTGGGGATTTTGATAATCAATTTAGTGATTTTAAGGAAATTAAAGAAGATATTTTAATTTTTACTCAGCCCTAGATTGCCAGATTTGAAATAATAATGCCTAACTTTAAGTGAGAATTGTGTGATCTACAATCAGATTTTTTCTATACTAACAGAAGTAAAAAAGGTTTTTTTAAATTACTAGCAATAGAGAGTTATCCAATATTGAAAAGCTTTTAATTGAAGATGTGCTCAATGCTCAGAAGCCTTATTTTTGCAAAAGCACTTTATCAGTGATGAAATTTATTAAATCAAAGTATAGATGTTCATTGACAGATAATTCTCTAACAAATTTACTATGATTGATAGCTACAAGCATTTAATATAAGTAGTTTAGTAATTGAAGCTGAACTATTACAAAACTCCCACTGATACTTTATAAGGAATTATTGCACCGTGTCTGTTGTTGTAATAAAGCTTTTATAAACACTATAACTTATATATATTTGGAATGTCTGCTAAATCTAACTAATGGAGGATTGTCCAATAATTTAATATATGTACTGTATTTATTATTTTGGATGTAACTCTTGGATACAATTTTTTAAATGCAATCTTTGAATTATTTAAAGTTGAATAGCATTGCTTTAATTATATGTTCAACTATTTCCCTCTTTAGAAAAATTCAAACTTTATTTTAACATTTTCAATACATTCAACAGTAAGTAATAGTACACAGATTAGTATTACTAATAGTTGAATATATTTAAAAGGTTTAAATAAGTTTATTAAAGACATTTGGCACTTAATTCTAGATTATGGAAATAGGCACATGCCTTTTTTTTTGGTGTGAATGATTAATTAGAGTCTAATCTTAATTAAAGCATGAAATCATATATGCCATTATCAAAACCTTCTAACAGTAACCTTAGCACCAAAAATCCATTCTTGAGTCAGTAATATCTTGCAAATGTCTCACTTACTTATTAGATTATTAATTAGATTAGTTTAAATTTATTTGATCTGAAGTCCCCTCATGAATATTTAATCTTTATAGCCTAATCAAAGCTACATTTACAATAGTACAGCTTTTTGCTTATGTCCATCTTTACACCAAGAAGTTCTCCTAATGAGTAACCAGTTATCATAGAAATTGATATCAATGATTATTAAAACATTATTTATATTTTTCAGTTCCATTAAACCCCTGTATTTTACATTCCAATTTCTACCAAAAAATGTTTTGTTTTGTTACCTTGTAAGGTATATGTGGTTCAAGAACTAATGGTTCTTTGACAATTTTTGCCTGATGATTTTTTTAAATCTAAATTTAGTCAATTAAAATGATTTGAATTCAGCCTAGATCTACAAAATAAATTGCTTTAATCATGTTTGAATTCTATATTCTGTTTATAGTATCCTGTTATTTAGGATCTTAACATACCTTTTGGTATAGAATGTAATAAAATATTATACAAAAAAAAAAGCAATAACTAGAAATTTATTTAATAATATTTAGAGCAATTGATCAGTGGCAAAAGTATTTTGTTGGTGAATAAAAGATTTTGAAATTGATTCTGATTGGGAATGGCAAAAAATATATATATGGTAGGAAAAGATGTCATTAATTCCAGTAAGAATATAATTCTAGTGTTTTTCCTTTATGAACTTTAATGTTTTTGACCACTTGAATTGACCATATTATAAAATCTATGGGTAATTTTTTAAAATTACTATTTCAACATTAGGTCATTTAATATATAATGTACTATACAGCATTATTTCATTTCTAGATTAAAGAAATAATAAAACAAACAGAAGTAATGTTGATTATAAAGTAAATTAACATGAAAGAGTGCTTTAATGCATCCATTATGTATATAATGTGTTAATCTTTAAAAAGAGAGAAAATGACCATTTGTCTACCATTTATTGTAACTTAGTTTTGAATAAATTATTTTTAGCCTATCATTTAGCATGTATTAGAGGATTGCAACTAGCATGGATAATCATTTTTTAACCAATCAACTTATCATATAGCAAATAACATTCTCAAACAATCATAGTAGAATTCATTTTTTTTATTGTGGTCTGCACATTGAAATTAAATTAGAGCAATAAACTTAGTATAATTGTTATTAGTATAGTTAGACATTGGAATTGTGGGTAATATTATCAATCAATCAGGACTATTAGGCACTACCAAATATATTACACTATAATAATCAAAGCTGCCATAACTAGTTTGCATAATTATAGCCAAACAATTTTACACCTGGTTACATTCTGATAACCAATATTGTCAATATGATTATAAATACACCTGGGTCTCGTTTTATGTGGATTATTTCAATGCAATTTTGAAGTTATGCGATTCATGTTTCTTCTTAATATCTTTTATATTTTACTATATTTATTAGATATCAAGAAATTTAAATTATTAATAACTTATTTTGATTTAAATACTTTTTTTCCTCAAAAATATAATGTTATATTAGCAGCTAACTTGAATATGGCCTGAAGCTGTATTTAGAATCTTAGCTTCTATATAAATAACCTACTTATACTAATGAATAAATAATAATAATAGATTTATACTTACATATAAAAATAGCAAAAAAATTTAAACTTTTAAAACATATTTTGTTAGATGTAAAAGAAATAAATAATCTTAGATTTTTAAAATAAATAACGAATATTTTATCTATTTTGCAAACTGAAAATAATCTTTTTAATGACAATCTTTTTGTTTCGATTGCAATCTCTTTTTTTTTCATGTGTCATAGCATCAGCCAGGAAGCGAACTCACTAACCCAGGACAACTGCTTGTAAAGCAGCTGTTACTGACCTCTCGTCCACCAATGCTTGACAACTCATTTTTTTAATATAGAAACAAAATGTGAACATTTAAAATTTATTTCAGTAGTAAAAATCAGTTAAACATAGATTTTAGGTTGATGTGTGAGACAAAAACAAACGTCAGAAAATGCTGAAATCGGACGGTTTCCTGCAATGAACAATCTTTTAAATTCCAATGAGAGCTAAATAGTTATATGTCTGGATATTGCCAGCTTTATAAACAATTGATAAAATCATCATCTCAAAGTTTAATCACCGATTACATTGTTAACAAAAAACCATTAACACAGCACAAGATTGAAAGTGGCACTAGTTGTAATTCCACTTGTGATGAATCTGATTTTTTACCAGTTTACAAATGAACCGCATATCATCATATAGCAATAATGATTAAAATACTATGAAAAAATGTAAAATTAAATACTGTAGTTAATAAAAAAAAAAGTAAAAAAAGTTTGTCTTGTATCATTTTTTTTCAAACATTTGATATTTTTTATTAATCATACTTTATTTCCTTATTTTTTTAATGCAAATTTTAAAGTAATTTTTTCTTGATGCTTTGCTTTTATGCCAGTTCTGAAAATTACAGAACCTATCCCCCATTTTTCAAGTTAAGTCTATTTTTGTGCGATTTTTTTAATGCAGGTTTTCTGTGGAACCTACCTACTGCACAAAATGAGACCAGAAACATAATTGTCAATTATCAAAATAACTTGATTATACCTTGGTAATCAAATATCACTGTTAAGATGGATTGTATGTAAATTACCAACTTCTACTTTAGGAATAAACATTAATTATATATAAATTTGTGCATTGTTATCTATAACTCTTAAGTATTCATTGTATTACTTATAAACACAATGTTAAATTAATTTCTTAGTATATGATATTATATTTGATACATAAATTCATCATTATTAATTAGCATTACTTAGAAGTACATGAAATTAATAAATAATCTTGCTTTTCAATTGTGAACTGATTTTTCTACATGTGAAATTCAATTTATTTCACTGCAACTATACCCCAAGGATTCATCTAAAAATTTTGTTCCATCTTATTTCTGATTACACATTAGATTATGTCTTGATATTATGTGCTATTTTTGTAATAAAATAGTGGAAGATCTCAATTGTCTTTTAAAGATTATAGAAAATGGAATGTTAAGATCATAGGTTTTTAGAAACCCACAATTAATCTTAGATGATATTTCAACAGGATGTTAAAGAAAATTTGGAAAATGTGAGATCATTATGATATGCATTTATCTTTGATGAGTTTATCTATTTGCGAGTCAGCTCAATGCTGACACTGAGGAAACATGGATACTTTTTCTTAAGTTTCAAGCAAGCTTAAAATTTTGTTCTAGGTGGTTTATTTACAACTAATTCAGATAGCTATCCAAACATTGGCCAATAAATGGGCTAAAGAGTATAAGATTCCCAAATAAGCTGGATTGTTCTGATATTGTTATTATGCTGATTGTGAAAATAAATAACATAATTGTTATATGATATCATCATCCCCAAACCCTATACAAATGGTATAATATATCAGCCATCAAATGTAAATAATTTGTGATGTTATAAACTTTTATGAATTTACATGCACTTGCCCATGAGCATCGGTTTGAAAAGCATAAGTATATGCTTATGCTTAGAGCTTATCTATATATAAGCCAATCTTTGCTCACCATTCTGGAATAAGGGTTTCAGTCTATTGTGTGCCTGAATTATAAATTATTAATTGCATATACATTCATAAAAGTGCATTACTGAAGGTTTGTTCCTTCTTTATAATATTAAATGTGCAGTCTGCTCTATATAACTAATAGACTATAATGTGTGATGGTAATCGGCCATGTTATAGAATTATATTATATTAACTACTGTACTTTTAATTCTGAAAGTTGCACATATATGCTAACTTATAACTATATGAATCGCAAGCAGATCTCTATCTTGAGATTGAACTCTCTATTGGTGTCATTGTCTCTGTTCTAGTTACCATTGACAATAAAATACAATAGAAAAACGATTACCTCTTCTTGTATGCATATATATTTGTATAATCTCTATAAAATACTAATAATAAAGTTTTATTTAAAAGCAAATTTTTTGAACATAGATTAACACCAATAAATTTTATTTTGCGTTGTTTTAAGTATTTGTTATTGCTCTTTACTATATGCCCTTGATCCTTTTATTTAGAAATTCTTCGTAATAATTTAATGAAGTTTGCTAAAACTTTTTTTTTTGTTTCATTAAAACAAAGTAGCTAACATAAAGCGTCAGAAATATATTTGAAGTCTTTGACCTTTGAATTTAGAAAACAATGAATAGTTTGTATATCTTAAATATGATTTTAAGTGGCTGACGATTGTTTATTTTTTAAATATGTCAGTAATTATAAATTGCTTGCCTTTTAAAAAAAAAAACTGTCAAAATCTCCAGAGTAGTTACGATTCCACCGAACATCACTTGGGAAAAAAATTTGTGTCAAGTCAGTGTTTATTTTTGTATGAACATTAAAATGAAATTAATGCTTTTTATACATAGAGAATCTTATATTGTTTTTGTTTTGTTTTTTTTCTTCAAAAAAAAAAAAATTTAATGAAAATGTATTCATTTTCAAAGAGAGATCGTTCCTAAATATATTATTTTTTTAATAAATTCTATCAATTAGATTTGGTAATTACGATACTATATAAATGTTTTATTAATTGCACATAATTTAAAACAAAAAGTAATAAACTATTTTTTTGCATGATTCAAGTTTCATCAAGTTTTATTGATTAATCAAAAATCGGGACATGGCGACCAATCATTTTTACGGCCTTTCATTTTTTTTTTTTAAAACTCCATTCATGTGTATATTCGTTGTTGTAAGTATCTTCCTTTTCAGCATGTTGTCTATGGTTTAGGATTATTAATATTCCTATTAATTTTATCACTGTAGAAAATTAATATCAACAAAGAATTAGTAAAACTAGGTGCAAGTGCAGTTCAAATTTTAGCCAAAAAAATCCAATTGTGCATGTGTCAAGGCAAATGCTTCTAGCTTGAGAACCCAGCCATACAATGTAATAGTGACCTTTGTTTTGGTGTTTGAATTAAACTGAAGTTTTTATAATATTATTGTAGAGACAGAAGTGGACAGAGATGGCCAAGACACTATTATTTTTGTGATGAATTATTTATGAAAGACAAATAATAATTATGAGTATTTAAAAATCGGGACACAGAACAGACATGAAATGACATTTCAGGGACATTGGGACATCTAACCAAAAATAGGGACAAATCCTGAAAAATCAGGATGTCTGGTCACCCTATCGAGAGGGCAACGTTTGAACACCGAAAGAGATAGATTGAGTTTTAATCCAGAATCCTTTTAACTCCAAAGTTATCTACTTCTGCAGTAAAATTTTTACATATAATAAATTACAGTCATCTATTGCTTTTATATCAGTAATTCCCAACTTTTCATTTATGAAGTATAGTCAGAAGTCCATGTTATATAATGGGTCATATTATAATAATGTATAAAATATATAAACAAATATATTATTTTCAAATAATTTGAATTTTTTTACAAAAATATTTGACAATGTTAAGTTTACTAGTGTAAAATAATGTGTTCATTACAATCCATTGAGGTTTTCATTCTTCAACTGCAATTATTATAATTTGATTTTACAATAAAAACAATGAGAGGTATAAATAAGTCAATCCAAAAAAAAAGATATATGCAGAATTTTTTAAGCAAAGGAATTTCTCTTTCTAAACCAAATTCTGATAGTTGTCTCCATTTGTATGAGATTTTAATATTTTGCAAATCTAAAATGTCTAGTTAATTTTCATTCATCAATATATGAATTAGTCTTCTAATAAATTCAGCAATTGTGTACATTTATTTCACAAGTAAATGGATTTATAAAAAATGTGACCATTTTTTCAATTTTAGTAAACTGGTCAAACCTCTTTTCAAACTTTTCTTGTTGTATTTGAAGATGAATAACAAATAATAATTGACAGTTATTTATCTTTTTTTACAGCTTTGAAAAATGGACAAGAGACTTCTTTTGTAAATGAGACACCCACAAAAGCATTTTAGTTTAAATGAATTCATAGATCTTATCATTGCAAAAACATGTTTGACTTTTCCTTGCCATTCATTCTCAGGTTAAGAAATTCATTTTAACAGTGATATTTATCAGAAAATCCAAATCAACTAACAAAAATTACTTAGTTGATCATAATTATGATTTTTTTAGTTCATAATTTTTTAATCTCTTCAGATATTTTTTAATATTGTTCTAATTGCTATTGTAGTGTTTTGTAACAAATGGCAGGCATGTTTGTGCATTTCAGAAAAACTAGAATGTATTCAAGAGGTTGTTTTTAGATCATGCATTGATAACTGTGGAATTTAATTAAGGCATTGATGTAATGGCGATTGACAATTCCAAGAAATATTTGCTGATTGCAAATACTTTTAGATAAGAGATGTTACCTTATTGGACGGTGTATTGATTGATTGTTGCAGTTATCAGAAAGCAATAAGAAGACTGGGTAACAACTACGCAGTGTAATATAGAAAGTAGTAGAGAGCAGTCATGCAGTAGCGAGTAGTAGACAGTATGGAGTACATCTACAGTAGAGTTACTGTTCAATTCCAGTAGGAGATATCTGGAGGCAGTTGCAGTGCTTACTACGAAGAGTTCATGTACAGCTAAAGTGAACTGAGGCTAAGGTATGCCCATTGTGAACCATTTTTGTAGCAGCCAGCCTGAAAGAACATCGTGGGAATTGAACTTTAGCGAACTGTAGAAATAGACTCATTGCAGACCATGCATTGGAGAGCAATCGGTGACCATTCATTGGATAGCATCTGTGGCATAGCATTCATTGCAGACCATTTGTTTGGAGAGCATCCATTGCAGAGAATACAGAGTATATTCAGAGCATTCGTTGCAGACCATTCATTGGAGAGCATATGCAGCAGAGCATTAGTTGCAAGAGAACATCGTGGGAATTGTATATAGTTATTTGCTGACCGTACAGTCATACTTGTGGATATAACATTGGCACAGTCAGACTGGCGGATAAAACAGCTATATTTAGTATTTTTTTTAAAAGAAAGTCTTACAAAGTTATGACATTTTTATGGTGTATTTAAATAAATACAATGATAAAATGTAATGTTTGAAAATGATCTACTTTTACCCTCCAATGGGCAGCTAATTTACTACTTGTACCCATCATTGCTGGTATTCCATCACTAATAATTACATTGACTTGATATATGTCTTGAATATGTTATAAATATCATCATTTTTGTATGGGTAATATTTTCACAAGTTCTTTTTCCATGTGGAAGTCTCTAATACCATTTTCTCTATAACAGTCAACTGTTCTTTATCTCAAATATCTGTTAGTTCATCAAATTGTAATGAGAACCTTTGATAATGTTTCTAAATTGTTTTTTAACTGTTAATTGAAATTACATATGTTATTATCAGATACATACTTATTAGAAATTCTTTAGATAAACAATGAGCTTCAATCTAAAATGATTCTTTTAATAACTTATCATTCTGAACAGTTGTGGTATTTTTATTTTTGACAACTAAATTAATTGAGAGATTGCTGAGTACTTAGATTTTATCTCAGATGATTTGGTACCTATTTTTAATTCAGATTTAAGTGAGTAAGAAGAATTGTTAGAAAAATGATTAATTTGAATATGATGTTTACATAATGCTTTTTTAGCACAATATTGCTGGTATGCAATAAGCAAATACATTTATTTTTAATATTGTATCATTTTCCAGTAGATTAAGTCTTATTTTACACACTATAAAGTGCTAGTTAATCAAACTATTTAAAAGAGAATATTTTATTCCTTTATGAGTTTGAATATTTCAAGAACATAGTTATATTTCCTGATTAACTAACATAATATTTATTACAATTTGAATTGCCAGCAGAATTAGTTTTAATTTATTTGAGAGGGTGCCAAGGTTGTAGACACTAACTCTAAGCACATAAATTCATGGTAAATAACTAAGTGTAGTATTTTTTAAGAATTTTCCCCAGCATTCACATACTAAATAAACATGTTGGCATAGATAATTTATACATTTCTTACACAATTATTTAATGATAAATCTAATAAAATAAAATTAAGAATGTACAATGAAAGTTTTATCCTAATGGTAAATATTTTATTATGACAAATTTAAATATTTAAATGAGAATTATTAATAAAATGGAAAGAAACATACACATACCCCTCCAAATCAAATAATCCAACAATTAATATTCATTCATTTTCTCCAATCAGCCACAAATGAAAGTGTCTTGAATAAAACAGTGAATGTCTCTCTATCAGTATTATTAGTTTATAGTTTAGATTTAGTTTGCAAACATTTAATCAGACACAAGTTGGTGTACAAATTATAACTTATTTAAGTTCCATGGATTTATGTAGATCGTTGATTATACCATGCATAGTTTTTGGGACAAAGAGCTTATTGTTAGTTTATTCCATTGACATTTTCACATTCCTGGTCTGTTTTAAGGCTAGACTCTAAAACTTTTTGGCATGACCTCTTTATGATGAAAGAATGTATCCACAAATATCTGGTTTCCACTCCCACATGATTACTTGATTCAGCATCTGGATAGTCCTGACTAGAGGCATTTTCCTCTATTCAGGACTGTGGAAACAGCCAGCCAAAAGAACCCTCTTCACAGTTGTCTGCTTCATTTTATACCCTGGTTAGTTTTAAATTCTTGTGCATATTATTTTCATCTTTTGTTTTGTTATTGGAATGTATAAGTTGAGAATTTTGTACATTTCTTTTTTCTTTTTAGCTACAAAGTCTTTTTTTTATATATAAATTCTTTCGACCATCTTTAATTATCGATAAAACTCTCATTGTAATTATTTATGTTTGGAATGTCTTTTTTTCATTTATCTGGATAAACAATCTATGCATTTCTATTCACTCCACTTTTAACTTTATTTAAATAGATAATACGAAACATAAATAAGCTTCCTTGTACATAGAGAAAAAAAATTATACTAACTAAAAAAAGGAAACTTAAATTGCGACCATTGAGTGATTTTCAAGTCTTATTTCCTTTAACTTTTAAATATTACCATATGCCAACACATTTGTACCATATATATAAATGGTACAATGTTGAAACAAATATATACATTTATTTTTTATATTGACAAATAATAAAATTCTATTCATTCTAGGTTAAAATTATACATTTGTTCTCTTTTATTTGATCCATTCAAAATAATTATATATGTGAATAAATTACCATAAATGTATAATAATCTGTCCTAACCTACTTTCTTATGTAAACTGCATAATGACTTACAAACTAGCAGTGATATAACACAACTCACAGGCCCAGTTTACTATTTACAAAATGAAAGTGTACAGTGTATATCTGAAATCAATGCTACATAGGATATGTTTACAATTTTTTTTTTCATGTGTCAAAGCATTGGCTGGGAAGCAAACCCGGGACAACTGCTTGTAATGCTGACCACTCGGTTTTTTTTTACCTACAAAATGCCATTTGGAACAAAGATGTGATTTAACAATTGTTTTCCATCAATTTTGTAAAAACAATGGATTCAGTTAATTAAAAAGTTTGTGGCAATATTTTAAAATAGCAAGTTTTCTATAGAAGTATATTCAAATTATACATTAGTTAAATGATATGTGGGGATTTATTATTATTGGTCATGAATATGTTTATTGGTGATTATTTATCTTTTCAACATGTGAGTGATTAGGTGGGTCAGCAATATGAGATGGCACTGAGAGTAGTGGGTCATGTGAAAGTCTGAGTTCGAATCCTGCATATATTACGTATATAAATGCAGGTTTAAGCCTGTACAATGTATTTATTATTGGTCATGGAAGATCTTGTGTGAAATGAAAATAGTTTTAAAGAGAATATGTATATTAGTTTCAATTTTGTTTTTCATATTTATGACAATGATCTTTGGAACAATTTATTGATAACTAATCAATATGTAATATAAATTTGTTGTGGAAGTTTTTAATTTGAATCAATTAAAGAAAAAAACTAGATTTACAGCATACTAAAGATTATGCTACTTTTACCTATTCAAATGATGAACTATAGATTGTCATTAATGTTTTGAATGTTATAAAGACTTTGGTTTAGTAATTAATGTTTAAACAGATGAAGTGTTTTGCCAGCTAGTAATGAAATAAAATCTTTAACTGTTTTTAGCTTGTATAGTTATCAACTTAAGAATGTGAATTGATTTAAATATTTAATAGCATTTTAAGAGAAAAAGCAGATTTGGGTTGAGGTGTAGCATAGATTCTGACATGCTGCTGCTATATATGACAAATTAAAAAAAGGGATATTTTCCAAAATTTGACAAATTCATTATATAAAAGTGAGATGTGGACTTTACATCAATATAAAATAAAAGTACCAAAAATTTTATTTTGTGAGTATACGGTAGATAACTACAATCAAATAGGATGTTGAAGGTTTTTTTTTTACTGAAGAAATCCAAACAGTATTGTAAGATTTTAAATAAGCAGATTATGTCACATTTGTGTCTTACAGTTTGTTTTATAAATCAGATTCAAACCCAGGTAGAAATTTTCACAGACTAGAATACTAATTGTTTATAATAATGATCAGAATAAATAAAATACTTTTTTATTTTATTATACAAACAATAAAAATATTTATAATTTATGAATAAGTTAGATTTGGCATCTTTAATTTTCTTTTTTCAAAGAATCGAGTGGTATTGTTAAAATATTTGAAACTGTACATTATTCTGGTTTAGTCTGTTTATTTTGAATACTATTTGGACTAATCTTTAGTTGCAAAAATGCAAACATTAGAATGATAGACATTTTTGTCATATAAGGCTTAGTATCAATTTGGTTTTCTTAAGCAGTTATAATATTGCATCTTATCCTTGATGTCTATACTATAATAATTTAACCATGAACCATAAATGCAGACTTTGAAAACTAATTAATGTTATTAAAAAAATTTCCCAGTGAATTTATCATCAAAAATAATGAATAACATCACATGATCACCATTTCTTATGCTTGTTTATAACTGTTATTAAAACAGACAAAACTCTCTATATATATTGCCATTCAGTGCAAGCCAGAGTAATCAATGGATGCCAGAAGGCTTGCACTGATTGGCAATACGTATAGAGAGTTTTGCCTGTTTTAAAAATGATGAATGTAACTGCTAGAGCATAAAATCACAAAATCTCTAGCAGTGAAAATTTAGTACACATTTTTAAGTATTCTCCTAGATGTATATACTAGAACACAAAAATTTGAGAGCTGATTAATGCTCATGTAAAAAAAATGAAAATTCAAAATGAACATATGGTAACAATGGCTTATATCTAAATGCTAAATACACATTTGCTGAATTTTAGATATAACTGCTTTTTTTTAAATTTTACTTGCAAAAGGTATTTCACCATTATCCATTCCAGGGCTTATTCAATTCAATGAATCTCCCATTATAATTAATATGCGTGGAGTTGCGCCACAATGCTTCCATTGCTCAAAAAGAGGACATTTCATGAAAACATGTCCTGAACGTTCATGCCATCATTGTGGTCTAATAAAGAAAAAATTTTGTAAATGTATAATTAAAGATTTTGTGCCTTCTTTATCATCTACAACTCTAGTTCCCCAGGAAACATTGATAAATTTTGAAGGAAATTTATGCAGCAATCTGAATACAGTTTCTTCAAATACTAAATTAAAATACACTGAGCCTTTGAATGACACAGCTAACTCATTCAATTTTCAGCTGTTAAATAAAACTGAAGCCAATACTGAAGAGAAGATAGCTGATTGTCCTGCTGAACTTCAGTCTGAATACAGCCTTATTGATTCTAATAAAGAATTTCAACCCCAAAACACCATTCACTCTCTTCCCCGTCTCCGCAAGCGTGAGAACAGAAACAGGAAAAATAAGTCACATCAATCAAACTCTTCCTCTTCTGCAGAAAGTGTTGTTATAGATGATATTCTTAACCTTAATCATAATACTTGTTTGGGTCATACTTCTGGGGCAAAAAAATTAAAACGTGAAAGCTCTAGTCTTTCAGAAACCTTAATTGATCTAAGCATGACAGAACCCTCATTGCAGACTATATCTACAGATAAGTATAACTATAATGATTGTAAAGAGGTACTACAACTGAAAGATTTCAGTTTATCTTCTTTTCTTGTTAATCATGACTCAGAAAAAGATATTGCTAGTGACATAAATTTCAATAGCCAACTTCAGGTTGAAGTTGATTGCAGTTTATCTTCCTCTCTTGTTAATCATGATTCAGAAAAGGATATTGCTAGTGACCTGAATTTCAATAGCCAACTTCAAGTTGAAGTTGATTGTCAGGATGCTAGTAATTTAAATAAATCAGAGAATGATTAATATTGTATCTGTCAATATATGAGGCTTAAATTCTCGTGACAGGGCATATGCTTTGTCACATTGGTTTCATTCTCATAAACCTGATATTTTATGTCTTAGTGAGACTAAATTACATTTGCATTCAGAATCGCACATAATTGATATGATACATAGTTTTGGATATTTTCACTACTCCTTCTCTTATTCAGCTTCAGGAGGGGTGGCAATCATAATCAGCAAGAATTCACAAATCACATTGTTCAAAATACTATTCATTGACTCAAATTGCCTCATTGCGATCATACAATATCAAAGCTGGTACTTTAATCTGATAAATGTATATCTTTCTAAATCTCAAGATACTGTTACAAGAGTGATTAATGCAATTAATTCAACACTGAGAACTAACCCTTTTGAAACGATTATTATTGGAGATTTTAATCATACATATCAAGTTTTTCAAAAAAATATATATTGGTTACATAAATTAGTCTCTGTGCAGTGGAAAATTCTTCTTTGATGATGAAGCATTCTCTTTTTATACAAAATCATCACATTCACTAATTGATTTACTTTTTTTTTCACCTTCATTATCATCACAAATAGAAGCTCATCTGTGGCCCATTACGTTCTCTGATCATTATGCTCTGGAGATTAAAATAATCCCAAGAAACATTCTACAACCTATAATTGAGATGCCAAGGACTATTCACATGCTTACAAAGTTTAATGCCACTATTAAACTGATCTCTGAAGCTTATATCAATTTTCATAGAACAAAGATTTTAACACTCCCCACAGTAGATGCATGGAAGACTTTTACTGAGACACTAACAAAGTTAATAAATTCTTGTACTGTCCAGTTATTCTTCTCAATGAGATGGACACCATATCATGTGATCTCAAAAATATTTCATATGAAGCACAAAATATTCCTAACATTTTAAATTTAAAATCAAAATACAAGCCTAAATAAAAGGCCATTGCTGAGTACTTATCAATTAAAAGGGCCAGACAATATCTTCATCACCAACATTGCTGGATTAGGGGGTACCTGAGATGGGCCCTTGGCTCTAGCAGATCAAAGGCACCTAGGTCCATTGAGATACAAGGAAACTGCTATAAAGGTTCTTCCATGCTTCTCAGAATTCGGGATTGTTATGCAAAAAAATTCCAACCACTTGGCATTTTATTTGTCAGGAAATGTTTTGTTTATGAACATTCTGATCAACACAAAATTACTGAAGCAAAAATCCTTTCAAAGATTTCATCATTCCCAGACAGAACTCACCCTGGATTACATGGAATATCAAAATTTTATTACTTCATTTATGAGCCTTTTCAGTCCCTGTTATTAAAAAAATGGTAGACTTCTTGGATAGTGGCTGCCGAGAAATTAATGGACTTTGCCCAATAGGCATGGTCCCACTTGTTAAAAAACCTGAAGGTCAAAAAAATCTTGATAATCTTCAGCCTATCTCTATGGTGCCATTGCTTATTAAAACCATTGAAGGCCTTATTAGAGAGGATATATAAACAAACATTATTGGAAAATTATCAACCTATCAGCTTGCAAAGAAAGGGAGCTCTACTGCTGATGCTGTCAGTCGATTTCGACTCCTAGTCGATCATGTTCGCGGAAAAGGATGATACGCAGTTGCAGTTCAACTTGACTTTGCCAGAGCCTTTGATTGTGTCAGGATTGATGTGCTACTTGGTGTACTTGAGCAACTCCAAGTGCCTCTGGCATATCTTCAGATGATTGAGAATCTTCTTAACAGAGAAGTGTTTCTCTCACTTGATGGAAGAGTTGCTCCCGGATTTTGGCCTTGTGTTTCCATCCCTCAGGGATCACCACTAAGTGCACTACTCTTCACAGTTTATGTGAAACCATTGCTGTTGAGCATTGAGTCTTTCCTTCCAGGGATTTATATTCCTTTATTGAGAGAGAACATATGCCATATTTCCTATATGGATGATGTGATTGTGTTTCTTTCATCTCAGGATGAGTTCTCTAGACTTGAGGAACTCCTAGACCAGTTTGCATGTGAATTTGACCTGGCAATTAATGGATCAAAGTCAACAATGTGGTACATCTTGACAGGAAAGCAAATATCTGGTAGACTAAAAGCTCCCCCACAGAAATTTCTTGTTTTTAGTATTGCTTCTTCTCCAGTAGCCATGAGAAAAGAACTTGAAAATTCATTAATTTTAAAGATTGAAAAGACTGTTATTTCACTATCTAAAATTTATCTTAGAGTTGTTTGGAAAGGTTGCACTCCTTAATTCTGTGATTTTACCAAAAATTATTTATTATCTAGCTGGTTTTTCACCAACAATTTGCTTCATCTGCAAGGTTGAATCTCTATGCAGAAAGCTGTGCTGGGGAGGAAAGACACCAGCAATCTTAATGGTTTAGGACTGCACTCGATTAAAATTTTTCTTATACAGAGGACTTACAATGTCCTTGTTAAAATTTTCAGAGACAATGCAAATATAGAAAGTCCCATACCTTTTGAAAAAATAATCCCCACTGATCGCACACCCCCTCATAAAAGAAATATCTGGATGCAACAACAATTAACTATTGTCTTTAATAGCATCAAAAGCTCTAGCTCCATGTTTGATGAAAAAATATCATACTGGAGTTCTTATCACTTAGTTCACTCTGGTAAATCTAGGACAGAGAATCTTCTCCCAGTTGCAATCCCTCGTCTCATAAGGCTAACTAAGTTCCTGAAATTGGAGCCAAAGTTTGTTGATTTTTTGGTTAAGGTCAATCTTGGAGCCTTACCTACTGGGATGTTTCTTTGTAATCAGAGGGGACACAATATTGATACAATATGTTCTCTTTGTAGAAGGTTTGATGAGTCCATTGAACACATACTCTATCAATGTGAATGGTGGACTCGGTTACTTAATATTTCCCTACAGAGAATTACAGGATACAATTCTTCAAATGTCTACCTTAATGATGCATTCAAAAATGAAAATTTTGGCTCCATCCGCCTGGCCACTTTCATAAATTTTATCATATGGAAGATTAGATGTAAGGTATTATTTGATAGTGAGTTGGCTGGTCCTATTGAAGACATTTTCTTAAAGTTATTATATAAAGCTAAAGAAAGTGATCTAAGAACATGCCTGCCTAGCCTTGCTGAGCAAACATGGAGTCAATTACATATTTAGCAATAGCCATGTATATTATTTATTCATGACACTCAAACTGTACACATCATGGGATTTATATGCCAAATTAGATCACCCCTAATAAGTAACGTAACTTAAAATTTTACTTTTAATCTTGTAATCTTCATCTAATTTAATAACTAGTTAGTCTTTAATGTGTCAGTCATGATCGTAAACATGAACTCTATATTACAATGTATATTTTACTTTTTGTGCAAATAAAGATTATTTGAAAAAAAAAAACTGCAGATTTTCCAAGCTAATTAATGATGACATAAAAAATTGAAGTAAACATATAATTAAAAATGACAGTACTAAACATAAAATCAATTAATCATAGAGTGAATGTTACTAGCTGATGTACCAACTATATCTTTAATACTTTTCAGAAATATTTCAGCTTTGAATAAAGCACAAGATATTATTATGTTTTGTGAGCTTATTATAATTTAGTTGTTCTTTCGCAATTTATTCATCATTACTAGTTTTTTTAATTCCGGGGGGGGGGGTACATACAATATTAATTTCTAAAATAGAAAATCTTGATAATTTATATTTTGAATATGTTATTTCTAAATCAATGATTTAGATCATATTAAAAGAAGAAGCATGATTTTAAATTTACTTAAATAGTGAAAAAGATTTCCAGATAAACTTCTTTGCTAATATGGATTAATCAATATCAAATGCAGGTGACAACATCAATGAGGCAATCATTTGTCAAAAATCCAACCAATTATTTGATGATTTTTTTTTTTAATTCTGACTATAAATGCTGCTTCTGCAAAGGAATTTATACACCAGTGAAGTATACTGAACAGACAATCGAAAATTAGTAAATTTATTATTCCTTCTCTAACATCTCTAAATAACCTTTTCTATTGGAAGATAGCTGACAATTGAAATTTTAATATAACATATTTACAAATAAATATGTATATGGATGAATACAAAATATATGTTATATCTTTTGCTTATCAAAATCTTTATTTTAATATAAATATATATTATATATATATTCTCTATAGATATTTTTAGAAACTAAAAAATCAAATAACCACTTGCTGGATATATATTTCTGCCAATCAAACTTGACATTAAGTTTCATATGACCTACAAAAAGTTTTTGATTTTTCATCAAATGTTGTTTTACATATAAGACAATAAATTTCTATGGAGAACATAAATAAAAGAATGTTAATGCATATTTGTGTGGCAAATAATTAATGTACATATAATACTATGAGATTAAGACTTAAGCATCTGTTACTATAAGTAATTGAAATGTTCTTTAGCCAAAGCACAAAAAACAGTTTATCTTCTAATGTTACATTATTTTCTTATGTAGAGGGATTTATTAATCATAAATTTTATTTTCAAGATATTTTAAATTGAGTAATATCATTAATTGACATATCACAGAATTTTTGTTATCTATATATTATAACGGAAATGGTTATTCGTACGGTTGATTAATTATTTGTACCTTCAACTATATTTATTTCGATTATTTTATTCTATATACTTAATTTATTATACTTTAATTCTTTTTCCAACTTTGATTCTTTATCCATTTATTGTTTTCAACTTAGATTCTTTATTATCTTATTCATTATTTTAACCAATGCCATTACAATACAAGCAGAGAGCTAATACAGATACAAATTTAACTTCATATCTATACCCTTGACTGAACCCCAAGGCAATACGTACATATTATCTTGGCATTATTTTTCCCAGCCAAGAACCCTCAGCTGCTGAACAGAGCAAACTATTTCAAAGAAACTTAGCGAATGTCCAGCGCTTGCTATTTATTTTTTTTAGAATTGGGATTTCGCACGAACAAGCAGCACATGAATATCTTAAACAAATCAGTATGCCCCTTTAATCACTACTTACAGTTTCCCCCCTGTCGTAGCTTGGTGATAGGAGAATAAAGCAAGGATACGAAATTTAATGACAAATATGTTTAATAATAATATTCACACTTTATATAAAAAATTACATTATAATAATAAACACACACTTATAAATACATGACTATAATAAATATATGCAAATAGATCAGATATAAAAGTTCTTAAAGTTTTGTTGATAGAGTTCTATTTTTATCAAATCATTAATTTTATATTTAGTTATGAATAGTAGACAAATGAAAATGCATGCATGCTTTTACCTAGGCTTTGTTGTAATTGTCCCATGGGTATTTCTTCCGAGCGCTCTTGATTAACTTCCTCAGTTTGTGGGGTTATTTTCGTTCCAGTTTTTGCTTGTTGATTCCTTAGGTTCTCCATTAACTTCCTCAGTTTGTGGCATTATTTTCATCCAGTTTGCTGGTTGATTCTTTAGGTTGAGTTTCAATTGACAGCTACAGAAGCGGCGGTCCCTCTAGCAGGTCAGGCAAAGATCTTACATTGCGAGTCAGTGATGAGACGGCTTGAATCCGAACCCACGTCCCTTTAATGCCACTAGCCATGCACTTCTTCCATTTTCTTTTAGCTGTTGCTTCTCTAAAGTCTCTACTAGCAATGACAGACAAAATTGTAATTTTATTAATCTCTTTCTTTGTTCATTGTTTTTAAAATTTTTAATTAAGACTTAGATTTCCAACCAATTCTTATCATTATGTTTCTTTATTTAATTAGTGGCTGGAATGTAAGTCCCAATTAATTTAACACATCAGGCAAAGATCTTCCATTGATAACATTTCTTTGTCCGTGGAATTTAATTTGTCCAACAGACTTTCACACCTACGGCCATATTGTTTCTTTTTATATATCACATATTACATTTATTTTATTTAAAGTTTACAATTCATTCATTTTTTTCTTTCACATTTACGTTTTACATTTATTTTAATTTGTTATAATATATTTTTTAAAAGAGAGAAGAAACGCATTTTTTTTTATGCATCCACTTCCCCTCTCCCACAATAAACACAAATAATTTCTAGCATTTGACTTATAAGAGAGAAAGAGTCGCATTTCTTTATTTATGCAGCCCCCCTCCCCTTCTCTTACTATTACAAAATCCACAGTAATTTTGACATTAGAATTTCAATTTTTTCTTTTCCTTCCTTTTTTTTTTAAAAAAAAATTTATTAGCTAATTTATTTCACCTTTATTACTTTCTAATTTTATTAATAAATATATATGTGTGTCGACGACTTTACGTGGTCGTCACATTACACTCTGCCCGTTTTTGAGAATTAAAATCGGGTCGAACCTTATTCTGAGATGAGAGCCTATTTTAATTCTTTGCTTTCAACTCTTACTTCTGCTTTTATTACATACTTTCCCACTCTGTCATGACGAGTGATAATGATAATGAGGATGACTGCAGAGAGACAGCTAGGTAAAGCTACACAATTCTTTCCCATCGATTTTGGCTGATCAACCAATTTAATCTCTACGCATACGAGACCATGGCATAACTTAACTCTATCAAAACAAAAAACATAATAGGGTTTAAAGCATATGAACAGTAGGATATTTCTACTGCCTGTTCATCTTGCACAAACAACAAATTCTTATTCTTTATTTATTTATTTTATTCGAGGCACTAATTCTTATTTCTTCATTTATTTATTTTGAGACACTAATTCTTATTATATTGGGACACTAATTCTTATTATATAATGAGTCCAGGATTCTTACTGGCACTTCATTTAAAAGTTTAACCATCGAGAGCCATGAGAATCTAAAGTGCGAAGAGACGGCTGAATCAAGCTCAAAATACGACCCAACATAATGCATACACACACACATATATGCCTCAATCTGCAACCTCATACACCTATCAGTGATATCTATCATTTAAGCATTATCACTGTTGTTCATTTAGTTTATTTTATTAATTATTAAATGGCTCTTTAATGAGCCTAAACGATACTTATTTTTATATTTTACTTCTATTTAATTGTTAATTCTATCTGCATTTATACCTGACAGATTGTGATACGAATAAATTATTTATAGATTTCTTTTCTTTTTTTTTTATTACTTTTATTTACATTGGTCTTGCTGTGCTTGACTGCACATAAACACTCATTAAGTTTATCATTAATTTCACTCCGTGAATACTACCCTTTTTTGTTGTTGTTGTTGTTTATTATAGTGACTATAATTATTTGTCGTGAGACGATTTGCCCCACCTGTCATACATTTAAAAAAAAAAACAATTTTATTTTTCATGATTCCAAGACGTTATCCGTTTCATCGAACCGACATATCCGTCCGTTTATTTTTTTCGGCTTAGTTTTTGTCTGGAGGTTTCTTATGCATTTTACCATACATATTTCCACCTTTGCTTGGAACTGGAGCAATGTTCCGATGTCCACTAGAGTCGACTTAGTTTTTGTCTGGAGGTTTCTTATGCATTTTACCATACATATTTCCACCTTTGCTTGGAACTGGAGCAATGTTCCGATGTCCACTAGAGTCGGCTTGCTCATATGGGTCATTTATATTTGAACCTCTTCCGATCTGTTCGGACAATTTAGCGCTTTCTGCTCTATCAGAAAATGCCTGGTTTCCTTCCCAATAATCGCGGTGAGGATTGAATTGCATCTTTCCTATGTGTGGATCATTGGGCTGGGGTTTAAATCCCCGATCCTCCGTCTCGTAATTAGGCCTAGTGCTGTCAAATGCATTTAGCGACTCAGTAACATGTCCGACAATCTTTCCTTCTGGGCCTATAAGCATTTGCTCCGCATTGTTACTTTCGCTATTTCTTTGCAAGCACTTGCTCATGCTTTCTTGCTCTTTATTGTTAGCTCTTATTACCTCTGTTATATTTTCTATTTTATTCTCACCCCTTTCTACTCTCACTTCTATCCTCTCAACTGTGTTCGCTAACTGAGTTACCTCTAGTTGTATGCTTTCTATAACTGTTCTGTTTTCATTTTTTATTACTTCATCAACCCTTTGGCTAAAATCCTTACTGTGTCGTTCGCCCAACTCTTCTATCTTCCTACTATTTCTTTCACCTATTTCCCTCATTTCCATAAAGACCTTTGCTGGCCTTCCATTAATTTTGAGAACATATCCATTATATTATAGCTTTCTATTTTAATTTTATCATCAACCACTGTCTCCATTCCCTTTCTAATTTCTATATCTCTGTCACTAGCTATTTCTCCAGATGGTTCCATTAGTTCTTCGGAGGTTTTTCCAATTTCGCCCCTAAGAGCATCCATTTTTATTTTTGATCTGGTGTGCATCAAATTTATTTAACACACACACACTAATTAATCACATATTTTATTCTACAGCTTTACTATCTAATCTTATCCTTATAGGATTATATTACTTTACTAACTTTATATTTCACGGACACTAGGTACGTTTGTTCGGCTCTCCCCATCTCACTCACTAATCATCACTCACCCACGCCTGCCTTAAGACCCCTCCGCAACTGACTCCAATTTACAACCTAACTTCCCACGTTATATTACGTTCTCTTTCTCTCCTTTTACACTCTATTATTTATTTTATTTTTTGCTTTTATCTACCACCAAGCTATTTTCTGATTTGTTTATCAATTATTGCATAAACTATTAATTTTGTTATACTCGAATTCAAATGGGCTGAACTTGTAAACGTGACACTATCCCGGACTGGCCCCCAATTATAACGGAAATGGTTATTCGTACGGTTGATTAATTATTTGTACCTTCAACTATATTTATTTCGATTATTTTATTCTACATTATACTTAATTTATTATACTTTAATTCTTTTTCCGACTTTGATTCTTTATCCATTTATTGTTTTCAACTTAGATTCTTTATTATCTTATTCATTATTTTAACCAACGCTGTTACAATACAAGCAGAGAGCTAATACAGATACAAATTTAACTTCATATCTATACCCTTGACTGAACCCCAAGGCAATACGTACATATTATCTTGGCATTATTTTTCCCAGCCAAGAACCCTCGGCTGCTGAACAGAGCAAACTATTTCAAAGAAACTTAGCGAATGTCCAGCGCTTGCTATTTATTTTTTTTAGAATTGGGATTTTGCACAAACAAGCAGCACATGAATATCTTAAACAAATCAGTATGCCTCTTTAATCACTACTTACAGTTTCCCCCCTATCGTAGCTTGGTGATAGGAGAATAAAGCAAGGATACGAAATTTAATGACAAATATGTTTAATAATAATATTCACACTTTATATAAAAAATTACATTATAATAATAAACACACACTTATAAATATATGGCTATAATAAATATATGCAAATAGATCAGATATAAAAGTTCTTAAAGTTTTGTTGATAGAGTTCTATTTTTATCAAATCATTAATTTTATATTTAGTTATGAATAGTAGACAAATGAAAATGCATGCATGCTTTTATCTAGGCTTTGTTGTAATTGTCCCATGGGTATTTCTTCCGAGCGCTCTTGATTAACTTCCTCAGTTTGTGGGGTTATTTTCGTTCCAGTTTTTGCTTCCGAGCGCTCTTGATTAACTTCCTCAATTTGTGGGGTTATTTTCGTTCCAGTTTTTGCTTGTTGATTCCTTAGGTTCTCCATTAACTTCCTCAGTTTGTGGCGTTATTTTCATCCAGTTTGCTGGTTGATTCTTTAGGTTGAGTTTCAATTGACAGCTACAGAAGCGGCGGTCCCTCTAGCAGGTCAGGCAAAGATCTTACATTGCGAGTCAGTGATGAGATGGCTTGAATCCGAACCCACGTCCCTTTAACGCCACTAGCCACGCACTTCTTCCATTTTCTTTTAGCTGTTGCTTCTCTAAAGTCTCTACTAGCAATGACAGACAATTGTAATTTTATTAATCTCTTTCTTTGTTCATTGTTTTTAAAATTTTTAATTAAGACTTAGATTTCCAACCAATTCTTATCATTATGTTTCTTTATTTAATTAGTGGCTGGAATGTAAGTCCCAATTAATTTAACACATCAGGCAAAGATCTTCCGTTGATAACATTTCTTTGTCCGTGAAATTTAATTTGTCCAACAGACTGTCACATCTACGGCCATATTGTTTCTTTTTATATATCACATATTACATTTATTTTATTTAAAGTTTACAATTCATTCATTTTTTTCTTTTACATTTACGTTTTACATTTATTTTAATTTGTTATAATATATTTTTTAAAAGAGAGAAGAAACACATTTTTTTTATGCATCCACTTCCCCTCTCCCACAATAAACACAAATAATTTCTAGCATTTGACTTATAAGAGAGAAAGAGACGCATTTCTTTATTTATGCAGCCCCCCTCCCCTTCTCTTACTATTACAAAATCCACAGTAATTTTGACATTAGAATTTCAATTTTTTCTTTTCCTTCCTTTTTTTTTTTAAAAAAATTTATTAGCTAATTTATTTCACCTTTATTACTTTCTAATTTTATTAATAAATATATATGTGTGTCGACGACTTTACGTGGTCGTCACAATATATATATAAAAAGAGCTAAAGAGAGAAGATGAGCTATTTTTTTCTTATAAAAATTATTGTATTATATTATGGCTAGAGGACATTTCAATTATCTAGTATAATAGTTGCATGAGTCTTAATTTCAAAATATTATATATAAATATTAAGCACTGAAAATATTTTATATTATATACATACAATAAAAAAAGACAACTAAATTTATCCCATTATAAGGGCTGATTTTCTTTCTAAACTAAAACTAAATCTATTGTCATAAATGTTTATTACATGCAAGTCTTCAAAATACAAAATTGTTGAATCAGAAATGATATAATTTTATTTGCAAATTGTGTCTAATATTTCTGTAGTATATCATATATGTATAGTAATTTTCTGCATAAATACATGGTTATATATCTAGCCAATGAGTTACAAAAAGAAAATAATAAATTTGATCATATTTCAATTAAGTGTTAGTATTTCATTTTTACTATCTTTTTAATATAATTTAGCTTCTTATGCTGGATTACTTACAAAAAAATGTTATATTCTTAAGAGAAGACACCATCACCCAAGTGACAGTTTACTTTCATTAAAATAATGTCCTGTTAAATTATTATCAGACATCAAAAGATAAGTAGAATAAAGAAGCATGATGGGATACTAATAAAATCCAGTGACTTTACACCGTTAGAGTTTTCATTTCAAGCTAATCTAGAAAGTGTTGATTATGCTTTAAAACAATAAACACTGCAAAATTTTGCAACAGAGTAGGGAAATAAATGTACCATTCTTAATACTTTTTGGAATCAAGATGTATTATTATCCTTAGAATGTTGTGAATGTAGAATTGTAAATACTTATGACTTCAAAAATGTTTCTTTTTATTTTATATAAGATAGTTAAGAATATATATATTTTTTTTACATTTTAAGATTGTAAGAACTCATTAAAATTTGCAATGTAGTTCTAAAATTAAAGTGCTAGTATAAATTATGTTAATAAGGTGATCAATTGCTAAACTACCATCAACACATATATATTTGTACATACAATCATATCCCAAGTGTTGATATTTATAACAATTATTTTATTTATTGTCCGTAATTTTTTTGGAATGTAAATTAAAAATCTTTTTTTTTCTTTTAGCTAAATATGATGTTTTAATGGCACTAAAAATTTGGAAATAGGTCACTGCTGTTTTAGAACGGCTACATAAACAAAAATACAAAAGCATTAATTATATGAACTAATTGGAATCAAAAGGAATTTGGGTTATAGAAAACAAGATGTTTAACTCCTCAAGATTATAAAATATTATAACAGAAATTAATTGATATAGGTTTAAATAATAGTCATTGCTTTTTTTTTTTACTAGTAATTTATAATTATTAAGCAAATCTGTTTTAGAAAAATTAATTTGATATAAAATTAACTAAGAAAAATACAAATAAGTCACAATAATATGGTAAATTGTGTTACGTGATTTATTGATAAAACTTTAAGATTTTTATAAATATAAGAAATTTATAATTTTTAAAACTTACAGTCAATAATTTTATTCAAAATATCATAATCAAGAAAGAATATTTTTTAAAAATAAAATAAAATGTAAACAGAAGTTATTAACTGTAATAAAAATACAGTCTTAAACATTTTCCAAATTTTCAAATGCTTATTTCATATGTATACATATATTAATAAATATTTAGAAACAAAAATATTAAGCAAGAAGAATAACCAACAATTTTGGTTGATTGATATTCTGATAATACTGTAAAGAAAGATAAACTATGGATAGAGTGATAATGAACAAATAACACCTTTTCATCAGGTTAGGGAAAAGCTGCATTATATTACAAATGTATATTTTTTTTATAGTCAAGTTTATTTTCTCATATGGTCGTATGTCTTAAGATTTAGATAAACAGTACGATTGATAAATATTGAATGGGTGTAAGGACTTAATAGTTGATGTATTGGCTGCTATGCCCATGAACTGGTGTTAATTTTTTAAATACTTGATAAGTTCCAAGCTTAATACTTTTCTTTGAAGTAGGCAGTCATTAGATGTAGCTACCATCCAATTAATGATCATTAATGGATAATTATCCTTTAGCAAGACAAGGAAAGAAAAACACAAAAATCATCATTACTTATTGGCCAACTTAATGAATTTTTTCATATCCATTATTATTCTGATGTTAAAGGCCTTTGCCTGGCATTGGATTGTTTAAGACTGTTTAATTTTTTTATCAATACCTAATGGCTATTTGCTTTGTCTGTGGATTAGCTTGCTGAAAAATTCTAAGATTGCTTGGAAGTCCCAGAAATAATTTTCAAATTTCATTCAATGTGAATACTATGCTATTAGTAGATAATTGTATTCTATGCAATTATATGGCTATTTGTTCGGAAACGTGTGAATACCAAGCTATGAGGGCGACAGTTCAAGTCGCTTGATCAAACCATTTGTTTGTCTTTTACTTTATTTAGCTGAGAAGCATTCTGAATCCTATTAAGCTGTCCTATCATTGCACTACACTTGTTCAGAATAAAGTAACTAATTATTAGTTCTAATATGAAATAATGACCTTTTATTTTTCCATATGTAAGTTATTACTTCTTAAAAATAAAGTTAAATTTAACTTTTTTTAAAATGAATAATCCGTAACAGAATATGGCAATCTAAATGCTGCCTTTAAAAAAAATTATTAATCTATTGAAGAATAATTAAATATGTCATTACTAAAAATCAATTTTTCGTTTTTTATAAATAGAAAAATGTTTTAATTGTTAAAATTAACAATTAAAAATAGAAACATATTTACATTGGTTTTTGTGTTTAATTTTTTTTTTCTGACTCCATTATTATTTGCTTGATGAAGTTTCACCTTTTGAATATGAAATTCATAATGAATTAAGAAAGTCACATTTTCATGTTGTTGACTTTTTTATTCAGCCTTTATTATTTTAACATTATGCAGTGATATTTTTTTTAAAAAAGAAATTGGTTATCGTTTTTTTATATCACCCACCCCCCCCTAAAAATTCATTCTAAAAATGTGTGTGTGTGTTAATCACATAATGTATGAATTCATTAGAAATTTTAAACTCACAGTCAAAATAAATCTTACTTATGTTATTTGACTTCTTCATATCAAATGAACGTAAGATTAATGGCTAATTTGAACGCTAATGACCAGCAATTAGCAAATTTTTCTATGTAATTGATTTTAAAAGTGATTAATAAAAAGTAATGATTCTCTTTTTAATAATTGCTGTGTATTAATTGAATTAAATATCATTTGGAAACATTTGTATATATAAGCTCTTATATATATGCATATGACACAAAAGTAGTATACCTATCTGCCAATGTTCTGGATTTGAATCTAAATAAGGTATAGTCAGGCTTAGGATTTTCCCCCTCACATAATCAATTCATAGCCTTCAATTCAATTAAATATCTAACATCGAGGGGTAAAGAAGTGACTAGCTACTTTTAGTTAAAGGGTAAGAATAAAGAACTATTCAGACCTTCATTACTTGGCAATTGAAAATCCTGGTAAGCAATAACTTTGCTTTCGATTGCTATTTAAAGATATACTTACTCTTTTATGTGCATGTATGTTGGCACTAGTATTGTGGGGATATATGTAATGCACTTAATATATGTCAATGATTTTAGATACTTTGACTCAACATTATTATTGCGTGAATGAAAATTTTTGGAGTAAGTACTATCAACATAGAAAAGGAACTTGTTACTCCTAAATCAGTATTATAAGTTTAATAAAAGATTTGTTTTTTAGTTGGCAGCTTGGTATCTGTCACTTTTATTTGGTGAATAGATGGGAGCTTTTTAAGGATTTTAGTTTGTTTTTAATGCGCAACATACAGAAACTAATGTAGTTCCAGATATATGTAACTACGCAAAGAACTTTGCTTGGATTTAAAATCTTAAGAGTTTTTTAATTTCATACTATTAACTTGTATAATACAGGGAAGTAAAAGATAGCTGCTAGATGCATAAATGGATTAATTCAGCCTAGAATTGTACAGCTCAGTGAATATTGTAGGGATATATTACCTGTATCTATTAATTACTGGAGCTTACAGTAAATGTTTTGAAGAAAACTGATCTTAAAATATGTAGAAGATTGTTAGTGTTTTCTCACTAATTGCTTTATTTTTATTTACTTTGGTTTTCTTATTTATTTACTATTTACTTTAAAATAATAGAATTACAATGTACAGCCATGTCTAACTTCTTTGTTTATGTGAAATCAGCTTATTTCTTCATAGTTGTTATCTTTAGTTTACATATGAGACTAGCAACTCTGTTTTCTTTTTTTTTTCTTTTTTATAAAAAAAAAACACTTTATTGATAACAAATTATATACAAATATTAACACATTTACAATAGAATAAATTTGTCTCATAGACAAAAGTATGATGAAACTACAATCATAGTGGTACAGGAATAAAAAATGAAAGGGAAAGTTGAAATTGTAAAAAGAAAATCATATTAAGATATAGCTATGAAGAAGGCTAAGTTTTGAAACCTTATTATATAAGGAATTATTAAAGAACCTAATTAGAATTTAAAAAGAAAATTTTAAAGTAAATTCTAATCTCAGTGCCCATTTGTGCATAATATCATTGTCATCAGGTTTCTGTTGTTTTTTGTTTTTATTAGCATTGCAGTACCTCAGGTAATCAATTCAGATTACTTTGTGACAATGAATTTACACATTCAATTATATTTAAACTTTTCAGCATGAAGGTTGAATAAACTAAATATTTACAATTATTTTAACATAGAAACATTTTTTTCATGTACTCATTCATAGTTTAATAGTGATTATACTGTGAGTGAAGATTTAGTAAAATTTCATTAAAATATAATGATGGAATTTTAAAAAGTGTACTTGACAGGGAAGAATCATAGATATCATTTACATATAATAGTCAAATTATTTATGTAAATCATCATTATGCACAGATGCAACAAACATGTGTAGACACCAATGTAAATTGTTGGGAACTATAGATTATCATATAGCTCTGCTAATACATCATATGATGTAAACTTAATGTTGCCTTGCAAACAATAAAAACTTTGGTCTCTTTTGGTAATGAATACATACTTGCAATAGTTTTTGTTCCTGCTGTTTTTTTTAATAATGAAAGTGACATTTTGTCCAAATTAGCACTTGAGTGAGTTATGCAATTCTTCATTATTGGTGCTTTTCGCTGTCAATGTCTCTAGACACTTTTAATCCCTGAGTGTTTGGACTGAAATATGACATAAGAATTGTGTCCTGGATTACAATAATATATTTTAAACACATACCATTAGTTAATAGTAACAATATTTCATAAATATCTCTGAGTCTTGCGTAACAGTCTACTTTTGTAATGGAATCTATATGATGGATCTGTAGTTAATGAAGCATATGCATTAGTAGGACAATTTAAACAATAGAATGTAACTTCAATCTTTTAAAAACTTTTCTTTGAACACTATCATTCAAAATAAAGTTAAAGAGGTCTGGCATATTACCAACAATATACACACAATCAGCAAAAAATAATCCTGTGTCACCCTATCAAAAAAGTAACTCATTTAAATTAACTTATTTACATCCTATATTCAGATTTTATGCAAATCTCTATTCTCGTTTATTCTTTTATAAAAGTCACAAACTTCCTGGACTATTGCTATGAATATGACTATCAATTTGTTGAAAACATGCTTAGCATACTGTGCTGTTAAAGTATTAGACCAAACTTTTCTTTATATAAATTTTGTATGTATTTATTTTGAATTACAGTAGAAATGTGTAGCATTCCAAATATTAACATAAGCCAGTCATTTTAAGTAACGTAAATATCAGTAATGTCATATAGGGTGGAGTGATAATGATGACCATGTTAGAAATCAATGTATGCAATGGGAAATATATGTGTGATATACCTATACTCATCTGTAAACCAATTTATGTAATGAATATGTTAAAATTATGTGATGTGATGATAAAATAATAATGCCTCATGTTGGCAATCAATATATAATAGAAATATATGTGTGTATAGTCTGAAAAAAGCCAATAAACATCACATGACCTCCACCTCTTATGCTTGTGTATAACTGTTGTTAAAACAGGCAATATTCACTATACGTATGCCACACACAGCAAGTTAGAGTAATCAATGGATGCCAGAAGGCTTGTGCATAAAATCCCCATCTAATGCTTACTCATCCAATATCCCCAGACTAGTTTCTGTCTTGTGGCCTTCATCAGTGAGGAGCCTTGGATCTGAGAGCACTGCACCTAGATCTTAGGATCTAATGCAACCCTCTAGCAACCACTTTTTATCTCCATTTAACTACAAAACTATGAGTCTTAAATTGAAAACACCTTAATGTTTTCAATCCAAGCCCACTAGCCTATATAGGCATATGGTTCTGAACCCAGTTCAGTAAACATACATTTTGATGTCTTTGGTTCTTTAATAACCATAGCCACCACTCTCCTATTAGGCAGGATTGGTTTTAAGCCAATAACATCACATGACCTCCACCTCTTGTGCTTGTGTATAACTGTTGTTAAAACAGGCAATACTCACTGTATGTATGCCACACACAGGTGCAGTGCTCTCAGATCCAAGGCTCCTCACTGATGAAGGCCACAAGCCAGAAACTAGTCTGGGGATATTGGATGAGTAGGCATTAGATGGGGATTTTATGCACAAGCCTTCTGGCATCCATTGATTACTCTAACTTGCTGTGTGTGGCATACGTATAGTGAGTACTGCCTGTTTTAACAACAGTTATACACAAGCATAAGAGGTGGAGGTCATGTGATGTTTATTGGCTTAAAACCAATCTTACCTAATAGGATAGTGGTGGCTATGATTATTAAAGAACCAAAGACACCAAAATGTATGGGTATTGAACTGGGTTCAGACCCATATGACTATATAAGCTAGTGGGCTTGTATTGAAAACATTAAGGTGTTTTCAGTTTAAGACTCATAGTTTTGTAGTTAAATGGAGATAAAAGATGGTTGCTGGAGGGTTGCATTAGATGCTAAGATCTAGGTGCAGTGCTCTCAGATTTAAGGCTCCTCACAGATGAAGGCCACAAGCCAGAAACTAGTCTGGGGATATTGGATGAGTCGGCATTAGATAGGGATTTTATGCACAAGCCTTCTTAGATCCGTTGATTACTCTAGCTTGCTGTGTGTGGCATACGTATAGTGAGTATTGCCTGTTTTATATTCTGAAAACCAATTTACATAATTGAAATAATTAAATCAAATAACTCTATCACTACCAAGCTTCACTTTGTCTCATTTATGGGAAGAGAAATATATGTGATTGGAAATTAGTTATTTTGTACTTCCTAATATATATATAATGGTCTGGATAGCTATTATAATTTCTTATATTTGGGTTTATTTTTATTTTATAGAAACAATATAATTTATTTTAATGTGATGCTACTGCTATATATGAAGCTGATTGGTGAATGTAGTAATAAAGTAATTAGATACACATCCATATACATAAAATTATAAATCCCAATACTAATTTTCAGTGTATAACATGACCCTAAACTAATCATAATCAAGACTGAAGAAAATTAAAAAAATACTAAAAGTTTACAAAAAAATAATATTTAATTAATTAATTATTAACAATGACAATAATTAGTACTTTATGGGAATTTTAATATGGTTAATTGAACCTTTTATATTATTCAAAACATTTCAAATTATTAAAATTTAATAAGTCAATTATTAAGTAATAACCTGTAGATTTATACTTTACGTTTTTCTTCAATATGATAATATTAAATCCTGCTATCACACTTCCAACGTATATTCCATGCAAATATCTTTCACCAAAACATAAGAAAATTAGGAAAAATATTTGTTTATATTTGTATTATGAATTATTTTCATTATCTAATATGAGTATTGAATGTCTTAAAAAAAAATTAATTTCATTTAAATATTCCAAATACATTCAACTGTTGCTCACAGGTTAATATATGTACAACTTTATGAAATGTATTATTCTCTCTTCATGTGTTGCTGGCCTGACCAGTATGGAATTGAGCCTGGACTCTTAAATTCTTGAGTATTGAATTGTAAGGTAGTGCTCTAACCAACTGAGCCATCCTGCCAAAAGCAACAGTCAGTAGAAAATTTTATATACTTTTCTATGAAGTTCCTCCTGATTTCTCCTCTTTTTCCTAACAGCAAAATTAATTAGTGGTTTCCATACATTATGTATAGTCACATTAAGTCAACTTATAAGATTTTTTGCCATTGTCATGTGAGCAAATTTTTTAAATTTTCTTCTTTGTGCCATTTTTTCTCTATCCAATATTTTTGTATTTTCCCACTTGAACATAAAATTTCTCATCTTTATGGTCTACCTAAAATCCATAAGGATCATGTTCTATTAAGACTTATTATTAATTCTAAAAATTCATATTGCCAAAATTTATCAAGATTTCTTTTTAAAGTCTTAATCCTTCCTTTGTCAGAGATTCTAGACCTTTTGTAGAATTAATCAAGAACATGAAAATTGAAAGAACTGACTTATTAGTAAGCTTTGATGTGGAAAGTTTATTTACAAATATACTATATAAAGAATCATTGTCTATTGTAAGGAAAACATTAAATAGTGATAATAGTCTACAAACCAGAACAACTCTTCCTATTGATAGTATAATGGAACTATTAACATTCTGCCCAAAAACAACTTACTTTTAATATAATACAGAATTCTTTCAACAAAATCAAGGAATGGCTATAGGCTTACCATTGTCATCCCTGATTAGCAATATTTATATGGAAGAATTTGAAACCATAGCCATAAAAACTACTTTTTGTCCATCTAAAGTTTGACTTTGCTATGTAAATGATATATTTGTTGTATGACCACATAGTGAAGCTCTACTGCAAACTTTCTGGAAACACATCAACAACATAACCCCTTCAATTAAATTCAGAAACCAGCAATTTGATAAACGAAAAGAACTATATAGAACAAACTCTTATGAAAAACAGTTATCTGTCAGTTGTTATTAAGAAAATCTTAAATACACAACAAAAAGAACCATCAAAAGAAAAAAATTATTGGTAAAAATAACAGACAAATTAAGGAAAATCTACAATCAGTATAACATCAGAACAGCTTTCCAGAATCATACCACACTATGAGGAATTCTAACATCTACTAAGCCTAAACTTGAAATGCTGAAAAGAAAAAACTGCATCTGTGAAATAACATGTGAATATGGAAGAATATATATTGGTGAGACCAGTCATTCCCATTAAAAAGCACTTGCAATAACAAACTGATGATTAGAAGAGAGAAATCAGATGTGTCTAAGGTAGAAGACCATGTATGTACCAATGAACATATGTTCAATTGGGAAAATACAAAAATATTAGATAGAGAAAATATACAAATAATAAAATTTAATGAAACTGCTCATGTGACAATGGTAAACAATTTCATAAGTCAAATTAGTGTGACTATATATATATGGAAATCACTAATCAACTTTGCTCTTAGGAAAAAGTAAAGAAATCAGGAGGAACCTCATAGATAAATATATGAAATTTGTACTGACTGTTGTGTTTGACAAAATGGCTCAGTCAGTTAGAACATTACCTTAAAATTCAATTCTCAAGAATTTAAGGGTCTAGATTCAATTCCCATGCTAGTACTATCCCTGGTCAAACCAGCAACACCTGAAGAAGAGGGGGGAATAATACCTCTTGAAACGTTGTGCCTATACTAACTTGTGTGCTATTACTAACAATTAAATGTATTCTGAATATTTAAATAAAGTTAAATTTTTCTAATGACATTCAATACTCATATTAGATGGTGGAAATAGTCCAATATATAAATACAAGTAAACCACCATCATCACAAACCTTTAAGAAAACACTAGGAAAGTTATTATTTTTTAAAATAATAATCCAAAGAATAGAACAAATGTTTATAATATAATTTACATATGAAATATTTATTACAATTATAAAATAAAGATTTCTATCATATCAAGGATTTATAGTGTATCTTTTCTAAATTATTGAACTGGAATTTAAGGCTATATCCAATTATAAAAATTCTTTTTAAAAATTTTTTCCAAATGATAAACTCGTATTATATCAAGCTCAAAATAAATATTTTATAGGAACTTTTTTTTTTTGTAGATTAATTCTTTCTGTAAAATTTTATGCAACTTTCAATTGAAAAACTGATTGAAAACAAATATTTTCATTAAATGCTAACAATACTAACATTCAAGGAAAAATTTTATTAATGCTCACAGTAAAAAAAAATGTAAATGAAGGCAAAACAAAAAAATATAAAAATAATATAATAAAATTGAAAATCTGAAAAGTATTTATTTAAAAAACTAATCTAAAAATAATATATTTGGTGAACAAACAATGTTTGGAAAACCAAATATTTTCAATAAGGGTGATAAATGGCGGCAAATAATAATTGGAAATAATTGTTTTTTTAGTCATTGTTTCTTCACCAAATATGTTATTTTCTGATTTGTTTCTAAATAAACTATATTATTTTTATGGTTTCAAACTTATTAGTTTATTTTCATCATTTATATACGTATTACAGGGGAAAAAAGCATCAATTAGCTTATTCTTGTCTACTTTTGTATGTGGTTAATGACTCCATCAATAGATAGTCCATGCATGCAACTGTACCAGTAATTTTAGATAAATTAGTATATTTTGTTTTAAAATAAAATAAAAAATATATAAAATAACAAATTTATAAAACTTTAATTTAGCCCAATTTCATGTATATTATTATTAGATGTTTTTTTAAAGCTCTGTTTGCTCATAATTTTTATCCTATTTATATATGATTTTATGACACCTTTGATGATCTGAATATTTTGCTTATTGGCTTTTTGCCTAATAATTATTTATTGCAAGGTCATTTTTCTGGAAGATTAAATGACATAACATAAAAGGATGAGCACAGTAATTATAAGGGAAGATAACTATGGGTTTCAGTGGCTGTAGAAGTAAGACACTTCAACCATCAAATAATGAAGATTATATCATACTATAAAAGTATTTTTATTTTTATAATCAACTTATCAATATTCATCTGATCAACCTAATTAATCTGTATCGTTTCCTCATAAGAATAATTAAATATTCACTTATTGTTCACTATTGGATACCTAGCTAGGTTGGCTATGAGCTATCAACCTGAAAGAAAATATATGTCTGCCCATGACTGAAAAAAAATTCAAGATTGATCTGACTGGATTCGATTCCCAGATTATTAACTATTAGATCACAAATTCCGGGTTTTTTTTCCCATTTTTCTACGGTAGAATCTATAGCATTTGAGTTTACCACATTCTCCACTAGGTGAAACGTTTTTCTGAATGAGGAAATATACGAGTGGGTGTGTTTTATATTGACTTTGATACTAAGCATCTAAATAATATTTATTATTGTTTATTTTTTATTTTAAAAATAACTTTATTGTATAGAAAAGTTGGGGGTAATTTAAGTATTTTTAATCAATATATATCAGTAAACACGTTGCGTAAATTTATAGTTTTATTTCTCAAATTCAGTATGCAGTTTTATTTCTCAAATTCAGTATGCACAAATATACATTTTTGGCAGAAATCCATTCATTATCTCATTTTTAAATGCCTATAAGTTATATTTAAAATGTCATTTTACCACCAATCTTCCCACCCCTTTTTAGCAATCTTAATTGTTTTGTTTTTAAAATAGTTTTAATTTCACTTCAATCTTAAGCGCATTTATTTAGTTCTCACTAAAAAATTTAATATAAACTTTCGAGTTTCCAATTTTCACTTTTTATTCTAAAAAAAAGTTTTCCAATTTTATATTTATCTAGGCTAAAACAGTAAAGAATCTCTTAACATGTAAATACATGTAAATGTAAAATTAACACCAATAAAAAAATAGATAATACACTTGCCAGTTTTCCTTCGCAGTCATAGATAAAACTGTAATCATGTGTTTATATATATATCAGTTGACTCACCAAAGTATATTCATTAGATAAATTTGTTCTGCAACAAATACTGCAACTAGAAATTTTTTATAGGTCGGTGGAATAAATAGCTAGTTTTACCAGTAGTGGACTTTTGTTCTCACTGATTAACCTAGTTCTCAAAGTGGCATGGAGTTATTTATTAATTGAAATCTTTATTGATTTGAAAACTTTCTCTTTTCCTGTTATTAGCATTTAATGGGACGTTATAGCATTAAAAACAAGGGATTTTATTCCCTGGAAAAAAGTGCCAGCTTTGGAGAATTTGAAGGTCGCTATACCCGACATGTAAGCCTTTAAAATAATTAATTTAAAACCATGTTCTTATAACTTTATATATGTTGTACTGTTTGTTATTTTATAAACCGATTTTACGGTAGATTGTTTATTTATATATTAATGGAAAACTATTTAGGAAAGTTTAATTTTTTTTAAAAAAACTTTTCTGAATAGTTTTCTATTACTATTATTATTATATTCAAATTAAGAACCGAAAATGTTATTAAATTATTTATATATTGTTTATACAAATAATTAGAACTATACACAAGAACAGAAAATGTTATTCTTTTTTCTTTTTAACATTCACAAGTATGTATATATTAAATGCTTTCTAAAAAGTGGTTTATGTTTCTAACGATGCTCTCAACAAAGGGCATTGTAGTTATTTTATTTTCCGCCAATCAAAACAAAAATTAGTATATCTTAATAACTTGTATACTTTTTATTTTTTATTAATTAAAAATATATATATAGATTATATCTTTTAATTCGTTATCATTTTAGGTGTATAAATAGTATTTTTTTTTTTTTAAATTTCTTAACTTTTCTGCCAGACAATTGAATAGAATTTGGAAGTAATATTTGCACAACAAACGAGAACTAACACATGATTATCATGATAGTAATTTGCCATGACTTTAACGTTATTTATTCTAATATCTCAAATTTACAGCTCTACCATAAATCATTAAGATGGTCTTTCATTATTAAGTATTTATCTGATGGTTAACATTTATTTATCCAGCAATAATCGTTTGTATAATTATTATACATGTTACATTAATTACTTAATTGTAGTATTAATATTAATATTTTAAAAAGATGATAAAGAAGATATTAGAAATTACAGATCTATCAGCCTTTTATCAGTTTTATACAAAATTTTTACCAAAATAATTACAACTCCTCTACAGAGAACTTTGGATTTCAACCAACCAAGAGAGCAAGCTGGATTTAAAATTGGTTTTAGTACAGTAGATCATATTCAAGTATTGAGAGAAGTTATAGAAAGAACCAATGAATATGAGTTACCATTATGCTTTGGATTTGTAGATTATGAAAAGGCATTCAATTCTATAAACATTTCTCCAGTGATTAAAGTATTGGATTATCAAGATATAGACCCAGTATGTTGTCATATTCTGAAGAATATTTATAAAAATGCAACAGCAACAATTAGATTACATAATGATACTATTAAGGTTAACATTGAGAAGAGTTTAAGACAAGGTGACTTTATATCTCCAAAACTTTTTACAGTAGTGCTGCAATAAGTATTTTGTGGATTAAAATGGGAAACTAAAGGAGTAAAAGTCATTGGAGATTATTTAAGTCATTTGGATTTTGCAAATGATGTAGTTGTTTTTGCAAACAATGCTTTAGAGCTTCAGAAAATATTGCAGATGAGAGTAAGAAAGTAGGACTAAAGGTAAATGTTAAAAAAACTAAAGTAATGTTCAGTGGATTTTTTCAAAAGATGAAAATAAAGATTGATTATGAAGACTTAGAAGAAGTTAATAACAACAAATACCTTGGTCAGATTATTACTACAGATGGAAACATAGTGGATGAAAATAATCATAGAATTAAACTGAGTTGGAGTGCTTTTGGTAAAAATAACTTAATACTAAAAGGAAATATGCCTATGTGTTTGAAAAGGAAGGTTTTTAATAAATGTGGTTTACCAGTTCTTACTTATGGATCTGTGACTTGGATACTTAATAGAAGAGCAATTCAAAGACTTCAGACAACTCAAAGAGGTATGGAGAAATGCATGTTAGGAGTAACAAGAAGAGATCGAAAATGCAATATATGGGTAAGAGAATAAGCAAGTATTACTGACATCATTGAAGGAATTAAAAGACTGAAGTGGAGTTGGGATGGACATATTGCTAGAAGAGATGATAATAGGTGGACAATTGAAATCTTAAACTGGATTCCAAGGGATTGTAAAAGACCCAGAAAGAGACAACATGTGAGATGGATGGATGAAATAAGACATTGTGCAGGGTGATGTGAAGAAGAGAGGCTAGAGATGGGAGAAGATGGATTGAACTTGGAGAGATCTTCATCCTGTAGTGGCTTGATAATGTTTGACAATGATCATGATGATAATAAGTATATTCTGATTATAATTTATTTTTTAGCTTTTAATAATAAGATAAAAATAAACCATAGGCACAACACTCAAAATAATAGTTCTCCACTAGTTGTGAAGACAATATCACATTACAATTACTATAAATATTTGTTTAAATTTAATTATCATTTGCCTGATTATTTTTTACTATTATTCTAATAATAGGCAGATATCCATTTATCAACCAATATTACATGGCTAGTTGGGTTTATTGTGGCCTGACTACCAGAAAGAAATGCAAGAACTATTGCTATATGTGATAGAGAAAGACTCATTAATGATGAAGAGTTGAGTCTGAGGTCTGTGCCAAATGCATCTTGGAGAACCACTTTTCCAGTGTGAGAAATTAAACAACAGTTTTAAAATAAATCTAAAAAAAATTAAAGTCTACTTAGAATCGAAAAAAAATTCCAAGGCCTTAATTTGATTTTCAGGGTCCTTAGTTTGGCAGATGTATGCATTATTACATAAGACTCTTTTTATGCAAGCAAATAATTAACTGAGAGTATGTGCATTCACAGAATTATTTTTTTATGAATTTATTTTAACTTATTAATTAAGTCTTGTATCTTCCAGAAGCCAATATCTTAGAGTTTGCTGTTTATAAGTTTTGTTTGTTTGCTGTTTGTTTTTATATGCAAAATATTTATGATTGTAATATTTCTCACTTGATTTATTCTGGCCTTCAGTTTGCATATCAGATTTGATAATTTTTTAAAGTGAAGAACCGTTTTTGATTTAATTTAAAAAAAAAAATCTGAAGGGCCACACTTAACAATTCTTTCTAGAAAAAGGCAGGCAAATTTACAAAATAAAATAGATTGAAAAACATTGAGTGCTGAATCCAATTAGATGTGAATTAATGTGAATTTTGTTGTAGAACTTTTTGGGAGCTAAACTCCAACCATCAGATGAGTATATCATATATCTTTAGACATGCTGTGACTTGATTGTTTGGACAGTTTTGTTTTTTTTTAGTTCTACGATATAAACAAACAAAAAAAATAAGCAGACGAAATATGTGGGGGGACGGGGTCGACAATAATACAACGAGATTTCTCTGCATACATGCTTTTATTATATATATAAACCAAAAGAAAAAAGCTGCTGGTTTCTGACATATATTCTTCTACCTTTGAATTATATTAATATTTACACTTTCTATTTTGAATTATTCCATTGTTAATGGCTATAGTTATGATAATTATTTCAATTAGGGTTTTCTTTTTTATCTCTTGATGTGCGATTCATATATAGTAATCATGTTTGACTGGATAGACATCATTTCTACCGTTCAATCATGGAATAAGTTAATTATGAGTGTATACATGTGTGTATCTTTGAAAGATGTTTATGTAGAAAGTATTGATAGATTACATATATAAGATCAATTACATTAATAATATACATATATATATTTGAAAGGATCAATTAAGAGTAAGAGTGAAAAAAAAATTGATAAATTTATGAAAAGAAATTTCAATAAATTTTCAAAGTACAAATATATATTAATATTAAATTGTTATTTAATTCTAACAAGAAACATAATAGACTTTTCAAAGATATCAAATAAACTAAAGAAACGGATTGAGGTATATGTGAACACATTTGTGTTTTATAAATTGGTTTTGTATAGTTAGTTATTTTTCAGTTTTTATACTTTTTTGTCTTTCTCTTTTTTTAATCACTGGAGTTACAATTATTCATATTTATTTATAGTTGAATTGGAATGACCACTATGAATGAATAAACTCCACCCCTATTATAAAATCATTTTAAAACCAACTTTTGATTTGAATTTATATTTTATTTATTAATTAAGAACTAACAAAAGGTATGAAGAATATCTTAATAATCCAATAATTGATTTACTCTCAAGACTAATATTTATAAAACAAAGCATCATATGACTCTTCCAGTTTACATATAATATCTAAAAACAGTAATTTTCACTATTATTCTACTTTAAAACCAACTGTTATATGTATGAATAATCATCAGACTCAAGATTTAATGTCAAACTAAATTCTCAAAGAGTTTCTGATTATTGATAGTGTTTCTGCTGGTATAGAGTAGAAAATAGAGCATTTAATAATTCAACTTTGAACTTTTTAAAAATTAAGTTAAAAATTGAATTGAATTTCAGCCTTTGTGATCACATTAAATTTTTTTCATAATTCTCTCTGCATAAGTCCTTCCAAGATATTATAACATATTTATAAATATTTTAACAATTTGATAAGAGGAATTTAGTCATAATATGTGACAATAGTGTATCAGAAATTTTCCACAAATTGATCAAGAGCAATGAGAAACACAAGGAAGAAGAAAAAAAATATGATTAAATAGTTTAACACAGAAAGTAGGGAAGTTTTTTTTTTTTTTTTGTGAAGAGAGTACTGAAACACTTAACTTTAAAATTAGCTTAATATAGGAGTATAGATAGATAATATTATAGTTATAAAAAATGTTATTTTTTATATCATAGTTTCAAGATATATGCCTTTAATTATATTTATCAAGGATAATCGGATTACTAGTTTCAGGTCTTTTCTTCTGATAATTGTTCTACTGAGAAATGTTATATCTATAGCTGGATTAATAACTACTCAAATGATTATATGTTGTTAATTTAACATAACATAATGTAACAGTCAATTACAATATGAATCTTGATTATAACAAGTCATTTAATTTTAGTAATAATGTGGTCTGTGCAATTTCATTTGAAGTATTATCTCATTTGGAAATAAGACATTTGCTATATAGTTTGTATCAATTATAAGACTGCTTCTCTCCAGTTGAGAAATTCTTTAATAATATTATTATATCAGACATAAGTCATGAATATTGTAAAGAAATTGTTTACAATTGTCATAGTCCAGAGCCTGAAATCTACCCCAGAGAGAAATGTCCATAAAAAGTGATCATAACATAAAGAGAAAGCCAAAGAGACTGAATAAGCTATAGTAAATATAGAAGAGACTAAAGTCAAAATTAATATGAATTCAAACTTTCTAAAACATAGCAATTGGAAAGTCATCCATTATTTAAATTATAAATTTAATGTCACTGTTAATATACAAGTAATGTCTTATTATTATTCTCTTCTTTTTTCAGAATATTATACTTATCTTTTGTTACATCATATATATATATATATATCATCTACTTTAATAGTAAGTGCAGAAATGCTGCATCTATTTTTAATCATGTAATATTTTATTTAATTTTTGGTCAAAGATAAGATCAAGCATTATAATGAGAATTTTCAATTCATCACAAAAAAATTTCCAGTTTTTTTCTTAAAAAGTATAAAGAAAAATATGTTATCCACATTACATATCCTTATCAATAATATATATATATTGATCTGCTAATAGAACCTTATTTATTCTTGTCGATCATGTTAGTTTTCTTCTTGCATTAATGTACATGTTTTATCTACACATTTTTCTGATCATAATATAGTTGTATGGTAATTGGCAGCATTTTTTTTCTATCACTTACTTTCTAAATAAAGACTAACAACACACTGTAATATGAGTGTTTGATTAAGCTATGAAAAAATCTATTATTGTTCACATCTTCTAAATAATGAATTCCTGTGTAAGCATCATTTTTAAAAGTCCATAAGGTACTCTCACTTATTAAGAAAATAAGGAAGACACTTGAATAAATTAGATGCTATTCCTATTTAATTTTTAAAAAAAAAACAAGTATTTATTGAATATAAATACAAACAGTTATTTAAATGCTCAGATAAAATATTCATGCCCCAAAAATGAAAAATATCTAATAGTAAATAGATTATACAAGGTCATAGTAAACTAAGTCAATAAATTATATTTTTTGACCTATCAATAAATGTCTTAATCACAATAAATGATGATGTAGATAATACAAATATCTTGGGCTTCAAATTTTTTGAACATAAGGTGATACTTGAAAGAGCATAATTAATTGATACAAATATCACATTCTCATTTTTATCATGATTAATGCCCAATTACATTATTCAAAAGTCCAAGCTTCATTCTATCATTTTATTATTGTCATGATACATAATATTCTATGTTTCAACAAGAAAATTATTATTGTGATTAACACAGAGAAAAGATATTCAAATCCTAGTGCTAGTATAACTCATTCTATATTATTCATACCAAAATCCTTGCTAGTTATCTTTACAATGTGGGAGTTAGATTTGTTTTTTGCAAAACTTTTTGAAAAAAAAAAATTTTTAGGCCATAAACAGTTTTCTGATTTGATTTAACGCAGCAATCTGTCATATAATTATTGCTTGATAATTGATTATGTAGCTGTCAATAGCTATAAAATAAGTTTTAGTCAGATGTCTATCAAAATGAAAATTATAATTATAGTATGCTATGATGCATCTTTCATCATTAATTAAAATTTCTTTTGGTGTTAAGCAGATTGTTTATCTTCTCTTTACCGGTAAATCAGTTTCACTAATGAATATTCCTCTTTCTTAATTATTCTTAAAGTATTTGTAAATTTATTGTATGTGAACTATCGTGTTTCATTGAAAAATAACAATTGCTGTAAAATTGAAGAATAAAAAAACAGTAATAATATTTAGTTATTTAAATATAATTTTGTTTTTTAAATGAGATTTTTATAAGGCATTACATTGAATTAAAGTATAAAACAAAAGAGATAAGAAAAAGTAAAGTTCTTTTTTTTTTCTTATTTTATATGGATTAAATTTTAAAAATTTTCAATCCCCTTCCCCATCTTTTTTTCCCAATACAGTATAAGGTTTAATAAATTGATTATCGGTATTAGATTAAATATCATAGCATTCTATTTTTTTCATCTTATTTTTAGTAATCTCTCAGGATTTTCAATAAAGAAAATAAAACTGCTTCTATGTGGAAATTCTCTTTGAAGTTAGATTTAGTTTTAAGTTATAAAAAGAAAGAAAAATTAATCTCTATAATGTCAGGTAGGGCTCCAAAGTTTTAAATATTATTAAGAATCACTGCTGTTGTTTTTTTCTTCTTTAATTAATTAGAAATAGAGGCAATAAGTTATATCTAAGAGTAAACAGAATCATCATCATCATCAGTAATCTTTCATTTATCATTCTAGATTATCTTCCTAAATTACTTTATCTTTCAAACAATTTATAGCCATTCCTTTTAAAATTACATACCAACTTCTATTTTCTTTCTGTTTTCTATTCTGCTTCTTTTATATCTCCATAATTTTTTTTAAATTCATTTAAACATAATTGTTTTTGTAATTTTTTAAATATATATATATATTTTTCAAATAATCATTCTTAAATTTCCTCATCTTTTCTTTGCCCATTTCATAATTATCCATATTTTTGATGCTTATAAAACTTATTTTTCTCATAACATTTAGCAACTCTTTAAAGAAAATTAATTTAGGCTGCAGAATAACTTATATTTTTATTAAAACTTATTTTATATGATTTTTTTTTACTTATTCCAGTGTTTTTTATTTATTTATTCTGACACTTTAATTGGTTAGCAGTTGTTTTAGATTTTATCATTATTAGTTTTTACTAATGAAGATAACCTTTGAAGAAGTTTGCTAGCTGATTGAAGTTTTAAAAAGAGAAAATAATAAAACATTGGGGAAAGTACAAAAGGAGATAAATTTATTGATTAACTTTCTAAATACTGTACTTAAAAATTCTTAAGTCAACTATAATTTATTGTTTAGCTATCATTTCTAATCTTTTATTTTTTCTCTTTTCATATATTTTAACCTTAATTGATTTATTTTTGTCCCGATTTGTTTATAAATTCCATCCAAATCTATTTAATATTATTTTAAACTCATTGTCATGGATTACATGCAATCTGCTATTGTTGTTATTCTCCTGCCATTGCTAATTATATTTTTATTAAAACAAAATTCATTTATTGTTATAAATAATTTTTATATAATCAAAAAAATAATATATTTGTTTTATTCCTCCTCATATCTATATTTTTGACCTCACATGAATTTTTTTTAATACTCTAGATGTTTCTCTTGATAATCTGTACCACTTCAAATATCCAGCAAAACATCCCAATTCCTCATTATCAACTTATTATCTATTGTACCTTTAATTATTTTTAAATGTGCACGTAATAATTTGTCTAATTGTATTATAAGTATATCATTGCAAAATCTTTCTTAATACTAGATTAACAGCATGCGGAGGGGAGGGGGTAAATAATTTGCAAAGTTATGTATTAATTTTATTTCTTACAGCAGCATCCCAGTTTTTTAATATGATAGAATACTTCACAAATCCTGAATTTTTAACAGATAAGCTTGATTATAATATAAAATAGATATTGGCAATAAATAAATTAAGCAAGTAAATATAGGAATTAAGAAAACAAAACAACAGTTATTCTCAAATTTTAGTAAAATAAAATAACACATATATATATAGTAAAGTTATACTCTTAATAACTTTGATTTTTTGGATGTATGAATTACAAATTCTTTTGATATCAGGCAGAATATTAAAAAGCTAGATTTTTATATCCTATATAGTTTTGAGTCTGTTCCTGTACATTAATTTGATTGTAGCATAATATTAAAATCCTGCCTTATATAAATATATCTTTGTAGAAGTAAGCAAAACACAAATACCTAATTTTGACATGTTGTGATATTCTTCTGTTAAATTTGTCCAGAAATCATTTAATGGCAGTTCCTTGCATTTTTGTTTTAAATTAGAGTTATCAATTAAATCAATTAGATTTTTCATAATCTCTTGTGCTGAAGACTGTTGTCACTATAATTGAATTCCCAAACCAGGAGTTGTCCTCACCAAACTTTGGAAAATATAGCAAAACAGTTGATTGTAAATCATGCAAGTGTTCTAAAATTACATTGGAAACTTCATTATTTATTTCAGAATTTATTTATTAAAAATATATGTGAGTTGGAAAACATTATTCATTTGTAGAAATTCAGAATTGTAACTTCTTATTAATAAATGCAATTCTTTCTCTTGCATATTTGTAATATTATTTCCTTGTAATTATGAATTAATTTCATTGTATTTAATTAAAACCTCTTCCAAGTATGCAAGACTCATCAAAAATTCTATGAAATTCTGTTCTAAATTTAAAAAATTCTAATAACTTATTATGAAATTCAAAAATCTTAGTAGTATTTTTTTTCTCTGAATAATCATCTCACTTCAATATGCAATAAAAGTGCAGTATGTTATTTATCATTTCATCACACAAAATTTTAAATAATCTGGATTGAAATGGTCGAGATTTTATATAGTTGATAATTTTACAGCTTCATCCAAAATAGTTTTTAAATATGTTTTATTTTTTGTTACTAAAACTTGTCTATACAAAACATAAAGACTTTTTATGGTTTTTGTAATTACTTGCAGAATATATGTTATAATTCTTTCAGCTTTCCTATTTATTACTTAAGCATTATTTGTACAAATATTATTACAGTTCTCCAACCAATTTCCTGTTCTATAATATAATTATTAATATACTTGAATAGATCTTTTATGTTAGCATCTTCTTGTAGATATTCACATATTAGTAAATCTTCTTTTAATACTATTATCAAATACATAATGAACAAACACTGTAATACAATAAGCCCTGCAATATCTGCAGCTCATCCAGTTACAATATATATTCAGTGCAAAGTCTAAGTCAGTGAATTAGCTCTTTCTCTATGTTAGCAAAAAGATTTGTGATGTGGCATTATACAATGTCTTTTATACAAGGCTTAATGAGTGTTTCTCCAATTATTTGAGTTACATCTTTAAGTGCAGGGTGGTATCTTATGTGAAAAGATGCCTTTGCTGCAGTTTTATTTTCAGTTTTAGCAATTGTAGGTTAAAAATTTTCTAAAAAATCATGTCAATTCTTTAAAATATATATATATTGTAATCAGCTTATTTCATTACTAAGTGCCTACAAAGTTTATCTGGAGCCAATGAACAGTTTTCTAGCATTTTATTTCATAAAACTCATAATGCATCAGAAGCATCTGCCTCAATTTAAATAATTTTTATTGTACTTTCTTTTTGGTATATTCCTAGATAATACTGTTTTTTAATATTAGATTTTGAAAGAAACCAAAGTTTCTTCTCCAATCACAGATGTGTGAGGTATTTGCCCCCTCCTTGTTTTAAAATTAATCTCCTTAACCAAGAATCCATGGGTGATTTTTGAATAATATTTCAAATCTAATATTATTCAGAACTATAATAGAAAAAAAAAAGTATTATAAAAAAAAAACTATAACATACAACGCTAAATAGGAAAAAAAAGTACTAAAAAGGATCAATAATGTAAAAGCAATTTTAATAAGTATAATAAAATAACTAGTAACAAAAATTAAAGATTGTAAAATAAATACGATTGTAATATATAAAATCAAATGTAAAATAGTTGAAAGCTATAATACCATTGTAAATACTTAATGTAATTATAATAAATAATTTATAATTATTCTAAAAGAAAAATTAATAATAATAAATGTTCAGTCACAAAATTTACATGAGTTAACTAAAATCTATTATAATAAAAGTCAAATGTGCTAATAAAGATTTATAATAATGATAATAATAATAATAATAATAATAAACTTACATATTTAAACAAAATAATACAATGATGTGTTCACTAAACAAATATTGCCATGAATAATACCTATTCAGCTGACAAAATCCTCTTCCTTTGACAAATTGCTAATGACTGTTAAAGTCATGATCAACTTTGGGCACACTCTGATTATTTAACTGTATATTTTAGAATATTCAAACATGTTGCAGTTTGGTGTAAAATTACATGAGATTTTATATTTTCATAATTTTTCACAGAACATTTATTGATTTTCTGCAGAAGACTGGTGATCCACAGAACTTAGCTTAAAAACATTGCCTTACACTACAGATTAAAATTTTGGAACTATAGGTATCTAGATAATTTTTTCAAGCTACTAATGTGATATTGAAGTTACAGACATAGCAAACTTTAAATATATTGCAACATAAATATTGAGAACATCTGAAAATATTTAATGGTGATGCATACCTTCTGGAATCAATCATCCCCTACATTCATGGATAATTTGTAGATGAAGATGAAATTTATTTTTAACAAAATGGGCCACATCCCATTACTATTGTGATGTGAAGAGCTTATGCAGTTAAAAAATTTCCAAGTAGATTGATCAAATGTAGAAGGAGGTTGATCATACTCTGTATTCTCCTAATTTAACGCTTGTAGATTTTTTTTTTTAATGGAAAAACTTAATTAATAAAATGTATGCCACAGTGTTATAATGTATTACTGAATTCAGCAAACTGTTATGTCAGTATGTAGAGTAATGTGTATAGAGGTGAATTATGTGCTCCAGTTTTTTGATGTCATCAATGTCTGGGTTTGAATGGAAGACAGTTTGAACACTTGTGTTGATGCATATTTTAATGTGATGTTTTTGTGTTTTTATTGTTATTATAAAAATATAAAATCAAGTTAATAAAAATAAACATAGAAGTTATTAAAATAAAAGTGTATGTACATTTTTTTGGATACCCTGTTTATTGATCAAATAAAATTTAATTATTGATAAAGTTCGGAATATATATATATGCAGACTCGTTTAAGTATAATGTAAGTTATTTTTAAGTAATTGAAGAATATAAGGAAAAAGAAAATATGATCTAATATTTTTAAATATATCTATGATGTAATTTATAATAATGATTATATTTTTGCAAACTAGCTTGTTAAACTAATGAAGAAAAGTTGATATCTGTTTAATTGTTTTTTGTTTTTGTTTTTTTGCTGTTAAATTTGGTCTTTTTTAAAAAATAAAAAAAAATAGAGATGTAGGTAGTGATTCCCAATCTAAAGTGAAGATTATGTAAAACAATAATAATAATAAATGAATATTAATGAAAATAATCATATATGTCAATTCATTAATATAATGTAGTTTTTAAATAAAATTTGCGCTGTATTTATTTGAATTCATTATATGGTTTGAGTTTAGAATGTAAATATATATGTGCTATCTGTTCATCATATTTTATTATTCATCTCATTACTGAATTATTTATTTCCATTTGCAACATATAAATTTAAAATGATAGCTATATTAATTACAAACATTTTGCTATTATGAAGGTTGCAATATATAGAAATGAACTGTCAAGGGAAGTGTAAATGGAAAAAGTTAGGTAGTGCTGATATAGATTATAGAAGATTAAAGTTAAATAATTATGGTGAACTTTTTTTTAAAAAAAGATTTCTTGATTAGAATTTGGTGCTTCAAAATTAGTAACTTGAAGTTGAGTTTGAGCCACGTATGTGTATATTAAATATTTAAATTATACAGCTCTGAGATTGCACTATTATGAAAAGAATTGCTTTATGAATTGATAATATAAAGTTTTGTTAATCAGATAATAAATATAAAATTTTAAAAGCATATTAATAATGCAGTTTAAAGCATGGTTTAAAGAGAAAATATCAAGAAGCTTCACATGACTGTTATAGAAGTGCTTGCCATCTTATTTTTGTTTCAGAGTGTTTTCCAAAATATTATGAGTGATTTATATTATAATTATATTATTCCAAATACTCTATTATTATAAAACAAAAAAATAATTGATTGGTTTATTTCTCAATGAAGTTCCCTGTAAGTGAAAGAGACCAAGATATAATCCATGGACTTTATAGAATCCAGGTACAAATAATAAATTAAAGAAAGACTACACTAATTCAGATTAAAACATATGTAGTTCATTATATTAATAATGTATTAGTGCTTTATTACTTGTTATTAGAGTAACCCAACAAACTAAAATATGTTTAGTAATTCAAAGTTAAAGAAAAGATTTAATGGAAATGTATGTTTGAATAAAATATATCAAAGAATATAATATGGTTTGAATTAATAAGGATAGAATTCGTGATTATTAAAAAAAAATAGAAAACTATTATTTCAATGGAAATAATAAAAGTTACAGTAATGAGATGAATTATCAAGTCATAAAACAAAAGATAAGAAGTAAATGTTTTGTTATTTATATTAATAAGAAAATTAAAATGAGTTTCGATTTAAGTTTAAAAAATAGTCATCATCTTAATCTGTAATTCTTGAAAGAGTATAGTAGAACCAAATGGATCACTTCAATGCATTTCACTATATTTTATTATTTTGAGTTCATAATAACATCTCATGGCTAATGATTTGCCTAATTTGATTTGTCATAACATTGGGAAGCAACTATATAAATGGTGACTGCATTTTTCCTACAAATATTTCTATAATATTGGAGTTCTCACTATATACCTGAAATCTGCCATTATCCATCTCCTTATTAACTAAATGGAAATAGATAGGGAAATATACAAATGAAGGTACAGTAGATTTGGATCATATTTTGACTAACATAACATATATATTTCAAAATTATAATGTTCTTAATAAATTCAACACAGGAAGTGATCACCAATTATTGAGATGAAAGGTACATGTTGATGCATAACTAGAGAGACAAAAATTATTAAGAAAAACAGCATTCATAGTTGATAACTTGGAAATCATTTTAAAATATTAATAAATTTTGAAGATAGTCCAGATGTGAATGAATTCAATAGGAAAATGACTGATATGTTATTAAGAACTCCATCAAAAATAGCTGTTACAAAAAAGTAGTAATTGACTAATAAAATTTCTACTGAAATGACAATTTATGAGGAAAAGAAGAAATATAAAAATATATGAAAATGATCTATTAAGAAGGATTAAATGTCTAGAATTTTTTTAATGGTACAAAAAGTGTTAATATAAGAAAATATAAATGTGAATTAGCAAGGAAAACTATAAAAGAGAATAAAAGTATTAAAACTGTAAAACAGTATCTTAGTATTGGCAGGAAACTTACTTCTGCAATAAGAAGAAAAAAAGGAAACTATGACTAAAAAGAGAGACATCATGAAATGTATGGAAATGTTCTATGTAGTATTATATATCAATAAAAAACAAGAATTGCCCAGGATTTTAAATGAAAAAGTAAGACATGCAATTAAATCTATAAAGAAAGAGAACGCTTTGGATAATGATGAAATTATAATCAATATCTTAAAAAAAGCAGGTGAAGAAATAGAAAAATTGTTGGCAAACTATATAATATCTAAATGATAAAAAATGAACCAGATGATTGGAAGATTGCAATATTAAAATCAGTATTTAAAAAAGATGATATCAGAAATAATAGATCCATCAGTCTTTTATCAGTTCTACCCAAAAACATTTTCAAGATAATTACAACTCATCTACAGTAAACTTTGGATTTTAATCAACCAAAAGAAGTTGGATTTAAAGTGGTTTTAGTACAATGAATCACTTCCATATATTGAGAGAAGTTATAGAAAGGATCAATATATATATATATGAATGAATTGTCATTATGCCTTGAATTTGTAGATTATGAAAAAGCATTTGATTCTATAAGCATTTCTTAAGTGATTAAAGCATCGGGTCATCAAGATGTATCTCCAGAATATTATCATATTCTGAAGAATATTTACCAAAATGCAACACCGATGATTGGATTATATAGTAATACTAAGGTAAACATTGAGAAAAGTGTATGACAATTATTTCATATCTTCAAAACTTTTTATAGCAATTTTTCAATAAATATTTTATGAATAAAATAGGAAGCTATGGAAGTAAAAATAAATGGAGATTATTTAAATCATTTAGATTTTGCAGATGATGTAGTTGTTTGTTGTTTTTTTTTCAAAAATGCTTCAGAGCTTCAGGAAAGGACTAAAAGTAAATGCTAAAAAGACTAAAGTAATTTCAATGGATTTTCTCAAAATACAAAAATAAAAAAGATAATGATAAATTAGAAGAAAATTAATAACTACAAATACCTTGCTCAGATTATTAATGCAATTGGAAACATAATGGATAAAATTAATTCTAGAATTAAACTTGGATAGAGTGTTTTTGATAGAAGTAACTTAATATTAAAAGGAAATATGACTATGTGTTTGAAAAGGAAGATTTTTAATAAATATATTTTATCAGTTCATATTTATGGATCTGAGACTTTGATACTTAACACAAGAGCAATACATAGACCTCTAATCACTCAATGAAGTATGGATAGATATATCTTAGGAGTAGAAAAAAGGGATCAAAATGCATAAGAAAGAGAACAAACCAGTGTTATTGATATTATTGAAAGAATTAAGAGACTGAAGTAAAGCTGGATATGTTGTTTAGAAAAATATTTTAATAGATGAACAATTGAAATTTAAAATTAGATTTTTAAAGATTGTAAAAGACTAGAAAGAGACCACATGTGAGACGAATGGATGAAATAAGGAAATGTGTTAGAGTGATGTAGAGAAGATAGATTAAATACCAGAGAAACTAGATTAAATTTGAATAGACTTTCATTTTGCATCAGATTAATAATATTTGAAAATGATGAAGAGGAGGATTAGCACCAATAACCTTTTATTGATTTTCAGTTTTTGCATTATTTGTGTGGGCAATATTGGAAATTAGAATAAGCATTCTTTGACAGAACTTCATCCCAAATTCATCCATTTTTTCCATCTAATATTTTAACTACTTATGTTTCAGCAGCTTAAGTATAAATTGAAAATAAAACTATTGAACAGTTTTAATTTGGGGGTTCATGAGAGGTTTTGCTCTTTCCATATTTTAGACAGTTTTCTAATTGTTGTTTTTGCTATAAGAATTGTTATGTTTACTTTTTTTGACAGCATTGTCGAGTATTAACCTATGATGGAGCCCAGATAGTTAAATTTATGCATGAGGGTGATTGTTATTAGCATAGTAGATAATGATGATTTTGTTTTTTAAAATATTTATTTCAATAGCATATCATTTGCTTTCCTCACAGTTTTTTTTTTTTTATAATATTTGCTAACTTCTCATTAACAGCTTTCTTAAATACTTTATCAATACTCTTTATTTATATCAAAACTAACAGTTTTGACTGCCCTACAGTCATCATATTTGAATATTGATGATGACTGCAGGACATTCAAAATTGTTAGTTTTAATATAAATAAAGAATATTGATAAAGTGTTTAAGAAAGTTGTAAATGGTATATGTTAAAGTAGAAATCAATACATAGGAAAAGGAAGAAGAAGAAAATTATATTACTTCTCACTAACAACAATTAAACTCAATGTGTCATTAATGTACCTCAAACTGTGCGTCCATCTTTTCTCTACCAGCCCAATCTTCAAGAATATTTTATGTGATAATCTCACAATAGGCATTAAAAAGAATGGATTTAAGTATATATCATCTTCTAATATTCATCTACACCTTAAGTTGTATTGATAACGTATTTTCTACTTTTATCTTTGCAGAATTAAACCCAAAAAGATTTTGAATGAGTGGTATCAAATGCAAAGGTAATCCTATTGTATTTCTCTAAGTTTTGTTGTTTCAAAAATATATATTTATTAAATACTATGTGTACAAATTGAAAGGATGTATATAAAGTTAAATGAGATTATACTATGTCATGAGAGTTCTTGTTGAATGGTTTAATGGTCCAGCATGTCTAACATTCTATTGTTATTAACTGGGAGGATGAATAGGGCCCAGGTGTCCTCAAAGAGTTTTTTGGAGATGAACTCATCTCTTTTCATGATTGTCTTTATTGTTTTGCAGAACAACAGTCCTGGATCTAGACAGGGTAGTTCCATTATCAATTTGCAATGTACTATCCAAATTGTGTAGATGAAAGTGGACAGTCTAATAATTGCGAATGTTTCAGTATGGCTCACTTTTTTAAGTGAGACAATCAGATCTGGTTTGATATTGGAGTTGGCGGAGACTATATCTCAGGCTATTTTAAGCTTGGACAATGATATATGAAGTGTTCAATGGTCTCCTCTTCGTGTGAGCATAAACTGCAGAATGGATCAATGTTGGAGTTTCTTCTTTGATAAAACAGGAACCAGTTTGTAGGAAGCACACAGATTAATTTTGATGATGAAGTCCAGATACTTGGGCTCCAGACACCATCTTTTAAAATAGGTAATTAATTTTTGGTTTATGAGGTTGAGGCTACTTTCGGGAAGTTGTGGGTGTGGGTTGATTAGTAGGTTCACATCCCACAAAGTGATTTTTACATTGAGGTCGATGTCTATAATCGGCTTGTATTGATTTAGATAATTGATAAGTTTTTTACTTTTTATTTTATCAAATGTCTTTTTGTAATCCACAAAGCCCCTATATATTTTAACATTAAATTCCGTAAAGTTTTCATTTATCTGATAAATCTTTAATACTCTGTTCTCTTGTATTTTTTAAAAGTAAATCCTGGTGACTTGTTATGCTATTGTAAATGAATGAATGGATGCCTTTTAGATTTTCATTAAATTTGTTAACTATTATTTTACTAGAGTATACAGTAATGATATTTTCCATTATTAAATAATGTAAGGTATCTCTTTATTCTAAGTGCAATTTTAAAATGGTGGTTGACATTTTCTAGCTACTATATTGATTAAATAATATAATGTTGGAATAGAAGCACATACTTTGTTTAAATACTCAATGTAAATTTATTCAAAAGTTTATTGTATTAAATCTAATAAAGAAGTGTAGAAAAATTTGAATTACATTTAAAAGAAACAAAAACATATTATAATTAATTTATAATAAATAAATATACTGACATTTAGATATGAATCATAATCACAGCGCTCATTTATTGCATACAATGGAGTCATAGTATCTGCTATATTTTAAGCCCTCCCCCTTACGATGTAGTGGATAATAGTCATGTTTTATTTATAAGCTTTGATTACAATATATTATGTATTGTTTATTGTATTGCAATACTTTTCAGCAAACTCATATATAATAGAGATGCTTTTTTGTGTGGAGGACGAATGTACAAATTTAAATTGTAAGTGGAATTAAAAAATAACAATATCGTTATTAATAATAAATTAAGAAAGTAGACTTTCGTGTGTACCCTCTCATTCAAATTCATTAAAAACAATAATAAACTTTCTGTATCTTGTTTTTCTTTTTTTTTTAAATAAAAGTGCCAGACTTTTCTAATAGACTTTAAGGATTCTGATATTATACAATGTTTATCATCTTCTATCCGACATAGTTATAACTTTAACCATTTTAGGAGTACAAATAATTATGGTAAGAATGTGTTTTTCTCTTTTGAATATTTTTAAAATAGATGATTCATTCGTTTTGGACATACAGACATCTGAACATGATGTTTTTCTTTCAGCACAAATTGAAACTTTCATTTTACCATTTATTAAGGAAATTTTGAATTATCATAAATTATACCTAGAAAACATCATAAAACTTTTGGAAGAAAATGAAAATGAAAAAAAATTTGTTTGTGCTTTCAATATATTTAATGCGAAGAAAACATAGTTAATAAGTAAATAGTGTTAAAATGCTAGTAAATGGAAAAATGTCTGCTGACACATTTATAATATAATTTACTAAATTTCCATTTTTTTAATATTTTTTCTTTTTGTTTTTCTGGATAGCATATAATTGAAGTAAAGTATATTGATACAATACATATTATCATTACATTGCATTACCTTTTTTTTTTTTTATGTAAAATTGGGGGGGGGGGTATTGATGAGAATTATTTCTGCTGCTAGATCTCTTTTCTCTTAAGAATAGTTTTTGCTACATGAAATATTTCATTAGTTATAAGAATTTTATTTAGCTTTAGTATAATCTTTTCTCTTTTATTCTCAATATGTTGACAAGATGGGACTTCAATTTTTCATCAGATTTTTTATTATAAATACTGTACTTGTTTTAAAAAGGAATTGAATAATTCAATATATATAGGTTTTTTTTAAAGATAGATATTTGTTTCTGATACGTAATAATCAATTTAATGTGTCATATAGTGGATAAATAAACTTTCTTTTCTTTTTGAAACTAATGTCTTGCATATTTTGATTTTAAAATTGATGTAGTCTCATCTTTTTTCATTAATTTAATTTGTCTTAAAACTGCCTGTCTCTATATAAAATAAAAGTTTTAGAAATCTGATTACTAATTAATTCCTCTCCTAGAGTGATATCTTAATATATCTAAGAACAATGAGGTTTTTTTTTTTAAGAAAAAAAAATCAATGAAAATTAATTCAACCATGCATTCTAGACTAGCCAATTCCTCTTTGATCAATAACTGAGAAATAATATTTTAGATAAATTGAAAAAAAATCCTTGATGAATAAGAAGATTATTTCAAGAAAATAGTTATATGCTATTAAAACGTTTATAACTTTTTATATACTGAATAGTTAAAAAAAATTGAAATAAAGTAACAAATAGTAGTACCTATTCTTTTTTATCTTTTAACTTGAATAATAATAATTCTGTTTATCTCCCTGTGTTTTTTTTAACTTTTTTTTTTTAATATGCACTTAAGTCTTTCAAATATCATAAAGAGACCAATAATATTGTTTTTATTTCAATTAATAGTAGTGCCTTGCTCAATAGGGTTTAGTTAAGTAAAAGCATGATGAATTCATGAATGAAAGTTTTCGAACTGAAGCTTAACTTGTCATTTTAGTATTTCAATGTCATATATTCTCCCAAGCCAACAATTAGATAATTTTTCAATATCTGTCATATATAACAAAATTTTATCTTAGAAATTATTTCTTTACTATTTCACTTCACCCATTTTTTAAGACTAAAAAATGATTTAGAAAAAGAAATATTAATATACAAACTATATCTTTTCCTAAATGTGATATATTGGATTATTTCCATCATATATGAGTGAATGTTGAATGTATAGAAAATTTAAACTTTATTTAAACTTTCCAAATACAAACAACTTGTTAGTAGTACCACACAAATAAACAACACAGGTTAGTAATTACACAATGTTTCAAGTAGTATTATTCTCCACTCTTCTTCAGGTGTTGCTGACTTATATGCACAGTGACAAAACTCATATCTTTAGATTCTTGAATATCGAATTTTAAGGCAAACAATGCTCCACTCTTTTTCGGGAGTTGCTGGCCTATATGCAGTGACAATATTCACTTAGAAATTGAACTCGCACCTTTAGATTCTTGAATATTGAATTTTATCGCAAACGACAGAATAGCTCAGTTAGTAGAGAGTTTGCCTTAAAATTCGATATTCAAGAATCTAAAGGTGTGAGTTCAACTTCTAAGTAAATATTGTCACTGTGCATATAGGTCAGCAACACCTAAAGAAGAGTGGAGAATAATTCTATTCAAAACGTTATATAATTACTAACTATGTTGTTTATTTGTGTGTTATTACTAACAAGTTGTTTATATTTGGAAAGTTTAAATAAAATTTAAAATTTTCTATACATTCAACATTTGCTTATAAATGATGGAAATAGTCCCACATATCACATCTAATAATATACCATCATCACAAACTTTCAGACATATATCTTTTCCTTGTTAAGGGAATACCATAATCTCAGTCATTAAATGCAGCTGTTTATTTAAATGGCCATTCAGGTTTATGAGTTTAAGGGACCATGTTTATGCTATCTCATTAGAAATTTTTTTTTTATTTTTAAATTATCACAAGTCAAGTTTTCCATCAGTGTATTAGAAATCTATTAATGATAAACATTTGCTAGATACTTAAAAATCTCTATCATGTTTGTACCTTATGTCTGTGCCAATTATATTTTAGATGCATATGTCTGAATCAGTGCCCAAATTCCATTTCAATAGAGATGAAAAGTTATGATATTTGAAATGTTTGTGATAAAATATTAATTTTATTTTAAATAGTTGCATTTTTAAACTATTGTAATTATCATCTATTTATGTTATTTAGAGTCTCATTTTTAAATAAAGAAAACATTCAGATCTTTAACTATTGGAGCGATTTCTGTTAAATAAATAAATAATTGAATGATTTATTGCTCAAGACTTCACAGAAAGTTTGAACATCAGAAATGGAGAATTGTGGTCTATGAACCTTGAACTCCAGAATCTGCCTCTCTTTCACAGTATCAAATCATATAGGGCAGTGATTTGCATTTGCACTTTGTAAAAAATAAAAGTTAATTATCCATCATAAGTGTTATGAATTAAGAAATTGTAATAGATTTAAGACTGAGATACAAGCATATTCTTATGTAATCAGGGAATTATTATAATTTATGTAAAAAAAAATACATCTTTATTTTAATAAATATTATTTCTGTTGTTTTTTTTTCTTCTGCAAACCCTCATTGGACTATTTCTTTAATTCTATTTCAACTTATTCATACATAATTCCTGCTTTATTACAATTGGGTCAGTTGTAACATTAAAACTGAATACTTAATGATGTTTAAAGTCCTAGATTCTTATTAGTATCTGAATTAGTGTGCTCAATTCTAGGAATCAAATGTTCATTTCTGGATAGTTTTCTTTTTTCTTCCTACTACTTTTATTTATATGTTTACTATAATAGCTTCTTTTTTTTAATTTCTGTTTACAAACTATTATTTATTCAAATCATATCTTTTAAATGGTGGATAGGATAGGCTGATTTATTATCGATTTGGAACTCGTACTGTAGTTTTGTTTATTTTTAAAGCATTTCATTATATTTTCTTGAAGAGAGGGGACTAACTAGTATTTATTATGTTTTCACTTGAATTCTGTTCTTTTAGAATATTTCACTATCCTATCATATCTCCAATTCATTTTCTTCATATAAAGTGATATTTATGTTACATTTAATCCAATTCACAACTCTGTGAACCATAATAATCTCCTTAATTTTCTTTAATACCAACTCTTCAACTATTTCTGAACTAAATATCCATTCCTTTATTAGATATTAAACTCCTGTAATTATTATGTAAAATAATATATAGTTGGATTTATTTTTTTTAGCATTATTACCATTTTTTTTTATAACAAAAAGTTTAATAATCTTTCTTCAGATGAATTGTAATTCCAAATTTTTTCACTTATATTTTAATTCTGTGTTTTTTAAACTAAAAGCTATAATATCTGGATTTATAAAAAAAAAAAAAAAATTTTGATAACTGACATAGTTCTAATTATACTTATCGATAATTACAATTTTGTACCTATTATACAGTCAAGGATGTGAACCAATGCAGCAATTGGAATATAAAATTAAAGGTACCCCCTGGATGTTACATCTCTACTCCCCTTCCTTCTTCATCAGTGTTGAAGGCTGCATCATATTACAATCTTTTTATTTTGTTTTTGCAGTCAGTGCACCAATATTTCATCCACTTATCATAGATTAATTTGGAATCTCTATCTTTTAACTAAGAATAATTAGATATCCATTTACTGAACAAAATTTGATGTTTTATTATGATACTTCATATTTGAACAAAAAATCCTTCATTTTCAAGCTTCATTTTGGACTCAATTCTCTGGTCATACCTGTAGCAGGCTGATGCAGTAATCACTGTATCACATAAATTGTTAAAAGAGATCAAGAATGAACAAAGGTTTAAGTTTTTTAATCTTTCTATATTGGGAATTAATCTTTCAGTGATTTTTGTTTGTGTGATGTCTTTTTAATCACTAATTTTTCATTTCCCAAAACTTTATTTTATTTAGTTCTAAAAATTATTTTTTCTCCTATTCAACTCATTATAAAATCCACACTGAATCATTATATTTGATGGATATATCTCAACTTTCAATTATTAAATTCCATTTTTAATTTATTCATTCTCTCTCAATTGACAATCTTTTACAAAATAGTACTTGACTTGTTTGATGTATAAAACCCTCTACTAGTTCAACTTTATTATTATTACTACTTCTGTTATTACTACTATTATTTTTAATCTAATAATAAAAAATTACTTTTTGCAATACATGCATAGTCTTTGAAAAAAAAAACTTTTTATTTTTTATATAAATAGAAAAATAATGTTTTTTACAGCATTCACTATTTTTTGAATAAGAGGTTTACTCTTTTGTAAGCTGCTTTTAATAAGAGAAAATGGCTTTGTTATAGGCAGTGTCTGATAGTAAATGTCTTGTATGGTCTGGTAGATTAAAACTTGATCTATCATTAGTGTGTCACATGAGCCTCTGAGCAATTAACCATTTGCTTATTTATTATTTTGATTGTAAATGAATTGCTATTCAGATATTATATTATTAATCTAATATTGTATTTCTCATCCTTCCTGGATTAAAACAATGCAGTAGTAATTCAAATTTTATTTCTTATTGTAAATGTACCATTTTAAAAAAAAACATTTGTTGCTGGAAATTTAAAGATCTTAAATATAAGTAAGTATTAAATAATATTTATAAATTTTAACATACATTGTTTTTGTGTTTACACATTTTTGTATCTATAGTACATATTTATAATAATAAAAAGTACATTTCTCAACTCTTATTTCCACATTTTTTTGTAAAATGCTTGAAAGTTTATTTAGCAATTTAGTTTTTTTCCCCTCATTTATTGTAATCTCTTCTCTCTCTCTCTCTCTCTCTCTCTCTCTCTCTCTCTCTCTCTCTCTCTCTCTCTCTCTCTCTCTCTCTCTCTCTCTCTCTCTCTCTCTCTCTCTCTCTCTCTCTCTCTCTCTCTCTCTCTCTCTCTCTCTCTCTCTCTCTCTCTCTCTCTCTCTCTCTCTCTCTCTTTCTTTTCTTCTTCTTCTTCTCTCTCTCTCTCTCTCTCTCTCTCTCTTCTTTTTTTTTTTTTTATCTCTCGATCTCTCTCTCGATCTTGATCTTAATCTTGATCTTGAAATAAGATTAATAGCAGTAAATGATTTTTAAAAAATGAATGTTTAACTCTTTCATTTTTAATTTTCAAGGAAGAAAAATAAAAATCACACCAGCAGTTGTCAAATTAAGAAAGTCAGAATGAAAATATGTTGCTTATATCAGTTAAAAGGCTTATCACTTTGCAGATATTTAAACTACTTGTTTTCTTAATTTTATTTTTACATGTATAAACATTAATTTATCTACTATACATTGTATTTATTTATTTTTTTATTATTTAAATGAGATAAAATTTATTTAAGTAAATTAAACTTGAAACCCCTCTCACCCATTTATAATTTTGTCCACATTGAAAGGGATGGCAGATTATCACTTACAGAATAATAATATTACCTTCTATTTCATTGCTTTGTTTATCTTTTTTCCAGTTTTTATTCTCTGACTTTATATACATATAAATTTTGACAGTGATGTAGTGATAGTATTTAATAATCACTGATGATGGTTTGTCATTAATGGGCTTTTTATATAATTAAAAAACATTAGAAGAATGTAAAAAGAGAAAAAATGTTTGGTTATTTACATAATCTCACAAGCTTAATCATTCAGTCAAGTGAAGAAAAACTTTTAAACTAATTGCATTATTGTAATGAGACATCAATAATGGAATTGTCAAGATTCAGGACTTGCAGGATGTTTTTAATGATCATTCTATTATTATTCAGAAAAGAGAAAATTATATTTTCTTGGCATTAGTTCATTCACACTGCATCATTCTGGAGACATCTATACTAATAAATAATGAATGGATACCAGACTAATTTTTAGTGTCAACCTTCATCACTAGGACTTTGCCATTTTAGCAGCAGACAATTCCACTTTACTGTTGAGACAATGGCATAAAAATTCAAATATTATAAAAGTCTGAATCCAAGCACAACTGGCATATATTGCTATATAGACTTAACAATAGTTAGTAATCATGTATTTTAATGACCTCAGAATTATAATAGTGATGGAGGCTAATAACTAAAAATTTGTCTGAGTATCTGTTTGAATATATCTTTGGTATTATTTTTTATTCATATTCATGTAAATAATTTTTGGAATTGAGCATTCTAAATGAATTCCTGAAAACAGATGCAGATGAAATGCAAGCTTAGTTATATATTATTTTTGACATATAGTACATTAGGAACATATATTTGAAAGTATAAAGTGTAAACAGTCACTTAGGATTGAGCTATGCTATATGCAATTAGTGGTGTTTTTTTTTTATTTACATAAAGTTGCATAATTATCACAGGTTTATAGCAACAAAACATCACATGACCTTGGAGTAGAATAAAAAAAGATAAATATTGCTTCTAAAAGCATATAATGCACATGTATTTTTTTTTGTTATCAACCTGGTTAGAGTAGTAGTAGTGTGATGAGCCCTTTGATTGAAGATTGATCTGTCATTTCATATTTAAAATGTCACATGACTTCTTAAGCAATAATCATACAATTATTATTATTACTATTCAAACTAAGTTTAACATCCAAAATATAACAATATTTACTTAAGTTATTTATAATGTAATTTTGCATTTACTGGCTTTTAAAGATTTATTAACTAATAATGTTATGTATTAATGAATGATCTTTTTTTTTATCAAGCTTATATAACATTCTAAAATTAGATAACTTATGAAGTAATTTCATGTTAAAGATTCATTTAAAGTTAGTTTCATAATCTTTTGTAACTAAAATATTTTTGTTCACTAATCTGTTCTCGTTTTATTAAAGCTATTGTTTTCATTTTCAAAGAATTTTATTGCAATTAATCTTTTATAGAGTTGCATTATCTATTGTATTAGTTAGGAAAAGTTATGTTTTCATTAATAATACCTAATTTATCACTGTCTTATAATTAATGTATATATCTATTTTTGTATTATATATATATTAATTATTAATCTTCCAATGTAAGAATTATAAAGTGTTATATTTTAGAAAGTATTTTGTAGAAAAAGTGGGGGACTGTGTATTACTTCAACCTCAGGTCATTAATCCTGCTATGAACAGGTTTCAGAACTTGGAAAGAGAGAAATTATTACAAGGAAGTTTGCTATCCCACTGGCGATTTTAAGTATCTACTGTGATAAAATTCTATTAAGTTGAATAAACAAGAAACTCCCTTATGCTTCATCTTACTCTGGCTTATTGTCAATAGTAATTTTATCTCTGGATATAGTAAAAGTTTTTTCTTCCCATTTAATAGTTCACAGGTCACTATCAATCCTGATAAAATAGTTTGATTAAGAGGTATCTGTTTTTCAATTTCAATTATTTATTTTTTCTTTCCAAATTTAGATTTAGATTTATGCTTGTCTTTTTTTTAAAATTTTTTTAAGTATGTGTGGATTTAGCTATACATTAATATATATATATTAATATTTGAAATGACGTATAAGACTTGATTCCTCATTTTACAAACCTTATAGTATTTATTATAATGATTAAACAGAGCAAAACTCTCCATACAGTATTGCCACCTGTGCTAAACAGAGTAATCAATGGATGCCAGGAGGCTTATCAAAGGTGGTTGCTAGAGGGTTGCATTAGATCCTAAGATCTAGATGCAGTGCTCTCAGATCCAAAGCTCCTCACTGATGAAGGCCACAAGCCAGAAACTAGTCTGGGGATATTGGATGAGTAGGCATTAGATAGGGATTTTATGTATAAGCCTTCTGTTATCCATTGATTACTCTGTTTAGCACAGGTGGCAATACTGTATGGAGAATTTTGCTCTGTTTATCAACAATTAATGTGCTAGTATAGGAAATGTGATCATGTGATGTATTATAATGATTGTTTTTTTGATAAAGTTTTCAGCATTGAAAATGCATAGTTATATTTAAATTATTGTAGTATTTATTGTATAAATTCCTTTTTTTTTTTTAAATAAATAAAATAAAAATTAATTTCAGTTTGCATCTAAATAGAATTTTACTTAATTTTCTTAAGACTTGTAAAAAATAATCACAATCAATAATAATCAAAGTGAACAATTGGCCAAGATATTCTAGTGTATAGATACTTCACCTGATTTTGGGCTGGGAACTTAACTCCTGAACAACTAATGTAAATAAAAGTAACTAAAATATGCACTTATTTTTTTTTCATCATTTTAGTATTTGTTGTTTATTTTTAAATATTAAAATAAGGAATAGCTCAAATAAATTATAATGTACATTACGTGATCTAAAATTCACAGATTTGTTGATAGTGACTTTGTGGGTCACTTCTAAAGATGAGAGGATAAAAAATGTAATCAGAGATTGAGTTAAAATTAGTTAGGGACCTGAGAATTGATGAAAATCAGAAGTGCAAGAATGTTAAAGCTTAGCTTTTTTAACTGACAAATACATTTTGGCCAGTGATAAACATAAACAACATATGAATGAAAGTGAAATATTAGTTATCAGATTAAAAAATACTAATAATAAACAAATCTTTAAAAAAACCATCATAAAGTATTTTTATTTTTGCAAAAAAGAATGATGAATATTGTCATATTTTATAATCATCAAAATAAATATGAGTACTTTAAGCACAAAAGTAAGTATTACATTAATAATGTATGTTTAAATAGAGATGTATAGATTTACTATTGAGAATTTTTAAAAATAGTGCACACTAAATGAAAAACAAGTATATGGTCTTGAATTAAAGCACATATCATGGAAGTTATAATTAAAAACAGTTGAAAGAGCCAATGAATGAAATTCAAGTATATTATATGGTCTTCCTAATTTTGGAAAAAAGACCAAGAGACAAAAAAAAAGTTAAAAATGAATTTTACAATGACTATATAAATCAGTCCATGAATGATAAATGCATATACATATATTATATGCTATTCTTTAGTGGTTTTCTGATATCTTTTGATGTCATATTTTAACAAATTCTGCAACACTTTTCTTTTTATAATACTTCAGCATATTGCCTAATTTAAGTTCTCTTCTGTACTCTAATTACATGCATGGGTCTGCCTCTCTTAAAATTTCCACAAAATGTATTTTTAATAATTTCGTATTTCACCATTTCACTACATGCAATCCAATGAACATACACATTTAAAACTGATGAAGGGATATTATCACCTCAGAAAATGAAGAATATGCTAATTGGATTTTTGATTCTATCATTGTATTTTCAGAATATTATGGAATACACTTAAATAAAAGTCATTCCAGTGTCTTTATATTATGTCATTAGAGATTTGTAATCTTAGTTTTGTATAGGAAATATGGCAGAATAACAGTTTTGTGTGTGTATATATATGTATAACAGTCTTGTATAAGTATATAATGTATTTAAAGTAGTTATAACTGTATGATGAAATATTCTCAACTTGTTGAATGCAGAACATTGAAATATGAACTACATATCAATATCCATATATATATATTTAAAAAGTTACAAAATATTTATACTGATATATATATATTCATTACTGGATATCTAAACACCTAAGGTTTTGAATATTCATTATTAACCAAAGTTTTTACTTTCAAAACATTAAGAATAACATCAACCTTTGAATCGATTAGTGCAGCACATATAAGACCCAATAGAATAAACTTTGTTTTTAATAGATTCAGATTAAAGATTCTATTATCAAACCTTTGAAATATCTTAATACTTGTTTTCTGAAATCACAAAATTGTGTGTAATATCAACCTTTTCATTTTAAATGCCTAAAGTTTTCCATTCCTAGAAATAATGCTTTCTCTTAAGCCATTAGGTTTTCAATTGCAATTTTGAATAAACTTTAAACAATCGTGTACTTTGAACATTCTCACAATCCTTTTCAATTAAGTAAATGCTTTTATCAGATTGATAAAAACAATAACAATATATAAATTTCAACTTTGCTAGCAATTATTTTTGTTCTTATGCCTAACAATATATCTATAAAGTGTACTTTTTGTTTCTGTAAAATCACTCTCAATTTCTGATAAGCATTTATGACCATTCACCTATCATTAAAATCCATAACAATGATATCTTATAATAATTATTACATAGGGGGATGAGGGGTCAGAGTGACTTATGATCAATGTGGGTAGGATGAGAAGGTTGGCCCCAATGTGGACTTTGAGCATTCCATCATCAGATTTTCAATGAAATGGATGGCTGAAGAGTTATGGGGTGGAGTGGATTGAAGCCTATCCATTAAAGTATGATGATTTGCTATCTTAATATAAGCTGAGCATTGATTGTATATATGTATGGAGATGATAATCTGGACCAAGTGATGAGTGCTGGTTTAGCACTAAATATGTATATTGATGATTATTTATATTTTTGACATGTGTGTAATCAAGGGTGTCAGCAGTATGAGATAGTGTGGATAGTTGAGGATTGCATGAAAGTCTGAGTTTAAACCCCCTGTATATTACATATTAGAGTGCAGGTATGAAAAAGCTTGTACTGTAGAAAAAATTCATATATTAAAATAATTATTACAGTATTTTTTCCTCATTATTTTTTATTAATTGGTTTAATAGAAATATCCTTAAAATTAAATAGCATAATTTTTTCAGTTTATAAAATTCTAAAAAAATTCTACTTGAAGCTAATACATTATAGTAAATACAAAGAGTTGCTTTAATTTCATTAAACTAAAAGTTTCTTTCTAAATCTAAATAAATCATTAAGATAGAAATATCATTGAATACAATTGTTTGATTTTTTCACATAGTTATTTTCATCTTTATGGGATATTATCCCATAAAAAATTACTATTGTCTGACTTAATATTACTTTATATAATTTTCATATCCATATCCTATTTTTATGTTTAAAAAAAAGATCGTATTCCAAATTAGCAAATGATTATATTTTCTTTATAGTTTTAATGTACTAATTACTAATTAATCTTTTTGTTACTGATTTAGTCTTCAATCTTCTATATTGTGTATAAAACTTCTTATATTATTATTTAGCTAAGTTGAGAATGCTTTATGTTTCTTGTTAATCAAATCATTAATAATACAATTATTACCATAAAATCTGTCAGAGTTTTTATGAATCTAAGAGCAGATTTGCACATTTTCAAAAAGAAATTCTATGCTACAATAACCAGCTTGAAATTTCAAATTGGTAATTTTGATTCTATAATTGTCAACTGTTGAAACTTAAGTAATCATTGCTTCTAAAGTACTATCACCAAAATTAAACTACTAGTATATTTGTAATAATAATAAACAGTCATTCATAAGCAAATATGGTCATTCTAACTCAAAAGAAAAAAAAGGAGAAAAAAATTACTCTAGAAATGAGTTTTACAATGACTATACTGTGAATCATGAATATGTCCACATATAGAGCATGCTAATTCATTTTTCTGTTTGCTTAATATTTTATAATGCTATATTTTAATTTCTTCAGCAGAAAACTTATTTTTCAAAAATACTTCGATACTATGTCTAACTGTAATTCTTTGATGTATTCTATTCTCTGATATATATTTTTAATGGAAACAACATTGCATTCTTTAAAATGTCTTCAAAATAATTATCTTATTATATATGGAGTCTACCTCTCCCACAAAAACCATGCTCAAGTTCACTATAAAACATCCTTTTAGGAAGTCTTCCATTGTTCATTTGTTTTGCATATCCAATCCAATAGAGATATGATTGCACAATAGTGGACTCATTAGTATCACATTCAACAAGCTAAAGAACATATTGACTGGATTTATAATTTTGCCATTGTATTTTTAAAATTTTATAGAGCATCCTTAAATTAAACTTTTTTAATTGCCTTTATATTGCATTGAGAGGGTGTTTAAGTTTACTTCTGTACAATAAATTTAACAACTCATATATATCTAACTTAGTTGCAGTAGTTATCTGTGATGAAATAGTCTACCTTTTAACTACAGCATATTGGATTCTTTATTGTATCTCAATATCCAAGTTCCTTTTTCTACATATAAAACTATCAAAGTATTTAAAGCAATTTGCATTCTCAAGTTGATATTCATTCAAAATAAAAGTTGCTGAGATTTTTTTTTCAATCATTGATTGATAAAAATCTTAATTTTTTTTAACATTAATTAATAAGCCCATTAAATGTTGCATTCAAAATATTAAGAAACTTTTGTAAATCATCTTTTGAATTGGCTAATAGAGCACTATCAAATACCTCAGATTTTCCACCTGTAATAACATTTCCTCTCATTCCATCATGTAAAAATTGCATAATATAAATAAATTTTATTGAACAACTACCTAATTTTAAATAATCTCATAGATATATTCTATTAACTGAATCATATGCTTTGACCAAATCAATAAAAGCAATATATAAATCACTTCTTTTTGCCTGACATTTTTTTTAAATTTGCCTGGCAACAAAAAACTATGTCTATCATGCTTCTTAATTCTCTAAAATCTCATTGTCTCTGATTATCATTTATCTATAACTTGAAATAATCTATTCAAAAAAATTATTGAAAGTACCTTTGCTAAAGTGGTTAACAATGATATTCTACAGTAATCTAATCACTTTGGTTTTAAAAATTTGAACAATAAAAGCATTCTATATTTTAAAAAAATTCCAATATTTTTGAAACTAACATATCAAACATCATAATTATTTTTTCAGATATTTCATAGAATCTGCAACCTTTTCATTTTTAAGATTAACTGACTTTACTAAGCTGGATATTTTCTTCAAATTAGATAAAATGGATATATCATTAAAAGTTTTCATCTCAATTCTTATGTCATTATTCAAAAGATGATCAAAATATTCCTTCCACTCATTTAAAACATCATTGTCATCATATAAGAAAATGACAGTGCTAAGATTTAATGGGATTGATACCGTTTCTCAGGTCCATATCTTTCTTTCAATGTATCAAAAAAAAGATCTAAAGTGACAAAAATGAATATCTGTATCTTCTTTGTAGTTTTAAACTATCAATTATTTTTAAGTCTTTTTGTCAGTCACTGAACTTTGACATTCAGATCTTTATATTATTATTAAATTCTATATTCAATCTATTTTTTTTTCTAGGCAGAAAATGCCACATTTTCTTTTAATTAAATCGCTAATAATAAGATCATTTCCAGAAAATCAGTCATGATTCATCTTTTTAGTGAAACCAAGAATTATATACCTGTATATAAGATGTTCCTTAAGAGAATTCTTATGCTTCAGTAACATGACAGATCTTAAGCTCCAAATTAGCCATTTTAGTGTTCAATATCTGCTGAAATTTAGAATGTATAGTAGATTCTTATAAAGAATGAACATTAATTTGTTTGTGAATATGATTGGAATAATTTCTAATTTTAATGTAACCTTCATTTTAATTTTAGAATGTACTAATCTATGATTTGTCCAACAATCTGTGCTTATAAATGCTTATGTAATGTGAAGTTTTTTTGTGGTCTAACTCCTAATTATAATATAATTACTAAATTCCATTGTTTTGAACATGTATCCACTTATATTTTTATAGGGACTTTTCTATGATTGTATTATTATAGAGAAGATCACAATTAAGGAAGCCTGTTTCTCACATTGATTTCTTAATTCTCGAAGGCTTGAGCTATAATAAAAAAAAGAAATTGTAGTTAGAAATGCTGTTCATGTAGTTAAAAGATGGAATTTCTATTGCACAAATATTTAATTCCATTGTCACAGTTAGTATAAGAAGATATTTGATGGCATGAGAGCTTCACAATAACTGGGCTCTACAATAACTTAAGTGACTAAAAAAGGGAAAGAGAAAGAAAAGACATTTTGTATGGAAACAGTACCTAGCCTTTGATAAACCATCTTATCCTACAAGGTAACAGGAGTTTCTACTCAGGCATTGTTTGTTGTTATTCACACTTGAACGCTCATATATCTCTGAGATGGTCTTCTTTTATAATACCTAACTTTAAATAAGAAGCAATTGTTTTGAATATATGATATATCAAAGTTTCCTTAACATGATTTTTTTTTCTCATATATGGTGTTCATGTTTTGTGCAAAAATTTAATAGCAACATATTCTTTGAGTTCACAAAGCCAACATTATTATATCCTACAAGTATTATTTTTGCAAACATGTGTATTAAAGTCTTCAAAAGAAAAAAAAATTATTGGTGTAGCTGCAATAACATTAACTGACAAAAAGCAAGAATTTATTTCTTTGAATTTTGTGATTTTAGAAGATAGCATTTTTACCACAGATAATATTATGAAACCAATTTTAATATAATTATTTTTCTATTGATACATCTACAAATACAAGAATAGAAAATATTATGCTAAACTTTGCAGCAAATCTAACACTATATTTTTTTTATCACTTGGTAAACTGTCTTTTCAAAAAACTTTAATATCATCTACCTGCTCAATTAAACTTTATTTTTGCAAGATAGGGTTCACTAATAGCATTTATATCAGTTTTCATAACACTTTAAATTCAAGTATTGGATAAGAAAATAGAATTCAGAGGTTAAGATTTGCCTAATTTCTAATATCATTGTTTTGTTTGTTTTTGTATTATAATTCCATAAACCTGCTGTTGTAGAATAACTATTGGACAAGATAGAAAGAAAATAACAGAAATCATTTCCAGTATAACCATTTAACTTTCATATTGGTTTTAAAGTCCTTGCATTGTACAACAATATTATAGTTAGCAGTTTGAAAATATACTATCTAATATTAATTGGGACATTATTGAACTTTCCAAAGTTACAAGAAAAGATGAAGAGACAATTGATTTAAAAAGTGGTCATTTACTGTACTACAAAGACACAAACATTGGAAGTATAAGTGGAGTAGAATTCATCATAAATAAAAAGTGAACTTTCCAAAGTTACAAGAAAAGATGAAGAGACAAAGTGGTGAGATTAGTTATTCAACTTAATAGCAGATATTAAATGCAGATAATTCAGGTTTAGGCCTAACAAGTTCTCATTGTGATAAAAAATTAGAGAATTTTTATATGAATGTACTAAAAGTTTTTGATCAGACCAATCAACATTTTAAAATTATCATGGAGACTTTAATACTAGAATTGGTAAATAATTGAAAGATTAGAGTGCTATAAATAAATTTAGTTATTGTGATAGAAATGGGAGAGGACATAGACTTGTGGAGTTTGCAGAAAAAGAAAAAACTTTATATGTCTTTTGATAAAATTGTTAAATAGATATGGATGTGGAAGCATTCAAATGGAGGTACAGCAGAATTGGATTATATTTTGACTAACAAAGATTGTAATGTTTTTAATAATTTCAACACAGGAAGTGATCATTGATTAGTGAAATGTAAATTACATACATGTTAGTGCAAAACTAGAGAAATAAAAATTATTAAGAAAAACAATATTCACAATTAATATTCCTAATCTTCAAAAACATTCTAATGAATTTAAATTAGAATTTGAAAATTGTTTTCAAATATTAACAGATTTTGAACTGGATTCAGATTTGAATGAAATCAACAGGAAAATAATTAATACACTTTTAAAAACTGCAACAAAGTTATCTGGTACAAAAAAATCAGCAATTGACTAGTAAAATTTTTACTGAGACAGGACAATTTATGAAGAAAAGAAGGAATATGAAAATATATAAAAATGATGCATTAAAAAGGATTGAATATCTCAAATTTTGTAAAATCATGCGAAAAAGAGTTGATAATGATATAACAAAGTATAATTGTAAATTAGCAAAGACAGCTGTAGAAGAGAATAAAAGTCTCTAGAGTATAAAACAATATCTTGTTATTGGTAGGAAACTTATTTCTGTTATAAGAAAAAAAAAATGGAATTATTTCTAAAAAGAGAGATGATATAATGAAATGTGTAGAAGAGTGAAGACTACCTTATACAACTACTATATCTTCTGAATTGCTCAGGATTTTAAATGAAGAAGTAAGATGTGGAATTAAATTTCTGAGAAGGAGAAAGCCCCAGAAAATGATGGAATTATAACAAATATCTTAAAATAAGCAGATGAAAAAATAGATTTTTTTTGACACAGTTATATACCAAATGTCTAAATGATAAAGGTATACCAGATGATTGGAAGAATGCAGTATTAATATTAATATTTAAAGAAAATGATAAAGAAAATATTAGAAAATATAGATCTTTTAGTTTTTTATCAGTTCTATATACATTTTTTACCAAAATAATTACAACTTGTCTACAGTATATTTTGGATTTTAACCAGCTAAAAGAACAAGCTGGATTTAAAAATGGTTTTAGTATAATGGATCACATTCAATTATTGAGTGAAATTATAGAAAAAAACAATGAATATGAGTTGCCATTGTGCTTTGGATTTGTAGATTATAAAAAGGCATTTGATTCTATAATAATTGTTTCAGTAATTACAGCATTAGATCATCAAGACATAAACCCAGCACATTGTCATATTCTGAAGAATATTCATAAGAATGCAAAAATTAGATTATATAATGGTACTAGAAGGGTTAACATTGAGAAAGGTATTATTATGACAGAGTGACTCCATATCTCCAAAACGTTTTACAGCAGTGCTGCAAGAAATATTTTGTGGATTAAAATGGGAAGTTAAAAGAGTAAAAGTAAATGAAAATTATTTAAGTCATATAGATTTTGCAGATGATGCAGTTGTTTTTACAAATAATGCAAGAGTTATCAGATGAAAGTAAGAAAATAGAATGAAAGGTAAATATTTAAAAGACTAAAATAATTTTTAATGGATTTTCTAAAAAAAAAAAGAACATAAAGATTGATAATAATGAGTTAGAAGAAGTTAACAACTACAGATAGAATTAAATTTGTTTGGAGTGCTTTGGTAGAAATGGGTTTAAAAGAAAAGAAAAGTTTTTAACAAATATGTTTTACCAGTTTTACTTATGGATCCCAGACTTTGACATTTAACAGAAAAGCAATACAGAGATTTCAGACCGCTCAGTGAAGTATCTACAAAATTCATATTAGGAGTAACAAGAACTGATCAAAAACAAAATACATGGATGAGAGAACAAACAGGTGTTACTGACATTAGTGAAAGAATTAAGAGACAGACATGGAGTTATGTTGTATATAATTCTAGAAGAGATGATAATAGATGGACAGTTGAAATCTGAAACTGCATTCCAAGAGATTGTAAAAGACCAAGAAAGATATCATATGAGAGATGGGTGGATGAAATAATGAAATATGTTGGTGTGATGTAGAGAAGATAAGCTAGAGATTGGAGAAGGTGGATTGAACTTGGAGAGATCTTCACCCTGCAGTGGATCGATAATAATTGAAAATGATGATGATGATGAGTAAATATAAAGTTCTGTGTAGTTGAATACAATGGTAGAATGACTACGTTCAGAGTTAAACATTTCCAGATCAAAGATTAATTAGTTACTTTTTTTTTCATATGACAAAGCATCGACCGGGAAGCGAACCCGCAAACCCGGGACAAGTGCTTGTAAGGCTGCTGTGCTGACCACTCGACCACCAACGCTTGACTAATTAGTTACTTTTGTTGCTGGAATATCGCATAATTTCCCGAATGGCTAACTATTTGATATAAATAGATAATAAAATCAGCAATAAAATTAAGTTTAAGAAATACATATTGAGTTTGTTTTTACAAAATGCATTGACTATTTTAAAATATGATTTGTTTGTATTTTTTTGGCCTTTATTATAACTCGAGGGACAGGAAATTTCGAAAATTAAGAAAAATTGATGAGACATAAAGTCACGTTATCGCCCTTAAACTATTATAAATGATTGCCATTACATGCTGAGTTTTTTTTTTCATTTTCTTATATTATTATTTTTTATAATTGTATTTTTTTTTTTATTCAGTGATACTATTATTGTAATTTTATGATATTAAAATAAAATTTGATGAAAAATTTGCTGTAATAAAGGTGTTTAAATGTCACTTTTAACTACTGTTTAGATCTGCATTTATTGACTGTTGAGTTCATTTAATCTTTAGTTAAAACATACCATTAACCTGAATCTGAACTCTTTATATTGAGCTGTTTTAGATTAAATACAATTGCTATAGTTTTCTGGTTTCTTTTTAATAAAACATAAACACTACGCACGATTTTTTTTTACTTTAACATGAATATATTTAAAAACATCTTTTTATTTATAAAAGAAATAATAAATTTTCCGCTTTATAAATTAGTATAATAATTCAAATCAAAGACATGTTGATCTTTGTGAATTGTTTTTGCATTTGATAATTTTGCTTTGTTTTTGTTTTATGTACAAAACTGTGTTAGAAACTATTATTTCTGTGTATCTACTATATACGTATAAATTCATTTAAAAAAAACAAACAGTTATTCTCTGGCCTTGAATTTATTATAAGTATATTAAAACAATTGCTCTCTGGGTTTGTACTGTGTATTAATTTAATATTTAACGAATAATTTTGTATAAGCATTCTTCATGTCTTATATTCATATCACTCTTCGCACGTACAAATGATAAATATTTATATTCATTAAAATACATTAAATTTCTTGAAATAAGTACTAACTGACACACACAGGCTTATTATATACCTGTGTCTATATATGTAATATATAGGGTATATGAGCACAGACTTTCACACTATCTCATAAAACTGATACACTTGAACACATACATGTTGAAAAGATAAATAATCACCAATATACGTAATGTAGGTGTCATTACTCCTAGAATAATTTATTTCTATGTTTTTTATTGTTTTTTTTATTATCCATTTTTGTTTTACCCTGGCCAGAATAATTAGAAACTCATTTGTTGATTAAGTAGTTGATTAAATTTGCTATTACAAGTCAGCTAGCTACCTGAGGAAAAATTTAAACTTATTTGGAAACTCTCAGCTATTAGATGTGTTAAATATTAGGCCATAATGCTCTTTATATCCTCTGCAAATTGTAATATATGTGCAAACAGTGTTGTCTAATTTATGAGTTTTAAAATACAATGATTTCATTAAAATATTTTAGCTAATTATGATAAACCATTTGTCATCTACAACATAAAATTGAATCAGACTTGGAACAAAATTTTTTTAGATAGCTGGAGAATTCCCAAGGATGCTCGATCTTTTTTTATGTAATCAGCCCATAAATTCAAATTCATTTATATTAGTTGGTAGTAAAATTTTCCACATAATATATGAAAATTATATATGATTGTTTTCTTATATACAGTTTGAAATATTTTCTAGTGATCAACTATAACCAGTGCCATCTATATGTATTGCTGCCCAATAATAAGTAATAAGGCATGCTAAAATATGTATTTAAAAAATAAAAGAAGAGGAAAAATAAAGATAAGGAAAAAAATCAGGTTTTTATTATGAAGGATTTTTAAATGAGGAAATATATATATGAAATCTCTCAAAATACATTTATTATATAAGTAAATATTTTCAATGATATGGATGACTGCAGAGTGGGAGAGTGGAGAAGATTGAAGCCTGTCTATTAAAGTTTGAGGATTTGCTATCTTAATATAAAACCGAGCACTAACTATATATATATGGGAGATGATCATCCGGACCAACTAATAAGTGCTGGTTCAACACGAAATTTGTATATCGAAGATGATTTATCTTTTCCGCATGTATGTGTACCAGTTGTATAAGATATAGTGCATGACTAAAGGGAGTGTGAAACCTTTAATTACAAGTATAGAATATATATACTTAAACTAGATATAATTAAGAGGGATTTAAATAGAGGGAATGACTGAAAGAAGCTTGAAAGTCTGAGTTTAGATCCCTCTTAATTATATAAGTAAATATAAAAGCATTTACCTACCTATCTACTAGAACTAATTTTGTCAAATTAATTGTTCTCCAAATATTAATTTAACTAAGCATCTCAGGCTTTACTAAAATATTCATATTCATTATTGTGAGTTTACAAAAAGAAAACGCAGCTATTCAGTACTGATCATAAAATGATTAACTAGCCCTTCTTGGTTGAACATTATGTGATGTTAAATTAATTGATATTATCTTTAATTTGGCCACATTAGAGAAACTTGTGGAACAGTAATTGGAGTTTTTCTTTTTTTATCACAGATCAAAAAAGGGTGATAAATTAAAGAAGCTAACTCCAGGTATTTACTTACATGATGTTAAAGCTATTTATAAAGATAACAAAAGCCACTTAAAATGTTTATCATTTCAAAGGTTGTTTTTTTTTTTTAAAAATAAAATATATATATTATTAAAATATATATATATACACACGCAGTATATATATATACTTCTGGCTTTAAAATCTCGTTTTTAAAATAACCTTTATCATATTTACTATGTTTTTATTATCTACCATTCATTACTTTTATCTATAACAAGTTAATATAAAGACAGATTAGTATAAGATTTGAACTTGAATAATTCCATAAATAACTATGACTATTTATTGGAATTAATATAACCCAATTAGTCCTAATATTAATTTGCTTACTCAACCAATATGTGGTATTTTGAGAAAATTCGCCCATATATGTATAATCTTTTATTAAACAATTTCTACTTAGTAAACATCATTTTAGTGGTAACAAACCTGGTCCCTACCGCCCACTAATGGGCGTTTCAGCCGTCACGATGGGCTGTAGGGGTTTTGTCCGATATTGAAGCACTTTCTTTTTTTTTTTTTAAATTTAATTCACTTTTTAAAAAAATTTCATAGAGATTTATATGCTTTACTGTGGAACCGTTGGGCGGTTAGAAAATTTTACTACTAACATTACAAAAGTGGGTGGTAGATATAAAAAGGTTGACTACCCCTGTTAGACCAATTTCTTCAAATCTTATCAGTTCTTGGTTTTTGTTTTCAAAATATTAGCTATTTCTTTTTATGATCATCTGGCAACTTTTGTTTTGACTGTCTATTACTCTTTCTAATGTCTTTCATTATTACTTTGCTTTATTAAGGGCCTCTTGGTATAGTAATAGCACATCTACTGATCTGCTTATTATATGAATTTAAATCTCAATCAGGTAAAACTTGAAAAAAAATTTAAGATTTAGTTATGCTTAGGATTTTTTTTTCTTTCAGGTAACTAACCATAGCCATGTAGTAATTGAATATCAATTGAATATCATAGTAATTGAATATCAAACTGTTATTAGCTATTCAGAAATTATGAAAATATGTTAATTATGGATTGGAAACAATTGCAAATTAATAGTAGTAATTATTCATGCAGGTCTGCTATTTAATAAATAAGAATACTTATTGACTGAATACCAAGAAAAGAAAAATCTTTATTTGAGATACAATGTTAAGATAACAGAAATAAACTTATTGTAGATCTGTGTGGGAAATAGTGAAAAAACTCGTGCAGATTGGCATTAGTTGATAACACTAAAGGTTTGATTGTATATTGGACTTTGAAAGAAAAATTTACCTGCCTAAAATTATTTCTATCTATAGAAGATTACTTGGATTTAAGAAGCTAAATAAATTTAGCTATATGTGAATGAAAGACTTCTTCCAGATTGAATACCTAGAGTCTGTTTAATATTTTATCAACAATTGCACTTTCCAATTTCAATAAGATTTATTAAAAAATATCTTTATACAAGTATGTATATATTACATATAGTTGCCAAAATTTGAATGGTCTAACAAATTAATTTTTATCACTCTGTAGTATGTATTGAATGATTTCTCAGATTGTCCTATAATGAAAATTATCTTAAGAACATAAATCCTGTCTAGAATACTTAAAAAATCATCTATACTTGAACATATATTATTATAGTGAGACCATATAATATTATTTAAGGACTTTCATGAAAACATGTCTAATAATTATTCTTGCTTTATATACTAGATAATAGTAAACCATAGCTTAGATCCTGTAACAGTATGACACTTTATCACCAAATGATGAACCTACATAATGGCCATCTTTTCTCTGGTGTATTGAAACATTTCATCAATCCAAATTATCCTATTATCTTCTGCATTATAATATTTTATGGATAAGGACCAACCTTTTTTGTGATTTGAAAAGGTTCTAGATTGTATTTTAATTCCTACTGTATGGGTATAACTAACAAATAATGCTGATCTATACTCATAAGATCTTTCAATTGTTTTTCTAGCAATTGTAGAAAAATACTCTTCATAGTTTTAATAAAAAGGAGAATGTCAAGTTATCTAAAAATCAGATTGGCATTAATATGACAAAAATAAATAAATTTCTTATTTGTAAATGAGATTCAACCCATTCTTATTTATATATATTTTTAATCATTTAGAAATTCCTAATCCTTATTTGTTAGATTATGTCTGCTTTTTATATCTGTAGATACAATCATATTTGTTAGTAAACCAATTTCAAAATAATCACTGTCACTCAGACTTGAAAATCTAAGCTTAAATTTTTTTTCTAATCAGGTATTGCTATTATTAGTCACTGATATTGACTGGAGATAATGCATACAATTCTAATATATTATATAAGAATAATTTATGATTGTTTTCTCCTGGATGCTTTGAAATGACTGTTAGCTGTTTACATAACTGTAGTCACATGCAACTAACCTCATTATATATTGCTGATAAATTATTTGTATCACTGTTTTAGTTTCTATATTATTGCCATCAGTTTTTTAAAGTTTTTGCATTGTATTTTGATTTCTGGCCACAATGTCTTCTTACATCTATAGTGTAACAAACCAAGAAAAAGTTGATTTGTCAAAACATAGAGGCAAAAGAGAATATAAGTAATTATAATATCATTAAAAAACAAACTTTTATTTTGAAATCTTATTCAATAGGTAGAAATTTTTTTTAAAGATCATATTCTTCTACTAAGGTATTTAAAAGTATTATATTTACAAGATACTCTGCTAAAAAATAGTTTCATTTTTAATGCTAGTTATTAAAAAAAAAGATTTAACATTATAAAACTTATTTTAAAAAATATTAATGTCAAACTGTTTTTATTTATTACCAACATTAGTTCAAGCATTTTTTGCCACTATTGAAAATTTGTCGCTAGTTACAGCAATATCATTACTTCATTTATGAATATAAATTTTAGTTTTTGTGACAAATAGATCTCGTAGTGTAGTAGCACTATTTAAACTTATTATGCCTATGATCTGAGTTCTTATCATGGCTATATAAAACTTAAACAGACTCATGATTTTTTTTTTACAGAGCAGATTTATAGCTATTTAATAACTAGCCAATTTTTTTCAGTAAACTGACATCTAGCTATTCTTATTTAAAGATAAAACAGTGGTGGAAAACTGCTTAAATCTTCACCATCAAGCAATACGAAAGCCTGGTGAAGGATTTCTTCTCTTTTATTATGTCATTATTGGGGCTGTTGAGAGACATTTGCTCTATAGTATGTTACTTAAAATCTTCTTTTATTAGAGTTACCTGTATACCCATTTTAAAAAATAAATTGATCAACAAAGCATTATTTAAGATAATAGCAGAGACTCATACTGATACTTTCTAAGCTTTAATTTTAGTATTATAAGCAATTGTTTGATCTCACCAATAATTTAGAAGATAAAGAAAATGCAATATTGTGTACATTTTAATTGTAAATACAATAAACTTTTTAAATAATAATAATAACATCTTATTTCTAAGAATTAAATTAACTAACTAATAGAAGAAAACAACATAAAGGTAGAAAAGATAAAAAAAAGTACTTATTCACTTTCTGAAGGATTGTTAACGAGAAGAGGCAAAATAATATGGAGTTCAGCATAAGACAAGACATATAAACTGTGAATTAAAAAGACTGCATCTAGATTTGGCATCATAGGCTTGCCAAACTAATTGTGAAACCATGGCAACAGAAGAGGGGCAGGTAAAAAGCAGTTTTTTTATTAATGCTACAATAATATATCTTTATTAAGAGTAATTATTCAGTTTATATTATGCTATATCTTATGGCCATACAATTAATGGATACTAGAGATATGCAGTAAAAAGATCAAAAAAATAATTGACTTAATTTTTTTTGTAATTAAATATTTATAAATTATTATTTATGAATTAAAGAGTCAATCCTTCTCTCTTGTTTTCAAAATCTTCAATAATTTTTATTTACTTTTTTTCATGAATTAAGCTAAATGCATTAATACATACAATATTTATTTGTTAATACTTATCAATAAAGCATGTCATTAGTACATTTGCAAATGCTTGTATGCAATGAAAAAACAACAAGGTTAAATGTAAATTTTAAAAAATTTAAATATTTTAAAATAAAATATCTACACAACATAGTAACATATAACATATAAAGGATTCGAATTCAGACTTTTACATGATTCTCAACTTTCCATGCCATTTCATATTGCTGACTTACCTGATCATACACATGTTGAAAAGATAAATAATCACCAATATACATATTTCATGCTAAACTAGCAATCATCAGTTGGTCCAGATTACTATCTCCACACATATGTACAATCAGTGCTCAGCTTTATATTAAGATAGCCAATCTTCATACTTTAATGGACAGGTTTCAAACTATTCCAACCCACCAACTCTTCAGCCATCCATTTCATTGAAAATCTGATGATGGAACATTCAAAGCCCACATATAACATAAAAAGTAAAAAAACAATAGATGTTTTTTATCTTATCATTAATTTAAAAAATAAAATACAATAATTTTATTAAATATACTTTCTGCATAAATAGTGGGATTATAAATATATGACATTAGTTGAAGTGGTGTCATATTTTCTAAGCATTATCTATAATAATATCAATAGCATTTCCCAAACTTGACATTGCTTCAATTTGTTTCACTTATTTTCTATGCCTATTTTATAATGGTAGATATTTTTTTATAGCTATATGCATTTAAAAAGAATACGAATTATATTTTTGAATAATTCTTAACAACTGATCTTTATCAATTTGCTGTATATAATTCATATAATACATAAAACAAAATGCTTGTATAGACTATTGTTAATATCTTGAAATTAAAGTTATGCTTGGTAGTTTAACTTCCTGTTACTACATGGATTTAACAAAAAGCACAAAAAAAAAAAAAAAATGTTATTGGAACACTTCATTCCAGAAGTAACAAGTATGCTTTATTTAACAGATCAGTGAAAATAAATAAAAACTTGATATCATACAATATGATGTAAATGAAAATGATAATAAAAAAAATAAAAGATGCAATTATATTAAAGAGAAACAATGCTTTCATGGTCTACAGATTATCATTGCTATAGCTAATAGCTTTAAATTTATTTGGGGATGTATTTGGTATTGTTTCAAGATATTCATTTATTCTTACACATATGGTTTTAGATTAGATTGATATAAAGTGTTTTATAATTGTTATGATGCTATTATAATTTAGAAATCTGTAATTATATGAAACTATAGATTTTCAAATGTTTCTCTGCACTTAAAAAGTTACCTATTCCATTACTGCTATCAGGAAAGAAAAATAGAATTCAATTTTGATTTAATCCAGTGTAAGTCACCATCAAAAATATATGCAACATAAAATGCTGACATGTAAAAAAAATATATTAAAAAATACTACAAATTTGCATTTGTTATATTTATACTAGTTGTATCCATGGGTTTGTTCATGTTATTAGATTAGAAGAATGTAATGTAGTTGATAATTAAGATATATTTAAATAATATTTACATGAAATAATATTCTGTTATTTATAATATGTAATATTATAAATAATGACTAGTTTATTTATAAATAAATTATTGAATAAGCATGCTCAGAGGAGTTAGTCCTTATTTATAATAAGAAATGATAATGAGATATTATATTAACAACAGATAAAAATATCTATTGTAACACATTTTTATAAACAATGTTAAGGTTATTTTTAACTGCTGTTGATATTATTTCATGTAAATATTCTTTAAATAAAATTTTATTTTTAACTGCATTACATCGTTTTATTTTACTAATGTGAGCAAAATTGACCCATGACTTTTTATGTATTAGTAGAATGATAATAAAGATAGAAGAATACAATGCAATTGATTATTAAAATATATTTTTAATTGATATATCTAAGGAGGTTGTATTCTGAGTAATAGAAATTTTTTAATGTTTTACTATCTACTTTATATTTTTGATTTTTAATGTATTGAATACCAAATAAAAATTTCCCTCATTAGTTTTCTCCCTTTCTCTAGCTGTTGCATTACTGTCATTAGAAAGCTTGATAATTAAAATATATTTACGTAATATTTGTATGAAATAATTATCAACAGGAATATCACAAAAAATATAACTTTTATTAAATACAATAAACAATAATTTTAAAATAAGTTATTTTATATTTCTTATGATAATTTTTAAAATAGCTATAAAATTTCAACTTGTCATAATATATTCAAGTGAGAAATTCAGTACATTGTCCAAACAAAGTTTTAATAATTAAAAATATATTTATTCAACAAAAATTTATTTGAATTACCAAAAACTAATATCTCATTTCTTTAGTATATATCTCAATAGGCCACAGTATCTCACTTTATCATACGAGAATATAAAAGAAAATGGTAAAAGTTTATCAAATTCATTTTTTCTCTTGCTGCAACTGTGACATTTTAAAATTTACTTTTTCATGTGTTGAATGTATTTAAACTGGCTTTGTAAAACTTTAACAATTTTATAGTAAAAATTTATCAAATTCAATAGTATTTTTCTTTCTATATGGTATCACTTTAAATTTTACTTTAACAAGTATTAAATATATATTTAAACCGAAATCCTAAAGATTTATCAAATTCATTTTTAATATACAAATTTTTTCCTCCACAGTACAGGCTTTTTCATACCTGCCCTCCAATATATAATATATAGGGGGTTTGAACTCAGACTTTCACATGACTCTCAACTATCCATGCTGTCTCATACTTCTGACACACTTGATCACACACATGTCGAAAAGATAAATAATCACCAATACACATATTTTGTGCTAAACCAGCACTTATCAGTTGGTCCAGATTATCATCTCCACATATATATATATAATCAATGCTCAGCTTATATTGAGATAGCCAATCTTCATACTTTAATGGACAGGCTTCAAACCACTCCACCCCACAACTCTTTACCATCCATTTCATTGAAAATCTGATGATGGAACGCTTAAAACCCACATTGGTGTCAACCTTCTCATCCTACCCATGTTGACCATAAGTCACTCTGACATCTCATGTATAGGAAATTGTCCATTTACATACATATATGAGGGATGGTCAGATCTTACAGCACTATATTTTAATATACAAATTTTTTTCTACAGTATAGTGCAGGTATGAAAAAGTCTGTACTGTAGAAAAAAATTCATGTATTAAAATATAGTGTTGTAAGGTCTGCTCATACTTCATATATGTATGTAAATGGATTGTCCTGTACATGAGGGGTCAGAGTGACTTATTATCAACATGGGTAGGATGAAAAGGTTGGCACCAATGTCGGCTTTGAGCATTCCATTATCAGATTTTTAATGAAGTGGATGTCTGAAGAGTTGTGGGATTGGAGTGGATTGAAGCCTGTCCATTAAAGTATGAAGATTGGCTATCTTAATATAAGGTGAGCATTGATTTATATATGTGTGGAGATGATAATCTGGACCAACTGATGAGTGTTGGCTTAGCACAAAATACATATATTGGTGATTGTTTATCTTTTCGACATATGTGTGATTAAGTGTGTCAGCAGTATGAGATAGCGTGGATAGTTGAAGGTTGTATGAAAGTCTGCGTTCAAATTCGTTTTTATAACTGATCTAAATTGTCATTATTCAAATGAGAAATTAAATACATGGTTGCAAATAAAATTTAATTAATTTAAAATATATTTATAAAATCAAATTTTACCTTGTTTTATCAAAAACAATACTTTTTGTTTAAATAATTTTTCAACTCTGTAATCTTTTAATCAATGTTGCCCTCTTTTTTGATTTTTTTTTTTTATATCATTTGAAAATAATTACAGTATAGATTTTCTATGCATTTTTATATTACAAATTACAATTTTTTAAAAATACAATTAAAGCAAAAATTTATATGCTAATAAAATTCTAGCCAAAAAAAAAAGAAAATCATGCAAGAGTCTACAAGAATGGTACAATATTTATTGAGTTATAAAGTCACAAACAAATTTTCATATTTATATAATAATATAGATAAGAAAATGTATGATTTTTTTACATACAATCTAAAAATATTAATTAAAGAAATATATATATATATATTTTCAAATAACATAAATATGGATATTGCTAAAAGAAAAAATACAGTGAAAAATTGTTTTTAACAATAATTAATCAGAATTTTCAGTAATTATCTCTCCAAAATGTTTGTAAAAGTCATCACAAACAATAGTGATATGTTCAAAGCATAAGTACTTTTCACAACTAAATTAACACTGACTTTGAAGAGTTTGCAGTATCTTTCAGATATATTTTACTATTGAATATCACACACATTTTTGAACAAAGGCAAAACTCTCCATACTCTGTGCTAACCAGAGTAATCAATAGATGCCAGAAGGCTTGTACATAAAATCCCTATCTAGTGCCTACTTATCCAATATCCCCAGACTAGTTTCTGGCTTTTGGACATCATCAATGAGGAGCCTTGGATCTGAGAGCACTGCATCTAGATCTTAGGCACTAGATAGGGATTTTATGCACAAGCCTTCTGGCATCTCTTGATTACTCTGGTTAGCACAGGGTGGCACTACTGTATGGAGAGTTTTGCCTTTGTTTACAACAATTATGTGCTAGTATGAGATGGTGATCATGTGATGTTTAGTGCTTTAACACATTTTTGAAACAAGTTTTATAACTAAATTGATGCTTAAAAGTTATGACTTAACATTGTCACATATAACATGCCAGTCATGATTTTAAATGTATGCATTTAATATATATAATAATATTTAAAGTATGAGTTTGTTTGTATTTCTAAGATCAACCATGTTCTATCTAGTGACTTGTAAAAAAATTGCTCATTAAAAATTATTGTTCTGTATTCACATATTATACACTTATCTAATAATACAGTATACTAATTTAATAATCAAATAGTTAGTTATTCAAGAAGTCATATGATGTTCCAAGCACCAAAAGTGAGGTAAAACTTCAATCCAAAATCTTTTACCACATGAATCTATTATTACACTATTGCAATAAACCACATAAGGTATTGTATTATAATTACTCAGTAGGGTTCTGTTATGCATAAATCTTAAATGCTGAATAGATATTATATATATATTATTAGTTTTTGTGTGAATTTGAAATATTAAGTTGATAGTTTTTGTTTGTTTTTATTGCACTTCTGTGAAGTGAAAAAAATAATTCTTTAATATTTTTAGAACAAAATTTTTGAATATTTTATTATATATGTGTGTATATAAATGTCAATTATGAATGCCTACTGTTAGAAGAGATGTCCTCATAAACACTCTCCACACATATTGATCTTAAATTTTTATGTATCTAGAACCAGTTTAGATTATATTCTCTCATCTAAATTCAGATTAGGATTTTCCATTCAAGAATTTCTCTAATTAATCAATTATTTTCTTTTGGTTTATTTTCAGCCTATGTTCTTATAGTAGCTCTGTAAACCACAATTTGTTGTTTTGTTTTTTAATCTGGACATTAATATTTGACTGTTATTTATTGTATTTACATTGTTTTGATAGTTTTAATTCTAAGTTACTTACACCTGTGTGTTTTAACAGATAAAAAATATTGATTAATAATATGTATTAAAAAAAAAAATTTAAATGCTTTTATTTAAATTTAGGATTAATGTACTAAAAAACAAAAAATATTTTTGACCACAATTTTGATTGTTATGTGTAACTTTAAATAATATCATAAAGTTTCTATTTATTAATTAATTTGATCAACAGTCTTTGATCAAAGTATATATTCTGTTATTGATTGAATTTATTATAGTTCGGGGGGGTGGGTTGTTTTTTGGTATATTAATTCTCAAATTAAATAAGAACATTTTATATATATTATGTTTATTTTTTATTGATTGTTTTCTTTATATAGATAGTTTTTTAATGAACTGAAAATGCTCTTAAAATTTTTTCCCCTTATCACAAACTATATTGATTAAATTAATTATTTAAATATATATAAATTGTTTTAAATTTTTTTTTTTCAATAAACAGATCTTTATTTCTTTTTTTTTTTCTATTTTAATTAACTGTAAACATCCCTAAAACTTTTTCCTCAAATTAAATGAAAGTATTTATTTAAAAAGTATAGCACTATTGATTACATATGGCTCAAAACATACTGCACAGATTTGATACACTTTGAAACATGACTCATTAATATAGTTAGGCCTTAAATAGTTCATTGTTATATTGCATCACTTTATTTTTTCAAAATTCTTTTTTCAAACCCAGGAAAGCTATGTCCATTAAAATGCAAAAAAGTAAAAATGTGAATATAAAAAATGCTCATTTACTGGTTAACAATATTTTTGTTTTGATTTAGGTGGCAGTTTAAAAAAGCAAGTTTAACATAAACAATCCAAAGGAAAATTAAGATTTCCTCCGTTATATTTTTTTAAATACCCCTAAAATTTCTTCCTCAATTAAAAAATGTTTATTAAAAAAAAAAATCACACTATGTATTGATCATGACCCAAAACTTATCTTACCATACTGATTTGAATGAGATTTAATTAACATGCAGCCTGCCTACATCATTAGACTGGAGTGCCCTTGAAATACTGCATTTTTATATTGCATTGTTATTGAAATCAAACACATATACAAAATTTGAAGAAAATCTGCTTGATAGAAGTTAAAAATTAGTTACAAGATTCTCCCCAAGAAAACAATTTTAATTTTTAAGCTTATATAGTTTTTCAAAAGATTCCATTGCATAATGGTCAATATATCTGCTTGCCATGCCTTGAAGTTCAAATGTACGCTGGTAAAACATGAAAAAATGTTCAGATTCCTAGTAGACATGCCATTAGTTTAATTATTGGATAAGTAACTATTATTAAATAGATGTAATTTGCAAATAATCTGGATTAGTCAAATAATTGTTGATATATTGACTCTAAAAACAAAAATACTATTTTAATAAGATAGTGCTTTCTCCATAAATTTTATATCCATACAAATACAGAATCAGTGGTTTACTTTTCATATATATATATTGCATTGCAGATTTTTATTATGGCAAAATGTCAATTAAACGGATTTAAAGATACAAGTATTATTTATGTTGGTCTGTATTGTTATCGCAAAACATTTGAAATATATACATTAACTTTCTATCCTTTTTTTAACTTCTGATGTTAAAACGGTAATGCGGGTAGCAACTATTGATGTTTTTTTTGAGTACAGTACATACAATATATAAATAAATAATTTTTTTATCATTTTGAAAGTTTTATTGCAATGAACTTAAAATAATCTATAAATTATTTTAAATATATTTAGTACACAGTAAAGGAAACAAGTTATCAGGGAAATGTTTTTTTAATCTTAAAACAAAGATAAACCTGCTATTTCTTTAAAGTAATAAAGAATATTGAAAGTAGTTTTCTATTTATTCTTACGGGGTTTGTTTATTACATTTAGAGAAACTCATAGTTCTCATTCATTTAAGGTTTTCTAGTGTTCCTGACAACTGTGCTTTTACAAATTGTTTAGATTGGCAAGCAATGAGGAAAAGTCTATTAAAGAAATCTCTAGATGTTAAATTGCTTTAAAAACCGAAAAGGAACAAAAAAGGAATAGAAATGTTTTGGGAAATGTTATGATTATTAATCTTACAAAAAATAAAGCTTTATCAATTGTTTTATTTTTTTATTGCAGTTGGGAAAGTGGGTTACAAAGAAATAATATTGGGAAAAAAGTTTAAGGCTTTCTATTTATTTTCAATTTAATGCTTTTCTTTTTTTAAAAAAAAATTAAATCCGTTAAGGGAGAGATCAAATATACGGCAGAGAATTCAGAAATTTAGTTCTTGAATCAACCACCATTATATTGGATTAAATTTTCCAACTACATAAAAATATGACATTTCACCCCGTGCGTGTCAGCATGGCTGATTCAAGAGCTAGAAGTTCGTGAATCCATCGTCAGCTAAGAAAAAAAAATCTCATTCTGGCCAAGTGATTTGAATAATTGTACTTAGCCTGTCACTTTGGTACTCAAATATCACATGACCTTCCTAATAACAGACCATACACCAATATAATTTATTACTATAATTGTGACTTTTTTTCCATTATTTTTTTAAATAATATATATCCATTTCCACGCAGTGCTTATCCTGAAATTCTCACATCTAAACAGCTGTCATCTGATCGCCCTTTCATAAATAGTTTTAACTTATTTTAAAATATTTACAGAACAAATATATTAAATTATAGAAAAACATATATTATTTTTTCTCCCTCAATTTCTAATTAATAAATCTTTATTATTACAGACACAACCAACTTTCTTAATACTATTTGCCCCAGTTGCCAGTATCTTAGACTGACTCTATAAAAAAATTGGTTAGTTATATGGGAAAGCATTTATTATTCAAGCACTAGAATTGCAGTATAGAGCTTTTATTTAGGGACTTTTCAGCTCTCAAATTCATCTTTTTATTGCTATACATAAACCAGAATTGATCTGACTTTATCTTAAAGTAATCTAATATAGGGGGTTTGAACACAGACTTTCAAGCTCTCTATACCTATCCACTCCATGTCATACAGCTGCTACACATGACGACACACATGTAAAAAAATAAATGATCTCCAATATATATATATTTCATGCTGAACCAGTATTCATCAGTTTGTCCAGATCATCATCTCCACACATATATATAATCAGTGCTTGGATTATAGAAATTACAATCCTAAAGGGATTTTGAAGTTTTAGAATTACACAATATTATACCATTTCAGAATTGAAAAAATGCCTAATATGGAAAAGTTGTGAACATTTTTTTATATTGCAATAGAAAGATACAAAGTATTATATGCAATTATAGCATAATTTTATTACAATATTTTTGTTTGTTTTTAAAATACATTTTAGTTCATTTTTCACTCAATTTTTTATATATAAATATTAGAATTTGCAGAAAATTATTCATATGATCACTTGGAATTGTTATAGGTTAAATAATACATTTTTCATTCACCACAACTGTGCGACCTACTGTATGCTTTGGTAAATAATACCAGATGATAATGGCTTTCATCAGATTTGATAGTAATACTTATCAAGATATTTCTTAAATTGCTTAATGTCTTATGACAATCAATTTAATATTAATCACAATTTTGTGTTTTTTAATATTTTTTTTATTGAAATTATATTACAAAAAAATATTCAAATAATTCTAAGTGGTAAAAAGTTCTATATTATTTTAGCATTATCTATATGTAACCATAAATAATCATATTCATCAGATAGTATTGTCCTTCTCATCTTAGATTAACTTCTGCCTATGGTCTTGATTACTGAAGTAGATTATGCTTTGTTTTGTGCTTAAGTATATAGAGTGGATAAACACATAATTAAAATTCAACAAAATTAGATAAAAATGAAATATTTTAAATGGCTCGTTATTTATTAAGATTTTTTTTTTCATCAGCACATCCGTTATTTCAACTCCACTTATTATAGTGCTTATGTTTAGTAATTATATATTTTTCAAACAACAACACAAAGATTCATGTTACTTTTTTAACTATATGGTTATAAACCATGTGGAAAATGCAAATAACTTTTAAGATATACTTTGACAAGCAAAATTGTGTTAAGAAAAAGTGGGGACAGTGCAATTTTTATGCAGAGCTTCTTGAACATATAATAAAAAACACTTAAATATTTTTTAAAAATTGTCTTATTTGCAGATATAAATATATTGCTTTACAATTAGTATAAATCAAATCAAGAACAATTCTGTTCATTAAATTTTTTATTTATTTTGAAACACAATTTGCAAAAAAAAAAAAAACCATTTAAAATATGGATATCATACAGGGCCTTAATAAATGCAGGACCTCATGCTTACTCACTATTTGCTCCCCTTTCAAGTCAGCTTTGTTATCATGTCATGTCTCATTAGTTTGCCTAAGATATAACATGAACCCCAATATTCATTGCCACAGTTCTTTATTTATATACTAATGATTAATTGTATGAACATTTTATAAGCAAGCATTTATAGATAATTGTTGTCTTCATCATAAATATTCATTTTTAAGATTAGAAATTACTGTATTAAATACTTTTATTGAAGTTGAAAAATTGGTTTGTTTGTGTCAAAAACAGGTTTATTCAACTATGTTTACAATAAAAGAAAAAATTATAAAAAAAGATTAAATTTGCAATACATTTATAAACCATTAAATTACTTAATGTCCAATATTAATAAGATTCCATGTGGAATTTGCTATAAAGTGAGGAGCTAACTTCAAATCTCTTTCTTTGATATCTTTTAATTTTTGTAAAAAAAATTAATTTTGGATCATGCATAACTGATTTGAAGATTAGGAAGCATCTGACAAACCATAGACAGAAAGTGATGAAAGTTGCATTTCTTATAATTGCAAAATCCCCATAGGCAATACCTTCTGTGAGTGTGTTGATAATTGGATGTTTTGGTGTATAAATTGGTTTGTTTGTTAATTAAATTATTGATCTTTTTCAAGTTAGAATGAAATTTTAAAATTGAGGTTTAATATGTTTAAATTCAATAAGAATTGCTTGAAATCTAGTATATAATTTAAAAATATCTGAGTAATCCATTTAAGATACTCATCTTTTCAGTAATTTATCTAGTTTCTTAGATAAGTAACAGAGAATGGGAAAATATTAATATTCAATAATTTCATGTATCAGAATGGTGAAAAGATTTTTTTTTTCAATTTAATATTTTGTTAATATTTTAAAATCAATATTTAGCACTCTTAAGTTCAATATCACTTGTTGAAATTTTGTACATTTGTTTAAAATATCTGTGAAAGTGATAGGAGATATCTTTTTTTTTTAATAAGTGAATTAGTTTTTTAGATATGAAGAATGGATGGATTTTTTTTAAAATAATGCTCACTATCAATTTTATTTTTTATGATTTAAGAAATAAGAAAGTATATATAGAAAATATAATATAAAAAAGTTACTTACTGATTTCTTATAAATATATAATTGTGTAAGTATATTAAATATGATATATACATAAAAAATATACATATATGTAGTGATATATGTTGTACCGGTCAAAACAGTATGCTCACTTAACAAGATTCAAATCCTAAGCAAAAGTACCTCAAATCCAATCATGCTCGAGATACACAGGTCTGGAGCAATCCTGAATTCTAACCTTTTTTTCTATTCTTTGAGTCTCTGACCCAATGAACAACAATCCTGATGATACAGCACAATTATTTTAATTCCTGGCCTGGAAACACAGCGGTAAAGCATAAGATCAGAATGGTGATGATAATCAAGATAAGAGTAGCCCAGGAATCCTTATTAATGCTAAGTTATTAGCTAAAGAAAATAATTCTAAATACTAATTAGAAAATAATAATTCAAAAACAAACCAGGATTTACATGAAATATATATTTAATAAAATATTGAGAAAATGCATATATATGTTACAAAAGATTTCACGCTTGGAATGATATTGTCTATTTACAAAACTTGGGATTTGTTTTTATAAAATCCCATTTACATTAATTATTTAACGAATATAATTTTATGGAGTTTATTATAACTTGTGTGGAGTTAATATGCCAATTTAATAACATTTTATTAACAAAACGTTGTGGATGCCTAAAACAAATATAATAGATCATGACAGGTTTAGTAGTAAATGATTTGATAAACAGGCAAAATATACACTTTTAATCATTTATCAATCTTACGAAAATCATTATATATACTTTTATTGGCATGGTTTGGAAAAGACGTCTTTGAAGCTTATACATAAGAAACAAACAATGTGCTACATTTACAAGAATACATGATACAATCATTAATATAAATTGATTTATGTCTATGAGAATCGATTAGCATTTTAAAAGAAAGCAGTTTTAAAATCAACATACTGACTAATTAGCATGTTGGTGCATTTCATGAATGAGTCATTATTTCCAAAACCTAATGAAAGGTCAAACAGGCATAAATCAATTAAATAAAGAAATACGAATCTTATGATAAATTGAATGCTTCATCATTTTAAGACATTTGATAATAGATGAGGGTTGATACATCTGCCATTTTGACAATATGGTATCGAATGGAGAGGTTTGGTTTGAATGCCCAGAGCCAGTTGTATGGAACATCCACAGCACAATCAAAACCCTATAAACCTCGCATTCCACAAGGAGTAGCATATATCCCTGATTACGAATGATTTTGAGAACTAGTAGGAGGGAGATTTGGATTTCCGAAATCCCCAATGAAAAAGCAATAGAAAAATATATATGTGGAAGAACCATAAGAGAAAGGAAAGGTATGCCAGCAGCATTGTACATGTACAATAAACTTAATATACTATATTATGAAGCCTGTAAAGGGTTTGACTCCTGTGCAATGATATATTTGAATAAAGAATCATTCAGAAATTTATAACAGAGAATAATTCTTTTAACTATGACATTAAACTAACAAAAGTTATATTTAATTTCGATTCCCATATATGTTTTACTGATAAAATTACCACTCCAGGCAACAGCAAGAAAAGGTAGAATAATTATATTAAGATTCACGATCTTTTAAAATGAAAAGTTAAAGACAAATTCAAATAATAAAGTAAAATATGCATCCACAATAAAATATTTTAGATAAAAAACATGAATAACAGATTTAAATATAAACTCAACCTAGTGAGCGATTTCAATTTTAAATAAAGAAAACTTTATTGATAGATTTTAAATGAAGCACCTGCTTCTTTCCAAATTAAACAATTATTTCCCACCTCTTTTCAAACTCTCAAGTTTGGGTGTTATTGGCATATTAAAGAAAATAAATTATATATACATTAAACAAAATAAGTTAAAAATTTAATAGAGCTGCACAAAGCTATATAACATAAATAAGCATGAAAGGGCATAGTTAGAATTACATTATATTAGCAAGAGATTACACAGAGAGAGAGAGTTTAAGAAAATAATTAATAGACACTTATAAATGAATATATGAATTAAAATACAAAGGTTGAACTACATATTACAAATTTCAAAAGGATTTACTTATTAAGGCAGCTCTACATTAAGTGACATTACTTCCGCATAGCAAGTAGATGTAGAATAGCAGGCAGGTGCATTATTAGCAGTCAGCAGTTGGATCAGGCCATCATCTTGTATGGTTTGTCAGATGGAACATGGCAGCAGCAGCCAAACTGTTCTCTGAGAGAAAAAGAGAAAGGTGAAAGATTCCTCTACTCAAACTTCATAGTGCTTGACTTTTCCTGACTTCTTAAAGTGGAATGATGAATCAATTTTTCTGGAAAATTACTAACTCAAACGTTCTGAAATAAGTTACTAACTAATTCAAAGTTTAATTACTAACTCAAAATAAATTGAAAGTAACTAACTGAAAAGTAATTAAACTGACTTCTTTTGTTCTATGGGCCCTTTTATACACCCTTTAATCCCCCAAGAATGCAATTTCAGTTGCCCACCGCTATCTCTGTAATCTCTTGATTAAATAAAAAACAAAATTTAATTAGCAAAATATTTTTAAAACAGATAAGGCCAGAAATACCATTTGATATATTTTTAAAGATTTGAAAACAACTAGCTAAAGAATTGCTTATGACTTTAATTAAGATTTATAATTTTAATTAATGACAACAATCTGATTATAGATAAAGATAATTTCAGTATTTCGAGCCTTCCCCATTTTATCTTGTTTTTACATTCCAATACTTTAATTAAATACTTTCATATAAAAAGATATTTACAATTATATAAGAATAACTCATTTTCAGCAGTAAATATTAATAGAATTGTTGCTTCGTTCATATATATATATATGCATCACGCACACTACTGTTTTACTTTACTAAATAATTTTATTAATTCCTTGGATAAGTATACATGCAGTGTGTGGGTGAATGTCATCTATATACGGCAAGGTCTGAATTGCGGGCCCCGCAGGAGGTTAGTGTAGATGGTGAAGCATGAAGCTCGATGATGATTAGAAATCGACTGCTTTAATATATACTATATGTGTGAAATTGATTCAAAGTAAAATTACATATATTAAATGACATTAATTTTTTAATTAAAAATAGAAAGAATGGGGGGGGATGTTTAAAATAATGCTCACTATTGATTTTATTTATAGAAAAGTCACTTACTGATTTCTTATATATATAATTATGTAATTAGATACCAACCAGTAACTACCTAAACATTCACAGTAAATATAGTAACCAATATTTCTCACTGCTGCCTAGGCAACCTTCACACCTTTTAATAGAAAGAATTCTTAATAATGGTCCATTGAATATATATATGGACACTTAAAGATTGCAACTTGACTATAGAGTATAAAATATTGATACAATGAAGTTTAAATAAACCTCTTTAAACGTGAAATAAACATGCCACTGTAATGCAGACTAATAAATAGTCAATTATATAAATAGTCAATTATAATTATGTACACACACTAAATATGATATATACATAAAGAAGATACATATTAACTTACTGCAGAAATATCTATTGTTATATACACTGTAGATGCAAAATTGATTTTAAGTAAAATTATATGTATTAAGTGATGTTCATTTACAATATAGTTTTGGTAAGCATTTTTTAAAAAATAAAAATAAAATAAAAAAATTTAAATCAAATGTTAAACACTTTTCACTTAAAAGAATATTTCATATTTTTAATCATTTATATACACATATATTATTATGTACACATACTAAGTAGGATATATATGTAAGGATTTTAACTTATAGCAGAAATATCTAGTGGTATATATATGAACTATAAATGTCCAGTCAATCTAAAGTATGATATAGTTTTACATTTTCATTATAATACAGGTAAACATTTTTATTAAATGCTTTTATTGACTTTGCACTAAAATGCAAAAAAATAATTGCTTTTCCAGCACAATTGAGGTTTTTAGATTTAACTTAAAATAAAAGCATGAGTGTCCAGAAATTAATTAAGTCAATCCCCTGTTATAAAAAAATAGGGAATGACTTATTAATTTCTGGACTCCCAATTTTTTTATTTCAAGTTAAATCTAAAGAACCCAAGTGTGGTTGAAGAAATAGTTTTTTTAATGCCTGGTCAATAAAAGCATTTAATTAAAAAAATGTTATCTATTATTTTCTTAGTCCAGATATATTCTTTAATGTTTAATTAAACATTAAATATATTTATTAATATTTATTAATTTATGACTTTCACTTTATCATGTGTCTATAGTCATATGTTTAAAAAATAACATGATTTTAGTATTCTTGCTTGAAACTTAGTGAATGTGTTGTAATAAAGATTAAAAAATAAACATGCATTAATAAAGCTTAATATAAATATTTAATCTTTAGTTAAATATTTAAATATATATCTAATTTGAAAAAAATATAATTTTTATAGTAGTTACTAATAAAGTTGTTTAAAGATAAACTATTAATATGTGCTATTAAAAATATTTATGAATAGAAATATGTTGATAATCTCTTTCATATCTTATTCATTTTTCTTTTAAAACTTGTTAATATATCTAAATATTTAATAACTATAATATTAAATTTATGTTTATTTAAAAAAAAAACAATAAAAAACTTGATACTGATTCCAAAATTATATTTTTTATAATAATGCACAAATATGTCAATCCAATGTTGATTGGATTAAATTTGAAAGGAAAGAAAAGTTAAATAAAACATTACTTACTAAGTTATATTGTAAATTATTTTTACAATCACATTTTTATTTCAATCTATTTTTTATTTATAAAAATATAAAATTTTGCACATCCCAAATAAACTTTTATTTTAAAAATGTTGTTGATCTATGTAAACATGTAATATGGAAAAAAGACAACATGCACATAATTTTTATTTTAAATGCTTTCATTTAAGCTACAATCTCTGTTTGTTTGAAAACTTTTGCAATCATTTTTATTATTTAAGTTAGAATAAAATTTTAAAATTAAGGTTTAATAGATTTAGATTCAATATAATTGGTTGAAATTTAGTATATTTCTTTTAAATCACTACCAAGGTGATAGGGCATTACAATATTTTAGGTAAGTGACACAGTTTTTTACATTTGTATCACTGGGTGGGGACAGTTTTAATATTTTGATATCAAATTTAAAAATTTATTTTCAGAACTTCAATATATTTTAAGTAAGGCTTTGAGAGGGTGATATAGAGATTTTTTTAGTTTCATTTGAAAACTTGAGTAAAGTTATAATAACATTTTAAAACAGGTTTAATAGATTTAAATACAATATAATTTGTTGAAATTTGGTATATTCTTTTCTAAATCACTACCAAAGTGATAGAGCACTATAATATTTTAGGCAAGTAACATAGTTTCTTAGATATGGAACACTGAGTGGAAAATTTTTGAATATTTTGATATCAAATTTAAAGTTTTTCTTGGAACTTCAATATATTTTAAATAATGCCCATGATATTTTTGGTTTCAATTTAAAACTTGATTTAAATTAGAATAAAGTAAAGTTAATTTACATTGTAGTTTTATTAAACTTTTTTTTTACAAAAAAAAATAATTCAAATAAAAGGAAAAAATGTTAAACACTTTTCAACAGAAAAAAATCTCTTAATATTTTAAGTTACTTAATGCTTTATTATACACATATACAGTTATGTACACTTACTTAATATGATATATATATATATATTGTACTGGGTTTGAATATGGGTCATTCGAAACACTGGTCTCTTAGGCAGAGAAGAACATACTCGGAGAGTATGTATGCCCAAATGATAGCTATAAAATATATAACTAGCATTACATTTCCAGGACATAACTTCTTCTTGACTGTTGAGTTCAACACCACGTTCAAAGCACTTTTTTTTGTTTGTGTATAAACACGGGTGCCAGCTATCTATTCAAGAATGAATAAATAATGCACTTTGAGCAATGGTCACTAACTCAGTGCCTAAGTTTTACCCATAGACTAGCTCAGTTACTTGTAATCACTAACAGATTATACATAATTAGTGGTGAAAAGAATTGTAAGAGAGATTGGTAAAAGAGTTGATAAAAAGAATTGACCGATAAATAGAGTTTAAATTTTAAGACAATTTATTAACTAACATTAATTTACTAAATTTAAACATCTTTATTTTTTTTAACTAATATAACACATGCACATTTTAAATTAACACACTATAATATATATCTTATGAAAAGCATAAATAATGTTTGACGTTTATAAAATCATATAGCATTCACAAACATGCACATCAATACTTCATTTTATGCATGATTATAGAGTTCAAATTACTTGTCTCTGGAGGCTTTATGAATTTTAATGCAATGGCTATTATGGTATAAATGAAAATAAGCAAATGTTTTACCTAGGATTTTGAACGTAGATTTAGAACTTTGTTTTCTTCTTGTTTGCTGCTTCTTCCAGCCAGCTGGGACATTTCCTTGATGAGTTTCCTTATTTTTCATGATTATTACTATTGGAGACAATTAGATACTGACAGAGATTTTCTAAGATGTTATGCTGACATTATTTCATGGGCAGACATTGCTGATCTTATTTGACTAAAGCTGGAGAAAGACCTATGTTCCCAAAAGCTGCTCAGCACTGCATTTTGCTTCTGGATACAATTAACTCAACTGATTCTCCTCTCTTGACTTAACTGACTCAATTAATTTCTGAACTGAACTCATTATCTGATAAAATTTTACTATTTATACCTGTGAAATGTTTTTCTTTTCGATATCCTCTGGCAATATCTGTTGTCGAAATTTCATTGATAATCCTTTGACAACGTGTTTTGGAAGATTGTTTAATTAGTAATAGCTATGCAGACGTGTTGTTTTATATTTTTAATTAATTAATAGCCATTGCCGTGTTTTTTAATGATAATCTTCTTTAACTTTCATTTATTTATAATAACATTTATTACGCATACATTTATTCTATTTTTGACAATCGCACATATACGCACATATATTACTAGTTTTAAGATTACTTTTTCTTTAATTCGAATGAAAAGAGATTTGTATTTTTTAAACTTTAAATTATATTTTAACTAATAATAAAAAACTCTACTTCCTTTTTATAAAACTTTTAGTTTAACTTTTCTGATGCAAACTCCCCCTCCCACTTTTAATCAATTATTTTCTAACTTTTATTTCAAACTCTTTTACGAAAGATTATTTTAATATTTTTTTTAGATAAAATTATATGTGCCAATATTCAATATTGGTACAATATATATATATTGCCCTGCATGGTTTGTTACAATTGTAGAGCATCCAACTTGGAGTCAGAAGATTCCAGAATAGATTCTGGCACTTGCAAGATTGGTGCTCAAACTTCTTATGAACTCCTGAGCAATGAACCATATGTATTTTTTTAAATATTAACTTGTTTCAGAAATAGCTAGTGATATATATTATAAGTGTCAAATTAATTTAAAGTACAATATTGTTTTATATTTTTATTTATTATGCCAATACTAAAAAGTTAAAAATAAATAGAGATAAAAAATGTTTATATATTAAAAGCTTTTATTTACTTAGGGATTGGCTTAATTAATTTCTGGATTCCCCAACCCTTGTGCTTTTATTTTAAATTAAATCTAAAAAACCCATTTGTGTTGAAGAAGCAATTACTTTTTTGCTTTTTAATACGTGATAAATAAAAGCATTTAATATATAAAAAATGTTATCTCTATTTAATTAAAAATAATGGTTGCAAAACAACAAACTGATAAACATAATAAATGGTAAAAAAGTTGTGGGTACATTTTTCCATGCTTTAAAATTTTGATTGAAGCCATCATCATTGGCAGTCTTTATTATTTTGGTATGGTTTGAGGTAGCACAAAAAGATATCAGTGCAATGATAGATGCCATATTAAAACAAACTGATATATTACAATATCAAAACATTTGTGCTGGTAGCTGGATGCTAAGAATCTTTCGGGTGTTCTGAAGTAATGCTGCTGGAAATGAGATTATTTGAGTCATTTTGGTAAGCATTACACATTATCTTGCTCAAAAAGGTTCTAGTGCAGATGGTGCAAAAGAATTGCTTTTATTTGATCATCATAATGTAGATTGGCCACTACAGTGATGGGACCAGTAATGCTGACAATTACAACTTACATTGAAAAAAAATTGATAATAAAAAACATTTTGAAGGATTAAAAGGAGAGATTAAATGTATAAAATTAAGGGGATTTAGAGTTAAGTAGTAAAAAAGGGACAAAATAGATGAGATCAGATAATTATGATACTAATTATTTAACAAGTATTATAACATGATGGATATGATAATGATGTCCAGCATTTGTTAGAGATTTAGTGCAATCATCTCCAAACCTTTTCCTTCTATGCTGCAAGCTTTTTGTTATTTTTTTTGATTTTTCATTAAAACCACTTTAATGATATAAAGTTTGGATTAAATGACAAAATATAATAGTTTGTTATTGATGTCTAACTACCTATTTTAATTTTCAAGACTAATTTCACATACAGTGGGTTTAACATTTTAATGTTTATTGGAATTTTATGAAAACATTTGTCTAGCACTATCCAAGAATGTAAACAATTTTTCCTTTTATCTAAATCTCATTTATATATATATTCTTACCACTCTGTCTTATATGTCATCAATCTCCACAAAGTTGTTTTTCTATTTTTTATTTATACTGAATTCCATTATGACATTAATATTTGTGCTTTTATAATAAAGTACATGTCTGTTTTTTCACATAATTTTTTTTTTTTTTACGTTTCCTTTTAATTTCACAAAGTCTGATGTCTCATTTAATATTTAATAGTTTTTCTTTCAATTGATGAAGTTTTCCTTGACTTTAAATTGCTATACAGCTTTAAGTAATAACTAAATAAAAAGTTATCAACCTATGGCAGTTTAGATTCACAATCAGGATATTCTTAGCATCACTTCCAACCACTGCCTTGGTAAATAACATTATAGCTCTTTTGGGGTGATGGCTCTATTTTAATTTGATTTATCATGATACTATATATAAAAGAAAATCAGCATTATATTCGTGTATCCTGTTTTCAAGAAAATCTAGCTGATGACTCAGATGAGAACTTTCAGTTCTCTCATCAAAAAGTCATTGATCTATTTTTTATATTAATCACTGAGTGTCAGGATTAGTTATTCAACTTATGGAAAGTGCCAAAAATAGATTATTTAGATTTATTTCCCAACAAGATCTCATTGTGATGAAGAAATAAGGTGTTGTTTTTTTTATAGATGTACAGAACGTTTTTAATCAAACTAAATAATATTTTTAATTTACCAAGGAGTCTTTAACACTAGAATTGGAAAATAATAGAAATATGAAAAGTGATATAGGTAAATTTAATTATGAGAGGATACAGATCTTATGGAATTTTTTCTTTCGTGCAAATTTCATAAGCTTGTATTTTCTCTCACAATATGAATTTCTTCTTTGAGAAAAATGGAAAGCAGAAATGTACATGGAAATGTTAAATAAAAGTATGGTATAATTGAAATTATATTTTGATTAAAAGATATGTGCTTAATTGATTCAATATAAAAAAATGATCATTAATTAATATGAAATAAGATATGTGTTAATGAAAAAATAGAGAATCAAAAACTATTAAAAAAAAGCAATATTAACAGTTGATATTTCTAATCTTCAGAAGCACTACAATGATGAGTTTTTATAAAATATTAATAAACTTAAAAGGTGGTTCAAACTTGAATGAAATCAATAAGAAAATAACTGATAGTCTAAAAAAGTGGTACATAAAAGTAGTAATTAACCAATAAATATTCAACTAAGATAAGGTTATATATAAAGAAAAAATATAAAAATATTTTTAAATGTTTCATTTATAAAAACTAAGTATCTGTAATTTTGAAGATTAATATGAAAAAGCATTTATGACATCTAAAGAAATGCAACTGTAGATTGGCAAGAAAAATTATAAATGTTTCATTTATAAAAACTAAGTATCTGTAATTTTGAAGATTAATATGAAAAAGCATTTATGACATCTAAAGAAATGCAACTGTAGATTGGCAAGAAAAATTATAAAAGAAAATAAAGTCTCAAATGAATAAATAATTATTTCAGTAACAAGAAAAAAATGGCAATATTATTAAAAAGAGAGACAACATTATAAAGTGTGTGAAAAAGATTTAGAAACAACTATATAGTAATTAGGAACAAGAAAATAATGTAGTCTCTACAATTACAATGTCTTCTCAACTAATAAATATTTTAAATAACAAGATGAGATGTAATTAAATTTATGAAGATTAGAAAAGCTTTAAAAAAATGATGGATTATTGTAGATTTTTTAAAAGAAACAGATAAAGAAATCATTAACAAAACTTTTACTAAATGTCCTAATAATAAAGACATACTAAAGGATTAGACAAATTTAACAGTCATACCAATATTCAAGAAAAATAAAAATTCCAGTTATGCCAGTCTTATGGCACTTTTATATAAGATCTTTAATAGGATTTTTATGACTTAGCTATAAAAAAGTTTGGAAGTCAAACCACATAAAACAACATGTTGGATTTTAAAATAATTATAGTATTACATCCAAGTACTAATAATAGTTATAGAAAAGACAAATGATTTTGAGTTGAGCTTTGAATTTGTACATTACAAAAAGATAATTGATTCTATGTAAATTTCTACAGTGATTAAAACTTTATAACTTTATGAATAAAAATAGATAAAACCAAATGGAAATCATTTAAGTAATTTAGATTTTGCAGATGTTATTGTTGTGTTCACAAATAATACATTATACATCTTAAATTTTTACAAGAGCTTTCAGATGAAAGTAAGAAAGTGGAAGTTGAAAATAAATAACAAAAAGTCTAAAATCATGTTTTACTGGCTTTTCAAAAAGAGAAGAAAATAGAAATTGATAGCAATGAATTAGAAAAAGTTAACATCTAGTATTGATACAAATGTAAAAAGAAGTAATGAAATTAATCTTAGAACTAAACTTGTTATAGACTATATTTAGAAAAAATAATTTAATATTAAAAGAAAAATTCTCTATGTGCTTGAAAATAAAAGTTTCAATAAATACATTTTACCAATTTTTAGTTATAGATTATAAACTTGACAATCAATAGAAGAACAATAGAATATTTGAACTATACAATGAGATGTGAAGAAATTATGTTGGGTATGTCAAGAAAGGATCAAAAGCAAAATATATGGATGAGAACTAAATATGCAATACTGATCTCATTGAAAGAATTAAGAAACTGAAATAGAATAGGCTGGATGGGTTACTAGAAGAGATTACAGTAAATGATCAACTGAAGTTTTAAAAGGAATGATAAGAGATTGCAAAAGATGTGGAAAAAGATATGTGAGATGGTGAATGAGCTGCTAAAAAATTATTGGAATGATTTGGAGGAAAAAACTATGGTTAAGAGAAATTTGATTAAAATTGAAGAAACCTCATCATGCAATGGGTTGTTAAGAGTTATTAATAATAATATTATATATTATTAACAAACATTTTCTTCACAATTATTGAAAAAAACAAAACAAAGAAGAGTAAAAAGTTAAATATAAATTATATTTGGGTGTGTTTTTTTGAAAAACAAAGAGCTATTATTAATAACTAAACTAATAAAAGTTCAAATATTGCCAAAGAGAGAGACAATTTTAAATATGAAATTATGAATTTATTTTAAGCTTTCTAACTAAAGGCATGTATTAGATGTCTAACCTATGTTATGTGACCAAGCAATTACCACTGCTTGTCATTTTAAAACAATTTATAACATTGCTTTTTTAGAGTTATATCATAAACTTTAATGTGCTCCTGGTATTTGGACTATATTGTAAAACCAAAGAAACTCCTTTATTATTAAAATGCTTATATAGACTTATATGTTAATTAGCACATTAGTAGTCTATGTACTAAGAATTAAAATCCAGGATGAAATTTTTCAGGTAGATAAAGTTTTCATAAGCACACTCGGGATTTTTTCAAATAGATGATTTGTAGTTGACTCAATTTGTCATCTAGAATTTCTTGATAAATGGATAGCTAGTTATTCTCAGCATTTTTTTTTCGATCATAAAGCAAAAAACATTTTTTAAAACCCTCACTGCCACCTTTGAATTATCTACAGATATAATAACAATTTCTTAAAGTTTATTAAATTGTTTGTTTTTATGTCTATATTATGCTTTAAAAAGAGATATTGTTTTTGTCTCATGAGTAATTGACTTTTTTTTTTTTGTTAAACTCTCCAGGTATGCCACCACTCAGCTTGCCAGGATAAAAATAAACACCGACCGTTTATGTTATGTCGTTCTTGTGACAAAAGTTTGCACAGTAATCCTGAATACACTGGACATCTTCGTTTAGATCTTCCTAAAGGTCAGTGCTTTTATTTATTTATTTTTACTGCTTTGGTATATAAGTGAAGTATTTATTTGAATTCTTACTAGTACTTTAAAGCAGTGGTCTTCAACCACCTGGACTAGCAAGAAAGTTTTAATAACAAAATAATAAGATTTTAAACTTTTAATTAATATAAACAATTTTTATTTATTTTTTTCATCGCACTTTTATCTGATTAAAAAAAAAGAAACAGAACAAAATCTAATCAGTCATACATAAATTAATTTGTTTTTCTAGTTATCACAGATGTTTATGGGGGGGGGGGATAGAATTAAATTTTTTATTACTTTTCTAAAAAAATTCAAAATTTTAAAAAAAAGTTTTTTATTATACAAACTCCATATATATATAACTTCATCTAAGGCTAAGCTGTTTACATCTTTAAGAAAATTTATCTATAGACTTCTGCTGGTCCATGAAACCTTATCCTTATTTTTGCCGGTTAGCGAAACCTTATCCTTATTTTTACCGGTCCGCAGGTGTGAAAAGGTTGAAGACCACTGCTTTAAAGACATTATTTAAAATCCACATTATAATCATATTTTTATTAATAGTTAAATTTTTTGTATCAATAGTCTATTATACAGTATTAATTTATTAAGTTTTTTTTTTTTTAATGATTTAAAAAAAAAAGATTAATTATTAATTTTTTTCTTCATTTTTTTAAAGAGTCATATATTCATATTTACTTACCTTTATATTATTATTTATATTGTATTATAGTTTGTTCTAAGGAATGAATTGCAGCTTCTTTTTTCTAAAAAAATCAAGTTACAATATTTTAACTTTTAAAGAAGAAATGTTTCCATGATTGTATTTTAATAATTAGTTGCACCAGAAAATTTTTATGTAAATATGTGGAAATAGTATTTCATTACATATTGATAAATATAAACAGATCTCTTCTACAATTATTCAAAATAGAGAATATTTGCAACGTGCGCGCATGATTCAAGCCAATTGAAGTGTGTGTGTGTAATGTTTAATAATATGTATTTATTTATTTCTAATCTACCACTAGGCAAAAAAAAAATGTGATTTGAAAAATTATTTGAAATATATAGTATTGCCTATTATTGATAAGATTGTGTATGTGTGCATATATGTCATCCACTTATTGATTGTCAGCAATATTATCTCATAGCCCCCCCCCCCAACTGACTAAGATTTTAAAATTAACTCAATTGGTGATAGACTTTCATTAAGAATGATATTGAAATATGCTATTTTTAAAATGAAATTCATCATTTTTTAAACAGTGGCATAGAAGAAAATATTAATTCACCATTTGAGATGTACAAAGTATTAATAGATGAATTGTGATCTATTTTGATTAATATGAAGATATTTTTTAAAAATATTTCGTATATTGCCTGTTTGAACATGTCAGAAACAATTATTTTTTGTTCTCAGCTAGTTCAAAAAGTTATTACAGAAATAGTCTTAGCTATAGCTATTTAAACAATTTATTTATGTTTTTTGAAAATAACGTCATTCAATAATTGGATCTGGAAATATCAAAAATCAATTTGCTGCTTCAAAGCAAAAAATTAACTTAAAAAAAAAAAATCATTTTTTGCATAATTCATGTTATTAATCAAGTCAGTTTATAAATCAGTAATTGTACTTATAATTTGAATACATTCTCTTTATTATATAAATAAGTTTAAACAAAATTTGTTTTACATATTTATTCTTTTAAATATCAATAATTTAAAATATTAGAATGAATCTTCAAATCTTAAATGTTTCAGTTCCTTAAAATGCTTAATTCATAAATTACAACTATGAATTTATTTCATTAAACTTTCTTAACTAATCCATCTCCTATGTGAAAACTAATTTAGGACTTTAGTTATCGCTCTATTATCACTTTTTGGACCCAGATTCATTTTAGTATCTTAATTCTTTTAATAATGTTAGGGATATCTGTTTATTCTGTTGTCTGTGCATTTTATTCTTGATCTTTTCTTTTGAATCTCATCATCTATCACTCTGCAATAATTATCCAATTCTCAGACCCATTTGAAAACTCTGATAAAACTAATTTATTAAAAAAAAATATTATTTTTACTAAACCACTCCATTCACATTTAATTTTATGATTAATATGATTTTTAATTTTTCATTTATATTAATATTTTAATCAAGATATTTGTAGTTAATTTCATCTAATTTGTAACGAATGTTTTTTATTTTCTCCAAAAATTTAGTATTGTACTGTATCTAAATGACTTAAGCAATTTCCATTTATTTTTATAATCTTTGCTTTTCATTTTATTTCACAAAATGTTTTCTGAGAAACTGCTGTAAAAAGATTTTAGAGATATAGAATCATCTCATTGTATTCTCCTACTTATATTAATCATCTTGTTATAAATAATTAATCCTGTCACTACTGTTGTGTTTTTTAAATGCTTTGTTGAAGTTGGAAAATCGGTTTGTTAAGTTTTGAACTTTTTCACATTAGAATAAAATTTTAAAATTGAGGTTTACTTTCAAAATAATTTTATTAATGAATTACATTATGAATTAGGTATTTAGGTACATATTGTTTTTAAGGTCAATAGTTATGAATGATGAGTCATTTGGTGATGAGGTTTATAAATCAATTTGATCCGTAACTTGTTAGGTTTTGGGTGGTTTGGTATTTGGAATAATTTCCAGGTTTCATCATATAGAAATTTTGATGAGAGTATTAAGTCTTTATTTCTAATCTTGTTGATGAGGTTGATAAATGTGAGGTCTGGATTAGGAGGTGGAGAGGTGAAAACTGTCTTGCATTGAACACTCCAGATGGTGTGAGTCAGAAAAATAGATTAATAATTGGGAAGTGTCTATTCTGGATGGAGTCTTTTATTGAGAGTATTTTATAATAGTCAATCTTTGAATTGTGAAAAATAAGCATCCTGATGTTTGAAAGACCGGTACATGATTTTATAATGTAGTCAAAGGTTTCTTCTTGTGTTTTACAGATTGGACATATAGGATCCACTTTGTTTAGAAATCTTTTGTAATGTAAAAAATAGTTGGTATGTATGGTACCTAGGTTGACTTTAATCAAGAAAGTTGGAAATTTGGGCTCTAGCTTTAAAAATTTGCATAAGGGGGTGATTCTGTGGTTGTTGATTCCTATTGTGGGTTATATATTGTTGATGATTGGATTTAATATTAGGTACACTTTCCAGATGGTGATTTTGAAGATATTTTGATGTTGTTTGAGATATTGGAATATTTTATAGAACTAACACCTTTTGTGAGGAGGTGGTCTGTTGGTTGGTTGTACTATTTCAGATGTGATTATAGTGCCATGTTTTAATTTTAGATTATGTATTAGGGTATGGGATTTTTGATAATTTAAAGAGAGGATTGAATGCAATGACATGCCCTTTACCTTTCATTGGAGTTGCATTCTTGTCATACTAATGGAGTTTATTTGTCTAAAGGTTTGTAATGATGGTATATTATAAGATGTGATATGTTGGACTATTTCCATCATTTATGAGTGAATGTTGAATGTATAGAAAATTTTAAACTTTATTTAAACTTTCCAAATACAAACAACTTGTTAGTAATATCACACAAATAGACAATACAGGTTAGTAATTACTCGTTTCGAGTAGTATTATTCTCCACTCTTCTTCAGGTGTTGATAAATGTGGCATTGTGTAATTACTAACCTGTATTGTCTATTTGTGTGTTATTACTAAAAACAGGCTGTTTGTATTTGGAAAGTTTAAATAAAGTTTAAAATTTTCTATACATTCAACATTCACTCATAAATGATGGTAATGGAGTTTATGTTTTCTTTCCAAAATAGTCTAGAACATTGCTTATTTATTTTTCTGATGAAAGATTTTGTTATAGTCATTACAGAGAGGTAGTAAGCAATTTTGTATATAACCTTCATATTAAGAAGAGCAACTTTTCTCTGTTATGAAAGGTATACTTTGGATAATGTCTGAACAATTTGGATTGTAGAGGTAAGAAGTGAGTTTTGAAGATGTTTTGACATAGATGTTTGAGACATATGTATGGGGAATCCTAGGAAGTCCTGGGGTTCAGTCAGAAATTTAGAGTTAATCTTTTTTCCTGTTGTGATTCTTCAAGAAGCTGAATTATTAGGATTAAACTTTAGTTGTGAGTCATTATAGAATTTATCTAGTATATGGTAAAGGTTTGTCAGATGTTTTTGTGATAGTAGTATGACAAGGACGTCATCCATGTAAGCAAATAGCTTTATGAATTTTTTAAATCACAGAATGGAATGGAAACCCCAATTATTGTATTTTCAATCTCTCTCAACAGTAGATTCAAATAACAAATGAATAATAAGGCACTTAATGGTGATCCTTGAGGTACAGAAATATTGGGTGAGAAGCCATTAGTATATGATCCATTTAAAGTAATATGAATTTGATGGTTGTATAGCAAGTTTTCAATTATACGGATGATTTGAAACAGAATGTTAAGACTGTTCAGAATTGATAGGAGTGTGTTGATGTTGATTGCATCAAATGCTTCTGATATGTCCAGTTGAATTGCAATTGGTTTGGAATCGGTTTGATCTGATGTGGTCTATCAGAGTTTTCACCTCCCTGATTGCTCTGAGTGCTGAAGAGCCTTTTCTAGTGAATTGATACTGAGATACATTGTCTAGCACATTTTGTTATATTTTTTCCTTAATGACCCCTTCTATAACTTTGATTAGGATAGAGGTCATGGACGATGGGTCTAATGTTGTTAATGTTGGTGGGATCTCAGTTTTTCTTTAGAAAAGGCACTAACGCTACAGGGTAAAGTTTTTTATTCCTCTTCTGCTTACAGATAAGTGTTTAATCATGTTCATTATTATTGGTATTATGAATGAGTTAAGGTGTATGATTAAGAATTTTGGGATGGTGTACATCCCAGGATGTACACTGTTAGATAAGGCATTAAGACAGTTTTTCAGGTCTGTTGGTGTTATTCCATGATTTTCTAGGTTGGATGGTATAAGCCAGTCATCATTAGTTGTTTGTGTATTATTTTGTAGGTGATTCTTGAAATGTAATCCTTTGTGATTATAATCATTTGATGTCCTGTTATGTGATTACCATCAATGTTAAGAGAAATTTGGAGTGTTATTCTTTTTTTGAGTTCCCAAGGCCCATTTCAAGTAGCCCCTGGTCCAGAAATGCTGAGCTGTAAGGAAGTTTTGAGCTCTTTAGTGGAGATGTATTCCACAATGGCTAATTTTTTCTCCTTGTATCTTAGTTTGAGTGATAGCAGTTGATTTATGTGTTGAGTGAGGATCGGTTGAGCAAGCCTTAATTTTTTTATTTATCTGATCGAGCTTACTGATTAGCATGGAAGGGCCTTTGTTGCTCTTGGTGTAATGTGCAATCAGAGATTGCAATATGCCAACAAAGGTAAACCAGGCTTCGTCTGGATAACTATTTAGGATGTCTATTATGTAAGCCTAGGATATAATGGCTTCAGTGGAAGTAGCTTTTGTTAGCATTTTTATGGATTGGTTTAGAATATAAGAAATACAATTGTTAAGTTCTATTGAAGCTATTATTGCATGATGGTCTGAGAATGCTACTGGTTGTAGATTAGCTTCAAGATCATGATGTAGCTCAGTGGTGTAAAACATCAGATCTTTTAGAGTTTTATACCTTTTGTTGTAAAAGGAGTATGCATCTTGTGGGAAGAAGCCTCTCCCATTAATAAAACCCCTGATGAGAAGATGTAGATATTTCTTTGTGAAAATGTCATATGCGGTATTAAAATCTCCTAGAATGATAACTGGAGCATTGTTGTTTGTTGTCAGCATATTAATTGTGTTTATTATATGCAGATATGTAGTTTGGCAACTTGGAAAAGTAAATATAGAAGGCATTTATATTGCTAGTACCATAGGTAAGGTTTAGATATATTAGATTCTTATCCTGGTATGTTATCTTAAATTTGTTAGGGGGGAAGTATGTTGTTTATTAAGACTCCTACATCCTCAGATGCAGTATAATTGGCTGTTAGTTGTGTGTAGCCAAGTTTATTTAGCAATGCAAGAATGTAGTTGTTGGAATTGTAGTGAAATTTAGTTTCTCCCATGAACATAATGTGTGGAGATATGGAAGAGAACCAATCTTTAATGGCAGCAATCTGCATAGATGAATTGATGCTCTTTTTATTAATTGCTGCAATTTTACATGAAATTCTAGACATGGGTTGTTTTTTGGCTAGAATCTACCGCTTGCTTATTGATTGGTTGTGTTGTATAAGATTATTTGAACTATTAGAGATTTTTTGCAGATTATTATTAGAGATTGGGGTTTAAAGCGCTATCTCTTTATCTGGTGATTTAATATTGATTTGAGGTTTAATATGTTTAAATTCAGTAGAATTGCTTGAAATCTGGTACATAACTAAATAATATTAGCCTAATCCATTTGGGGCATTGGTATTTTCAGTAGGTCATGTAGATTTTTAGATATGGAACAGAAGATGGGAAAATATTAAAAATATTCAATAATTTTATATACCTCAGTTAAGAATTATTTTTTAAATTTTCATTTGTGTTAAATGGGATTCATGAGAGAGCATATAAAGATTTTTTATTTTTATGATATTTTAAAATTGATATTTAAGTTCAATATTACTTGTTGAAATTTGTACATTTGTTTAAAATATCCAACTAATAGGACTCAAATTTTTTTAAATAGGTCATTTAGTTTCTTACATAGAAAGAGTGAGGGGAATTTTTTAAATAATGCTTACTATCACTTTCATTTGTTATGGTTGCAACATTCATTTAAGTGATAAGAAAGTTATTTATAATACCGTTTTGTTAATCTTTTTTTTTTTTCACATAAAAAGGAAAAATGTTCAACAATTTTAAGCATAAAGAGTATATATATTAACAAGTTTATTAAAATAAAAACTGGTTTCTCATACGCATCTGATTATATACACATTCTGAATATGATGTATACATAAAGAGTATACATATTAACTTACTGTAGAAAATCTAGTGATATATATATAAAATTGATTTAAAGTAAAATTATATGTATTAAGTGAAATTTATTTACATTATAGTTTTGGTAAGCTTTTTTTTTTTTTTAAATAAAAAATTTTAATCTAAGTAAAATGTTAAACACTTTTCACTTAAAAGAATCTTTCATATTTTTAATCACTTATATGCACATGTATTATTTATGAATGTATACATACTAAATAAGATATAAACATTACAAGCATAAAGCTAAACTAGTCAATATATAATCAAAACTAACCCAAATCCAAAATTCAACCAGACCAGCATAAAAATAATATTAAAACACTACCAAAGGTTTCACTGCTACAAGCAGACTTCTCAAGTGTAAAGAACTACAAAAACTACACAATATATATAATATTAAACATTACCCACAAATCCATTCACTTCCCATCCACCCTTAATATTAAAAGAACTCTTAAATAAATTAATTGCTTCACAATAATAAATTTTCAATAATAAAGATTCTTTAATTCTTCTTTTGATTTCATTTCTCTCAAAGAAGACAACCTTAGCTTCATCAAAATCAATAGTGTGGCCTGTATCTTTTTCATGGACATACAAAGCAGAACTAAGATATCTATTTTTAACTCTACTTTTATGAACCTTTATTCTTTCATTTAAACTCAAACTACTCTGACCTATGTAAACCTTCTTACAAATAAACAGGGGATAAAATATACTACACCAGGAATAGTCTTTCTATCAAAAATCGCATTTTACATGCATATTCTCGAGGTTATAGCCTCAGTAAATATTACTTTGTATTATTTAATAAATTATTCAATGTAACACCCCTTTTCCAAGCAATTTTCTTATTTCTAAACAATTTACTATTTCTATATACAATTTTATAAGAATTTAAATGGCAAAGAAATAAAATTAAATTTTTCTTTAACCTTTACATCCTTACAAATATTACTATTAAATAAAATACTTTTAACAAATTTATCAGAGTAACCAATCCTCAAGTAATCTTTATAAAATTGATATTTCTGAAACAAAGCTACCCCACTAGAATTATTTAATTTATTACTCCTATGACAACAATTCTTTAAAGCAGCTACTTTATGAGATACAGACTGATAGCTATCAGGTTTAATTATAGATCTTAATTCTTTACTTTTAACAAAATGACTGCATAGTAAATAATTAGTCTCTACATTTCTAATCACCAAAAGATCTAAAAATTTTAACTTACCAAAATCTAACCCCCCTCTTTCTAACACAAATTTTATAGAAGGATCAAAACAATTAAACTCATTTACAAATTCCTTCAATTTATCATTCTCAACTACAAATAAACAATCATCAACATATCTGACAAATAACTTTACATATAAACAATTCTTTTTAATAATAATTTCCTCTTCCATATACACCCGGGTCTCTTTTTACACAGACTTATTTAACACGATTTTGAAGTTATGCGATTCGTGTTTCACTGGAAGACAATTTCCGATAATGCACTATTACTTTAAATAATAAATTTCGCACACTTACATTATGTTGAAATTATTAGAATTCGACTTTCATCTTAGTAATTTCAATATTTTCAGTGCTTTATAATAGTAATATTTTATGCAATAATGAAATTAAAATCATGATTTCCACATTTTATGTATACACATATTAAATTTTACAAGATTGTAATGTAAATTTGTTCAAACATTGTGCATGTTAATTTTGCATTTTAAATCACATTCTGTTTTTGCTTTTTAAAAAAGAATGTAATCAATTATTATTTTCTTATTAATGACACTAATCATTAATGTGCTCTTAAATTCCAACAAGGGCTAAATGATTGTATGTCTGGATATCGTGAGCTTCGTAAATAATTAATAAAATCATCGTCTCAAAGATTAATTACATTGTCACCAGAAAATCATAATAATTAAAACGTGTATAAAAAAATGTAAATTACTGTACTGTAAATTATGCAGAAACATATATTATTTTGAATAAAATTAAATATTATAGTTAAAAAAAGTTTGTCTTGTATCAATTTTTTTCAAATTTGAAATTTTTTATTAGTCATATTTTATTTCCTTATTTTTTTTTTGCGCGAATTTTAACGTAATTTTACGTTGGTGCATTGCTTTTATGCGACTTTTGAAAAATCACAGACTGCATCCCCCCTTTTTCAATGTAAGTTACGTCTATTTTTGCACAATTTTGTTTGCGCGTGTTTTCTGAGGAACCTATCTATCACGTAAAACGAGAAACTGAACATACTAAAGGAGAAATAATATAACCTATTATCCACCCTTCCATAATTTTATAAAAATTATCTTTATAAGTGAAATACATAGAATCTTTCAATAACAAAAGCAAATCTTTAATTACCTTAATTTTATTTTTTGATAAAGAACTTTTCTTAATCATTAAAGACATAAGAATATCAATACTGCTTAACCTATTAACAGAGTGATACACATTTTCAATATCTAAACTGCCAAATACCCAATTACTTTCCATTTTAAAATTATTAATCTTATCAAAAGCCTCAAAAGAAGAAGAAACTGTGTAATGACCAAAATCAACAAATTGTTTTAAAAAATTATTCAAGAATCTAGAAATATCCTCTACAACACTACCTGTAAAATCAAAAATAAATCTTAAAGGAAACCCATCTTTATGAGTCTTAATATTACAAACATCTTAGCTGATGTGAAATTATTAGGATAGTATTTTAAATAATCTACTCTATTAAAAATTTTTAAATTAACCATTTTCTTCATAATATCTATCAATTTTTTTCAATCAAATTACTTGGATCTTTATCTAAAAACATATTTACCATTATTTAATTCTCTATCCATTTTCTCTTTGAATTCATCACCTTTCATAATGACAAACCTACCAGCTTTGTCTTCACGAGAAATCATTACATCATTAGCAATTAACTTATTCTTAAGATGTTTAATCTCAGCAGGATTAATAACAAATTTTTCTTTCCTTTTTAAACTTTTATTCAAAATCGATTGAATACCAACTTTCTGCTCATCAATCAAATTACTAGATTCAATAGACGAAATTGTATCAAAAACTATATATATATATTTAAGTGCATATTTTTTGAATGAAATGGAACAAAATTAGGGCCTTTACCAAGAATATCTAATTCTCTATCATTTAACTTTATATCAGAAAGATTAACAATTCTATCATCAGAAACATTACTTTCATATCCTTTATCACTACAATAAATTTTATTAACTTTCCCAAACAACCACTTTAATTTTCTTTTATATTTTTTACAATAGAAATTTGACCTATTCTGTCTAAATTATCTCATAAAAAAATTTAAAATTGAATAATTAAAATCTTGCCTCCTGTCTAAATAATGTCTATTTCTTTTATGTACATAAATAAATTTGTAAAACCTTACAAAATTTTCCTTTAAAAAACTATTCAAAATATATGTTTGTAACTTAAAAACCAAATTCTTATTTTGAAGCAACTTTTTATTTCTACTAAAATTAATAACACAACACCTAGGAAAAACACTAAATTCCCTACATTTTTTAAGAAAATAAATCTGCCATCTTAAAGACTCTATCCTATCACTCAATCTAGACAAAATTTTAATCCTTCTAATATCATTCAATGGAAAATTATTAAAAACTAAACTCCACAAACCCATACTAAAAACCAATTACAAATACCCTTATAAATTAACTCACAATAAAAACATACACACACTTCTATATATATAACTAAATAAACACAAATATACTCTTTCAACCAAACTCAAACAACAAACTTAATATACATAAATAAAATTCAAATATATCAATAACAATTTTAAAAAAAAATCTTTACACTACATCAACAAAACTACTCTTAAATGCAAAGAAACTCATTAAAATGTAAACATTACAAGTAATCTTTATAAAATTGATATTTCTGTTTTAATATTATTTTTATGCTGGTCTGGTTGAATTTTGGATTTGGGGTAGTTTTGATTAAATAAGATATATACACGAGGGTTATAGATTCTAACTTATAGCAGAAATATCTAGTGATATATATATATATATCAATTATTATATAAGTGTCCAATCAATTTAAAAAGTACAATATAGTTTACATTTTCATTTCCTGTACCAATACTAAAAACTTAAAAAATAATAGAGATAAAACATGGATGGCTGAAGAGTTGGAGGTTGGAGTAGGTTGAAGCCTGTCCATTAAAATGTAAGGATTTGCTATCTTAATATAAACTGAGCATTGATTATATATATGTATGAGAGATGGTAATCTAGACCAGTGTTCTTCAACCTTTGGTCCGCAGCCCGGCACCGGGCCGCAGAACTTTTCTGCAGGTCCGCATGCTAGACGGGCAGTAAAAAGTTTGTAATAATAAATAATAAGAGTTTAAACTTTTAATTAATATAGCAAATTTTTATTTATTTTTTCTTCTCATTTTTACCCAATTAAAAAAAAAAGAAAACAGAACGAAAACAAAATCTAATCAATCGTTCATAAATTAATTTGTTTGTCTAGTTATCACAGATGTTTATGGCGGGAGGGGGGTAGAATTAAATTTTTTATTACTTTTCTAAAAAAATTAAAGAAAAATTTTTTTATTATATAAACTCCATATATATATAAAACTTTATCTTATATATTTAACATTGTTGTTTTGATCAGTTATAACAATTATGCTTATCTTTAAGAAAATTTATCTATAGACTTCTGCCGGTCTGCGAAATCTTATCATTATTTTTGCTGGTCCGCGGAACCTTATCCTTATTTTTACCGGTCCACAGGTGTGAAAAGGTTGAAGACCACTGATCTAGACCAACTGATGAGTGCTGGTTTAGCACGAAATATGTGTATTAGTGATTATTTACCTTTTCTGCATGTGTGTGGTCATGTGTATCAGTAGTATGACATAGTGTGGATAGTGAAGTGGCTTGAAAGTCTGAGTTCAAATCCCCTATATTTAATATATTAAATGCTTTCACTGACCATGTACTAAAAAAAAAAAGAAAAAAAACATGTTATTTTCAGCTACAAGTGAGATTTTTAGATTTAACTTTATAAAAGCATGAAAGGGGCAGGGATCCAGATATTAAGTTAATTCCTTGTTATAAAAAGTAGAGATTGCCTTAATTAATTTTTGAATATCCCCCCTTCTCCGTGCTATTATTCCAGATTTTTTTTTAGTGCACAGTCAATTAAAAGTATTTAATATATATAAAAAAAATTATTTTTCTTATTAAAGATAATTTTTATAACTTGACAATATTCAGAACTGTCATATGATATTTAAAGTTTTGATTACTTTAGAAATGCCAATAAACATCATATGACCACCTCCTCTTATGCTTGTGTATAACTGTTGTTAAAACAGGTAAAACTCATTATATATATATTGCCACACACTGCAAGCTAGAGTAAGCAATAGATGCCAGAAGGCTTGTACATAAAATCCCCATCTAGTGCCTACTCATCCAATATCCCCAGACTAGTTTCTGGCTTATGGCCTTCATCAGTGAGGAGCCTTGGATCTGAGAGCACTGCACCTAGATCTTAGGATCTAATGCAACCCTCCAGCAACCACCTTTTATCTCCATTAACTACAAAACTATGAATCTTAAACTGAAAACACTTTAATGTTTTCAATTCAAGCCCATTAGCTTATATAGTCATATGGGTCTGAACCCAATGCAGTATCCATACATTTTGGTATCTTTGATTCTTAAATAACCATAGCCACCACAATCTTGCCTAATAGGATAGTGGTACCTATGGCCACTTAAGAACCAAAGACACCAAAATGTATGGGTACTGAACTGGGTTCAGACCCATATGATTATATAAGCTAATGGGCTTGAATTGAAAACATTAGGGTGTTTTCAGATTAAGACTCATAGTTTTATAGTTAAATGGAGATAAAAGGTGGGTGCTGGAGGGTTGCATTAGATCCTAAGATTTAGGTGCAGTGCTCTCAGATCCAAGGCTCCTTACTGACAAAGGCCATAATCCAGAAACTAGTCTGGGGATATTGGATGAGTAGACACTAGATGGGGATTTTATGCACAAGCCTTTTGGCATCCATTGCTTACTCTAGCTTGCTGTGTGCAATATATATAGTGAGTTTTGCCTTTTTTACTTCAGAAATGCTTATGCCATTTCAAATTTACAAATCCTATTCAAAACAGACACCCATTCATTGGTTTTTTAAATATAATTTGTTTTATTTATTTATTGGCTTACATTCAAATTCTCTATCGATTTTTAATAATAATTTTAATTAATTATCATATTCAAGAAGACATGTTTGTAACCCCTTCCCCCGTTGGCTTACATTCAAATTCTTGATAGATTGTTAATAATAATTTTACTAATTATCATATATAAAACAGATATGTTTGTAATTTTTTTTTGGTCTTTCTTATTTTACTATTGCATTCTTTCAGTAATATAGTATTTTCTTATTAGTTAGACATTTGGCATAGAACTTTGCCAACAATTTTTGAATTTTTTCCCCTGCTTTTTTTCATATTACATATAAATACAATACAATAGGTTAAATTTTTTATTTGATGACAGGGATAAAGTGATTAAGCAATAAATTGGTGCAACCAAGCAATAACACTTAATCATCATCAATAGTAGAAGTTAAATAAATAACATTCAATTAAATAAATAAGAGGTCTTTATTTAACTTTCAATAATATTGAAGATAAAATTTGGATTTTCATGACTGTAACTGATTTATATGAAAGCTTACACAACATTTGAGTTGTTTGTCTGAATTAGGATTTTAGTATTTATATAAATTATGAAAGACATTGTAATTTATTCTTCTACTTTTTTTTCTGTCATAATTTTCATTAAATGAATAAAGTATTTTCACTTTTTTCATGGTCTTTGTCTTATCCTATTCTTAGCCATGAGTGCCATGCAATACTTTGTAATTTCATCATGGTATTTTATTTTTTGCTTTATGTATTATTTGTTTATCCAATATTCATTCAGTTAATTTTTTGCTTCATCCAGCACTTTTTCCAACATGTTTCCATTTTCCGTATTTTGCTTTTATGAAGACATTTATTTATTAAGGCATTTGTCAGGATGGTTTTTTATAAAACTCAATGTTTATATCTTTCTAACTCAACCTCAATGAGATTTTTTTATTGATCATTTATATATTTTTCAAAACAGGAGAAAATACACACCAAAACATTATAATCATCAGTACTGTGACACTCACTTTTGTAACATTAAAAAAAATAATCTAGTAAGTAGATTTCACTATTAAAATTCATATTTTTTATTAAATAAATTATAATACAATTTTTTTTTATCTTCATTTGTATTGTTCATTGTCCATTTCTATTTTAACTTTTTCTCAAAAAAAAAATCATAACATGTTGACCCAATTCCCAAACTTTATGTATTTTTTTAATTCTATCTAAATTTATTCATAGCATTTTTATTTTTTTCATCATGACCCAATTCTAGCATTAAAATCTTCCATAACAGTTTTAAAACATTGTTCAACCTGATGAAAAGTATTGTGCTCATCTATATATATTTATAAAATATCTACTTCTTTATTAGAATAAAAACTTAGTGATCATAAATTTTAACTAATAGCAATTTCATATCTTTCATTAAGATTAATAACTAATCTTGTCATATTATCTGATAAACCATAAATCTTCACAATGTTTTTCTATTTTTTATTTATAATAAAGTACACTCCACTTTCAATATTTGTACTTTTGTAGTAGAGTATATGCCCACTTTTCACCATTTTCACTAATTGGAATAATGACCCACTTAATATTAGACATTTAATTTTACCTCACACAATTTTTTATCCTTTTCAAATGGTAAAAAATTATAATCGAATGGCATCCTTTATCTGTAGACCAGTAATTATTAGCATCTCTGCTTTTAGTCATCAGTTACTACTGCCTTGGTTAATAATTTTACCAATCTTTGAAAAATGAAAGCTATGATTTATTTTTGTCTGCCGTGATTGAAGATATAAAAGAGAATGAGTATTCATATCCACATTTAAACATTCATCTTGTCTTCATGAAATTGATGTCTCATATATTTTTTATGGTATTAATTTAGAGATAAAAGCTTGTATACTCTCTATACTGACTAATGTGTGTTGATATACAGCATGTCTAGGCTTGTTTAGCACTTGAATGATCACATGATAAAGCAGCTGCAACAACATTAGGAATTTGGCCTGTGTGATATATTTAGTCACAAAGAATCTTTTTTCAATTAACAATAAACTTTTTGCAGTATCAGACTCTAAAATATGGGGTTCTCTGTTCGTTTCTGAGGCTGTCTCTAAATTTTTCATCATTAATACTGATAGTAGATTTTTTTATCTTTTTAATACCAATATTATCTTTTTTAAAAAATATTGATTTTTTTCTTTACATTTTTACTAATCTGTTTTTTTTTTCTTAGATTTGGACTGCCATGAGGTTTGTTATGAGCTAAAACTGATAATTGATCTATAATATTATCCCCTCTTTTCTTCCAATGAGTAAGCTTGTGATTTTAAGACCTGTAGAGTTCCCTACTATCGCATTTTATACACATGTGTTTGAGGCTACAGCCTTAATGAATATTATTATCCAATAAACAAAAAAAAATTGAATTAGTCAAAAACATATAATTTTTTTAAAATATATTATTGCTTGTGAAGATATTTAATTTTTAATAAATTTCATGAAAATGATATTATTTAATGCCATTATGTTGATCTCAATAACCATACATCATCACTTAAAACCTCTTCTAAAGGGTCACTCTATTGGGGAAATATCTAAAACCATAGTTATTTGTTCTAGTGAAACAAACAAATCATTTGTTTGTTTTTTTAGTTATTAACATAACTATCATTAAATAAAAAAAAGTGCAAGGTGTGGTAATGGATTCTAAAAATGTGTCAAATAAGCAATATGAGTATGATAATTTAAATTTTCTTCCCTTGATTAGATATAATGTAAATCTTTTACCTTAAATATTGTCTATATAATAATGTATAGCATGTATAATATGACTAAATTATTATACTGAAATAATAAGCATAAACAAGTAATACACGAACGATTCCAAAGTAAATTACTACAAGCAAAAACTATTTATAACAAAATAGTTAATATATTGGAAAAATTCAATCTTCTTAATCCTAATTGTTTTTTACCACATGGAAATATTCTAGAAGTTATTTTGTGGCCACCATAATCAAGAGAGTTAATATGTAAATAAAAAGTTAAAAGGGCTTTCGTAGGCACACAAAACTCAATGGGCCATTGTTGCACTCTGTTATAACCTTTTGTTTCCAGAGTACACATAACACCATCCTTAACCTATCTTGCCATTTTACAGAAGCATCATGCTTTACATCTGTCTGTTCTACTGACACCCTATTCCTCCCACGAGGGGTTGGTTGACATCCTTATTGTTAAATATTGCAAAATTTATCCCTCTACCTAATCAGGTTAACTCACAGAAAATTAAATATTAGGATGCATTTCATCTAATTAATGAAGAACCCCCCCCCAACCCCATCACTGCTAATTCTTCCTAATCATTCAATCATTAAAAAGCTTAATTGGTGGTGTCTAGAGCCAAAATGTTTAGATTTTTTGATTAAAATAAACCTGAATGCTCTGCCCACATGTCATTTTCTGGTCTATCATAAAGGGTTCTCATGCTTGGACCCAGTTTGCCCTTTAAGTAAATGGGATGATGACACAATGATTAATATTCTGAGCCATTATACCTCACTCCAATGAGACAGAGACTTTATCGCATCCATATACAAAACTAGAGTGCCCCTCCTCACCGGACTGATCTCTAGCATATCTAATGGGATCTTTTCATCCATAATAATCATAACCTTTCTGCTGTTTGCTATTGGTCAACTAAGTGCACTCTCATTTATGGCCCCACCTTGCTTGACTGTAAGAAATTATTTCTGTCAAAACTTCAGGCTATCAGAGACAGAGATGAAAAACTAGCTCCAACATACATCTACAATGCTATGTGAAGTCTTGTAGTAATGGACAATTTGTGATTGAATAGTTGATTTTTTATCCCCAGACCATAGGTATTGGGTTATGTAACCTTTTTTATAGTTTCTGTTAACAACATAACTCTGTTACTGCTATAATGTAATTCTTTGAGCTCACAATAAAATTTCTTAATAATTATAATTTTTTAATGTTCTACTGTTTCTATGTCTTTTGTTAAACAAAATTTTATAGAATTTCATTTTGTTTTAATTTACAAATTTTATATCATGGAACTGGTAATGCTGGAATTTAATTTGCACAAAGGCACCTCTTACTTATTTTGCTGCCCTAAACAGAACTACTACTTTTCTCTGTTTAAATCTAAAATATATCTATATTTCAATCACTACTACACAAGTCACGTGCTAGTTTAATGGTAGAAGCTGTTCAGCATGGCAACAGTGTATATTTTCTTTTCACTACTTTTTTTCTGCATGTTTAAATATTTCATTAAATTTTATATTTCTAAAATATATATATCGATATAAGGGCATGCATGTTCTCTGGTTGAAATTAGAAAATAAAATACTATGTATAATTAATAATAAAAAAACATATTAGTTAATGGTATGTTATTACTTGCCATATATATATAATTTATTTTATCATTTCATTATTTCGAAGTACTATTAAAATTTTTAATTAAGTTATAAGATCTATTTTTGAATAATTAGATATATAAATAGATATTTCATGTCAACCGATGGTGACCTAGCAGTTAGCGTAGCTGCCTTTCAATCAGCTGGTCCAAGTTCGCTTCCCGGTCAACGCTTTGACATATATATAAAATAGATATTTCATTATATCTATTTGGATATACATAGAAAAATGCTAATTATATTTATTTTATTGACATATTAATATAAATAAATTAACGTTATTAGGAAGGGGAAATAAACAGATGATAACTAATATAGATCGTGATAAAGGGTTAATATCCTTTGAGTGGCTCTCCCATATCATATATTTAAAATACATTCTTAATATCATTTATAATGATAATAAAACAATGGAAATTATATATCTGTTTATGATGATAATAACTTTGTAAAGCTTCTAGTGTGAAGAACAAGTTTTTCTATCAATATTTAAAGCTGGGGAGGGGGGGATAACCGGTTGGCAATGATTGATTGAAGAGATAGATTTGCGTTAGTTTTGTGTGATGGTCTTATATATACAGCAGGAGAAACGCTTTCATTATACTTCAAAAACTCATGATGCAAGGAATTGTAAAAAAGTTATTTCTGAATACAGAAACAGATTAGCAGGTAGAGATTGATTTCTTTGTAAGCTTTTTTTTAAAAATATTTTTCAGGGCTAAGTTATTCTTATATAATAACTGGTATTATACAAAATCTGCTGTTGGTAATTTGGAATGTTAATATACGTTTTAAAAAAAAAAACTATTGCTACAAGTAATTTGCGTGACTACAATATATTATAATTTCTGATGTCTTGATGTCTTAAAAAGACTTGCTAATATTAATTGTTACGCTTTAATATTTTAATTCTCAAGTAGGGAAAAAAAAAAAAAGCTAATACAGTAATAATCATATTTATTGTTTGAAGTAATTACTAACATTTTCTGGTGATAACCCTGGTAAGAGTAATGATATATTGCTATTACTTTTGAAAATTTTATTTTTTACATGATTTAGGGAAAATGTTTTCCTCTAAGTAGAAATCTGATTTTATGTTAACATTAATGATTTGGGGTCAATGTCATGTGTGTGAGTATATGCTTATTTTTAAACATATATATTTTGAATAATTGCAATTATTATGATACAACATTGTTATCCAAGATACTTTCAAGATTTTTATTGAATAGTTTGTTTCCATTAATAAATATTAGAGACTGTGCAGTTTTAGAGAAACAAGCATTGTAGACATAATTTTTGCTACTAGGCAAATGCAAGAAAACTTTTATGTCAAATTTCATGCATGATAAACCTGATGATTTGTTATTCCTCATGATTAAGTGAATGATTAAGTAAGAGTGCTTAATGACAATATCAAATGCATATTAAGTTTAGATTAGAGGGTTTTATGTTACTTTGTTTTAGATTTAATATTATATTTTATTTTTTGATGATATATATATATGCAATAATTTATATTTTAAAAAGCTTTTTTTTCTGAATTAACAGTGATCACCACTTGACCAGTAGTAACCATACATAAATTAGTATAGCCATTCCAATTCTAAATAATAATAATAATAATAATAATAATAATAATAATAATAATAATAATAATAATAATAATAATAATAATAATAATAATAATAATAATAATAATAATAATAATAATAATAATAATAATAATAATAATAATAATAATAATAATAATAATAATAATAATAATAATAATAATAATAATAATAATAATAATAATAATAATAATAATAATAATAATAATAATAATAATAATAATAATAATGATGATGATGATGATGATGATGATGATGATATTAAACCAGAATCTAGTATTGATTATACAAAAGAATCATTGAACAGCAGACACCCTCACATATATAAATTACTGATCCACTGCTTTAATTGTTTGATATTTTGTAATAAATGTAGTCTTTTTATCTATTTTTTTTAGCAAGCTCTTCTTTCTGAAAGACTTCATCATCTTGCTTAATTATAATTTTCCACTGCATTTTTTACTTAATTATAATAAGAAAATCAAATCATACATTAAGTAACTTAACTTAATAAACTTGTACTACAAATGTAATAAAATGAGTATGCTAATAACAAGCATTTCCAATAAATGTCAGAAGCTTGAAACCAGTTTGGGGATAGGGATAGTTCTAGATAGAGAATTTAAATGCTTTATCTTCTGGTATTTATTGGAAAAGCTTGTTTAGAGCTATTAGCATGCTCATTTTATTAATTAATCATATTTTCCCAATAGAAGCAATTAATATGACTCTTATCAAGTGCATCATAAAATACTTTTTTAGGAAGTCTGTTCCATTCATTAGTTTTACATACAATCCAATGAAGATATGATTTTGCAATAATAGATATTTTAGTATTATATTCAGCAAGCCAAAGAATATATTGATTAGTTTTATGATTTTGTTATTATATTTTTAGAATTTTACAAAGCATTCTTATGTGAAATTTTTCTAATATCATTATATTACATTGGCTAAGATTTCAAGTCTAATTTTCATACCTAGATTGATAAAATAATAGCTCTGTATGTAACCATTTTACTTGTTAAATGCAGTAGAAGTATATTGGAATGTGTATTGCATCTTTAACTGCTTTTAAAATATATTGAAATTGATTCACTTTCTCAAGTTGATAGCCATCCATGCTAAAAGTTGCTGAAGATTTTTTTTCCATCATTGGCTGAAAAGGAACATTACTCACTAAAATATCTTTCAAAACATTAAATACATTTTGTAGATCCTCTTTTGAATTGGTATAACATCCTGAAATGATACATTTCTAAAATGTTTCAATAGTTTTGAAGCTAAAATATTACCATCATATTTAAAAATTTCTTTAGATATCTCATCAGGACTGAAGTCTTTTGATTTTTAAGATTATAAAGAACTTTCTTAAATTTATCAAAATGTAAATGATTATGAAGAATGAATGCATAATTAAAGTAATGATTCTCAACTTTTGTTTTATTATTTAAAAAATATTCAAAGTATTTTTTTCTCCATGTGATTGAAATATCATTAAAAGAATTCCACTGATGGATTTAATAAGATTATGATGTTGTTTTTCCAATTTTGTATATTAGTTTCAGCACATCAAAAAAGATCTAGTGATGACATTCAGCAAATATTTATATTACATATGCATTTTTAATTCACTAATATTATTTTTTCATGCAAAAAGAACCATGTGCTTTATTTAAATAAGTCACTAATAATAGATCATTATCAGATAACTAATCATGATTCTTTTTAATGAACCCCAAAATAGACTAGTATCCATACTACATTCTCTAAGAGAATTCCATACATCAATGATATGACAATCCTAAAAAATACATATTATCAGTTTTAATGTTTTATAACTTCTAAAGAACAAACAACAAATTTCTCATGAATATAATTAGAATAGGATTTGTTTTTAATGCAATTATCATTTAACCTTGGAGTCTATATTCTGTCCAATCCTATGAACTTTCAAATATTTATGTAATACGAACATCTTTTGCATTCTCATTTCTAATGATAGTGTAGTATATTAGATACCATTATTTTGAATGTAGATACATCTAAATTCTTTTGCCATAATTTTTTTTGCCTGAGTAAAATGTTTATGACTGTCAGTCAATATGTTCTGCAAAAATTCAAAAGCAGCAGATCATTTCCAATAATTCTGGACCATAGTTTATATGTGATATCCATGATAAAAGTTTTTAATGTTCTTTATAATAATGACTATTTGGCCTGTTATTATGATCATAAATTATTCACTGCTATTATTTTATATTTTGTTCATGAGTCATCATATTTTATCAGATTGATTCTCCAAAAAAATATTCCTTATATATGAGTTTATACCAAGCATATATGTTAAATGTTTTCCTTTATTTTGCATTTGATTTTTATATGATTTCTAAAAATAATCCTTTATCTTAATAATTTGTCGTTTTACAATAAATCTTATTTGTGTGTGTATTAAATTCACACAAATAAATGTGTTTTATACTATCAGTACAAAACATGTGTATATGAATAGGTATATTTAAGTTATTTATTGATTTTTTTAGATACCTAAACATACTTCTAACAATTTATGTTGGCAAAAATGTTTACATTAAATAAATGTCAAGGTAAATATAGATTCTCTTTTGAAAAGACAGACGAGCTATTAGGCAGTAGAATTTTACCATCAAATTTAATGATCAATTTAATGATCAATTTGCTTTTGCTTCCATGTTAATTATGTCAACGTTTTTTTAAGTATTTTTGTCAACTTTTATTCAATGTCCATGTAGCCTACAGGTTGAAAAGTAGCAGACTCAAAAATTAAAAATTTATGGATTAATTCCTAGCTAAGGAAAGTAAAAAAATAATAAATAATCTTATCATTTGAGTAGAACTGATTTATTTATTCTGGCATCTACAGCTTCTGAACTAATAGATTGTATGATTTATTTATATTGACTAATAATTGCACACATGAGATGTAAGTATTTACAATAGGTGATATAAAATGAAGGCGAATGGAATAGCTATTTAATAGTGAAATACATGCAGATGGTAGCAATTAATTAGCATGCCATTTTCTTCCTACAATTTACTGTGCCACATCAATAATTAGAGTTAAAACAGAAGCATAAGTAAGTATTTTGACTGAAACTGGAAAAGACTAAATATTTTATTAATTAGAAAGTATGGAAAAGTTTTAACATGTTTAAAATATTAAGAAATATGTTATATATTACATGGATTAGATGTCAGTTTTTTAGATTACTTATTTCATCACTATCAGATAAAGAAACAAGACAACGACAGTCTAAGGTCAAGTTGTATAGTTATTAATCTTGCTCACAGCATCTATTTCTAATTTTGGTGCTGCTGAAAATGATAAATAAAATTGATGAATTAATCACAATAATATCTTTTGAACAGGGATTGATATAAGTGTTTAATGATAGATATGGAATTATTAAACTATGGATCATTTTTGTTCATTGATTAAAAAATATATAGTTTGCAGTGTAATTAAGAGTAATAAATATATATTAAAAAACAGACTACACATGAAGAGCAAAAATGCAATCCAAAAACAGATTGATTTTCATTTGATAACAGATAGAGACATTGTTACAATATAATATATATATATTAAAATTTAATTAATAGTAAATTTTTAGAATTTAATTACTTTAGTGGATAGTCATGTATAGGCAGTTCTCTAGTTACATATACCCAAGTTTCATAAATCAGAACTTGTATAAACAATTCCTGCCATCAAATTGCAAAACATTTTTAAAATGTGATAAATCAATATAGCTCCATCTCTTGTGTAGTCCTGCTGTGAAAATATCTCTTTTCATAAATAATAATGCTTACTTTTTTTTTTTTTAAATAATTTTTATAATTTTCCCTATAAATAATGGCAAATGTGCATCTGAAGAGAAAAAAATTAACTTATACTAAAAGTCATAGAACAGATTGCTTATGTTAAATAATGATTATTTTTAATCGAATATTTATATGTGAACTGATTTGTTTTAAACTGTATTGCTGATTGATATCTGAAATTTTTATAAATTTTTAAAAAAATGTAGAAAAGAATATTGATGAATCTTCCATAAAATTATCAGTATTTTAAAATGATACTAATGCTTAAAATGTTTTAAATAGTAAAATCTTAAATAGGATTAAGTTTACTATTGGCACACAGTTTTACAGAGAGCACATTGATTTCCAATTGTCATATACTCTTGAACACTATATTTGATTTCATATCAGCAAACCCATGAATATTAGTCATTGTTTAATGTTTAATTTGGTAAAGCATTCGATGGCATCAACAAGATTGAGATCAGAATTATATGAAAAATGGTTGAAAATATTTTTAAAAATGAGTAAAAAAAAAAAAATTAGGACAATGTATAACAGACCAATTAAAAATCAAAAAATACTGTTTAATTATTTTAGAAAGCAATCAGAAACAAGACAGTTGTTTATATATATTTTCACCTTTACAGTTTATAATGATTTTGGATCTGAAAAACAAAAGTCAGTAAAAAAAAAATTATGGGATTTCCAATAGTCTGCTAATTAATACTAACCCTGGACTATGAAACAAGCTTATGAATAGCTCTAAGACAAAAATTATGGATCATAGCAAAAATTTTAGTTTTTTTTTAAAAATTACATAATGTTTTTCAACTGAGAATAGTTTTATGAATATATATATTTTTAAAAAGATCAAAATTGGAAAAAAAATAGAAATCCTTATGCTGCTCTTCTGCAAAATAATAATCAGAAAATAATAATAAATTCTTTACAACAGCTATATAATCAATAATAATTTTATACATTAAGTCTTTTTCAGCACCTGCTTTGGTGCCCTTTTTAAATGTTACTAATCTATTAGTTGAATTATTTCAGATATAAGACCATCCAGTGTCCAATAATGGAATTAAAACAAACAATAATAATATAAATCATTAAAATAAATCAATACCGTCACATGGTTTTATGTCTGAAATAATATGTTAACATTAAATAGATTAGTAACATTTGAAAAGGGCACCAAAGTGAATGCTGAAAAGGGCTTTAATATATAAAGTTATATTATTGATTATATAGCTGTTGTAAATAATTTATTATTATTTTCTGATTATTATATTTAAAAAAAAAAACAAGTAACACTGATATTTTCTCTACACAATTAAACTAATTAATATATGCTTTTCTGAATAAAAAAAAAAAATTTCACTAGATGTATCAAATAGTTATTTATTAAGGAGGTCACATGATCATTAAGCATCAAAAGGGTAAGTCTGGCAGATTTTTCTTTCATTTTCTTCTGATAAAAATTAATTCATAAAATCTGATTCTTTTATCCCTGAAACAACTTCTCAAGACAAGGCTACTTAATATATATCTCTACTTTAGATGTCTTAAATTCTGAGCTTTTGCTTTTTCAATTGATTTAAATTATCAAAGTGTAAAAATGTCATCCTTATGCATTTCTCCTTTAGCTCATTTCATTTAATATTTGCCTCATTTATTTTATGCACCATGCATTTATATTTGCATTCAGTCTTTAAATAGAAATTATTCTGTATTATTTTTTCTAAAAAAAACTATTCGTAATCCTTTTGTGATAACAATATATTTATTATTATGGAAATAAAACTATTTTGAAAATAAGATTTTGATTTTTTTAGTTTTTGGTTTTGTTTACTGTGTAATATTTATTTTTATTATTTGTTTGTTGTATTTAGATTTTAGCTATTACTTGATTATTTATGTTTTTCGCTAGGCTAAAATAAATTTAAAAGCTAAATGGAGGTAGGGATTTTGACATTCACTCATTTTTGACTTTCAGCAATGCAGTTGAAAGAATGAAATGTGTCTGCGACTGTATGTGTATAAAAGGGATGGTGCTTCTATTTGTTTCTATTATAAAAGTAAGAAGTCAAGCGTTGGCGGTCGAGCGGTCAGCATAGCTGCCTTACAAGCAGTTGTCCCGAGTTTGCGGGTTCGCTTCCCGGCCAATGCTTTGACACAAGAAAAAAAAAGCAACAATAAAAAAAGCACTAATGCTTCATATCTTTTGATAATGTCAGTTTTTAAATTTTCCTCTTAATAATAAGATATTTTATCTTTTATTTTCTAGTCATATCTCGACTCAATCAGTATATATTTTTAAAAATGATCTTGATTAGTTTATCATATCATAGATTCTTTTTTTAAAAAAAAAATTACTAAGTAAATATCTACTTTCATAGTAAATATGAATTATTATCATTGAAATAAAATAATAATATATTACTGCTAAAATGTTGTATATAGATAAGAACCATATAAAGCTTTTTGAAAATGAAGCTGATTTCCAAGTTGTAGGTAAACTTTTACAGTCACAAATGTGCGTGTATATATATATGTCTTATCACCAATATGTGATGATCTTAATTTAATGCTTCATGCGGGTTAGCTTAATGGTATTATGAAAGTTTTAAGAACTAAAGAATCTGAATGCTCAACCATCAATTTATTTCTTGAGCAACTAACCATTTGGTTATTTTATCATATATAAATTAATCTTTTTTTTTAATTCTCTATAAAAATTTTGGATTTTTTAAAAGGCTGTCTTATTATTTTAGAATTCACTGATTTTAAAATAATAACATCCCACTTCAAAATTATTTTTTAATTAAATTGTCTAAAAATGTAAATTGGTTAGCATATAATAGAAAGTAATTACAATGAGATATAATTTGGTTTTATAAAATTACAGAATGGAAATTTTGAACTTATTTCAGTTTTCATAGTTCCATTTAAATTAATAATAAATAAATAAAAGTCTGTATTTAACGAGTTCTTTCTGATGGCTTTATCTGTTGATATAAAGTAAAAAATAATCGAAGATTAGTTAATCTGAAAGTTATTGTGCAATGATGGAAATGGAACTATAAGGGACTTGAACTCAGACTTTCAAGCTCCCTATATTATCCAATTCATCTTATTCAAGTGATACACATGACCACATACATGTGAAAAAGATAAATGATCTCCAACCAGCACTCATCAGCCTGGTCAGACTACCATCTTTTACATACATACACAATCAGTGCTCAGTTCATATTAAGATTGCAAATGCATCCTCAGATTTTCATTGATATCATGGCTGAAGAGTTGGAGAGTGGTGAGGAATGAGGATTGTTTATTGGAGTTTGGGGATTTACTATCTTGATATGAATTGAGCACTGATTGAGTGTGTGTGTGTGAGGGAAATGGTGGTCTGGATTGGCTGGTGAGTACTGGTTGGAAATCATTTATGTTTTTCACATGTATGTAGTCATATCAGTTGAATAAGATGGATTGTATAGATATAGGGAGCTTGAAAATCTGAATTCAAGTTTCTTATAATTACATTAAGTTTAGTATAAACAATATACATGTATTCAAATGATGGAAATGATAGATTAATCATTGATTTAGAAACTTTTATTTCCTTTATTCCACAAATTTTTCCACATAGAGCATCACTATTTATAAGAAAACTATACCATGCTCAGTACTCTGAAGCATATAAATAATTTTTAAATTTCCTAAATATATAGGTAGGATTTTATTATATTGAATGTTTTAGAATAATTATCTCATTTAGTGGCAAATAAAGATGGATAAAGTATCACAGTACTAATCACAGATAATTTATGTAACCTGCTAGTTTATAATAATATAGTTAAAACTTTATTGTGTTCAATATAATTTAAATAACAGAGTTTTGCATCATTACTTTATATTTATTGATCTCAAACTTAGACAAATGTACTATAGTTCACATGGTTTGTAATAAGAACATTATTGATATGAAATTGTTTATAGTTGTGGGCAAAAATACATAACTTGATTGTAAAATTACCAAACATAAAGTTTACTAATAGTTATAGCTACATTAATCAAAGAAGAATGATCTTTGTTGTAAATGTTACATGTAATTAAATATTATATTTAATTTGTGTTTTATTAATAAAAAAATTTAGAATATAAAAAAGTCTATTATGTAAAACTTGTTTTAGCCCTATTATGGAAATTATAGGATATTTAAATAAAATAAAAATAGTATATTAAACTATTGCAGTTTTGACATGTGTTTTGTAAAAAAAACAGGCAAAACTCTCTATACTTATTGTCACTCAATGCAAGCCAGAGTAATTAATGGATGCCAGAAGGCTTGTGCATAAAATCCCCATCTAGTGCCTACTCAGCCAATATCCCCAGACTAATTTCTGGCTTGTAGCCTCCTCACTGATGAAGGCCACAAGTCAGAAATTAGTCTGGGGATATTGGCTGAGTAGGCACTAGATGGGGATTTTATGCACATGCCATCTGGCATCCATTGATTACTTTGGCTTGCATTGAATGGCAATATGTATAGAGAGTTTTGCCTATTTTAATAATAGTTATAAGCAAGCATAAGAAATGGTGATCATGTGGCATGTGTTTTGTATGATTTAGCATCCTGGTAGAATAGCAAACTTCATAGCTAAAGATATTTTAGTTTGAATGAAAGAAGGGTCTTGCTCAGCTTACTACTGAATATTGAACTTCACATTATTTCTTAAGCAATTAATCATGCAATTATTATTTTTTATTTTATTGTAATATATGATGCAGGAGATATGTGATATATAGGTTTGGTATTTTTTGTGGAATTAGTTGGATTTAGATTCTCATCTGATTCAGCTAAGTCTTTCCTTAGTATAGTGAATCTTTGGGAAACAATACTCAAAAACTATATTAGATTCATTATTTATATATATATACTTTTAAAATGACTTTGTATGTCTGAGGATATATATTAAATTTTTATTTTGTTTTTTAGTTCCAATATCATGATACTGATAACAATCCCTCAACTCATGTTGTTTTAATAAGAAAATATATATGCTCAGAATAACTAATGAATAGATACTGTTTCAGAAAATCTAATAAAAACAAATGAAATTTTGTTAGTTGATGTAAACAAAGAGAACTAAATCATTTATTACATTTTGAACTGTGGGATTTTGGAACAAACACTAAATTGTTATATATATATAATAAAAGAGTTATTAAAAAAAATCAAAAGTATTTTTACTAATAGCTAGGATTAACGTTTATAAAAGAAGTTTTGAGGAAATTTTAAGATGTATAAGAAAAGTAATAAGAGAAAATTAGATTGTCTTGAGGCATAGAGCAATGTCATAAAATTTAAATAAAAAATAAATAATTAGACAGACTGAAAAAAGTTAAATTATTAAGTGTACTGCATTTGCACTCATACTTACAATGTGATAATTGATTTGTATCATTATCACCTCTGTTTTATTCCTTCACATTTTATTTTATCATTATTCAAATCTTCATTTTTAAATAAGCTGTGATTTTGTTTCAATATAAGTATATTAAAATCCTAATAGGCATTATGATCATTAACATTTTAGTCTATTGTATCTATGGGAAATTTCAAATCTAAAGTTAAATAAGCAATAAATATTTATTTTTGTCCCTGATTATTTTAATTAAAGTATTCATTAAAAAGATGTCAAGTAACTCTAAATATTTCCAAAAAAAGATTTCTCTCAAATGTATATTATATGAATCATCATATTTTTACAAACAATATCTAAAAGAATGAATGCCAAAAATTGACAATTTTGTAAAAAAAAAAAAAAAAGGAGATAGTAATAATGGAGTATAAATAACAGTAGTATATAACTGATAACCAATAAGCATGCTTAATTTTCAAACTTTAAAATAATTATAGGATTAGATGCTGAGAAATATATGTGATGATCAAGTCACCTAGTAGCACTTTAAGCACAGTAAGTTTTTCCAATTAGTCTAAGAATTGCTTTTTTACAATTAGTAGGGAATCAATTCAGAAATCTTTAGCTTTTTAGTTCACCACTTTATCATTGCACTATTATTAAGGTAAGCATTATTTCAATTCCAATTTCTATCTGTTACTCAGCCAGATTAATATAAGATGAGCAGCAGTTCAAAAAAAAAAAAAAGCAATGCTAATATTAATTACTGCTTTTGCATTAATAATTATAAACTATCTACACTGTTTGAATTTGCATACATCTTGTGTTGTATTTCAAACAATGATTCATATTTATAGATATTTGTTTGTGTTTGAAATATAAAATATTTTTTTACATATTAAAAAATATAAATATGGGAAACTTGATTTTATCACTGTAGAAATGAACTGCACATTGGCATATATAAGTTTATTCAATTGTAGAGATGAAGGGTGGCTGCTGGAGGGTTACATTAGATCCTAAGATCTAAGTGCAGTGCTTTCAGGTACAAGGCTTCTCACTGACAAGGGCCACAGGCCAGAAGCTAGTCTGGGGATATTGGATGGGTGGGCACTGGATGGCAATTTTATGCACAGGCCTTCTGGAATCCATTGATTACTCTGGCTTGCACTGAGTGGCAATACATATAGAGAGTTTTGCCTGTTTATTCTATTGTATCAGTCAAAAGCAAAACATCATTAATATATGATGTAGTAATTACCTAATATAGTGCTTTACACCAAGCTGGATCTATTTTATTTTGTAAAAAATCTCCCTTTGATGGAAAAATAAAATATTTATTATATAAAATATTTGAGAAATATAGAATTTATTTATTAATGTTCAATTTTACTGTCCTATATCCCTAATAATTTATTTAACAGTCAAATTTATAAACCCAATTAACTCAATTATTAGGATTTATATTTTTTTTTAGTATGTATAATAAAGAGTAAAAAGCTCTAGTTATTTTATAAAAATATTTTTGCAAAAAAGAAAGGAATTTATCAATTTGTAACCTAGTTATTAAAGGAAATTTTTTGTTATTATTCATATTTACTGTCATGTTTAAAAAATATTTAAACTGTTTTTTAAAAAAATATGTAATTGTATGTTATTTGAATTTGAAAAATATAAATATAAAAATCATAAGAGTATTAATGAGTTGTGTGACTTTCTCAGAAATAGCAAAAACCTAAGGAACAAACAGTTGTGCTTAATTTAAAAAAAGAAAATGTTTTTCATTTCCATAAAATAAATTTATAATGAGTGAATATAAAGTGCTTGAATTCTCTGATTCAAATAGGACATATAAATAGAATGTGAAAAAATGTGTAATACTTTTTGGGTAAGACTGTTGAGTAGTATCATAATTTAATCTATCTTTTTTTTTTGTATTAAAAAAAAAATCTTTCAAAATGATTGTTGTTTAGAATCATTGTTGATGAAGATATCAAACTTTTTTTTTAAATTAAAAATTGTTATACTCTCAGATTGACTGAAGTTAAGAATATCATCTATTCTTGTATATGTGTCTACTTCTATTAAGTACTGATTAATCTGTATCATGTCATGTTGCATCCCATCATGTCTTGCTTCATTTTCATTTTTTGTTTTATGATATGCAAATAGAGTGTTATTTTTGTGTCAAGACATATCTATATAGTTAAATGTTCATTTTTATATTTCAAATGTAAATGCATTATTTGAGATACATTTGAACTTTTTTTATTTTAAAGTCTATATATATATATTACATCAGATTTTTGGTCTTTCTATTATCCAAACTCTGCACTTATTCTTAAGTTGTTGGTGGTGATGGGTTTTTTTTTAGTTTAAATCATATGCTGAATATAATCATATATTCTAAAACAAACTTTAAAAACAATGTTTTTGTTTTTTTCTAAGATTTTTTTTTTTTTTTTTTGCTTCTTTCTATTGTCCATCATTATATTCATTTTTGTCGTTCTGATCATATCTACTGATAATAAAGTTTTTACAGAATGTGTCATCAAAGGTTAATTTCAAATCTGTGTAAAATTGTTCTTTATAATATCCGGTTTGTATCATATTCTTGGATTATAATGATGTTAAAAGAGATTTGCTTTGAATTTATAATCAATTTTTTTATATTTATATTCTATTAAGGTAACTTTTTTATTTGTTCCCTATTAAAAGAGTACATAATCTTTATGTTTTGAAAAATTTCTGGATTATTTAACTCATCAGAGTTTGTCCAGAAGTCAATTTTCCACTTTTTGGCATGAATGCCACATATTTTCCATGCAACTATTAATTTGAATATTTATTTGTAGTATTATTTTTTCTGAGTAAGTACTGCTTATTTGCTAGCTATATTATTATCTAATGTTTCATATTTTTATAAAAAAAATGTATTTTATTGTGGACTGCTTAATTAGTATTATAAATCTTACTTTTCCATACAATATTCGAGGTCTGTTATAAGATTTTTTATAAAGCATTTTTTATAGTTAAAACATTATTACTCATATGAATTTATTCAGTAAGAATTAAAAAAAAATTGCTCCAAAGATGAAAAACAAATCCTTTGACCAGCCACTTTTCTGAAAAAAAGATGCTGCATTAATTCTTATTGCCTTTTACTTTAGTTGATGTCAGTTATTGAAAACAATTCACCTCCCTCTTCAAATATAGGATTATAACTCATTTGGAAGTGGCAGTGATAGAATATTTTATGTTTTTTTTTATTATCAAAGTAAAAATACTACATATAAACTACAAAAAACAGTATAAAAAATTTATGTTCAAAATCAAATATTTATTAGATGAGTCAAATAATTCAGTTTTAATTTGAATTGCTAAGTGTTAAATAACAGAAACGGGTTTAATGTTTTAGATACAATTATAAATTACCTAAAGGCTTCTATTACAATGGAAGTTTAATGATTTAGATGTTACAGAGCATATTTACTTTATAAAATAATAAGTATTGTATCAAATAAATAAGTATAACATAATCATTAAATGTGAAAAGTAAATTAATAGCAATTCCAATAAACACTTATTTTAATTTGGATCATTAAAGCATTGAATACAGCTAGAAATTGTTAAATATTTCTGATATAATTCATATGGTATTTGTTCAATGATATCAATGTATAATGATTCTAATATGTAAATGCTATAAAATTATTGAAAGTATAAGAATAGTGTTTATTGTTTAAGTAAATAAACAAAAACTTGAATAATAATAATTACATTTTAATAATAAAATTCTTTTTTCCCCAGTTTAAAATATTTTAATTGCTAAAATGCTTCATGATATAGTGACTATTCCACCTGCTTGTCATGCTAAAAAAACTGGAGTTTGAATTCAAGTCAGATGATTCTTGAATTTTTTTTTTTTTTTTGTGGATACACAGGTTTGAGATTTTTCTTTCAGAGGATATACTATAACTATTTCAACTAATCATCAAATAATAGTTGACAAATGGTTATCATGCTATTCTTAGCTAGATAATAAAGATCACATGCTAATTTGATTGTAGAACAAAAAAAAAAAACACAATTGTAATGTGTGGCAGCCCTCACTACAAATAGGAGAGATTTTACACTCTTGTGCACATTGATTTCATATTAACTTTAAAGTAGTTGTAATTCTAGTATTGTATATTAAAATAGCTGCAGTTACTTTTGTTTCTATTTTTGAGTTATAATTAATTTTTCAATATGCAAATGAAAGTGTTTAACTGTTTTAAAATTGACATGTAATTATAGTTATAAAAAATTTCAATATTTCTTATGAACAACAGATTTACTTTGAAAACATTTTTATGAAAGATTTAAGTAAACAATTTTTTTATGATTAAATGTTTATATATAAATTTTGTGGCTAGGTTGTGATAATAATTTTATCAGATTAAATCATTACAAAATCAAACCTGAATTGATATAATCAATGTTTAATACTCTACAATTGAATTAAAGCTGAAATTTATTGGGATTATAAATTACATCATTAGTATTATTATTTTGTTTCTTATTTCAAAACCTTAACATAGCTTGTTTTTTATAATTATTATTTTATTACTCATTAAGTTATGAGAGCAAATAAATTTTTTTACATAAATATTAGCTAAGCTTCTTTAGAAAGGAAGAATAAAAGGACTTTTCATTGAAGTTCATTTATTTTGGGATATTTAATTAGAATTTTTTTCTGAATAATTGAATAATAAAATCGATTTCAGATAAATAATAAATTGTAATTGTCATGTTATAATATAATTTATATAATTTTTTACTACATTTTAATGTTTTTGTGTATGTGGTTATGGCTTTGCCTTTATATGCAATTAATTATCATTATAAAAGGAAATGGGAAATGTTTGTTATTGAAAACCAGAAAAAGAGATAAGGATAAATATAATTGTGACTGCAAAAACATAAGTAAACATCCACAAACCAAATACACATTTTGATCATAATAGTTTTACATATGTGGATGTATATCTTTTTTTTGTTTTTGTAAAAAACAAATTAACTAACTAGACAAAAATGCTACAATTAAATGATCAATTTTCAATCATCATCAATGGTAGTTTGCCATTACTTGCAACCATTTTAGCATAGTTTATTCCTGATCTTAATTTTAGACTATATAAATTTTAATAAACTTTGTCTTTATTATTATTATTTTCAGCCATTATTAATCCACTGCAGGATGAAGATCTCTACAAATTTAGTCCAGTTTTTATGATCTCTAGCCTTTTTTCCCCATATCACACAACATACTTACTTTATCCATTCATCTCACATGATCTATTTCTAGGTCTTTTACAATCTCTTGAGATTTAATTTAAAACTTCAACTGTCATTTTATTACCATCTCTTTTAACAATATATTCATCTCACCTCCATTTCACTCTCTTCATTCTTTCAATGATGTCAGTGATACTTGTTTGTTCTCTTGCCCACATATTTTAATTTAATTTCTTATTACTTTTAACATACATCTTTCTGTACTACATTGAGTTGTCTGAAATTTGTATTGCTCTTCTGATAAGTATTTGAGTTTCAGATCAATAAGTAAGAACTGCTCACATTTATTACAAACTTTTTTTTCCAAATATAGAGAAATAGTTCCTTTTAGGATTAAATATTCCATTCAATTTTAATTCTATGATTTTTTTATCCATTATATTTCCATCTATATTAATAATCTGATCAAGGATTTGTAGTTGTTAATTTTTTTTAAATTCATAATTATCAATCTTTATTTTCTTCTGAGAAAATTCATTGAACATTACTTTATTTTTTTTAACGCCTTATTTTTAATTCTACTTTCTTACTGTCATGTGATAACTCTTGTAACAATTCTTGAAACCTTGAAGCATTATTTGTAAAAACAACCGTATCAGCTATAAAATGTAGATAGCCGAGAGGAATCTGGTGAGAGGTGTGGGTTCGCGTCCCGGCAGATGCTATGACATATGAAAAATGTAGATAATTTAAATAATCTCAATTTCTTTTACTCTCTTAACGACACATTTTAAACTACAAAATATTTATTGTAAAACTGTTATAAAAAGTTTTAGAAATATGGAATCTTCCTGTCATATACCCTTCTCAAGGTTAATCTTCTTAATATCACCATATATTCTATCACTGTTATTGTGTTTTGATTAGCTCTGTGTTTGGTGATCTAAAGCTTTAATCATGGCAACTCATGCTTATTGATTTTTTCTATGACTTTTCTCAATACTTGGATATAATTCATTATGCTAAAACCACTTAAATGCTTCTTATTCTTTTAGTTGGTTATAATCTAAAGTTTATTATAGATTAATTTAATCATTTTAGTAAAGATTTTCTATAGAACTGATAGAAGGTTGGCAGGTCTGTAGTTTATAATATCTTCTTTACCATCTTTCTTAAGTATTAATATTACTACTACATTCTTCCAATTATCTGGTAAATATTTACCATTTAGACATTTGGTATATAACTTTGCCCAAAATTTTTCTATTTTTTTTTTGCACTTGCTTCTTTTAAAATATTAATATGAAGGAGTACCCCCCCCCCAAAAAAAAAAAAAAAACCCTGGAATTTTGTAATAAAAAATTGTGTAATTTATTTTTAGGTCTTATAAATGAAATCTTCTTCAAAATACTGTTTATTTGATGTAATGAACCACTCTAAATATATTTTCCATTTTTCAAAATAGTCCTGAAACTTTTGTAAAGTTATGCCTTTTAATGCCTTCATTGTTTTTCTCTTCACTTATTATTGGACAATATTACGAAGTATTCATTTAGTCTTTTAATTACTTCTCTATAAAAAAATTTATGGTAATAAAATTATAAGCATATTTTGTATTTTAAAATGTTATATTGTTACTAATAAAATAAATTTATACTTTTAAAAATTATTTCAATATATAATAACTAAATATTAAAATTAATATTTACTTTAATTTCCAGCAGAGTTTAGATTTAGAATAAGAGATTTTTGTTCAAATCCAAAAAATGTATTAATCCTCATAAACTGTGGAACCAGGGATTTTGGATTAATGGTAGTTTACCTATAATTAATTATGTGAATAAATAGGTGAAACAAATTTAAAACTAAATTCAAAATGATTGGAGTGAAATATCATGAACGTCAATTAACTGATGCTTATTTGCATATTCTGTCACTATGGTTTTGATTAAATAGAGCAAATGTATTTTCAGTAAACAGAATACACTGAATTAGATAGCAATATTTAAATAATAATGATTTTAATAGAACTGCTTTAAAACATATTTCTTAATTCGTCTTTTAATTTAAAAATACAATTTCTAGTTTAGTGGTAATATAATAGCTTATCAGAAATTTAAATGACATAATTGCTGTATATATAATACTTTTTTATTTATATAGTTTTTTAAAAAATTACTTAATTTAAGAAAGCTGCAATATAAAGATTTATTTCATAACATTTGCTCTGATTTTTATGACAACAAATAAATGAAAAAATATTTAAATTTTTGTTTATGTGTAGGTTGTAAAATACTATGGTAGAAAATATCCCTTTCACAATCTTAAAACTTTTCTGATAAAACTCTTACTAAAAATTCATTACTTATGACTGTTGTTTAAAAATTAAGTTTTTATAAAACATACGTACTTCCGGCAATTATAATTGTTTTCTCCTTTCTGTATAATTTTAATGGAATTATTTCAAATTATGAAACTACTCTCATTTATTATGTTTGATGTTAATAAAATGATGTCCGTTATAGCAAAAGTTAACTGTAAATATATGTTAAGATCTGAAAAACAAGTTTTTCACTTCAAAAGGTATCTTGGTAGATGACATTGTAAACAATCAAAATAAATAGAAAATATAAGAATATGATAATAGAACTAATGAAACATATTTTATTACTATAGGAAAATAAAAAGAATTGTGTCAATTCTGGGAGTGGTTGTAAGGCAGAGGGAGAAGTAGATGGGTTTACTGAGGTGTATATCAAACTGTCAAGCATATAGTTTATGCACAGTAATTTATAATTTAATGAAAGAAAAGCTATTTCCCATCTCATTATATCATTTAATTATTATTGGTGATAGTTTGTATTGCTTTTTGAGCTCTTAGTTAAAAATTATTATAGATATTCAAGATATTAAAGTTACTAATTTTATAACAAGAGATGTTTTATATTTTTGTTTACATTAATTAACACATTTCTGAAAGAAATAGTATTAATCATAAAATACATTTAGTAATTCTAAATTACAATCATTATAATTTGCAGATTCTTATTATAATTTTAATATACTTTATTTAGATAATATACTACAATAAATTGATTTAAAGATAAACAAGCTTTGGTAAAATGTCATTGACAATGAGAATCCTATGCTTGATCTTTAACTTATATCTCTCAATTTTAACATATTGAAAAGTGAGTACTTGAGTACTAAAGCTGCAATGTAGAGGAGATAGGAGGCCTTTTCACACCCACAATAAATGTGTAATGTCACAATGATGTCAAATTGAAAGAATATAATCCCTGAGAGTATACATGAAAATGTGTTTTTTTTTTAATCAATAAGATTTTTTTTTAATCACCGCGATATTTTTTTTTTTTTTTAATACTTTGACATTTTTAGTTATTTTTTGTATTTTTCTTCATTGCATATTCAAAAATGGTGAATATTTGGAAATTACAAAGTACTGAAATGGATACAGTGCTGTCAGTGAAAGTATGTCCGAATGGACATAACATGAGCGTGTACAAGAAGCAATGTTGTTGTAATGTCCGAGGTTGCAACACTAAAATTGGCATTTACAATAGGACATGGATATTTGATGGTCTATATAGGGAAACAGATGAATTAATAAAAGTGTAATAATTAATATGTATTTCTTTTTGTAGTTTTTGGTTTAATTTCTTTATTTAAAAAAATGATGTTTATTAGAAATTTTATGAAAATCCCAGCATACTTTACAATCATGTGGTTTCAAACCGGAGTGAAAATTTTTACTGCAGATCTTTTTTTTTTCCATGGTAATGGTAAATATAAAAAGTTTGGTTTTAATGCGTAAATTCCTTTTATATATTACATGGTAAGTGTCGAAGGAATATAGTTAATGTATTTTTATCCAAATTACTTAAAAATCAAAATCATTTACTGTTTGGTGTATATTTAAACTAACTATTTTTTGATTAATGGCATCATTATTATATTATCACATTTTATTATTTTATTTTAAATGTCATTCTTAAAATTTGTTAATTTTTAAAAGTTGTTTATTAAGGTCGTACAAGTCGCATTTATTTTAAATGCCATTCTTAAAAGGTTTTTGTTAATGTTGTAAGTTTTATTATTTTTTTTACTTTTACTTATTTCTAGTCCTGCAACACGGAGCATGCATTGACCTACTGCACCTGTTGACATTCATATCAATCTCCCAATGACTTTGTAATTTTTGCCAAAATATCATGTACAAGATCTGTGTACATGGGGTTTTTTTTGCAAGTCATGTACAAAATCCATATACACATTATTTTGGTCAGATCACAAGATTACAAAGTTATCAGTGGATTGATATGAATGTGAACAGGTGCAATAAATCTAATACATGCTCCATGTTGCAGCTTTCATAATCAAGTACTGAAGTGTTTTATAAAATGATAAAATCATATGTTTAAATATATATTAGAATTTTTTTAAAAAAAAAAATGACAATATTGATTAATGAAATAAAATATGTGAGAAATAAAAACAATATATAAAATAGAAGGATTACAACAAAAAAAGTTTGATTGAATATATATTTTAGTAGAATAAAATACTTTAATTGCTAAAAGCAGCTATTGAAACAAATAATAGTAAATTAGAAGAAAAAAGAATATATTTAAAAAAAAAAATGTCAGAAAAATAATTAATAACATTCCATGATATAAAAATGTGTAGAGGAGGTAAATGCAAATAAAATTTATGAAAGAATAAAGTAATAAAATGTATAGATAAGATGAAAGCTGTGAAAGTGTAGGTTATTAATGAAATTTTAGTTGAATTGTGTAAGGGTGGTGGAAATGGAATTAATTAAATTATTTGTTGTTTATAATATAATTTATGTCATAAGGATGATGTTTAGAATACTTTTTAGAGCAATGATTCTCAGCAAATGATGTACTTACATCAATGTTTTATAAAATGTCCTTTTAAATGCTACAATTAAAAGATATAGATCTTTGATTGTGTGTAATACAAAAACTGCATTTGCCTTTTGCATTAATTGACTTGAATACTGTGATGAATAAGTATATGCACAACTTAAGTCAGCAACATATAAAATTAATAAAATACATGATAAACAATTGTAAATAGTTATCATTTACAAAAATATATTAAATGCTAGTTGAGAATGATGAGTCATCTTTTTGGTAATGAATAGTATCTGCATTTCTTAATAAAACAGTTGGCAATTCAATTGTTGTTTATGATTTAAATTGTTCTATTTAAACTCTTTTTATATCAATGCCATTGTGATTAATTTTAGGGCACGTTTATTGGCATGATTGTTCATTTAAAGGGATTCAGAAAATATATGCTCTTAGTTTATCATTATTTTCAACCATTAATCTATTGCAGGATGAAGGTCTCCCCAAGTTGAATCCATCTTCTCTGCTCTCTAGCTTCTCTTTTCCATATCACCCAAGCATACTTCCTTATTTCATCCATCCATCTTATATGTGGTATTTTTCTAGGCCTTTTATAATCTCTTGGAATCCAGTTTAAGATTTCAACTATTCATCTATTATCATTTCTTCTAGAAATATGTCCAGCCCAACTCCACTTCGGTCTCTTAATTCTTTTAGTGATATCAATTACACCTGTTGGTTCTCTCACCTGTTTATTTCATTTTCAGTCTCTATTTGTTATTCCTAACATACACTTATCCATACTTCATTGCACTTTTGTTAAGTGTCTAAATCTGATCCATAAATAACTGATAAAACACATTTATGAAAGATCTTCCTTTTCAAACACATAGACATATGTCCTTTTAATATTAAGTTATTTCAACCACATTTAATTCTGTGATTAATTTCATTCATTATATTTCCATATGTAAATAATAATTTGACCATTGTATTTGTAGTTGTTAACTTCTTCTAATTCATTATTCTCAATCTTTATTTCCATTTTTTAAGAAAATGCATTGAACATTATCTTAATCTTTTTAACATTTACTTTTAATCCTACTTTCTTACTTTCATCTGATAACTCTTGCTACATTTCTTGAAAGCTCTACAGCATTATTTTCAAAAACAACTACATCATCTGCAAAATTTAGATGATTTAAATAATCTCCATTTACTTTTACTTCCTAAATACTTTTTTGCAAAACTGCTGTAAAAAGTTTTGGAAATATGGAGTCACATTGTTGTACATTCTTCTCAATGTTAATCTTCCTAGTATCATTAGGTAATCTAATTGTTGCTGTTGCATTTTTATAAATATTCTTCAAAATATGATAATATTCTGGGTCTATACTTTGGCAATCTAATGCTTTAATCACTGAAACAATGAAAATGCCTTTTCATGATCTACAAATCCAAAGCATAATAGGCAACTCATATTTATTGGTCCTTTCTATAATTTCTTTCTGTGCTAAAACCACTTTCAAATCCAGCTTGTTCTTTTGGTTGGTTAAAATCCAAAGTGTGTAGATGAACTGTAATTATTTTGGTAAAAATTCTTTAGAAAACTGATAAAAGACTGATAGATCTGTAATTTCAAATATCTTGTTTATCACCTTTTTTAAATATTAATATTAGTATTGCATTTTTCCAATTATCATTTAGACATTTGATACATAATTGTGCCAAAAAAAATTATATATTTTCACCTGCTTCTTTTAAGATATCTACTGTAATTCTATCATTATCTGGGGCTTTCTCAGGAGGTACTTTCCCTTCTTCATTAATGCTGTATAATTCTTGATAAAACTCTTCTACACATTTCATGGTGTCATCTTTCTTTTTAATAATGGTTCCTTTTTTTTTCTTATTGCAGAAATAAGTTTCCTACCAATACCAAGATGTTTTATACTCTTGATTCTTTTACTCTCTTCTATAGCTTTTCTTGCTAGTTCACAATTATATTTTCTTATATCATTATCAACTCTTTTTCACACCACTTTACAAAATTCTAGATATTCAATCATTTTTAATGCATCATTTTTATATTCATTCTTTTCTTCATAAATTGTCTTGTCTCAGCAGAAATTTTACTGGTCAATTGCTGCTTTTTTGTACCAGCTATCTTTATTGTAGTTTTTAAAAGTGTATCAATTATCTTCCTATTGAGTTTGTTCAAATTTGAATTATGTTCAAAATCTGTTAATATTTGAAAACAATTTGCAAGTTCTAATTTAGATTCATTGGAATGTTTTGGAAGATTAGGAATATCAATTGTGAATATTGTTTTTCTTAATATTTTTTTCGCTCTTGTTTTACATATCAATTTTACTAATCAATGATTATTTTCTGTGTTGAATTTATTAAGAACATTATAATCTTGAAATATTTTCTGTTAGTCAAAATATAATCCAATTCTGCTGTACCCTTGTCCATTTGCATTAACATTTTTTTCAAAAAAAAAGGAAATAATAATATAATTTTTTTCTTTTTCTGCAAACTCCACAAGTTTATGTTTTCTCTCATTTCTATTATCATATCCAAATTTATCTGCAGCACTTTCATCTTTTAATTATTTACCAATTCTAGCATTAAAGTCTCCCATGACAATTTTAAAATGTTTGTTTGATCAAAAGCTTTTTGTACATCCATATAAAAATTCTCTTCATCTTTATCACAATGAGAACTGGTTAGGGCATAAACCTGAATTATGGGGCAAAAACCTGAATTATCTACATTCAATATCTACTATTAAGTTGACTAGCTAATCTTGACACTGTCCAATACACCATCAATCTCCACAATCTTGTTCTTTCACTTTTTATTTATAATGAATCCTACTTAACTAACATTTCTTCCTTTATAATACAGCATATGTCCATTTTTTAAATCTGTTGTCTCTTTATTTTTTCTTCTAACTTCACAAAGTCCAATAATGTCTTATTTAATATGAGATAGTTCTTCGAAATTTCAATTCTTGCAATCTTTTTTCACTTAAGTATCTAAATAAAAGGTTGTCATCAAATGGCAGCCTGGGTCCACAGTCAGGAGATTCTTAGCACAGTCCACCTTTGGCCACCAACCATGGCCTTGGCTGACAACTTTACATCACCTGGGAATAAGGTCTGTGATTTATTTTTGTCTGTCATGATTGTAAATATCTATTAGAAGAGAGAAAAAAAATTATTTACACACACATTCATTCTGCCTTCAAGAAAATTCAATTGATATTTCAGTTAAGAGCTATCAGCCAACTGAGAAGAAAAACCATGGTGTTTTTTTGATTTTAAACTCAGAGGAATTCACCAGGCTGGCTAATGCATGTTGGTGAGCAACTTATTGATGTTTTTTTACTGCATGAATAATCACATATTAATAGCAGCTGCAACAACAAGAAATTTGCCCTGCTCAGTTCCTTTAAGGCCTACAAGAGGAAATATAGAGTCTCCTTTCAGTTTGTTGCTTCTACAGCATCTGAGTTTATACATACTCTTATATATATATATATATAGTAACCTTATGAAATAGAGAGAGAGAGATAAGAAGAAAATAGAATAAAGAAGAGATAATGATAAAGATAAATGATGAAAATGAAATGAGAGCAGCCAATTGTAACCTAATAAAATAGAGAGAGAGATAATAAGAAAATAAAATAAAAGAGGAAGAGAATAAAGGGAGAAAATTATAAAATGGAAGTAAAATATAACCTACTAGAATAAGAGAGGATGTGAGAAAGAGAAAGAGAGAAAAAGAGATAATGCTAATAAAGAAATGAGAGAGTGAGAGAAAAGAAAGAGAAAGATATGAAAGAGAGATATAAGAAGAAGATAGAATAAAGGAGAGAGAAATAAAATGAGATGATAGAAAGAAATGAAAGAAATGACATGAAAAGAAATGGAATAAAATTGAATTGAAATGAAATAAAATATAAATATGAGACTCTAAATGATTCGGCTCAGTGGGGTTACAATAAATTTAAAGAAAAGAGATGATGATCCAGAGATGTATAATCAAATAAAGCTCAAATCCAACACTGCTGAACTATACCAACTACAGTATATTAATAATAATCTAATACTAAACCATACCAAAGATTATCTAAATCACTACTCAATGCTTATCAGATTAGTCTTACCAATAAATCATACACTCTCTGAATAAGACCTATGATGCTTTACTTTATAAGATTATCTCACAGAATTATGTTTACTAAAACAACAAGAGTAAATAACCTCAGGGATTTTAAAATTAACACTCTTGTATAAAATTAAAGTTTAAGTTAAGTTGCCTAATAAAGAATTACTGTGATTAATAAATAAATGACATCTTAGCTGACCATAAAATAATTATAATATGTTCAATCTTAAAATAATAAACAAAACAAATATTAATTCATAAAATTTAATGAATCAATTTTAAATTTAACTAATAATGGCCTATTATCTAAGATATTATTTGAGCAAAGAAAAGAGCAAGGGTACTTTTAATGCCTTTCCATACTCATAGACAACCACTAAAGACCTCAAATGCAAATGGATAAGAATTCTTTAAATATATAAGATTTAAGATGATGATAGATGATGTGCAGTGAATATAAGATAATATGCAGCTTTTAAAATAATATTAATTAAAATATTCTTCTGAAGTACTAATATTGTTAATCTGATATTGCATAATCTTTAATCTGAAATATATACTGATAATTTAAAAAAAAAAAAAAACTTTTAACTAAGTATTTAATTATGCATCTGCTATAATGCAATTATCTGCATTTATGATTCAATATGAGAATCATTTACTTTAACATAGCTTTTTAGTTTTTAAGACAATATCAACTATATTTAATTAACTTAGAGTATCCTTGTGAATGTCTGAATTTAAGATTCAATAACTTTTATATTTTAAGATTTTGTGAACTTGGAACCCAAGATAGTAATATATTCTCATATAAAAGCAAAACAAACAAAACAAAACTTTTGAAATAATAATAATATGGTTTATTAAGAACAATAAGAAATTCTTACAAATTTAATGGGCTACAATCATTGCCAATATCACACTGAGATTTACTATAAGTATTTTGACTTTTAATAATTTCCTTTAATTTACATTAGTATACTTAATAACAGGTTAAGGCTATTCAATTTCCATCTCTTTTAATAATTAGAGATTTTACAATCTTTAACTTTAATTATAATGTCTGTATTTAATAAGCACATTATAATTTTTTTTTAAAATTAAAATATTTCAAAACATTATGGTATTATCTAATAATCAGAATTACACACAAAAACTAGGTTTATATTTGAACCTCTAACTTAATTTTATAATCCTAAACTTAACAAATGCTAAGTTGGAAAAGCATATATTTTGAGAACTACAACTATTTATACTAATATAACTAATATTAAATTAATGATATATTTTTAAATTAGACTAAGCTAATCTTAAAATAAAATTATGTTAAGTGTATGGGACATTCATTCATCAGAGATCAAATTATACTTTTTTAAATAAATTTAGTCCACATAAAATTATTCCCTCAATGTTTTAAAATTAATAATGTAACAGACTTACAAATCCAGCGGCGAATCTCTGGATACAAATATTAAATTAATATGTGTGAATTGCCACTTATACCATATGCATATTTAATATACTTTAAAATAAATATAACTTATTGTTGGTTAGCTTGTGCGATAAAATTATCATAGCACAATTCAAACATTGATATACCTATGACCCTTAAATTAACTACAACTACCTGAAGAAATACATTTCCTCAAACAAGCATATCTTGTCATCACAAATCTAAAACAAATGCAACATCACCTACTATGGTGGAATTAACATTAAGTCATCATGAATGATAGGCAAAAAATATGAAAAATACTAAGCTCCTCAGAGCTGGAAAAGAATGTGGTGGCTTCCAAAAATACCTAACTTCGAGGCAAAACAAAGATGTCTGGTATTCATCTTCAGTACATCTGGGAACAGGAACACCCACCAGAAAAGCATAATCCTCTTTCATGGGATTTTCAATGCTTATAAATGTGATTATCATCACTGAAAAATACAATATAATAACCCTCTTTTTGGGAATACGCACTATCAAATCATGGAAATACAATACAATAAGGATGGAGGATTTCATCTTGACTCCATAAGGCATATTCAAAAATTATAAACTAAGCCTAACTCTTGAGGCTAACAAATTCTAACTAATAGCAAGATATATACTTCACTTAAACTAACTAAGTTATTTCCAAGAAGTTTATAAAATACCAAACGTATATCCAATATTCGAACCAACAAAGCAAATTATGTGTCAACTGACTACTGTAGAAAATACTTTAAACTTAAATGCATATAAAATTCTAGGCAGGGCACAATGCACACATAACAAAATATTAAATGCTAAAAATATAGTAACTAGTGGACTTTTGAAATGGTAAATTAAATGCAAGAATATTTACTTCTTGATGAATATAAAATATTTGTAATTATTCTTAATATAACATTCATAAAACAAATGAATGGATATTCTCTGATAAACTTCTTTAGTAAATTTAAAATAAAAATTGAGTAAACATCCCATTTATATAAAAATAAGACTGTGATATTTAAATCTCTATAAATAAAAATTATTAAATAGAAATTAGCTAGTGTTATGCTTGATAAATAAACTAAATCTACTTAAGAATGGCAAGAAACATTTGCTCATTCAAATAAACCTATTTCATTTTAAAATTATAACCCTAGTTTACCTGTATATTTATGCAAAAAGTGTTACATAAAAATTTAATAGCATAAATATTTTTATGGTTTCATTCTTTTTTAACCAATAAAACAAACAATAAAAAAAAATAATACATTAACTTAAGTTCATATTTCGGCTCCGTGATGATTTTTCCATTTCATAATGTGTAGACAATTTATCCAGGTTTAGATATTTATTTAAATTCGAAGCTTCAACTAATACATTTATATACATGGCAATTATTTCCAAACAAAAATGTTCAGTAGTTCTTTATATAAACACGTTCACTTTCTTTTATCTTTAAAGATAATTTTAAATATTAAAATAATAAAACATCGTAAGCATAAACATAAGTTGGCACTGGAAAATAAATTATTCAACTGAGTAGCATAAGTATAATAAGCATAAGTATAAGTAAAATAAGCCGGCATTGAAAATAATAAATTCTTCAGCTGAGTACATGTTTTTTTTATATATTTATAATCCTAGGTTCAAACATGGAATAATTATAATATATCTATTTAGTTAACTTTCACTGTTCTTCTTTAGATAAATGCATTTTTTTAAAATAGAGCTCTTTTTAAAACGTTTCTTAATATTTAAAAATGTATTTCTTTTTTTTAAACAAATTTCCTTTTATTTATTTTTAAAACATAAGAGTAGACTTTGTTTATAATTAAGGATGCTCCTAGGTTTATGTGCTAAGATCAACGGTCATAAAATTACTTATAAGTACTAGCAATTATAACCAAACATTATGCATTTGATAGAGACAAGTTCATTAATAATATTTTTTAAATTCTTTTAAAATTTTACTTCCAAACAAATTCTTTTCATACTATTGGCATAAACGAGAATTAGTATTTTAAAATACATATTTTCTTTTTAAATATTATTCTTTTAAGAACATATTTACATGTATATAGCATGTATTAAGTAATAAAGTATTAAATTTAATGTCACTTCTAATTTATAAAGATGCTAACACATTTCCATTTTAATATTTTAAAATGTTTGAATGTCTTTTTTTTTTTTAAATTTCTTCTTCACGTATATTTTTAATTTAATAGGAGGTATACTATAGTTTAATGCAATAAAGTCTTTAGCCATAACAATACTTAATAATTTAAGTTTTACTTCTAAATAAAGAAAAATGAATAGATAAAAAATAAATGAAATATGAGACACTGTATTTTTTTCTGCAAACATTTTACCATAAATTTTAATGCCTCAACTGGAATGAAAAACTGTCAGGAAAAACGGATTACCTTTTCTTCTCAGCCCACTGTCATTACTGGACGATTTAAAATAATGGTTTTAAAAACATACTTTTATTTTTAGAAAATATAAAGTTTTAAAAATTTACTTTTGTTAAAGAACTTTTAATATTCAGCCACAGGTAGAATTAAAAACAGATCAGCAACTGAATAACCCTTTAGACCTTCCATTTATTTCACAATTTTTCACACACACCCCATAGTTTATTTAAAAACCAATAAAAACTATTTTTTATTAAATTTAAATATTCCAACAAACTAGCTGTAGAATCGATCTAATGATGTAATCAATATAATTTTCTTATACCACGTGACCTTCAGCTGTAAAATCAAAATTTTATTATTAACAAATATTGTGCAATAATTTGTTTTTTAAATATTTTATTCAACCCATAGTAATAAACATAAAATTTAAAGTTATACCCCTTATTAAAACCCATAAATATTTCATTGAAATAATTATATCCACACATTTGTTTTATTTATTTATTTTAAACAATATTGAAATTAAATTATTTCTTTATTTTTATTTTTATATTATCCTTGCAGGCCTAAACATATTCTCACATACGAATGCAAGCTAATTGTTTAAAAGTTATTTTTAAAATTACAACAATAGAATGTTAATGAATATTTAATCTAAATAATTTTTATAACTGGAATGTTAAGCTACAAAAACTAACAACAAATATTTTTTTTTTTTTCAATAAAAACTTACATATCATTTTTTTAAATTTATTACTTACTTATTCCAACTTAATAATAATATCTTATTATTATTATTTAAACATTAGAATAGATTATAGGATAGTTATTTTAGAATACATTTAATATTACTTACAAATTGACAACTATTTCTGATATCTTTCTTTTTTTTTTAGAATTAAAATTATTATTTAGCATTTCTTACCAACCTAACTCATATATCTCTTTCAAATATTTAGACATAATTCCATAATACAATAATGATTACAATCAATTCAAGATTATCCTATTTTAGTCATTAACTAATTTAATTTTCATTTTTATCATTATTATTTTTTTAAAAATCAGACAATTTCAAACCAAAAGGTTAAGTTAAGATAACCTTTGGCTCCTTTTGGAATAAGTGAAACTTCAGTTAGGTACAATATATATATATATATATTGTTTATTGAACCTGCATTCTTCTTATACTTACGATTTCTAAAACTGTTAGCTGTTGAGTCATGAATATGAAAATGTTTATAAATACTGAACTTAATATTATATTGATGAAATACAAGACTAATTGATAGTATGTTGAATGATAAATTGATAGCAAGTAGTTTATATGATAACTTGTTGTATTTTAAATACAAGTATAGTATATATATATTTAAGCTAGATATAATTAGAGAGGATTTGAATCCAGAGTTTCAAGCTTCCTTCAAATCATCCATTCCATATTATACACTGATATACATGACCACATAATGTGAAAATGCTGAAGGATCTCCAATATATGTATTTCATGCTGAATCAGCACTCATCAATTCATATACAGATCATCACCCCCCCCACATATATATATAAAACCAATGCTCAGTTTATATTAAGATAGAAAGTCTTCAATCTTTAATGGAAGGTTTCAATTTTCTCACTCTCCAACTCTTCAGCCATTCATATCATTGAAAATCTTATGAAAAGCCCTTGTTTGCCAATTTTTTTAATATCCATGTTGACTGTAAGACAGTCTGCTTCCTCATATGTAAGATAAGAGAGATGAGTAGAATATAGGCTGAATCTGTAATATTTTAAATACAAGTATAGTATCTACATATACTTAAAACTAGATGGAGTGGATGACCGAAGGGATCTTGAAAGTCTGGGTCCAAATCCCTCTAATTATATCTAGCTTAAGTATATATACTACTCATATTTAAAATATGACAGATTCATCCTGAAATCTGCTCATCCCTCTTCAGTAAGTCCTATATATGAGGGATCAACTTACCGTCAACATGGATATGACAACAACATTAGCCAGCAAGGGCTTTGAACAGAGATTGGAAAAGATTGAAACCTATCCATTAAAGTTTGAAGATTCACTATCTTAATATAATCTGAGCACTGATTATATATATATATGTTGAGATGATGATCCACTGATGAGGGCTGATTCAACATGTAACATGGATATTGGAGATCATGTATGTGGTCATGTGAATCAATTGTATGAGATGGGGTGAATGACTGAAGGGAGCTTGAAAATCTGGATTCAAATCCTCTCCAATTGGTGATGGAAATAGTAACCTAGTTGTTAGAATTAAAATTAATAATTCAGTAAGCTTTTAATAAAGATAGCAGCTTCATTTAAAGCAACTCACTGCTTTGATTGGTTAGGAAAAAACAAAAGAATATTGAAAATTTTAAAGATGTGAATTTGGATAAGACTGAAATGATAATCATTTTTTCCAGCAATTCGTTGCTGATTTTAATCTTCCATTTCAATTTAATTATTTCCTGTGGAATTGCACATTGAATATGAATTTTATTAATGTATTTAGAGTTGAATAATTTTGAATAAAGTTAAAAGAATCTGCTAAAGGTAATATGAAAAAAATTAAATAAACAAACAAGTTTTTGGGTGTTCTTAAGAAAAAATAATTATGTTTCCAAAAAGAATAGAACAGGGGATAAAAAGATGTGGAAATGTTTAGACTGATTACAGGATTATTATTATCATCATCATCATCAGATAATGATGATGGCGAGGAAAATGAATTTAACATTAGGAAGATATATTAATGGAGAATCTATGTATATATATCCTCAATTTTTCATAAGTATACACACATATATGTATATTGTATGCTTAAAACTCAAGCCATTAATTAAAATGCATTTTGTATTTCTACGTAATATTATGTAAGTTTTTTTTTTTTAATAATATCTCTTACATAAGTATTGCTATTCAAAAAATAATAAATGAGATTATCTGAAGTTAATTAAAAACTATCTTTGAATTTATCCTGATCATGGAAAATACTGATTTTAATTATTAATTGTAATAGATTTTTATAAAAATGTACATATTTAAGAAATTTTAATATACACGCGCACACGTGCTTATATAAATAAATATGCCAATTTATCTTTTTATGTAATTTTATCATAACAAAGCATCTATAATAAATTTATTGTTTTTTCTTTATAAATGTAGCACATAAGATTTTTTTTTTAATAATTGAGTAATTGATATCTTATATCAAACATGTATTTTTATAAATTCCAGAACTAAAGATTCCCGAATAACATTCTCTATTGATTAAAGTAAAAAATCTATTTGGTCAATTATTAAAAGAAGCTGCTTGGCTACTTAAATATCAATAAGCTTCTGAATAATTGACCAATGCCAGATTCGGAGTTTCAAGTCCTCGGATCAATTTCAGTTCTGACACTTCGGGCTCTCGAATATCTTATGAACTTCCCAGCAATAGTCATTTGATTATTTATTTATAATTGATCGTTCATCTATTTGTATTGATGTAATAAGCTCCTTAATTGTTCAGTGACCTTCATTTGTCTTCAGAAAACTTGACATACGTGCAATTTTACATTCACATGTACATATAACTTTGCTAATTGTTTACACAGTAAGCTTTAGACTCACATTATAGTTGACCAGCATCGATAGTAAATTTTCATTGGTTGTACTCTTTTAGCATTTTACTGTTGTAGCCTTTATTTAAAAGTTAAGTCGTAAATTTTAATGAGCTAGTGAAACATTAAGCCAAATTTTCGTTGTTTTTTTTTAATAGCAGAGTATGCTTAATGCTTTTATTGTTTTCTGTGATTTAATTAAAGGTGAGAGAGGCTTTTCTACATTAAATCAGTAAGTGGCATAGAGATGGTTAAACAAAAGGGTGTGCTGCTAAAACAGCAATATGTAAGCTAGAGTCATGTGATAGTCATGTGATATTATTTTTCAAAATGATACAAGATCCCACTTATTACTTTAGCTGCAATTTTAAATAATCTAAAAATTGACAGTCACAAATTATAAATAAAATTCGCAAAATGTTAAGAGAAAAAAAATAATAATATTTTTAAAATTTTGTTTACTTTTATTAATAAATATTTTTTTGTTTATCAATAACTGCCATGAATTTAGATTTACATTGAAAAAAAAAATACTAGTAATGAAATTATCATTTGCAGTTAATTTAGTTGAATAAGTAGTGAGAATGGTTGACTTAAAAACTAAAGGGCTTGAATTAGTTATGTTTTGAGGAAAGAAAAAGAAGAAAATCTTGAGATAACTATTGAGTAAATCTGTTATGCCAGCACAATCAATTGTACAATTATTTTTTATGTGACTAAAATAAAGCAAAATTCTAGTTATTCATTGGAATTTGAAGGATAAAAAAATTATCATAGACAACTATATAATTATTGTTTAATTAAAACATACTAATATATATAATTACTAAATGATTAACATTTTCTCTTACAATTATCTTTTCAATTCATAGGTTTTATACATTAATAAATCTCTGAAGATCTGTACAACAACAATCTTGACCCTAATTTGCTTTCTGGATGTTGTCCTTGGTATCAATGGGACTAATCCTTACATGAATACCAAATAAACATGACTTTTTTTATTTATTATTTTCATTAGATAATGTCTTCTAAATGTCATCAAAAACAGATAATTAGAAATTAATATGAAGATTTGAAAAATACTGGTACCTAGTGTTCTTCTATCACTTAAGCTGACAATAGATGGATCTGGAGTAAAGTAGATAGAGTCTGTTACTGTTCCTAATTCATCAACATGAAAAATTAAATAAAAATGCTATTGTGTAATGATTAGTCATCCAAGTCTATTAATATATTCAATTATTTGCTGATTTAAAAACTTATCTCAACCAAAGAATATATACTATATCATACATTCTGAAGGTTTTTTTTATCATGACTAAGAAACATAATGTTATGCTTATAATTTATAATAATTTATGTTGAAATTAATCTCATTGCTATGATAATACATATTGAGGAAAATAAATTAAGTTTAAATGAAAAAATTAAAATTTCATAAAAATAGAATTAAAAATAAACATCTTAATTCAGTCTTTATATCATAAGTGTGATATGAGTTATGGAAAATGGTTTGATCAGACAAAGCTTATTTGTTTTGAGATTAATGAGATGAGAAGAAGAGTTAAAAAGACACTTTTAATTAATAAGTATGATTCTGAGGCTATCAATCAGATGAAATTTTTTTAAAACAAAAAACATAAGTGAAAGGTAGAATTAGACTGTGGATAATTTTTAAAAGAATTTAAGAATGTATGTTATTTTATATATACTCTTAAAAAATATTTGGATTTGGTTGAATCTATGGTCATATGTTAAGTTTTAAATAGTTTGAAAAAATATTGTTAATGTTAATTTTTATTTTATATATAAATAAATATACATTTCAATTACAGAACAAATTAATTTTAAATTTTACATATATATTATCTTAGTTACATTGAACATGAATCAAACAGCAATACTTATTTTTTTATTTGTTTAGTGAATCCATGTTGTTAATAATTTATGATAATTTATTTAAAATATCAAATATAATGTTAATGAGAAGTTTTTCTTAGGAAATATGTATTTAATTTGTATTTTGTGATTTAAATGTCAACTCTAAATAAATAAATTGTTAGTTGTGCAAATAGTTAATATTTAATAATCAATAAATTAAACGGTAATGGATATCAGTCAAGAAATTTACTCAGGGTACCAAGAATTCTAGCAGTAGCATACAGGTTGATTATTTTACATATAAATAAATTTTGTTTTTAACCTTCTTTTACAATCCAAAACATTGTTAATGTGTTGTGTCTAATGTTTTTGCGCACATAGACAGCAAATTAATTTAAGAATTAGCTTAAAAAAATTAAGCATTTTCTGGAAAATTAATTATAACAAAAAAAATTTCATTAACAATCTCTATTTCCTCTTTTTTAATCTATTTTTTCTCAAAACTTTTTCATATTGCAATACAGTGAAGATTTGAAGTATGCTATATTTTGTTACAAGTCCCTCCCTCTTGTGTACAATGCATATAGCATATAATAGTTCATATGTTTTGTTGACAAGCCTTAATTATAATATAATAGATATTGTTAGTTGTGCTGTAAGTGTATGGTACAGTACTTTTCAACATGCATATATAAATTAAGAATATAATATAAACAACTTTTTTAGAAAATGTTATTAATAAATTGAGAAAGCACATTTACATATATATATATTACAGTACCCTGTATGTGCCTATTCAATCATTTACATTTATGTTTCATCATAATTAAATATCTGTTCCAGACATTATTTTCCTTAAAAAAATATTTTAAATTTTAACAAAAACATAGGGGCAGCTTCATTATTGACAAATACAACTTCACTAGTGAGATGATTAGGTGTCTCATGGCACATAACATAGTAATATATGTGCATATATATATATAATGTTAAAAGGAAAAGTAGAATTAAACACAGACAAAAAATTTTAGTAAATATATTTTATATTGTACTGAAATAACAGTTATGGATTAAATAATTTTGAATTTTTAAAAAAATATATTATAAATTAAACATTTAAAAAGGTCTAATTAATATTTTATTAATTCTGATTTTGAAATTACTGGTAATTATAGAACTCCACTATCTATTTTGATTAGATTGTTTTCTAATTAAAGTTGTATAACATATTTTGATAAAAAAAATCCTACAAAGTTGTTTTTGAAAGGATTAAGATAAATTGATAAGTCATTAATTTTTTTCAATTAAGATAAAGAAAACTTACTTTTAATTATTGTTTTTTTTAAATTCCACGCTGACTATAAAAATTTTGGAAAAAAAAGATTAAGGGAAGTTTTAGAGTTTTGACAGTAGTAGAGTTTTTTTAGTTTTTACAGATTGTGACAGCATGAAGACTATGAAGTTATAGATAAAGGCAAAATACAATATATCCAACCATTGGTAGTTCACAATGGTAGAGTTTTGATTCACATAGAGGCCAAGGCCAGATTTTCTGCAGATCATTAGCCTGATTTTTTGTGTAGTAGACAGTATATCTTAAGTCTGTCAAATTCTAGACTAAATGGAGTTAATTGCATGTCAAAGTGTTACCTGGATCATAATGACAAGAAGTCAGTCTACTTTTTTAAAAGGGAACAGCTTACCTCTTAGAGAGTTCACCAGCTTGCTGAAGAATTAGTTTATACATATTCTGTTTTATTTATATGCAGAGGAGCACAGGTAAAGGTACTTCATCATATATATATAAAGTACAGCTGGTTAGTAGTGTTATATATATATTGGGAATGATATTATTTTAAATAATTTTTAGTAGGATGTGTTTCTAGTATATTGAAAAAAAGGAAACTCCAAAAATCTTTCTAAATTAGAGAACAAAAGAATTTGTTGAAGTATTTAAAGACATTTACACTTAATTAGGAGTAACTTGTTATAAAAGAAAAAGAAATCTTTTGTGAAGGACTGTCAAAAAAGTAATATATTTTTTTAAAAAGTAAAAAGAAAAACCTTTTTGGACCATTAGAAATGATGAATTAATAACTTTGATTCATGCTATTTTTTTCTTATATGCACACATACATGTGAATTTTATTTATATTTTCAACATGTAATTAATTGTGAAATAATATATTTTTAATAAGTTTATTATTTTGACAAATTCAAATATCATGTGATATAAACATCAGTGTGTGTACACATTTCCAGAGGTACTTACATGTCTATGAAAACAGTTATTATTTATGTATTATTAAAATGTGATAGCTTTTTTTTTATTATTATATGACAAATCCCATATGTTATAGCACATCTGTATGCTTATATAGGTGCTTGTCAGGTTAGATATATATATGTTAAAATTAATTATATTTTTATTATTAGTTTATGACAATTTAAATGTTTTTAAATTATTATACTGCATATATAGGTGCTTATATTTAGATGTGTTATAAGGTATTTGTAAATCACAATGTATTAATCAATCAGAATGACAAATTTATATTTATGGCATACTCAGTAGATCTTAATTTCATTTTATTATATTCGATTAATAAATTTATATTTCATTGTTAAAGTTATTCCAGTGAATTTATTCAATCTGAAATAGTTTGGGAATATTATATATGTTTGTATTATATCTCTTGGTTACAGTAATAATTATAGAGCTTTTGCTCTCTGACCTGGATTCATGCATAATGGTCTGATATATAAAAAAGGTTTATATTTAGTGTTATAGATATTCAGATGGTGATAATTGCTGGATGGCACAAAGGGAATATCCTTTAAAGTCCATGCATTACATTTTATTTTAATTATTTCTTTAGAAATTAAGTTTATTGTTGGCCAGTACATTAATGGCATTAAGTAACAAGAGCATTGATGATGATTAGCATGTTTTAGTATCCCAGCATTATTTTTGTTATTGTTATATATTCTATAGGATTAGCACTTAAATTTGGGCATCTAAATTAATGTTTATAATTTGTACCAAGCTGGCAAGGGCTAAAATAATTAACCTGGTCTATATTAGACCCATTTCAAATCCAGCCAGAAGATTGTCTATTGACTAATTTTTATTGCTGATCATTCATGATAAATGATTATTGCTTTTGTGTAATGCTGGGTGAACTTATAATTATTAGTTCTATGTTGATTTCTTCTGCATCATGCTCTTCATATTCATTATTATTTGTATTTAATTTAATATTTAAATTTTGTAATAACTGGGGTTGATGAGGTGTTACTTTTCTGTAATGCTGATGACTTTATAGTGTTTTTTCGGATATCTCATGGTCCTCATATTCATCATAACATGCTAATTCCTCATTATATTATTTGTAAATTTAAATTTAGATTAGTTCATTAACTGGGATTGATGATGGTGAGTTCCATCACCACAGATTCACTCTGTAACAGTTTCAGAATTTATATAACAATCCTATATTTGCAGTGAATAGCTTGGAATTGTATGGCAGATTCTCAGCTAAATTCTTCACAGATCCATAAAACTTTCTGATGCAATGCAAGATCATCAATTGGAACATTTTTATGGTTTATATCATTTATACGTAGATTTAAGGCTTTTTACATTTTAAGCAAAAAATTATCTTTTACTTTAGTTACAGCTTTATCTGTTCCAGGGGCACAAGTAGCAATTGTATGAATCTGCCTTTGTCTTCTTATAATTTCTCTGATCAATGACTAATACTTGTTATTTTTCCTTATTAAATCAATTTTTTTTATCAATTAATGAAAGTACTTATAACTTTAAATAGTCAAATAAGTCATACATCACATGATCCCGTTCTCTTAAGCTTGTAAGATATAAACAATGAGCATTGCCAATTGCTCAACAAGCTTTGTGGTAAATGTGTAGCCAGAGAAAGCATTTAAAATATTTCTGTCAGGAAACCCCCCCCCCCGAAACCTCTGACTATGGTTTCATGTTTTGGCATTCCTCAGAGAGTTCATAGGGTGGGTTCAGACACTAGATCTAAAAATACCAACCCAAAGCCATCATTTATCTAAAAGTTATCTATTGAGTAGAAAATCTGAAATATTTAGACACCTACATGTCTTCAAACCCAGCTATCCAACTCAAATAGCTATATGGGGCTGAGAGATCTTCAGTCAAACCAAATAATCAAATAAAAATAGTCATAGATCACAAGACCCTATTCTCTTAAGCTTGTAAGATATAAACAGTGAGCATTGCCAGTTGCTCATCTAGCTTTGTGATAAATGCGTAGCCAGAGAACGCATGTAAAATATTTTTGTCAGGAACCTCCTCCCCAACCTTTGACCATGGTTTCATGCTTTGGCACTCCTCAGAGAGGTCATAGAGTGGCTTCAGACATTAGATCTAAAAATACCAACCCAAAGCCAGAATTTATCTAAAAGTTATCAATTGAGTAGAAAATCTGAAATTTTCAGACATCTATATGTCTTCAAACCCAGCTATCCAAGTCAAATAGCTATATGGGGCTGAGAAATATTCAGCCAAACCATATATTAGTAGTCTTAGCAATATAACATCACATAAGACTTGAAGCAGAGACTATAAATAGTCAAATAAAAAATAGTCATAGATCGCATGACCCCATTATCTTAAGCTTGTAAGATATGAACATTGCCAATTCTATCAACAAGCTTTGTGATAAATGCTTAGCCAAAGAAAGCATTTAAAATATCTCTGTCAGGAATCCTCCCAAGCCTTTGACCATGGTTTCATGCTTTGGCACTTTTAGAGATGTCATAGGGTGGCTTCAGACACCAGATCTAAAAATACCAACCCAAAGCTAACATTTATCTAAAAATTAATCTATTGAATAGAAAATCTGAAATTTTCAGACACCTACATGTCTTCAAACCCAGCTATCCAAACTCAAATAGTTATATGGGCTGAGAGATCTTCAGCCAAACCATATATTAGTAGTCTTAGCAATGTAACTGCTTAAGACTTGAAGCAGAGACTATAAATAGTCAAATAAAAAATAGTCATAGATTACATGACCCCATTTTCTTAAGCTTGTAAGATATAAACAATGAGCATTGCCAATTGCTCAACAAGGCTTATCTCAAAGCTTGTTGAGCAATTGGCAATGCTCATTGTTTACTTTGAACTTTTATTAAAATTTATTGCTCAGTGTACTACAATGCATTTTACTAAAGATATGCTAAAATATTTATTGTATATAAAATCTTTAGGAAAAAAAATCCAACAACGAAAAAATTTTATACACTTGCTAACAAATTCTATTTAAAGCATAAGGAAACGTGATTTAAAAAAATCATGTTTGAGGTTTGAAACTGTTATATTTATCAAGAAAAAAAATGGCTGCTGCCATAATATGAGATTCATAAAATTTAATTAATTTCAATAGAGGATTTTTTTTTTTTTGTATTGCTTGTTTAGTTTTTTTTTTTTAATAGCATATAATTGAAGTCATATAAATTGATGCAGTGTAGTTTATGACTTCACTGTATTTTCTAAGTGTGACTAAAAAATTATTACCATTATGATAAAATAATTTAACTAAAAGATAATTCTTTTTCAATTAGTTACCTTATGATTGCACATCTCAATGATTTGTAATTAGTATAATGCTTTTAATGACACAAATATTATATGCAGCTATGATTATCATTAAAATGATTTTGTTTTTTATTAGTGCTGAAAATTTAAACTTCCTGCTCCCCTAAGTGGTATTTTAAAGAAAATCAATTGACATATATATGTTATAAACTGTTAGAAATTCCTTAATTAGAATCACTTTACTTATAATTAATTATCAGATATATGATTATGATAAAAAAAAGTTTTTAGAAAGCCTTTAAGTAGCTTGATTTAGGAAATGAACTCTTGAACAACTCTTCATAGAGAAAGAGTGAAAGAGAAAACATTAGTTATGAAACTTGCTAATTTTTATATGTTGAGAGTTTGAATAGTTAATCATTTTTGTTTTATCCTCTAACTGAGAATATCTGAATAGCAATTTATTAAGGAATATTGGATGAATAGGTGATTTGGCTATCAGCCATTTACTTGGGAAAAATATATAAACTTAATTGGAAGCTAACCAAAATCCGATTGTAACTACGATCAACAGCTGGGGTTTTATTATATCATATAGTGAAGAGAACTTTAAAATTTGCAATGTACTAGAAACCTCTAGTATAGAAAAAAACAATTAATAGTGAATTTATGAACAGTAAAAGCCAAATTTTTGAAGAAATAATATAAGAAAATTCAATTATTATTGCTGCACAGGAAAACTGCAATATTTATTTTTATATATCGGCATATGTGTTAATGTATTGATTCAATATATAAATCATCCTATGGACTTTTAACACAATAGTGAAATGACAGATTTGAGAGCTAAAGGTTTCTAAATTGAAGCTCAACATATTCATTTCTAATATTTCAATGTAACATTACTTTTTTATTTTTCAGCATAATTATCTACAGTTTTTTTAATTTATAAAAAATAAATTTACATAAAAAGATGTGATGTGTTGAACTATTTCCATCATTTATGAGTGAATGTTGAATGTATAGAATAGAAAATTTTAAACTTGATTTAAACTTTCTAAATACAAACAACTTGTTAGTAATAACACACAAATAGACAATATAGTTTAGTAATTACCCAACATTTTGAATAGTAATATTCTCCACTCTTCTTCAGGTGTTCCTGGCCTATGAAGTTGAACTCACACCTTTCAGATTTTAGTTACCATTAGAGTTTTACATCAAAAACTTCAAAAGTTATCAGAGATTAAGAAATCAGCAAAAAGAGTAATGCACATGTACAGCATTGTTCTTTGATAAAAGACTAGAAATGCATATTTTTCTTCACTTGTTTGTAACTTTTTGTTTGTAAGATTATTGAATATTTACTTCTCAGTATATCTTAAGTGTTTGCATTATATTTCATTTAATATAATAGTTTTTATAATAGAAATTGCTAAATAAATATTTATATGATGTCAACCAATCACCTTTGTTAAAATTTTATTTTGTTTGGAAATCCTGCCTTTTAGCTATTGCACTTCATTTATTACCCTTTTTTTTTTTTTTGCAAAAATGCTTTTTAGATTTCAGATATCTTTTGTATTTTTAAACTTAATGTTTTTGAAAAAATTTAAAAAATATAGAATCGTTTTTTTTAAAAAAAAAAAAATTATGACTTTTAGATTTCAGATAACTTTTGTATTTTTAAACTTAATGTTTTTGAAAAAATTTAAAAAATATAGAATAGTTTTTTTTTTTTAAAAAAAAAGGGCGAAAAAAACTTATGACTACTATAATGGCAAAAAAAAAAAAACTGTTAAAAAGTTAAGTAGTTAGTATGTATAGTTTTAAAAATAAACTGTGCCACAGGTATGTATAAATGTTAAAAGCATGTATAACATAAGATTAAGTATTTTTAATAATTTCAATCATTTCTGTGAACACTGGAATTAAATGATTATACTTATAGAGGGAAATAAGAGTAATAATGCTCAAGGCTAAATGATTTATAAGTAATTGTTAGATACTGGTCAACACTTAGACAATCCCAATATAGATAACAATTAACAATTACAAACTGTTATCAAGGCAACTTCCTTTTAATAATACTATTATTTTTTAACCTTTATTGTTAAAAGATTGCCTTGACAACAATTTGTAATTGTTGATTGTTATCTATATTGGGACTGTCTAAGTCAGTGATCTTCAACCACCGGTCCGTGGACCGGCACAAGGCCACAGAAGTTTTCTGCAGGTCCATGCTAGACTGGCAAGAAAGTTTGTACTAACAAAATAATAAACTTTTAATTAATATAAACAATTTTTATTTTTTTTCATCGCATTTTTACCCAATAAAAAAAAAAGAAACAGAACAAAAACAAAATCTAATCAATCATACATAAATTAATTTGTTTTTTTATTTATCACAGATGTTTATGGGAGGGGGGGTAGAATTAATTTTTTATTATTTTTCTAAAAAAATTAAAAAAAAAAAGTTTTTTATTATACAAACTCCGGTTATCTTTTGATAGCCATTCACGGACGCTTGTCGGTGTTGTTAAAACAATAAAATGTAATGTGACATTTTTTGATCTTTTAAATTTTTTCTATTCCCTCTTTTAATATTTCATTTTTAGTGGGGTTTTTTTTGGCTATACAGTGATTTTTTTTTTGACTCTAACTTTTATTTTTGAAATCAATTTTTATTATTTTTATTTAAAAATAAAAATCAAAAAATAAGTTCTGTCTCTAACTTTTACAAAGTATTTCTCAATACTCCCCCCACCACCCCAAAATAAAGTAAGATCAAAACTTTTGACTTTTTCATGTTTCAGTTTTTTTTTTGTTTAAAAATGTTGCCACTTTTTTTTGGCGTGTAAGGCGATGTCTTTTTTGCCTTTATTTGTATACCACTGATATACTAAAACTTTTATTTTTAAAACCAATTTTTATTACCTTTTTTAAAAAATAAAAACAAACCAAAAATAACTTTTCTGTCTATCTTTTGTCTCAGTGAAGACAAAGTATTTCTCAACCCACTCCCCTCCAAAAAATTAAAATAAGATCTTTTTTGGCTTTAACTTTAACTTTTATTTTTTAAATCCATTTTTATGACCTTTTTTTAAAAAGAAAAACAACCAAAAAATTTCTGTCTCTAACTTTTACAAAGTATTTCTTAATCCACCCCCACCCCCACCCCTAATTAGAATAAGATCAAAATGTTTGACTTTTTCAAGTTTTGTTTTCTTTTTTTTTGTTGTTTGTTTAAAAATATGCCCCTTTTTTTTACCTATAAGGTGATATTTTTTTTGGCTTTATTTGTATACTGCTAAAATACTTAAACTTTTATTTTTAAAACCAATTTCTGTTATCTTTTTTAAAAAATAAAAACAAACAAAAAGTAACTTTGGTCTCTATCTTTTGTCTCAGTGAAGACAAAGTATTTCTCAACCCACTCCCCCCCCAAAAAAAATATTACAATAAGATCAAAACTTTTGACTTTTTCAACTTTCATTGTCTTTTTTTTTAAAGACGATGACTATACGGCGATTTTTTTTGGCTTTATTTCTATTACGCGATGCCTATTTTGCCATTTCCTATTAATTACATTTTTTGATCCTTTCAACACATCAGCACACAAAAAAAATTACAATAACATCAAAACTCCAGACTTTTACGCGTTTCGTTTTAATTTTTTCAGATTTAAAATACGGCAACTTTTTTTTTGGCTGTAAGGTGATTTTGATTACGTGATTTCTATTTTGCCCTTACTACTATCAAAAGACAACATCCACATATATATATATATATAACTTCATCTTATATATTTAACATTAAATACAGATATTACATTTATCATAATCATTCTCATGTAATTACACTAGCTGTGATATTTCCCAACATTCAGGTGAATAACATTTTATTCTTGCACGTTTTAACAATAAAATAATAAATGTAGAAATTCAAGCACATTAATGAGAATGATTGTTATTGTACTGTTTTCTTTAGCAGTTTGACTGTGCAATTTGAGAAAGAGTGTTCAGCATGTGAAGGTAAGCAGCACCATTACAATACATAATAACTAGTGTGCTGTTTTGGTCAGTTATAACAATTATGCTTATCTAAGGCTAAGCAGATTACATCTTTAAGAAAATTTATCTGTAAACTTCTGCCGGTCCATGAAATCTTATCCTTATTTTTGCTGGGTCCTCAGGTGTGAAAAGGTTGAAGACCACTGGTCTAAGTGTTGACAGGTTCCTAAGGAATATAGAGGGAATTATTATACTCAATGGTATGATATGTTATAAATTATTATACTCTTCATATTAAATGAAAGTTGTTAAAAATTCAAATGAATTTTTTGCTTTAAACTCATTTTCATATTACTACCTCTAAATGCATTTCACTATTTATCTGCATAGTATTCTAAAATTAAAATTTTTAATATTTTCTAACTTTGCTCCAAACGCAACCCCCCAAAAATGATATTTTTATATCATTTCACCAATTATAAAATAAATGAATCTGGGATATTTTTTTATGAAATTCTACTATTTTAGTCATAATTAAATGAAATTATTATTAGAAAATATGAAATCAAAGGGATCCCCTATTTCTAAAATATGTTGAGAAGAGAAAATATCTTAATGAGTTATATTGGTGATCAATTATTAACTTTTGATTTTGATTGTGATACATTTCTTACTAATTATCTTAATATACCTTCAGGCAGAGAATTCAACACGCACACACATGCTATTGCAATTTTAAAATTTTATAAATTTATTTTGGAATTATAATTAAAAAAAAAAATTTCAGTTTTTCTAATGGCATAGTTAGAATTTGATAAACAGTTTGCTACTATTTGTAATAGAAATCATTTTATAATCTATTATTAGCTTTTATAATGAAAAAAATATCACTAATTATTCTGTAGTAATCTTTTTTTTTTTAATTGTAAATTCATAGAGGTAAACCTAATTTCTTGTGAGCTCAGAGTTTATCAACCTTGAATGTGCATTCATGCAATCTTTTTTTTTTTTAACCATCAATTTACATAGAAATTCTAGTTGGAGAATGTTATTTTTTTTATTACAACTAAGCTATTATTTGAATTTATTCCTTCATATTTTTAATTTGATTCTATTACTTGTGTTAAAAAAAGTATTTATTAGGACAATTCTCTCAATTAGTCTAAAGGAAATGATTTTTTATTTTTTTTAAAAAAAGGGGTGGGTGGGTAGGGAGTATTGTTTTAAAATATTATTCATGTACATATCACATGTATATATATATGCTAAAGAATAGCCTTCACTCATTAATTCACTTTAATTACAATAACATTTTACAAAGCGTTCTATCCTTGGCCCTGTTTTTCAAATCCTCATAACTGATCTCTTTTTTTAGATCATCAAATAAATTTATTCCTTACTTATTAACATATCTTTCATATTTTTTTCTTTGTTATAGACTCAATCCACGGACTTCTATATCACAATTTTCTTTTTAAAAAATTATTCTATAGCGTTTAGCACAGTAGTAATGTAACAAACTCAGGAATTACACTTTTGCATTGAAGCTCAACTTGTCAAATTATTCTGTTCAGTTTAGTCTAATGGGAGCATGGATTGAAGTTCCACGTGTCATTTTGGTGCTTAAATGACATAATCTCTGAGTAACTAATCATTTTGTTAATTCTATATAGTTTAACCTAATAGTAGCATGAATTGAAGCTCTGCCTGTCACTTCGGTGTTTAAATGTCACATGATCTCATGAACTATAACTATTTGATTAGTGTTTATTTATAAATAATTTCCTTATTTTCTTTTTTCCATGCTTTAATATTGCTAATCTTATAATTATAACGTATTTTTTCACTGTGCTTTGGAATTAAATTTGAACTGGATTATTTTCTGGAAAACACAACCTTCATTCAGAGTAATATTTTGTCTTTTTTTTTTCTGACATACACTATGTAATAGTTTTTAATTTAAAATGAAAATATATTTCCACTAATTTAAAATAAATTTAAACTTTAAATTTATAATAGTTTTCTAGTTTGCAACTAAAGAATTTTTAAAAATCAGGTTTGAAAATATCATTTTTAAGTTATCTTTAATGTTACTATTAAATTATCAATTTTTGAGTAGTTTGTTTAGTTATTGGTATCTTCTGGACAGCAACAAAGAGACTTCATTACTAGATCACTATTTTAGTGTGTTTTTTTCCAGTAATAATCAAGTTAATTATTTATATTTTAATATTCATTTTACCTATAAAATGAGGAAAACTTCCAACTATTTGGAAAGTTGTAATCATATTGCTGATAGCAATAACAAACTATCTAGGAAAGCAGCCATTGTATATCAAATGATAAGGGAAAGCCAAGAAATTAATGAACAAAATGGTCCCCTGAATGAAGCAATAGGAAAAAATTGTTGAATTAACCAATAAAGAGATCTCAAAACAAGATGATAAAAAGTCTAAGATAAAGGAACAAATACAAGAGAGCATCCAAAGCTTCCCTAATAGCTTCAAAAATGTTAAAATGGTAAGAAAAGGTAAGAATATGCATAAAAAATCAAGCTATGATAAAAAGTTTTTATAAAATTAAACTAAAATCTCAGATATGTTAAGAATGAATATAATACATCTAAGGGAAAATTCCAGCAGTTAACTAATACCTCTAATGATAATTTTAAACCTAAAAATCGAAATGAAAAGGATCGCAAAAAATTAAGAAGAGGACCTATAGCAACAAATAGTAATTTAAATCTATATCTAAATAACAATACTGAAACACTAGATATTGTTAAAAATGACCCTAATGACACTAATTCATCTAAAAAAGATGCCCAACAGCTAAACTATGCATCAGAAGCTAATTCTAAACCAAAAAAACAAATGTGAAAAGGAACTGAAACTAGGGAGAGAAGGGAATATGGAAATTAATAATGATTTGGACATAGACCCATATAATAATATTAAAATGATTGATAATATGGAAGTCAACTCCAGTACACATAAGAAGGAGTCCCAACAATTAAGCCATTCACCTTATGAGAATTTTGAATCTAGAATTCCTCAAAAAGATTTTGCAGCAAAGAAAGAAAGGCAATACAATTACCAATAATAACTTAGACACAAATACATATAAAGATAACAAAGTGCTACATGACACTAAAAATAGCACTGAGATGCCTAAGGAAGGCTTTCAACAGATGACTTATACACCAGTGATAAACTCAAACATACAAAATACACCTCCAAAACTGAAAACCAAAGGAAAAACAGGAGGGAGGGGATATTGAAACCACAAAAATGAGATCTCACTAACAGAAACACATACAAAAGAAAATGGATCCTTGGATAAAATAAGTTATGCTAAGGCAATAAAAAGAGAAGAGCGACCTCTAGTTTATAGCAGCCTTCCCCAAATGGACTACAATGACCTTATTGATCTTCTAGATGAGGACTATGAAGAAGAACTGGGAACTCACAAAGTCATGATCTCACAAAATAACACTCAATTAAACAAATATAATATTCAACAGATAATTAAAAACTTTTAATTCAACAATCCCACTGCAATTGCTCAAATCATTCAAAAACTACTATAATGAAAAATCGCTGATATTAACCATCACTGATAAATAATGTCGGTTATATCAATTCCCAGTGGAAGATTTCTATGAAAAAATTAAATCACAAAAACTCTGGAGAACTATTTTAAAGTGCTCAGACATACCAACAATAGGTACATTATTCTAGAATTTCACTCAGTCATTCAAAAGGTATTCTTTAATGCTTAAGAATAAGATTCTCTTTTGGGTGGATATAAATTGACCTGCACTCTATTAGGCCAGATATGCAATTGCTGTATAATTTTTCACAAAACAGAACTTCACCAATTGCTTAAAAAATATGGAACAATATCAAACTTTAGATACACTTATGATAAAAGAATTGGAATATCTATACTTACTAACACCACATTATTTAAAATCACCCTGAAGAAAGATATTACCACAACTAATATCCCATCATTATTTTGTACAGACATTGCTCTGTTAATAGTAACCTTTAGAGGAGTGCACCACCCCCCTCAATGTTACTTCTGTAAACCCAGGAACCACTTAATGCATGACTGTCTGGCAAGAATATGTAATATCTGTCAAGAAAGGAAAAATAGATAGCATAAATGTGATGTTCCTTGATCAGTTCTATTAGGTAGTAATAACTCAACTACAAGGGGGATGATAACATTTGGAAATACAGAAGACCCCATGATGCAAATAGGGGCTATTAAAGCCTCAAGCATCTCAATGGATAATTCACCTGAGATTCCTGGAGTCTCCATTGTTCCAATGGACATTTCACCCCAGAGCCACATAGTGAAGATAGTTCATCCTTGACCAACATCATAGACATGACCCCTAGAGATATAGGAACCATTGAAGGTGATGAATTTCCCTCCCCTACAAGTAATACAACCCAACACATCTATTAAATGCAAGAATCATAGGAAATTAAGATCAGAACTTGAAGGAGATCATTCTCATGAGAATACCATTAGAAAATTTATCACCAGACCTAACTGAATCAAACAACTCAGACCCCACTGATTATGCAGAAAAGAAAAGGAGGAAATCCTGGTCTAGTAAAGATCTAATATCAAAAGAAATCAACAATGGTCAAACCGACTTGAAGACTATAGCATTTACAAATAAGTCCATGAAACCTAAAATGGAGCTTCAATGCCACAGCCCCCTCTTAAGATGATAAAAAATATCTATTAAAGGTATTATTTTGAAGGACTTAGATCTACATTAGAACATTACCAAAAAGATTCTACAGTGGAACTGTTCAACTTTTCCTTTGTTTTCTCCTTTACTTTGTTAAAAAACTTTCACCTACTTATTACTCAAAAATGTAAACCTTAGATACAATAAAGATCTTTTATCTTTTAAAAAAAAAAGCATGTTATGGACAGGCCTTGTAGTTCCAGTCTAGAATGGAGCTGTCAAATTTTTCAGGTAGCTGAGAAAGGGTAGATAAATATAGTAATCTCTTTTTCAAACACTTTTTTATTATCATAACTCAGTATGTTTATATAAAGAATTGAATTGTACAATTTTTTTCAAATTCTTACAAAATTTGATTTTATTTCTGAAATAATTTTCAAAAACACATAATTGTTCTAATTCTTCAATTATTTCCTTAAGCATATATATATGCACATATTTAATTGTTTATAATATATATTTGAAAGTATATATATATATATGTATTATTTTTTTACGGAATTAGAATTTATCCTTGAAAATGACTATAATTGAATAGTTGAAATATCATTATAATTGTGTGTTTTTGTAAGTTAATTCAAGAATAAAATCAAGTTTTGGAAGAATTATGTAATTTATTTCTTTATTTACTCAATTAAGTTAGCCATTAAGGACAGATTAGTAAATGAATATTTAATTTTTTATCTAGAAGACAATAAGGACAGAATATGTCATTCAGATCCATTCTTGATATTGACTCTTGGCTTTTATCATAAACAGCATCACTGTACCAGAAATCATCTTCTGTTATGCTGTTAAGATAATGACTTGAAATTATTTAAAGATGTTATGGTTTTGAAACTAAATCAATCCTCATGTCCATCTATATAAGACTGATATCTACATCAGCAATTACATATTTCACTGAACTCTGTTATAATCTAATTGCAAAGATCTTTGACCATTTTTCTAAGAGTTTTGTATATCCCAGGAGAAAGATCATATGAGTTTTTAGCTTATGATTAAAATATACATTGACAGGCAGAAATTTATTTTATATTTTTTAAATGTAAAGCCATTTATGTAAATACTAGTAATCAATCAGCATTTAGGTAATATCATTATCCAGTAACCATTTTTACAATGAAAATGTCAAAATAATTGCAATCATGGAAAGATTAATTAGAATTGATATCAATACTTTTGGAAGAAAAAATGCACATATTTATGTTGCGTTCTCTGTACACATACATGTAGGTTGAGGGGACTAGGCTATAGTGTACCAGTCAGAATTGTATGTTCATCTAACAAAAGCTAGCATCTAGGCAAAAAGTACCCTGAATCCAATCATGTGCATACATAAGTCAGGAACAATCAGGAATTCTGCCCTATTGCCTATTTTCCAGATCTATAACATTACGAACAACATTTCTGATGATAACAGATAAAATCTTATTCATTCCTGTCTCGGAGCCACAGCAGAGAAGCAAGAGATCTACAGGGAATGATAATACTACTAGGCTTTGAACTCAAGATGAAACAGTCCTAGATAATTTACACTTTTCATCAAGATTCATAAATAAATCTCAGAAATTGCCCTGAGGTCAATGGAAATGAGTTATATATGATGCAATCTAATTAACGATGTGTATGCATAAATCATGAGGCAAAGCAGAATTATATACTAATTATATGGTTAATAATTTATTAATATTAATTATGAGAAAATGAATAAACAAATAGTTATATAATTTAGTACACAGTCTCAAATCTATTTACATATGAGCGCTGATTTATGTATTTAAGAAATTACATAATAATAGCACATAAGTTAATGATTAAATAATATGCAAATCCCCAATTGAATACAATGATTCAAAAAAATGTACAGACAGTCAAAACGATATGGCTTAATATACTAACAGTAGATACCAATTTTACCAATTTATAATTTGAATGCTATGATTATTTTATGAAAAATAAATGGCCTTAGAGAACAGTGAGAAATGGGGTATAAGTTACATCAATTTCATTTAGTATGGTTCATTTGAACCAACATGAAAATATTTTAGTTTACCTGATTTCCAGTCACTAGACCTCAAAATGTTTAGACAGAAAAGTGATTTGTATTTTATCCTAGTCCTTTTTGACTTGGTAGGATTTATTTAGCATTGTTTGTTAGTGCATTCAAACATTGTTTTAATGAGAGGGCGCGTAGCTTAAATAAGCCTTAAAATGACATTCCTAACCTATAATATAAACAAAAATATAGGACGGATTTTAGAAATCATGGCATTACATCTTACAGATTTAAACGGGCAAAAATAAGAATATTTAGCAAGAATTGTGGTGCTGACTAAATGATAATGCTAGAAAAAAGGTTGAATTCATTTTAGGATGGATGCTTCATCAATTATGTAAATATATGAAATGTGCCTGTACATGTGACAGGTCGGCATTTGAAAAAGTGGTTGCATAGGAATATCCATGTTTCTGTTTTTCCGGTGTTAGTCCATGCAGAACCTAATTACAGCCTGACAGTATCCTGGAGTCAGTGCTTCCAAACTCCTTTCAGGGATATGCCATAAGTAAATAATCCCATACCTCTGGTTTTTAAATTTGACAAAGCAAGATGTAAGAAATTTTTGTAACAATATCTAGGTCAAGCAGCACTAATAATAAAAAAAATCAGGTTCTTAATGACGCTGATATGTGAACTAAAGCCCTCATAATTTAATAGAATCTAGCATAATGACATGACATAATTTGATCTCTCTCGAAAGGTATGCAAACAATTATCATACTATATGGCATGGTGGGCAAGTGATTGATCATATAATAATAAAAAAACAGAAGAGATAAGGTCATTAAGTTTATTTTAAAATATAGTATAAAAATAAAATCAATAATGTGAACATGGCAATAAATTGATATCTTAAATGTAGCAGTGGATAATCTGCCAATAAGCAAAATAGAACTTAAAATCCTTATTCAATCGAGCAAACTTTTAGTTAGGTAACAAAACTTACATTTAACTATTTAACATCCCATAATAGCAAGGATATCTAATAAAAACATTTATGATTGGTTCGCTAGATTGAACTATTAGCATATTAAATTAAATCATACAAAATTTATAATATTGAAATTAAAAGTTTGCTGCATTTAAAATATTAAAATAGAAATTGTGAAACCCATTAAAGGATTGCATTAAAAAAAATAAAATTATAGCTTCATGCATTAGATTTTACAAAAGAAAGGGAGTCATTACTTTACAGAACTGTTACAACTAGCGCTATAATGCTATGTCTAAATAAGGAGAGAATTACATTACAAATAATCTATATTTTAAAATGAAAGTTTTAAAAGAGTTCATATTAGTGGCATGAGTAGGATTTACCTTCCATTACTTGATGACTTGATGTCCATATGGATTGATATGCGTAAGACTGTAAAATGTGGAACACACGGCAATGCAAAATTTGGAAAAATAATGGTTGGCATCTTGATATAGTTAGTTCAGCATTTAATTTAGGCTGTCTATGAGTTGAGATGGCATATTAGCATAGCAGTATGGAAGTGATTTTTAAGGAAGAATGGGGAAGCAAATTTTGTCCCTCTACTCGAAATTCATATTTCAAGATTCTGACTGATGTGGATCCATTCTGCAATACTGACTAAAATTATGCAAAAAGAGCCTCTAGCCTAACATTTCGGCTCTATTTATATACTAGCAAGACCTTCTCGAATATTCTCCTTCGGCTGATGAGGCCCGGATGTCCATTAAGTGGCCTGAACATACTTATCCTTTATTCACAATGACAATGCAACAAGTTGTGGAGAGTATTGTTTTAATCTATTTCGAGAGTGGAAATACATTCAAACGATACGATTTCCATTAACATTATGTTTGCTAAGGGATTTTAATTTATTAATTACCCTTTTTAAATTAAATCAAGAACATTCTTTTATTCATAAGTTTCTGAGATATTTTAATTACTCTCCAGAACCTTCTTTGGTATTGCATCATCTAAAATAAAATACACAAACTATAAAATAAATATACAAAATATTTAATATTTAATTATGATCAATAATATTTATAGCAATCTCGAACACACATACATGATTATTTAAGAGAATGGAAATTTAAATATTTCCAAATTAAAATTAATAAATATTCTTAAAATAAAACGTTTAAAGTAAAAAAAGAAAAGGGGTTTAAAACACTTGTATGTGTGTCTTTACACTGATTTACAAATACATATCTGGGTTTAAACTTCCGATTTACAGTGAAAAAAATGTGTGTAACACATTTTCCACTTCAATAGGATAGTACAATCAAGCATTCCACTTGATCATCATTAGTAAAATTTTGTTATTGCTGGACTTTCTTTTATACAATTTATTTTAGCATATCAACATTAAAGCTCTCATAAATTTAAATGAGCCATTTACCTCATTAAAATTCATTTAAATGAAGTTAAATTTCTATAAAAGCATTATTCTAATATTTCTTGCATTATCATTTCTTGTAGTATTTATTTTTGGATTTTAAAAAAAAGCTTTTATTGCAAAGGAAAAACCAGATAATGTTGATTTATTTAAATGTATAAAAGACAAAACTTCAGTATTATGATAATTTAAGCATGAGATTTTTAACAATACATTATTAGTGTTGACTTAAAATTACAGGTTTAAAAAAAGATTATCATAATAAAGAAAATAATTCCATATTCTTGCATAAACTGAATTTTTATTACTTATATATTTTTTTGTGAATGAATGAATGAATGTATGTATTGAGATAGACCAGTAATAGTTAGTGATATATTTAAAAATAAAAAAATTACCATATAGTTTTTGATTAGTGATAAGGAATTTAGAGGGGGAAATGTTTTTAAGTTTGTTTGGTAGTTCGATGAAATCTTAAGCAAATTGATTATAAAAAATGCCAATAATATATACAATAGCAGTATATAATTTTATATACATATGAAAAAGAATTATAAGATATTTGAAGTCTGACATAATTGACTTATCATAAGAAATTGGCCAAAGCTGAAGTTTTGCATTTTCTTGTTTAGTTATAAAGTGTATAAATTTAAAAATAATTGGTTTGATGCACTGAAAGAATAGAAAGACTCTGACGCTTATGTCTTTAAATTCTTTAGATCGTGTCCAGATCTATCACTTCTGGCAGTTGAATTTCCTTCAAATTCCTGAGCAATAAACCTATTTGGTTATCATTAGTAATAAATAACAAATTTAGTTTTCTTTATGAAGTAAATTAATAATTATCAGAATAGTTATATAATGGAACAGATTGTTTGAAATGTAGTCGTATTGTATGGAAATTGATTTTGAAGTGAAAGTGATGCATATATTGCATTTTTTAACATGGGGAAGTTATAAATTGCATAAATACACATACTAAATATTATATTGTTACAAGTGTAACATCTACATAGAATAGTATCTATATTTGTTGGAAAAATATCACTAATTTTATTTTTTAAACTGCAAATGGTAATGAATAAAGTGATGAAAGCAATATATATCTATAAATTTTAGAGATTAGTTGATAATTACATATTAAAAGTTATGGGCAATATTGGAAATGAATAAGTGACTCATTGATCATTGAGAGATCAATTTTATTAGAAAAATGTATAATACATAGAAAGTTTAATTTAAAAAAAAAGGCATGATTACAAATGATGAGATAGAACTCCATAATTACTTACAACAGTGAATATGCCGCTGAATAGTCTGAAAAGCAAATAGTGGCCTTTATTATTTCTGAGAAATATGAATGGTACACAGGAATAATAATTTGAGTGTGTCATAAGTATACATTTGATTTTGAAAGTAGGTGTTTGACATATATATTTGTGTGGGTTTGTACATATTTATTTAATAAATAATAAGTAGTAAGAAAGCAATAAAAGGAGACAGACATGAAAAAAAACAATAAAATTTAGCCTAATTAGAAGAAACAAGATATTTGTTTACATTATTTTTGAAAGACTAAACATTTTATGAAGAAAGAAAAGATTGCTAGATATTTTTGTTTGATTTCTAAAATAACTGAATTATCATCTAAACTAGAATCTAAATTAATATGTTTCTATTGTTAATGTGTTTTTATTGTTTTCCTCACTCATAAATATATAAGTGGATGTTATAACATAAGTAAAAAATTAAAGAACTAAGTAAGCAATACACATGAACTTGATTATGGATTGATTTGCATGCTCACTTATCTTTAACCTTTTTAATTCTGAAGTTAAAATGGTCATACATGTCTTCTAATGATGATGATGACAACACATTCACTGCTGTTTTTTCTGTATTTATTCTATTCTTAAAGCTTTCTTTACTAAGCAAATGATATTGCAATAGAAATTTTTATTTATTTATTTTTTTAAATTATTAAACCTGTAAAATGTAAATTATTAAAAATCTCTTCAGTAATCAAATTTAATACTTTATCATTATTATGCAGTTTTGTTTAACATATATATAGTACAAATATTAACCTATATTTTCTAACACAGTTTTCAAGCTATGAAGTGTTTATTACAACATTTAATTTAATGTGAATTGTCATTTCATTAAGTATATGCACACAGGGTTGGTATTCAGTTAGTATGCATGTTAATCAGCTGTTAAAATTTAGAAACACTTCCTTAGAGACATAAAATTATAGTAATAAATAATAACTAGTTTTAATAAAACTATAAAGAGGAAGGATTTTGAATAATCTTTTAAATTTTCTTCTAAATCAAAGTTAAAGGGGTGGGGGTCTAACTTACCAATACTGACTGCAACAACCAGGGAAAACTTGAATATTATTGGATCCTTTTCAAAAACCAATACAAAACAAAAATAATTAATATTTTTGGAATGAAAAGTAATTTAATTATTTAAAATAATGCTTATCATCGCTAGTGACTTTTGTAGACAGTCAAATAAATTTTAGTTATATGTAATAAATAATGTTCAGTATAATGGTTTCTCCGACCGTCTCTCATCAAGAAATAATGGAGGAGAATGCAGTTCTCACCGTGCTTACTATTTTCCAGATGATATTTGAACAGTTTTCTTTGTTTGTTTATCCATTATCCATTTATTGACAAATATTGAATTTTTTTTAATATAGAATATTTATGTTCTGAGTGTGCACTAATATTACATTCTGCAGTCCTTTATACTATATGTGAATTGATTATGTAACAATTGTTGATTAATTTGATTTACACCATTGTATTTATATATTTGATTAATTATTTTGGTTATATATGGAGAAATATTTGAAATACAGGCATTCTTTATATACCTGGAGTTTAATTGTAAGTATAGGGGATTTGAACTCAGACTTTCAATGACCCTTCAACTATGCACACTGAAGAGTTGTAGGTTGGAGTAGACTGAAGCCTGTCCATTAAAGTATGAAGATTTACTATCTTAATATAAACTGAGAATTGATTATATATGTGTGTGGGAGATGATAATCTGGACCAACTGATGAGTGCTGGTTCAGCATGAAATATGTATAGTGGTGATTATTTATCTTTCTACATGCGTGTGGTCATGTGTATCAGTTGTATGAGATAGGGTGAATAGTTGAAAAGTGCTTGAAAGTCTGAGTTCAAATCCCCTATATTTATATAAGGAGAATAATCAACTCTTTCATGTAAGAAAATTATTGGCTAAAATAAAATAAAACATTGAATAATTTGGCACTAATAGAATGCCTCACTTATATCTGTAAAATGTCAGAGTGTTATATGCACTTCTTTTCATTTTCTGCATGTTTATTCTTTATCTTTTTTTTTCTATCTTTGTATATTCTTTGAAATTGGTATGGCTGTACATACTCGTTTACAACTGCCTGCTAATGATGATATACAATAATGTATAAAATACACACTTTATTTGAAAAATCAGGCATTTATTAAATGTAATTATAAAATTTATTATTATCTATGATATTTTGCGCTGATAATAATGTAAAAATTCTGCTGAAATTCATAGTAACTTTTATTTTGGAATCTTTTGAAATTAGCAACAGTAAAGTTAGCTTTCTAAAAATCGTTTTATTGTTAAACTGAAGGTCAAATATGAGGTCTTTATATTGAAATTTCTAAAGACAATAATATAGAATTAACTGAAATGGCAGTTTAAATAATTCATTTTTCTAAGAATTTAATTTAATAAAACTACCATATAAGAATGGTAGATATGAAATTTCTGCTTGAATAAATTTAACAGAGCTTTAATAAAGACCGGTACTGTACATCGTTATTTTTGTAATCTAATTAAGATAAATAATTGAATGGTATATTTAATGACTTGGGAGATTATATTGTTATAAGCATCAATAAAGATGAATAAATAATTTCGTAATTTTATGAAGAAATATTTTCTTAGTGGATTTCTGATCTAACTAATCTTGAATGCTAACTCTAAATATTTAAATTAAGCTAATGGCAACATTCATATATAATAACATTTATTTTCATAATCCTTTGTTATAAAAAGTCTTAGATATATATATATATTTAAGGTATCTATACCTATGTAAGCGATAGCATATAAAATGGCTGTTTCAGCAAAAGAAAATATTATTGGATTTAAGAGAGAATGCTAAAGCAGCGTTTTCTGCTTTGTAATATTGTCTTTTTAAAAATTATTAAATAAATTAGCACTAATATTAAATGAATTAGTGCTAGCTGAATGTCCCCTTCCTTGGGGAAAAAAAACTTAATTGAAAATAGTTGGACCATTTCCATCATCTGGTATTAAGTATTGAATATCTTTAGAAAAATTGAACTTTATTTAAATTATCTAATTACATTCAAATGTCAGTAATAGCTCACAGATTAGTATATGCACAATGTTTCAAATGGTATTATTCTCCCCTCTTCTTCAGGTGTTGCTGGCTTGATCAATGACAGTACCAGCATTGGAATTGAACCTGGATCCTTAGATTTTTTAATGTTGAAATTTAAGGTAACGCTCTAACCAACTAGGTAACAATTAGTTGGAGCATTACCTTAAAATTCAAGAATCTAAATTTCAGGTTTGATTTCTGTGGTAGTACTGTTAATGATCAGGCCAGCAATACCCAAAGAAGAGAATAATACCACTTGAAATGTTGCGCATATACTAACCTGTGTGCTATTAGTAATAGTTGGATGTAATTAGAAAATTTAAATAAAGTTAATTTTTTTTAAAAACATTCAATATTTAATATTAGATGATGGAAATAGTCCAATATATAAATACAACTAAAATACCATCATTGCAAATCTTCGGGAAAACACTGAAAATAGTCGTATGTGTTTTTCTTTTCTTTTTTATGTTTGTGCATGTTTTATTTTTGTCTTTCTATTATGTATGCAAATTAAATTGAACTGGAATATCTTTATAGATGTATTGGACTGAAGTGGAATCTTCAATATAAACTTTTTTAGGGTAGTCATCAATAGAAATTTGGAAAGTTGAAAATTTTTATGGTTACTTTTATAAATAAAATAAAAAATCTTGGAAAGAAAAATGAAAGCATTTTATAAAAATAAACTTATAAAGTAATTTAAAAAAGAACGATAAAGTGCATTATGAGCCAAGTGTAATATAACATCTTTCCATTAGTAGTGAAGACTGTATGATAACACAATCATTGTACAATCATAATGTTTTATTATTACAAAAAAGTACCAGTGCTCATATTAATCTGAATTGTTCAGGTTAATTAGACTAACTCATAAGTTATAATAGTTAGATATCCATGGATAGCTGGGGCTATCTACCTGAAACAAAAATCCCAAACCTGTTATAACTGACCTGAAAAAATGTCAATGTTTTCCCAACCCGGATTCAAACTCCAGCATGGAAGTAAACAAAGATTCTTGATACATTACCTGTACTTTTATTTATTATCATTGGAACTTATTTTCTAATTCTGCATTGTATATTCTTGTATAATTAAATAATCTTAATTAATAAAATTAAAAATCATTGAACATAACCATTTTAATTTTCTATGATTTCTTTTAACAAAAGTCAAAATTTCAACAGGAAATTTTTTAAAAAATTATATTTTAAAAATATTTGTTTTGTGTTTTTCAGTCTTAACATTTTTTTCTCATTATCAAAGTTCTATACATAACAATCAAGTAAGTTCATTATAAGTTATTACTTGCTATGGGTACTTTTTACTTAGGTATTTAATTAAAAAAACAAATTTTATAATTCAGCACTTCACAATTAAATTTACTTAACTCTTCATGTGATTAAATTCTGTGATTCATGTAGTTTATCATTTATAACTCTGAGAATGGAAAACTCAATAACTAGCAAGTTTTATATAAATTCCCAGATGAAGAAAGTAAAAATAAAAATCAGGTGTTTAAATGAATGTGGCTGTTATATTCAGATTGTTTTCTAATATTTAACTATTTATTGACTTCCCAAGCAACTGATCATGTGGTTAAACATTATTCTAATTATTTTGTGCCTCAGGTCTTTCATGTTTGAGGTCAGAAATAACAGATTCATCTTTAATCAGCTTTCCAGGCTTTTACTCTATCATGACAGTAAACCTCATATGGCATTATAGTATATTGAGCTTTTTAGCTAATTATTTATATCATGTTTTTGTAATATTTTATTTATTAAAAACAAATAATTGGCCTTGGTTATTTTCATAAATAGCTTTAAGAACAGCTGAGATAACTGTTAGAAAGGACCTATTTTCACCAATCAATCTGTTTGGTTCATCTTTTCTCTTCTTCCTACTGATGTATATTTAAAAAAAAATGTTAGTGTCAGTTTATTTACAATTGAACAAGATTATATATTGGGGTAGGAAAAAACTCAGGATTCCTGACAACAATCTGGATACCAGTTTCTGAAATAATATTTTTTAAAATAATAATAAAATCTTTTTAAAATAATTATTATATCTTTTAGAATTTTTATATGCAGAATATGAGACTCCCAAATCTTCTAAGATTGAAAATGATTTTTTAAACGATTTTTAAAAAATTAGTTCTTGTATTAGTTATGAAAAATGAAGGTCTAATTAAAATTATTTAGTGCAAAAATAATCAATACCAATATAAATTATTGTCTTCAGGCAAATTCTAAATTAAACAATTATTATATGTTTAAATCTGTATATGAATTAACTCTTGTCAGATTAAATTATTTTAATTACACACAAAAAAATGTAGATGGGGCTTGTGTGCAATTTCTATCGCACACATCTCACTAATTTTCTCTCTATATTATAGAAAATATTAGGCATTTGTTATTTGAATGTAAATACTAGAAAGTAGAAAGAGTACAAATAATGAAGTTATGGAAGAATAAATATGAACAAAATGATTATACAGAAAGTGGGTTATTGGTTTTTATGCTGGGTTTGGAAAAAGATAAGGGGGATTTAGATATAAAGGCCATAGAGTTGACAAAGATTATGTTGTGGAAATAAGATGGAGCAGATTATGGGAAAACTTAGGGTGGAGAATGGAAAGGGAAGGTAAAGGGGCTATCAGGTTTCTCTGAGCATAGTTGTTGAGAGATTCCTGACTCCGTTTAAGGAGAAGTCACAGTACATCATATCACATCACATATTACATATATAAATGGCAAGTCAACTATCAAAAGGATTCTATAATAAAACATAAATTGTTAATATATTGTATATAAACAAAATTAAATACTGAAAAATAAAAAAATATTGATGTTTAACGATGTTGGAAAAAATTTAGCAATAGCATAATCAGCAACGAAAATGAACAAGTAAATACTAAATCAGATTAGATCATTCTTACAATAATGAAGATGATGTAGTGAGATTTTCAACTTATTAAGAGACAGACTTATTCATCAAAAAGTTTAATAGTGAAAGAAGATTATGTTCATTCATATGTAGCAATAAAGAATCTGAAAAAAATAAACAGATGATTAATTGTTATAAACAAATGCCATTTCTAAGAGTTTATATCACCTTGACAGCATTTATTACTTATAATAATATATAATAAAATATTAGTAATTACAAAAAAATGTATTGAAAAGATGTAAAATAATAAAATTATCAGATAACATAGTAGTATTAGCAAAGTTGAACTTATATTCACATTTTAAAATGTTAATTAAAGTCATGCATATGAGTGACAGATTTTATAGATTAAATATAATAAATGTAGTTAAATAAGAATAAGATTTTTAGTAAATTAATGCAACACTGATCAAACTACCATCATCTAAAGAAAGGAGGAGAGTAATATTTATTTGAAACATTGTTATATACTAACCTGCATAATGTTTTTGAAAAGTTTAAATAAAATTTGAATTTTAAAAACTTTTAACAATTAAAACTATATAACAGAAAGAGTCCAACATATAATTATACTTAAAATGCTATCATCAGCAACTTTTAGATTATCATGAGCAATCTGGAAAAATATGTAGTAATTTTTTCAGGAAGAATACACCAATTCATAAGATTAAGAAAAAATGGTTGATTAATAATGCAGGCAACAAAAAATCAGAATGAGTGAATAAATTATTACATGAGATTACATAAAAAATAAAACCTAAAGCTGTTTTCTTCTTATAAGCTGATTATTGAGTATTCTTACTGAGTAATAACATTTGATCATCATTATTGGTTGCTCATTTCTTAAGATAATATGTATGTATACATATTAATAATACATATTATTCTATATAATGTATTCATTTTTAATTATCTTATAATTGTGAACTTTTATCAAGTAATTAATATTTCATATAATTTTCTGAAATCTTTTATTATTAAAGTTACAATATATTATTCTCATGAATATACTACATATATATTATTTGTATACAAATAAATAAAAACATGCAAAATAAGTAAATATATATAGGGAAGATATATGATAAAACAGTCTTCAAATAGTCTGGTTAAAATATTTTCTAATAGTCCTCCATTGGGGAGCATATATATATATATATGCGTGTGTAAATACGCACACATTATAATCAATGATATCTCAAATCCATATGTATACTCCTCATATTTAAAACCTATTAACTATCTAAATTACTGTAGACAGAAAATACAAACTTTCAAGGAATATTTGTATAATAATTTATTATTGTGCTAAAAAAAATTATATAATTAATCATAGGTTGAATACTGTTTATGTATAGTTGATTGCAAATAAACTTAAGCTATAAAATCAAATCATTTGTAATTATCTTGATATATATATAATTGAAATATCATTTTTGGTGTGGAGATTCGGGTTTTTCAAGCATTTAACTTACCTGATATAGAAAGTTTTTCTTGAAATACATATATAATGAGAGGTTGGTCTGAAATTTTTACGACTGAATAGTTATATGATAAATTTAAAATATTAGAAGTGCACTAATAGGCTTGAGATCTTTTTAGTTACATATATATATTTTTCTACTACCATAGTCAATTATATATATATGTAGATGTACAGCATAAGGACTACTATAATTGTTTATACATCTAGATTGTTTACACGATTATATTTACCTATTTATTTTTTTGGAAACAACTAAAATATAAGTATTTCATTTATTAAATATTAATGTTTAGATTGTATATTTTTTGCTATTTTTTTGTTCATAGTTGTGCTTTTACGAAAGTTTAAAAAATGTGATTGAAAAAAAGTATTATTTCACCATTTGAAATAGGGATATAATATCATTAGTCTGACACTCCTGGTTTGATAATTTTACAAGATTAATCTCTTATTATATGTTTTTCATATTTTTAAAATATATAACACCTTTGCTGAAAACTTAAATAATTATTAATTACTCATTTAAATATATATACTTTTGAATATATTTTTAAAATACAATTTATATGTTAAATTTGTTTTTATTGAGTAAACTAGCTCCTTTTTACATTTAATTTTTTCAATTTTTAAGTTTTATTACATAATGCTTATATTATGATTAGTCAACAAACTTCTTCAAAATCTTCCTCTTCCCCACTGAAAGTTTTTGAAGAAGATTATTCAACAATAGAAAGATTGGCATTTTTTTATAAAATTTGAACATTGCAAAAATTAAGTGGGGAAAAAAATTAATATTAAATAAAATGCAATGTTAACTGAAATCAGAATACTATTTAAGTAATAAATTTATTTTTAATAAAAATATAAAGCTATTTACAATATATATTTAATTTTAGATATATTTAGACTTTCTATTTCTCCACTCACACTTCACCCATGTGAATAACGGCATTTGAAATGTATGGTAGAATAGAAATTTTAACAAACATGTGATCAAAAAAAAAAGTTGAAAATGGATTAATGAGACTATATAAGTTATATTAATACAAATAGATATATTATTCTTTAAAAGTTCATATCTTGGATAATAGTCATATGATAGTCTCTAGTCAAATATGATAAGTAAGAATCATCTATGTATTTATATAAAGTGGAAGCCTTCAAATGTGTCAATGCAAAAAATTTGACTTATAGAGTAAATTGTAAAAATACTTAATTTCATATGAGAATAGAATATTTATACAATTATAATAATAAAATAAAGGATGTACCAATTATATTTTCTTCTGTTTTAAAATATATGTTAGATGAAAACAGTGCTGTATCTTTTAACTTTTATAAATATTTACTGATTAATTCCTTTTCTCTTTTTTTTTTTTTTGTTTAAAATCTGGCCAGAATTATTTATAGTGGGTTGTTTTTTTAATTTATAAGCATTTTTATAACAGTCTTTTATCTTTAATTTTTATTTTTAAATGTTTGTAATATTTATCATTTATTTTAATGTGTGTATAATCAAGATTAAATGAAAAGTTTTATTTAACTAAATCATATCTCATGATATGATAATAAAATTTGATTGTGAAAATATAATGCCTTTTTTACAATTTTAAAGCTAATGGTATTTTATCTTGACAACCATTTTAATTTTTTCTAGTTTTATACTAAAGTCATTAGCAATTGAATTTTATGAGAGTGAGATAAGCTGCATCCTTTAACATATATAAACTGTTGTTATTATTAGAATGGAGATATAAACATAAAATTAAAATACTGTATACTTTCAAGATGAAACGATCTTTAAATAATTTACTACAAGATAAAAATCTTTTTAGCATGAAAAGACAATATTCATTGAACTAATCATATTCTGAATTTAGAAGGTTTATGTATTTTATTCTGTAGTTAAGAATAATTAGATACCATTTACTGACCAATAACTAATAAAGTGAAGGTAGAAAGAGGAGTTAGACAAAAATACAGTATGCCATCTATGCTTTTTAATATTTATTTAAAAGACATGTTAAATAAATATTTAGATTGTGGAAGAACAAATGTTGGCAGTAAAATAATAAAATGAACCATATTTGCAGATAACAGTTAGCATTGGCAAAATAGTCATTTGCTAAGAAGAAAATGGACCTTTAAAGAGAAGGTTAAGAAAAAGATTAATCAAATGTTATATATGGAATGTACTATTATAAGATTGTGAAATGCAGACAGTGAGTAAAAAAAATTAGGAATAGATTGGAAGCCTTTAAGATGTGATCATGAAGAAGTATGGGAAAAAATGATTGGATGAATAAAATGATAAATAAAGAAGTTTTGAAGAGTAAATAATAAAAAAAAAGATTGCTTGAAGAAATTAGAGATAGAAAAAGAAACTGGATTGGACATAAATTAAGAAGAATAGTTTAATGAAAGATGTTTTGGAAGGAATGATGAGAGGAAACAAGAAGAAAGGATATAAAAGATTGCTCTTGCTGGATGATATAAGAAATAGGAAGAAATATATGGAATTGAAGAGCTGTCTAATGAAGAGAATGGAGTAGAAAAATGGATGAATCTGTGATGTGTCTGCTCTCTGGACCTGTCCATATTCAGAATACTATTGATTGGTTGGTTGAATTGGAAGATATTGGGGGGAAATCTTAAGTTTGTTTGGATGTTAAAAATTTTCAAGTTTTATCCAGGTGTAACCCATAAAGATGGATGGCTTTAGCATATACTAAAACGTTAATATATATATGTATGTACATATGTTTTAAATAATTTGTTTTTTCTAAATAAATAAAAAAGTTTTATATGTATGCTTATTACTATTTTTATAAGTATACATATAGTATAACTTTATTAATTGAAATATTCTTTGAAATATCTCTAGAAAATATCAGCAGAAAAACATTTTTAATATATATAAAATAGAAATAGAATCAACTTCTTGTCTAGTTTTTATTATTTTAAATTGACTTTAGAAACATAATACTAGTTTGTTAAAACTTAGTAATTATTTTATTATTTTAAAACTGTGATATATCACAAATCTATTTTTATTTAGTAAACTACATTTAAAATATTTTCATCATAACAGTTTATATTTGTTTTAGCTTGAATTATTAAAAGTTCTCTTTATAGACTTTATTTACTATTATCAGTGTTTGTTTAATTATTGTAGATAATAATATTTGAATCCTGTACCCAAAGGCATTTTATAATATTAATAATTTAGATCAGCGTTTCCTAACCTTTTTTGGCTCGTGTACCACTTGGTAGTACATCACGCTAAATTGTACCATTTCGTAAAAATGATTGTATTTCGTGAAATTTGTTATTGCGAGTGTGTTATTTTATTTGCATTATAAATATTATAGGGTGACCATGTATGTATTCACATCTCATAATGAGACAAATTACATTGAAACACGCCTAAATGTCATGCCAGATTATAAACTCACTGAAATTATGAACTCACTGTAACATATTTATATGTATGTGTTTGTTCAAAGTTTCATATTTTTTCCAAAATAATTTATTAAAGATTACACTATTACATTAAAGGTTATTTGGTACATATTTTGTTCAAAGTGTTTTCTCATTCCTTCATTTGGTTTTCCAGAATTTGAGTCTGTTTTATGGAGAGGATAAATCCAGCATGTCCCAAGTCATGGTAAAAATAACCTCAGGGGTTATCAGGCTATCTCTTGTTCTTGTTTTCTTTATATTGTTCTGTATGAAGTTAATAGGATTAAAATTTTGATGATTAAATAGTAGCTTACATCTAGTAATCCATAATAGATGATCAAGAATTAATGAGAGTCTAATTTCTGGGTATGATCCTTTTCTGATACATTCTTTCAAATTAAATAATTTAGATTGATTTGCCTTGATCTGACTCATTATTTATCTACTATTTTGTCATATTAAGTTTACTAATAAATGGTTTTAATAAAAACACAAAATTATAAAAAACCAATTAATATATTTTCTTATCATAATCAAATATTTTTATAAAATAAATTTAATGAGGTCTTTGTGCTTGTTTCGAACAACATAATTTTTTGAAATTTGGTTCAAAAGATGCGAGGTATACTCTTAAGTCTACAGCTGCGTTCAATCTATTTCGATACTTATTTTTTAAAAAAATATATGAAGAAAAAGCTCTTCCTACTAATTCCGTATTAGTAAACGGTAATAATAATTTAAGAGCTTTCTCAGAAAGTTGTTCATATTCTTTAATGTTTAACCAAAAATTAATTAGATTGTGTCGTTTGAATTCTACTTGTAAAGTTCTGTCACGTGATAATTCTATTAAATTTTCTGTTAAATGTGCTATTATATTTTCACGGATATCTTGAGACAGACTAACCTTATTTTCAAACAAAAAAATATGTAGAGTTTTGAATACTTCCAGTTGATTGTTTTCGATACTTATATATATTACTGTTTCCAAAAATCTAATTTCTTAATCATACTTTCAATTTTATCATTAACATTAAAGATCGTTATCGACTATACATATTAACAACTTTACTGTATAATATTATTAATTAAAATAATTTTTATGAATTATAGGAAAAAACGTCTATGATATTTTTATGATTTAATTTTTTTTTATGTCTGCCATTATTGATTATTTTTCGTGTACCACCAACTAGCAACTCGCATACCACCAGTGGTACGTGTACCACAGGTTGGGAAACACTGTACTATATGATTCTTTCAATTATTTGATATTAATTTCCTCAGTCCACTAACAATTGTTTATTTTTATTGATGCTTCATTATTTTGTAATGGAATTCAAATATGACAAACAGTACCACAGATAATGGCAAAAAGATGTCAAGAAATGATACAAAAAATGGCAAACATTAATGCTTGTTATAATAAGCTGTGGCTTAACAACAAATCTACACTAGACATGATAACATTCATAAAAATAAACTAAAAAAAAAAAAAAATAGAATTTATTTTTTACTGTTTCAAATTCTATAACTTAGAAATCGTGATAATTTTTTTAATATTACTTAAGAAATTGTCAATTCATTTAATTAATGTTTCAATAAATACTACTATTTAGTCACATTAATGTTTCTAATTTGTAATATCTGAGCCTTACAGTGTGTCATGTAAATAAAAAGTGGGGAAAAAACTTTTAATAAAATAAATCAAAAATCAAATGGTTAGTTCTCCACAAGATCATAAGATAATGAGAGATAATGAGAACCAAAAAAAAAACAAAACAAAACAGTTGAACTCTGATTCAGGAACCTTTAGTTTTTGAGTCTGTCATTCTACCAGTAAAACAATTAATTAAATAAATTATTTATATACAACTAGTTGACTATTTCTTGTGGCTCTATCTATGTAGAAATAAGTACACGTGTTTTATTTCAACTATTTGGTTTCAAGTTTAGAGCAGAAATGAAACATTTTTGGAAAGTCAGAAACATACCAAATTAACTAATCATCTAATATTAATCAGTATTCACAGCTTTGGATGCAACTTGTCTGACTACAAATATATGGACAATGTCTTTTCTCTGGAGAAAATTAGCAAGATTACAAAGCATACAGTGTAACATATCCATGATACTATTTTCATATCTATGCCCCCCCCCCCCCAATTTCAAAAGTGAACATGATTATGGCTGTATTTTCTCATACACTCTAAAAATATCTTATCTATATTGATCTCAAAAGTCATATATATTTAGAAAAAATAAAAAAGTATTTTGGTTGAAATTTAAAAGAAGGGTACATAAATACAAAATAAACTCAGAAAAAGAAGGAAGCACAAAGGAGTGAAAACAAATTTGATAAAATAAAAATAAAAAGCAAAAGGAAAAATAGATAGTGAAAAATAAAAAAAGGAAATTAAAATATTTGAACTAAAGTATGGATTTCCAAAATATGAGTCACTTCAAATATTAACACATGTCAGTAGTTAGATGTTCATTAAGAAAATTTTACTTATTGAGAACCACTGGATAAATTATTCAAAATCACTTCAGTTAAAGATCACATGAGAATTACTATTTCTGTCTAGCTTCTCTTAGCTCACAAATCTATATCAAATAAATTTTGAATTGCTTATCAATCAACTTTCAGCAGCAAATACACTTTATTCTTGCTGATAGCTGAAAAATATAGATGAGTGGACAAACAGTTCAAGACATGTTTGACCAAATAAAATTGTTATATGCTGTGATATTCTTAGTTTAGTTGCACATTGTCACAAGTTGAAATAACAAGTGTTAAGTATTTTCTTGATTTAAAAATAAGCACGCCACAAATAAGTGTTTCTATTATTGTGTATTAACATTTTCAATAGTAATGAGTTAACGATTGATAAAAAATCTAACAAAAATGCAAATCATTAAAAAGGAAAACAACAACAAAAAAGGATTCACTGCAGATAAATTATATGATCAAAATAAATTGATGTACATTCTTCAACAAGATTTCCATTATTAAGATAATGTTAAGTAGTAAGTAAGAAAGTGTGATTCTGACTACTTAAAATTAGGATTTATGCAGAATGATGATACTCATTTGCAGTATATTATTTGATATAAAATTATCACAAATGAATCACTTTGACATTTTAAGATGAAGAATGTAGATTTGAAAAATAAGCCATTTCATTTTTTGAAAGAATATTAAAAGAATTGAGTACTTTGCAAAGTATGCTATCATATTTTGCTGTCATTAATAAAAACTATGCATGCTTCATTATTAGTCTGCAAATTGTACAATCTATATTAGTGAATCCTTAGTATTTCCAATTATTGGAGTTATGTTTGGTGACAAGAGTTTGAAAAAAAGATGAATTAATTCCACTTTTCAAAATCATGCTTGCATAGAGAATTGATGAAATGTCCAGGTGGGTATCAGCTTATTGACAGAATTAATAATGTGTATTTTTTTCTGTATAACTGAATATGTCAATAGATATTCAAGATTTGTCGCAGTTGTTTATATGGAATAATGAGATGCATGAAAATATACTGTAACGAGTTATGATTATGGGAACTTAGACTTCCCAAAAGCACTCAGATGATTAATTAAGATTATTAATTACTACACTATATAGCTTCATTACATGTGTATAAAGCACAATTATAGAGTTATATTGTAAACTAATTATCAAGGTACTAGCAAATAACTTTTTGAAACTCTTGATATTTATGTAGTCTTGAAGGAACTGCACTGAATGAAATGCATTGGCCTATGTATGAATTCTGCTCAGGTGATATGTGCTTAAAATAGTAGCATTTTGAAATGCATTCTTAATCTAAATGCATTAAGGATTTATTGTAGTTTATAAGGAGAAACATTAATATATGTCAGATGATTTGAAAAATGTTTTAAACACTACTGTGAAAAACAGTGCAAAGAGATGGTAAGCTTTCATATATATATATAATATAAAACTACCCCAAATCCAAAATTAAACAAGACCAGCATAAAAATAATATTAAAACACAACCTAAGGTTTCACTGCTACAAGCAGACTTCTCAAGTGTAAAGAACTACAAAAACTACACAATATATATAATATTAAAAACTACCCACAAATCCATTCACTTCCCATCCACCCTTAATATTAAAAGAACTCTTAAATAAGTTAATTGCTTCAGAATAATAAATTTTCAATAATAAAGACTTTTTAATTCTTCTTTTGATTTCATTTCTCTCAAAGAAGACAACCTTAGCTTCATCAAAGTGTGGCCTGTATCTTTTTCATGGACATACAAAGCAGAACTAAGATATCTATTTTTAACTTTACTTTTATTAACCTTTAATCTTTCATTTAAACTCAAACTACTCTGAAAGATTAAAGGTTCATAAAAGTAGAGTTAAAAATAGATATCTTAGTTCTGCTTTGTATGTCCATGAAAAAGATACAGGCCACACTATTGATTTTGATGAAGCTAAGGTTGTCTTCTTTGAGAGAAATAAAATCAAAAGAAGAATTAAAGAGTCTTTATTATTGATAATTTATTATTCTGAAGCAATTAACTTATTTAGGAGTTCTTTTAATATTAAGGATGGATGGGAAGTGAATGTGTTTGTGGGTAGTTTTTAATATTATATATATTGTATAGTTTTTGTAGTTCTTTACACTTGAGAAGTCTGCTTGTAGCAGTGAAATCTTAGGTTGTGTTTTAATATTATTTTTATGCTGGTCTTGTTTAATTTTGGATTTGGGGTAGTTTTGATTATATATTGACTAGTTTAGCTTTATGCTTGTAATGTTTATATTATATATTGACTAGTTTAGCTTTATGCTTGTAATGTTTATATATATATATTGAACTGCCAAGGGGTAGAGTACTAACAAGACATGTTGAACACACTATAAAAAATTCCTAATGTTTCTAGATGCATTAAACAATTGCATAAAAACTTAGTATGATAGATAAGAAGTTTGTTCAGAAGTTCACTTGTTTGGTAGATATATTTTGAAATTACACATGTGAAATAAACAAAATTTATATATTCAAGGAAATAATGGAGCTGATATATTTGCGGTATATGACAAAATTCAAGATTTTACAAAAAAATTTTTGTTAGGAAACATTGATGTCTTAATTTCTGTAATAGTTGCACATATAGAATCAAAATAAAGTTTTTATTATTATTTCAGTGAAAATAAAATGTGAGAAAAGAACATGGATTGTGAACCCATTTCAGAGTAATAATGTGATTACTGGTATATCTATGAAAGCATGTGAAGAACTAAATGTTTTGTGTATATATGTTTCATTAAAAATGAATTTTAATCATGAAAAACTGATACAGTTTTGATGTCAATTCGAAACATTATCGAACTTCTTTTATTGCAGCTTTAAGAATGCTGCTCCCTTTTACCGCTTTACATATGAGTGAACTTGGACTTTTGGCAGTGATTGTAATTAAAAACAAATTTCAAAATAAATTCAATTATTAAACACCTTACGAGTCAAAATAACACATACCAATATGGACATCAAATATGTCATCAGCAAAAATAGAACAGATCCATTCTTCATATAACCTCATTTTGTATTAATACATTTGTACATTAATTAAATATATATGCAATAAAAAATTTAAAAGTAGTAATATTTTTTTATTCAACAATTTTCTTCCTTTTAAAATATGCATTATAAGCAAGAAATTAATGTTTCTAAAGAATCATAGCCTATAGAAATTTGGGAAGCTATGATCTAAAATATAGTATATAAAGTAGAAAGAAACAGATGAAATCTTTATCAGTCTTAAGCTTACTGTATTGTTTCAAATATATTATCTCTAGTAATGATTCCAAGTCAAAGGTTTTTGCAAAACTGTCTATGAAAAATCTAATCAAAAAGAAAGCAATAGAAGAATTCAATTTATTAAGCAAACTAATTAATATTTTTATACAGATTTGAAAGACTGGCATATGTATATATATATTTAGATTGCATAGTAGGCCTATCAATGTAATTGTCTCTATTAACTAAATGTTACATCTAAAATGCACTTAGAGTACATAAATTTGTGTTTTTATATTTTTAAAACTAAATATACTAATTCATTTATAATTTTTATGAATTACTAAATATAAATAAATTCAAAGATAGAAAATAATTGTTCTTTTCATTTTGTTTTCATAAACAGAATTTGCCTTTAAGCTTTAAACTAATTAACTTCAATTATATTACTTAATCTTTATTGTTTTTGAAATTTAATGAAATACATTTTTATAAACAAAAATATGCTTGGTTGTTATTGTTGTTTCTTGATAAACAATTTTTGGAATATATTTATAAAGACACCACCACTTACTTTTAGGTTGTGGTTTTAATTTGAGAAGCAAAGTAAAGAATCCAGCAAGAAGAGCTCCCAATATCCTGTTTGCTCCTTGGAATGATCTCCGTAGATCAACAGTCATATTATGCATTCTATGGATATTAGTAAACAGCTATGGATGAATTGTTTTTCAATGATGCTTGTCTAAAAAAAAGTGTGGATTGTTTGCAAAAAATTATCTTTGATACTTTGCTTATACCATCTTAACAGTATTATTCATCTTTCCAGTTTATTCTAAATTGGAAGTGACAAAAATTTACACACACTTATTAACCAAGAAAATATCTTGGCAATAATTCACTGTTATTCTCTGAATTTTTGTATTCTAACATCAACAAGGTCACTGTGAACCTACATTAAAAAAAATAAATGGATGTAAAAAAAGGACAACTTTATAAAGATCTTTATAAATAAATTACAACTTAGAAAGTTGGACTGGTAAAGATAGTTGAATCATTGAGTATGTTAATCTTCTATTAAATAATTTATTTAATATACATTACAATTTTGTTGATATTTACAGACCTGGATAAAATATATAATTTTTATTTCTACTTTTTTTGATTACAATTTTCTTAAATAATATTGTTGCAGTTATTAGACCATCAAATTTAAATCATTAATGTTAGATTAAGCTTAATCTATCAGTGTCAGTGGCTGGATCATATGTCTGATATATGGATAATTCCAAAGACTTTATCATGTGGTTGAGTGTTAGCATTCATTCATTTATAGTTAAAATCTTCAAAGCGCATGTGCAACAGCATAATGCTGTGTTAAATAATTTATTTTATTAATTAAAAAATTGTAATAATTATATTTATAAAGCACATATTCATTACTTAACGTAATATTTATTAAGGCTAAAACCTTAAGAATATGCACCTGAAAAAATGACAGATTTGCAGAGATCCCTACTATTATTTTTTCAGGCACATATTCTTAAGGTTTTAGCCTTAATAAATATTACGTTAATTTAAAAATGCATATTTTTATGTACACTATTATATTAAACTTTTTTTTACAATCGTTATTATTATATTAAACTTATGTATCATTTATTATTATTTTGTTAATTAATTAATTAATTAAATATTTTGTTTAATTTATGATACTTCTTTCATTCTTCAAAATTTTATTATTCTTATGGCATTATAGTCTTATATTTCTTTGCTAAATTAATTCTTAGATGTTATGCTATATATGCAGATTACCTATATAAAGTTTGTTTATGATTTTTAATTAAATGGGAAGCTCCATGTATATGACTAAAAATTATTTTGCCTGGTAGAATTATTTAAACTTAAATCTTTTTGAAAGAGATGTTTGTTTGCAGTATTTCTTCATAGTGCACATTGAAACTAATCAGAATCGTTTTTTGTCCAATAATATGTTAGCAATCCTATTTTAACTAGTGTTTATATTTACATTGGACTCAATAGTTTGAAAAGCAAAGTTTTTATTCCTTGTTGAATAGTATTATTACATCAATATTATTAAAAGATATGTGCTTTTTGTCCTGCAGATTTTAGTGTCATGTTGATAAGATCAATGAACTATGGTCTAAAATTGTTGAAAATTATAATATTATATTGGCTTTTTAAATTCAAATAATCTACAATTATTTAATTCTAAGGCAGTATGCAATTTGTTTATACTGAATGTTTCTGATATATGTAAATAGAGGCATTTGAAGTCAGAAGTTTTCAGTCTATTTATCCTCCACTCAATCTTAAGCAATCAATACACATGACCGCACACATAAAAAAAAAGATATATGATTTACCAATATATGTGTAATTCATCCAGAACCCAAACTCATCATTTAGGCCAGATCCTCATCTTCCACACACATATACAATCAGTGCTCAGTTTATATTGAGATAGAAAATCCTCAAACTTCATGGATTCAATGGACACATTTCAATCTTCTTACCATTCCAACTATTCAATTTATTGAAATACTGACAATAGAATGTTCAAAGCCCTTGTTGGATTTAATATTATAGACAAAATCCAATAATATGAGAGGTTAGGTTAATGTAATGTCTACATGGGTATGACTATAATATTAAATCCAATACATTCCATCATCAGTTTTTTAATGAAATGGATGGTTGAGTAATTGGAAGGGTAAGAAGATTGAAGCCTGTCCATTAAAGTTTGAGGAATTGCTATCTTAATATAAACTGGCACTGATTGCATATATGTGTGGAAAATTATGATAAAGGCTGGTTTTGTATGAAATACATATTTTGGGGATTATGTATCTTTTTTGCATGTGTGTAGTCATATGTATCAGTTGCTTGAGATAGAGTGGAGAATGAATAGACTGAAACATTCTGCGTTCAAACCCCTCTATTTCCTAAATTATTTAATTTTTATACAACACATGGATTGGCTATTGTACACTCATATAGCCATAAAAAGGAAATTATGCACTTACAACCAATATAGCATATTAATTTATTTACTAAATTGTGTGTGTATGGATTTTTAGTGAAAATTGAGTTACCCCATTAATTACTTCTGTAATAATTTCTTTAAATAAAGTCACTTTAATTTGTTTTTTGTTTTTTTAACTTAATTTATTAATTAAGTCTTCATCAAAATTTAATAAATTTTCCATGTCAACCTTTAGCCAATATTTGTGATGTTTTAAGTCATCTTTATGAGTATATGAAAACTTTCTTTGTGAAACTGTTATATAAGATCTTTATCACCTTTTTTTAATAGACAGATAATTTACAAATTTATCATATTGATTTTCTCAAGCAAAGCTCTCATTTAAAAATCTATGGCATCATCATGCCACTGGATAGAGATTAAAATGCATAACCTTCTAGCATCTATTGATTACTAGAGCTTAAACTAAGTGGTACTATTGCATGGAAAAAAATTCTATTATTGTAATAACTTGTTTAATCATAAAGAAATGGGGATCATGTGGTGTTTTAATTATTTAATAACTATTCTTTGCAAGAAAAATCTACCCATTTCACAAATTGGAGTGATACATTCATTAGACTAGAGATTATCCAATAATGAATAATATTTCTGTAGTATAATTTTCACTACACCATTCTCACCCAAGGTAGGGGCCAGTTTCTATCTGCTTTCAACACCTTGTGGAGGGATGTAATCATAAACATATGTTTAAAGATGTGAAAAAAATCTATGATCCCCAAGATACACATTTCATGTTAAACCAGCACTTATCAGTTGATCCAGGTGACAATCTTTACACATATCTTTATCATTGTTCAGTGTGTGTCTATATATACATAGAAAATTACTACAGATTAATTGACAAGTGTCAAACATGCTGTCCTCACAATCTTGACACAAATCGCTTAATGAAAGTATATTAATAAATTAAACTAGTAATTTACTATATATATATATATACTGAACAATGATAAAAATATGTATAAGAGATTGTGGTTTGGGCCGACTGATGAGTGCTGTTTCAGCATGAAATGTTCATCTTGGGGTCATAGGTCTTTTTCATGTGTTTATGATTAAATCCTTTCACAGGGTGTTAAAAGCACTACAGAAATATTAGAAATATTTGTTGTTAAACTTGGTCATGTTCAATGAATCAGAATATTTCAGATAATTAAAAAATAATGGAAATAGAAAAGAAAATTATTTAAAAATATCTAATGTTTTGGTTAAAGATATTGACATAGAATTATATACTTCAAATAATATTCAATTGTTTAATTTTTACTGCACAGCAAAATGAATTTAAAAGCTAAGTCTGTGGTTCAGTTTCCGGAATTTTTATAAAGTAATGTTAGATAATGTGGAAAAATAAAGATTTAATACTGGAATTTTTTTTATTATCATTAGCATTAACCTAGAAAAACCACTAATTAGTAAAGATTTTTGTTTAATTGTTAAAATATTCTTGAAAGTAAGCGGAAAATGGGGGGAGGGGGGATATAAATTCTTTAAGATATTTAGAATAAAAACAAGTTTGACCAATATTCTATTTAATTATTCAAGGTATAAATGTTTCTAAATAGAACAATTGTTTAATTAAACTGTAGTAAATTTCTCTATACTAGTTTCAGAAAGAATACTGATAGTTATAGTTATTTAGACAAATATAATATCTCTCCATATAAATAAATATGTTAGTACTATATTTTCTTTAAAATATGTCCATCTCTTTTTTTAACTAACTGTAACTAATACATTTACTCGTAAATAAATAAATTGTATGGAATAATAATAATGGCTTTGACTTATGACAACTGGCTATGTTTAATGTTCTTTTTTTAAATTTTATAAAGTATGATATCAAATAATTCACTGATGTAAATATTTCATTAAAATTTACAGTATGTTTTTATAAATCCCAATAAAAGGGTAGATGGCAAACTATCATTGATGATATTCAAGTGTTACTGTTTGTTGTAGTAATCTCTTGTCTCATTATTCAGCCTGTATTTGGGCAAAGAATTTATCATCATACATATATATATAATTGATGAACCTATTTTGTCTTAGAAATCTGTCATGTCATTTAGGTCCTTAATAATTAACTTTATATTTCATTTTGACTTCATAATTTCTAATGTATATAATATCGTGACTAAAATAATTCTGAATTGAGTTAATAAGTATGCTTTAGTTATTTTTGTTTGTTTGTTTTAAAGGCATTTTTTACTGCTCTATAAGAATCTATTACAACAGGTTAAAAAAACACTAGTTTTGATAATGAGGAAGTCTATGATAGATTACAGTCCATGGAGTTTCTTGTTTCTCCCTGTGCTATTCCGGCTCGCAGAAGAAATTGGAACTCGTGTATAACCTCAGAAATGTCATTCATAAGGTGTTAAATCATGGAATCCGGGTGGAAAGGTCGAATGTTACTCGAACTATGGATCTCACCATCTCATTTCGGTCAGCTTTGGTGTATTCTACCTAGATTCGATTTTGTTACATGAATGTACAAATCTAACCGTTACATAGCCCCCCCATTTTGCTTAAATATCCAACTTTGTTTTATTTTTTTCTTATTTTTTATTGGAGTAGATTAAACATTTTAAAAAAACTGATAAAATATTAAAATGATATGATTGTAATGATAACGATGCTTTTTTATTTTTTTTTACTGACATTTTAATTGATTGTCTAATAGATTTTAGATGAAGTGATGAAAATTTAGTTAAAATACCAAAATCGAATATCAAGCAGTTTTTATTATCCTTCGCTAAAAAAAAAAAAAAAAAATGCGCACACACAAAAGTGACAAGTTAAGTTTCAATTCCAGAATTTTTAACTCTCAAGTTTAATATTCTACCGCTATATTAAAGTGCATAGAAAAAAGTAATCCTATGATCTGCTATTTGAGGCATTGTATGTGCAAGCATTTGAGTCAGAATCTTTTAATTCTCAGTTCTACGAAGAGACTGAACCACATAGGAACAGTAGTGACTTTTATTCTAACTTTCCAATTGTACATTAAATCAATATAATATCACTATTGAAAAGTAAGGCGCTGAAATGTTTATGACCAATAATGTCAGACTTTCAAGTTATAATAGAACTTTGTTTTAAAAAGAAGGGGGGGGTCATTTAAAGAAGTAAAGAATTGCATATTGCAAATTTTCAATATAATATTTTTTTAAAAATTATATTACAACTAATGATGATGATTTAGTATTATTGTTTAATTGTCATACTTTTTTGCCTAATTTGCTCGTTTTTTTTTTTTTTGCTCATATGCCACAAACTTTTACTTTTACAACTTTTACTACCAATATTATCATCATTGGCATTGATAGCATTATTAATCCATAACAAGATGGAGTCTCCTAAAATGTAAAAACTGTTTCCAGAATATATTTTATTCATCATTAGTTAGGCAAACCAATGCAGATCCCAAATGTCATTAATTGTTTTTATATAAATGTATCTTATTAATAAATTTAATGTTTTTTAATGGATTAATAGGTGGTGAAACATTTTTAATAAATGGAAATTCCATTTCTAAAATCTAATTATAGTTTCAAATCACAATATTTCTAAGGCAACAACCGATTGAATTTGCTGTTAACTTTTTTTTTATGAATAGTAATTTGATAAAGTAATAGACTTTAGACATCAAAATTCTTATATAAAAACACAACCTGTCACGTCTAGAGGTCAAACATCAAACGATCTTCTGATTGACTAACCATTCAATTCACATGATCACTATCTCATACTAGTATGAGATAGTGATCATGTGATGTTTAGTGGTTTAACACCAATCCTGCCTAATAGACACCAAAATGTATGGGTGCTAAATTGAGTTCAGACCCATGACTATATAAGCTATTGAACTTGGATTGAAAATATTGTGTTTTCAATTTCATTCTCATAGTTTAGTAGTTAAATAGAGTTAAAAGGTGGCTGCTGGAGGGTTGCATTAGATCCTAAGATCTAGGTGCAGTGCTCTCAGATCCAAGGCTCCTCACTGATGAAGGCCACAAGCCAGAAACTAGTCTGGGAATATTGGATGAGTAGGCACTAGATAGGGATTTTATGCACATGCCTTCTGGCATTCATTGATTGCTCTTGTTAGCACAAGATGGCACTACTATATGGAGAGTTTTGCTTTGTTTTGAATTGTTCAATTAGAGTATTTATTTACATCAAACATTAATATTTAGAAAAATTGCTTTTTATATCATTAGTTTTGCAAAATTCTAATGAAATACCTTTTCCAACTTCAGAAACTATAATTTATAACTTTGAGTAAAATGAATTGATAGTAAATGGTAATTTATCCAGTGTTTTACAATTAATCATCAGATAATTATCATTCTCATGATAGGAGAAAATAGATTTGGACTTTGTTCAGTATTTCTTATCAGAACAAAGCCAATTAGACAAAAATTAATCATGAAACTCTGTGTCTGGCTGACTGTCATTCAGTGTTTAGTTTATTTTACTGATCTTATACATGATCTCACTAGCATTAATTAAAGTAGCACAGAAAATTTCAGCAGGCTAACTCTAACAATAATAATAATTGAATGGTTTATTATTCAGGAATTTATAAGAAGTTTGAACATTGGAAATAACAAATTTGAGTGATGATTTATGACCTTGAGTTCTGGAGACTGTCATCACCATTACATTAAACTACACATGATAATCACTAAACATCACATGATCACCATCTCTTATACTAGCACATAATTGTTGTAAACAAAGGCAAAACTCTCCATACAGTAGTGCAATGCCAGAAGGCTTGCACATAAAATTCCTATCTAGTGCCTACTCATCCAATATCCCCAGACTAGTTTCTCAGATTCCTCCTCACTGATGATGGCCACAAGCCAGAAACTAGTCTGGGGATATTGGATGAGTAGGCACTAGATAGGGATTTTATGCACAAGCCTTCTGGAATCCATTGATTACTCTGGTTGGCACAGGGTGGCACTACTGTGCGGAGAGTTTTGTCTTTGTTTACACAGGATAATCATGATTTTTACTGGTGTTTTGATTTTTATTGATGTTATTTGTACTTATATATTGAACTATTTCCATAATCTAACATTAAAATATTAAATATCTTTAGAAACATTTACATTATTCGAATTTTCCAATTGCATTCAATTATTAGTAATAGTATGCACATTAATATATCACAAACTTTCAAGTAGTATTATTCTCTTCTCTTCTTCAGTTGTTGCTGACTAGCATGAAAATCAACATTAGGCCTTTAGATTCTTGAATATTGAATTTTAAGTTAACACTCTAACCAATGGAGCCATTCTGCCAAAGGCAATAACCATCAGAAATTTTATATACTTATCTATGAAGGTCCTTCTGATTTCTACACTTTTTTCCTAAGAGCAAAGATAATTAGTGGATTACAGACATTATTTATTGTTATACTAGGTTGACTTATAGGGTGGGATATTTGCCATTGTCATGTGAGCAGCTTTTTTGCATTTTCTTCTTTGTACTTTTTTCTCTCCGAGTAATTTTTTCAGCTCTCTGGGAATGAACTGGAGGTTTCAGTTGCAAAACCTTAGGGACAATTCCTTCAGATCCACATTTACATAAGAAAGTTGATTGATTTTTTTACTTTGGCCAATTTTAGCATAATTTTTCATAATGTCTATAAAGATTTATATAGTATTGGGTTCATACTGAATACTTAGCGTTTGCGTGAAGGTTTTGTGATGATGGCATTTTAGTTGTACTTATATATTGGACTGTTTCCACTATCTAATATTAAGAACTGAATGTCTTGAGAAAAATTGTAAACTATTTAAACTTTCCAAATACATTCAACTGTAAATAAAATAGCACACAGGCTAGTGTTTTACACAATGTTTCAAGTGGTATTATTCTTCTCTCTTCTTCAGATGTTACTATCCTGACCAGTGACAGTACTAGCACAGAAGTCAAACTTGGATTTTTAGATTCTTTGAAGATTGAATTTTAAGATAAGGCTCTAATCAGTAGAGCTATTCTGCCAAAGACAACAATATCAGTAGGGTTTTCTCCTGATTTCTTTACTATTTTTTTAAGAGCACAGACAACTAATGGCTTCCAGACATTATGTACTTTCACACAGTTGACTTTTAGAGTTATTTGACATTATCTTTATTGTATTTCTCCAAGCAAATATATGTTCATTCATACATTCATAGTCTACTACTTTGAATATGTCTATTTTCTCTTTTCTAATGATCAGTTTGGGTCTTTTTAATTTTCAATGGAGCAACTGGTCTCACCAATATGCCCATCCTTTCACATTCATATTAGAAAAGAGGAAACAGACATGTCTGAAGTAGGAGTCTATGAATTTACTAATAAACATATGCTTAACTGAGAAAATACAAAATAATGGATAGAGAAGAAAAATTATGAAAAAAATAATTCAAAAAAGCAGCACACATAATGGCAAATAACTCCATAAATCAATTTAGTGTGGCAATACATAACATCTAGAACTGATTAATTAACTTTGCTTTTTAAAGAAAATTTGGAGAGATAAGGATTCTCTAAGAAAAGTGTATGAAACTTCTAATGACTGTTGTCTTTCTCAGAATGACTCAGTTAGTTAGAGTGATATCTTAAAGTTCAATATTCAAAAATCTAAAGGTCTAGGATTGATTCTCTTGCTAATACTGACACTGCTCAGGCTAACATCTGAAGAAGAACTATTAAGAACAGTTGAATGTAATTGGAAAACTTAAATAAAGTTTCAAAAAAATTGCTGAAGACATTCAATATTTAATGTTAGATGATGAAAATAGTCTAATACATAAGTACACATAAAATACCATTATTACAAAGTTTCAGGCAAACACTTTTAATTATTTATTTTTATAATTTCACAGCTGGCTTTTATAATATCTATCACAGCATATCTTTCAATAATTTAATCTCTAGCAGATTATCTGTATTTCTCAGTTCAGATGTTAATACTCCCTGTATATAAGTAAATTTTATTCTTATTTGGGTATTCATGAAAATTATAATAATAGTTTCATTTATAAAGCATTAATGCTAAGTAATTTTAGTTATCCTATTGATCCCTTCAGAATACTAATTTTATAATAGTCATTATGTATTGAATCTTTACTAAGATGTCAATAAGTTTAAAGACTAATCATAATAAATGGTAGTTTAATTATGATTTACTTGAATTGGTTATGTTTAAATAATTAGTAATCACATTTTAAATCATTGTGCTTGCTCCTGAAAGGCTCTCATTGCCTTAAAGATTAGATTTTAATCCTGTATTGTAAGCATGGCAAATGATTAATCTGCTTAAAATTAGAAATTTTTTCTAATAGCTGAGAATTTAAAGTTTCAGGTAGCTTTTCAAAACAAGAATATGATTATAATATAATGCAGGGGTCCCCAACCTTTTTGCACTTAAGAGCACATTCTATAATACCGGCCAGGTGGCGGGCACTATTTATTTTTTCAATGTAAATTTATAGTTGGATATTTTTAATAATACACATAATGTACAAAAAAATAAAATTTTAACATGTTTACATTTTTATGTTGTAAAAGTATAGTATGCCCTACTATTTGATTACAATATAATGCAATAATTTATAAGAAATTTTAAAAATTAAATTTATTTGTATCAGATAAATAATTTTTTATCATGTTAGGATAGCAACGGGCACATGTAAAATGGTCTGCGGGCGCCATGGTGCCCATGGGCATAAGGTTGGGGACCCCTGATATAATGCATAATAATTACTGTTAAGTGGGATGTTATATTTCTATGAATGCTGAGCTAAAGTTTATATTTACTTTATAGAACTTCTAAAGAACATCTTATATTAAATATAGCTTGATGTCATTTTACTAAAATTGCCACTTAATGATTTAGAAAATAATTTAATATATTCCACATAAATATATTAATAATGTTTGTATGGATGGTTGCTTGGAAAGTCATGTGATATTAAAGCACTCAAGTGACATGTTGATGTCAGAAGTTTTATACTATTAATTTAACTGAGATTTTATTTTAATAATTTAAGAATTGGTTTATGAACCTTTAGCTCATAAATCTGTTCTTATTTTGCCATAGTAATGAACACTAGTGCTATTTACTTTATGCACAATTTTAAACTATTTAAAACTATTATAATATTATAATAACATTTGCATAAGATTATGTATTATATTTTTATATTGTTATTGTTGTAATTTTTTTTTTTTTGCATGTTTATGGAAGTGTATGTATGTAATCAATCAAATTCTGAAATATTTCTAATTTTTAATTGCCGTTTTTCATAAGAAATTAATCTATATAGACATTTTCTAATAGTATTTTATGTATTTGATGTCTCAAATTAATCTTTAAAAAAGTCTAGTAGTCTTTTTTTAAAAAAATTATAATTTTTTTTTTAAATATTAATAAGCAATTTATTTATATATGTTAATATAATAAATAAGCAAATGTTAAAACTTTTAACCACTATACAGGTTTGGGTTTGAAATACAAATAATTTATTTGAAACTAAATACTTTTGGGGAGGGAGTTGTCACCCATAAATAATTTTAAACTGAAATTAGTCTACTTTTAGTAAAAGAGAGACAGTGAAAAATAAATGTGAACAAAATAAACTTCTTTTGTCTACAATATGGTAATACATATATGTTAAATATAATTTTTATGTATATTAAATATAATTTTAAAGTGAACTTATTCTTATTAGCCAAAGAGAGAGAGCTAATCAAGTGGTTTACTGTTCAGGAGTTCATGTGAGATCCAAGCATCAAGCGAGAACTTTTATTTCTTGATTTGTTACTTCACTACTAAACCACACAGAGTATTGCTCTGACTAAAGCAGTTTTATCTAACTAATAATATTGCTATGTAAGTTAGATTTTCTGCCTGAAAATGCAGCCAAGATTGCAAGTGATTATCTTTGATCCTCATCCTCCTCCTCATAATTCATTTTAATAGAGCGGCACTATAAAACAAATTAGTAAAATAACTAATAAATCAACATAATATGCAGTTTTTATTTTAAAAACTGAAAATAGACAATTAACTATTTCTATATATTTGCAAATATATATATATATTGACAATACAATATGTATGCACACTTAGTTTGTATCATAATGTGAATGCAAAAAAAAAAAAATGTCAACTTATTTTTAAAAGTTTAATAAGAAATGTAATTTAGTTATCATGTGATGAATTGCTCAGGGATCCAGTGATATTTGAATACTAGAATAGCAGTTAAACAACAAAGGTTTCATTCAACATATCAAACAATATATTTTTGTTTTCACATTCATTATTCCAGAATTGATGCAACTGGGGCTAGCCACCTTCTCCTTGCACATTGCTCTGAACTGTTTGAATTTAAATGTGACTCAATTAACTGAGGGCTATTTGAACTTTGATCCTGCAATTCTTATCTTTAGGCTAACTTCACTGATATTCAGACATTGGAATCAGTCACTGGTAATACTAGTCTAACAGCTCAATGTTTATTTTTTTTTTTTTTGTACAATTTTTATAGATAAGCAAAAAATATATCTTATCTGTAGTGATCATTTACAATAGAAATCACTTTTAATTGAATCAATATTTCCCCTTAGAGAATAAGCAATAAATGGTATCTTTGAATTAATAACATAATTCGTCATTCAAAATACAATTATATGTTATATGAAAATACATTAAAAAAAAAACATGAAATTGTGGAATAAATTTAATATATAAATGTAAATGCCCATAATTTAGGGATTTAAATTTGATTAAAGTTTGAAAGTAGCTTAAATTTGTTATACAATCAGGATTTTTTAGGTAATGCAGGTTGATGTGTTGAAGTTAGTGCATTGATCCCAAAACAAAAATATGATAAATATAATACAACCTTCATTACTGTTGAAAAAACATCAAATATTTAAATTTTAAAACTAATTCCTGTTGTAATGGTGTCATTGACTGCCATTTTATTCAGTACTCAAATTTCTAGGAATGCATTTTAAACCCTGATGGTGATTGATATGAGTGCACTGCTTTGCAAAATGCTTGATATTTTAAAAAAATAAAGACTTGTCTTGCATTGGTGGTCAAGAGGTTAGCGCGACTATCTTGCACTTGCAGGCAGTTGCCCAGGTTGCAAGTTCGCGTCCTGGCCGATGCTATGACATTTTTTTAAAAAAAAGTAAAGAAGACTTTAAGGAATATATTTTATGGGGAGAGGGGGTTCTTCTGCACTTCATTTTCACAAAGTAATACTAAAAGAAGACATTATTTATCACACTAATTCACTGTCTCACAGTAAAAAAAATTATGATTTTTTTTTTTTTGGTTTATTCTCCGACTCAGAATATGTATCCATTTACCAGAAAATAATTAATTGAATAGTTAAATTGTTATATATTCTAATTGCTGAAAAAAAATCCTAAGGTAAGTGGAAATAATCCTTAGATTGAGCTATAAAATCATAAGTCTAGTAATATTTTAAAGTAAATGATGTGACTTCAAGATCCTACAAATATGGTTTTTATAAAGATGTTCATATTTTATTCTAAAGGGTCTAATCTGATGCTTTAAAACTTTGAATGTCAGCATTTTCTTTTTTAAAAAATGTATAATTTATTTTAGCTCTTTCTACAATTTTAAATAATGATAATCAAATAAATTGCTACTTGGGAGATCATAAGCACCAAAAATGACAGGTTAAGCTACAATCGAGACATCTTTAATTCTCATATCCATCGTTCTATCAATGTACTAAATGGAAGAAGACAAAAATAATCAAACATTTAATCACTTGGGAAGTCACGTTACATTCGTTCATTAGAAATTACTGATTCAACATTTTTAAAAATTTTTAATAATAAATATGTTGATCAACTTCTGAAAATTTAAAAATAAATTTTAAAATTTAAGTAAATTTTTTTATTATTATTATGCTTAGAATTTTTTTAATTAAATTCAGTTGATTTTTAATTTTTATTATTTGCAAACTGCAGTTATTAATAAACAAAAAAGTTTTTTTTTACGAAAATATTTCATTAATATTGAATTCATTTATTTTAAAAACCGATTTTATTCAAAAATAAAGCTGTAACTAGGATTTCTTTACAAATAAGCTGCATACAAGAAATACTTTGCTTTCACTATTATTTTATACAGAACTTTTTCATGCTTATGTTGCACTAAATATATATTTTTAATACAGCTGTCTTTTATCTGTGATTTTAAAAAAATATATATCAATCGTAAATTTACACTTTTCCCTTTATTTTATGCTTCATTTTTCATGGTTTAGTTATCACTTTAATGTCATGCTAAATATAGTGGCATAACTTCAAATGAAAGCCAAAAAATTCTAAATATATTCTATTATTATCTATAATGTTGTATTTTTGCCCAGTCACTTTGGATATCAGTCTGAGCCTCTGTGATAATGGGGACCAAAAGATAAATTTTAAGGCAAGTTTTAAAGTTTATTTAAATTTAACTGGTTTAGAAACTTGGAACTTATTTACGTCTTTGAAAAATATAATTATTTTTAAGTATGTATTTTTCCCAATGACAGACAGAATTGCTAGGCAAGGAAGTGGTATGATTAAGCAGCAATACTTTTTATCGCCATCACTATTAACTTATTATTACTTGCTATCCTGTAACAAGATGTTAGTGCTATATTATAAACTCTAGTTAGTTCTTTTATGAGATTTTAATATGAATATTTATTCATCATCATCTGTCTGATCTGCCAAGGTTTTCTTTTATGCTTCCAGTATTGTCATTTCCATTTACTCCATAATGTTATTCATCCATTGTTCTTTTGTCCCCTTGATCTACTCACTCTACTAAACATGACATCCTTTTCAAGTATTAAACTGCCTTACCAGATGTCCAAAATACTGTAACTTCTTCATTTTACCATCTTCAACAGTTTTCTTTTTGTAACTGCCTTCTCCAAAATCTATTCTTAAGTTTTTTTAGCAGACTAAGGTATGCCAAACATCCTTCTACATCATTTTATTTCAAAAGCATTTTTATTCTCTATTAGTTCTTCATTGTCCATGCGTCTCATCAATATACAACAATGGATAAAATAACACTTTCAATAATCTGTGCTCTGACATTGTAAATGCCTTCCATACTAACAGGAATCATGCATTTATCTGCTATGGCTTTCTCCATCTTGACTTGTTGTGAAACTTAAATAGACAAACTCTGAAAATTGGGTTAGCTGATATCCTTTCACTTTTATCTCTATTATTCCTCAGTTAATTGAGTATTTTGGTTGTATTTATTCATGCTCCATACTCTGTTCCTTTTTTCTATATTTTGTTTCTTATCTTATCAAACAATCTACCAGTTTTTGTAGTTCTTTCTCTGTCATTTCAATTAAAAACCACATCATTTGCATATCACTAGTTACATACTCTTCTTTCTCCAATATAAAATCTACTCTAAAAAACATTTGAGGCTTCTCTCAGTGTCATCTCTGCTATAATATTGATTAAAAAGTGAAACCAATCTTAATTTATCTATGCTATTTTTAATTTGGCTTTTTGTTCCCGATATAGGGAAGATAGTAGTTATACCAAATGTAGAGGGAATCCCAAATTTGATATTGCCTTCTAGAATTAATTGTGACATACAGAATCAAAAGTTTTCTGATAATCTGTAAAACAGAGATAGAGTGTCTGTTGAAATTCCCCAGCTTTATTGAAAATAATGTTTAGGTTAGTTATCTGATTACTTGTTTCTTATTGTGACCTAAAATCTGCCTGTTTTTGCACCAATTCAAATTCTATATTTGTCTGTATTCTTTCCAAAAGTATTCTTAATATTGTTTTGTTATCAATTAAAGCTGTTACCCTATAATTATCACACTGGCTGAGGTCTCATTTGGTACTTATACATAGATAGAGATATTTATCAATGTGAGAAAATTTTGCACAAATTAAAAGTGATTTTACTAGAATTAATAATACAGAGCATGAACAAGTCGATTAAGGTGTAGGATAAAGATAATCTTTAAGAAATATATGGTATCAGAAGAGCATGAACAAGTCTATTAAGATGGATATTTGTAGAATAAAGATAATATCTAAGAAATATGTGGTACCAGAAGAAATTAAAAATAAATGTGCACAAATGGCTTTAAAATTGAAAAATAAATATAATAGAAAAAATGTGTTGCTTATCTAGGAAATAAGACCAGAAATTAGAACGTAACAAATAAGACATTTGAGTCAATTTATCCAATAAACAAGTACCTGAAACAATTGGTTAATATATTAAATAATGGATCTAAATTTGTAGACAATGTGAAAATGTTAAAATAGAAGTCATGGTTGACATTGAAACAAAATGTGAGAATGAACTAGAATGACTAACACCTTACTAAACACATGCAATAACAGATGGTACAGAGAAAATAAAGAAAACTGAATGGTGTTAATGAATAGGTAATAGTATCGAACAAAACTAGATATACAAATTAAAAACCTTAAATTTATAGATATAGCTTCATATAATCATAAATATAAGAAAGGTAAGTTTGTTACAGCAATCCTTAGAAAGCACTGTGGAAAAGCATTTACAAAGGCAGAATATTTTAAAATATATCCATCTACCCTAATTATTCCAAGAATTTTCACAAACATAAAATTACATAAGGAAAACTTCCTGCTGATGCTGATTATTGATTTTGGAGGAGCATACTTTTACAAAATTTCTAAAACCATTGCTATATGGATGACTTAAGACTTGGGATATGTTACCTATTCAATCAAGTCATCATATGAATTTGTTAACAAAACAAAATTGCATCACTCGATATAAAAGAACAAAATCGCATCACTTGATATAAAAGAATTATATGGTTCAGTGACTAGAATAATCTATTGAAGTTATTGTTGAATAGCACTAATTATGACCATCACAAAAAATTATTTATAGACATATTAAAGTGGATAGATAAAGACCTTACAGCAGTAGCAAATGGAAAATGTTATAAAATGAATCATGGATGGCCAATGGGGCTCTCCATTAATAGCATCATTAGCAGTTATTCTTAGTAAAAATTGAAAATAATATCTTTCCTAAGTTTGTGTATTCAAACCCAGACTTAATATATGTTAGATATGTTGATAACACATTTATATGTTCAAAAGACACACACATTAACAAAGTATGACAAGAATTAGAACAAGCTTCAACACTTTCATGGACCATGGAGACAGTAAACAGAGGGATTACATTTCTGGATTCGTGTATACACTAGACAATGCTATATGCTAGACTATAGAATGATGCTTAAACCTATAAACACAAAAGGATTGACCACTTAGATCAATAACCCCCTTTTCACATAAATATGCTGGACTTCTAATTTTTTCTGCACAGAAATCTTGCTTTGTGCAAATTTGAATATCATGAAGAGTTCAATATTGAACAGTATACAAAGGATTTTCAAAATATAGGATACAATTACAAGAACATTATTAATACTATAAATAGGTTTTTCCAACAAAATAAGAAACCCCTATCCCACTCAACAAGAAAAGACTAAAAAATGGATTAGTTTCTCTTACATTCAAAAAGTCTCACATAAATTCAAAAAGATTTGCAAAGATAAAGTCAATGCAAACTTTCTAATCCCTCCATCTCTGAACCAATTAGTTAACAATTTTTCAGACATTTTGTCAAATGAATCAGCACATCAAGTGGTCTAAAAAATTAAATGCAGCCAACCTGCATGCACAACTTAGCATATTATTGGGGAGTATATTGGTCCAACATAAATATTTATATAACAGAACCCTCAAAAGTAAAGTATGCTGATCAATATTCATTGACCATGTACAAAAAACGGACCACAATTTCAAAAGCAACAATTATATATGTGAAGAGGACAGAAAGCACAAAATTGAGGAGGTCTGGCCAATAGCAATTCACTATTTTTCAATCAATAGAAAAGACATAAGCATACTGCTACCAAAGAAATGGGCCATTGAAATAAATTTTAATACTTTGAATAGCTAAATAGTTACTATACACTAATATCAAGAACTCTTAAGTCATATTATTATAAGCCATGAATATGATATATATATGTTATATTGAAAGCATGCTAGGCAGTAAAAAAGCTGAATATTTTTTTAAAAAAAACTACCTTTTCTGTGGGTTTTCATTAACAGCTTTGTATATTTTTTAAATACTATTAATGTTAGGTTCGCAATCAGTAAGATTTTTTTATTTATGGACTTAGGTGTTGATCTTTACCTGTTATTCAGACTGATAACAAAATATATACTTACTAACCATATACATTATTTAATATACAGTCATGTAAATTCCAAACCAAGCATATAGGGGATATATTAGTGAATATTTTATACTTATGTAGAACTTAAGACCAGGAACAGCTTTGGAAATATTTTGTGACCAATCATAGGCAGTACTCTCTATACATATCAAATACTTTGGTGATGAAATCAACTCATTTAGTCCATTTGGACTAACTGGAGGTTTTGCATTAAGTTTTTACATTGATTTAAAACACAAATGAAATTGATATTTATCTCAATAAACAGATTTTATTTAATGTGGCAGAAAAAAGCTTAATGCAATTTGCATTATCTAATATTTTTTATCTTTATTTTTTATGGATATCTCTTGGAGATTATGTAATTTAAGTAAATAAATGTGGAATAAGTGAAATGATATTATAAGTATTGTAAAAAGATGACTTTTTTATAGACATGACAATAAAGTCAGTTGAATTTTATTTTTTTTAGACACTATTTGAATCTCAACAGATTTAGGACAAACTGTTGTTATTTCACTCATCTGTTTCATAAATGGAAAGTAATAGTTAATGATTTGTATAGATGTGTACAATCCAAACCATGAATTACACAATTAATGACTTTCAAATTTGTAGTTACACTGGCAGAACCGAATGGTTTAAAACTAGCAGTGAATCTATATATTAATTACAATCTCTATAGAGTTCTTAAATATTTTGTTTATTAAGTATTTAGTAATAAATAATATTAGAGAAATAATTTTAATATCATTAACATCCCAAATAAATTTAGCTTCTGACGCAATTTTAAGTTAGATGCATAAATAATCAAATATTTACCAACATTAAATGCTACACTCTTCAAATTTGATCATCTTTCATCAGAGTTGAACAACTTATTGTATTGCTTATGTTATTATCATATGTTTTAATTTCATCATATGTTCCCTGTCAGTTACATTTATTTTATTATATATATGTTAATAATTGTTATCAATAAAGCTTTTAATATAAAAAAATAAAGCATGATAATAGAAAAGATAGTAAAGACGGTATTGTTTTTGTACTGTCTTGATGGAGTAGACTTCAAGTCCAAGAACAGTAGAAACAAACTAGTAAATACTTGATCTGATTTGTCTTGAACTTTTACTTTAAACATAAATAATGAGATTAAAAGTATTAGAAATATTAGTAATAAAACAAAATTGAACAGTAATGAGAATAGACTACATCATGAATGAATCATTAAGGAGGTTGAAAAAATAAGCAGGTGATAGATGTTTATGGAGAAATGATAATTGTTTGAGTACCAACAATCTTTTGTCTTGCATTGGTGGTCAAGAGGTCAGCACAACTGCCTTGCACTTGCAGGCAGTTGCCCGGGTTGCGGGTTCGCGTCCCAGCCGATGATATGACACTTAAAAAAAAAACAATCTAAATTGATATAATAATATTTAATAATAATAATAATTATTATTATTATTATTATAGTTGTTGTTGTTGTTATTGTTATTATTATTATTATTATTATTATTATTATTATTATTATTATTATTATTATTATTATTATTATTATTATTATTATTATTATTATATTCTTTACTTAAAAAACTTATTTTGTTTTTTAAATGACAGTTTTCCACTTTAGTATATCAAAGATATTTTACACAATAGTAATCTTTTTAAAACTATTTAAATGTAATGATTCCTATACTTTTATAAATTAAGAACAATAAAAGCATCCTAAAGATTAGGTGGGGTGGCTTTGTGGGTCCATATATTCCTAAACATTTCAATAATTTTGAAACTAATATATATCAACATTATATATTAAAACTTCTCCAGATATCTCAACATGAACTGCAGCTTTTCCAATTTTAAAATTGCAAAGAATTAGTTTATTTCACTTATAGTATTGTCTAAATATAGAAGAGAATGCCACAAATTTTATGAGCTGTCTCTCCTCCTCCTAATCACTAAAATAAAAATGATAAAAGGAAAAAAGATTTCAATGAAAGTGAATTAAAAAATATTAATATTATTTGAACTTATTTTAAAAATCATAATGTGAAAGATTTTTGTTGGCAAAATAATACAAGCATATGAAAATAAAGAAGTATTGGGAAATGGAAACTGTACAATATATTGAAAATAAAAATTTGGCGATCATACATTCCAAAAAGTTCACAAAGAAAATGATTCTAATAAGAATTTGCATATTGTTTAGAATTATGTCATAGAGCAGTAAACATAAAAGTAAGCAACACACAATCTTGAAGAGCACAAAATTTTTCAGAAATTTGCAAGAAAATTTATAATTGATTCTAATTAATAAAAATATTGAATTGTTTATTCAAAATTCTTTATTCAAATGCAGATTAGAGTTAATTAGACTAAATGATACTATGACTAAGTGATAATACTTACTCATCATCAGTGATAGTTTGCCTTTGTTTGCCAATCTTTAATATAACAATTACTGACCTCACATGGTTTAGTGAAGTGGTAGATTTAGTGAATCATATTAGTTCTCAAAATACATGAATTGTGGCTGAAGCTCTTTCACTTCCTGTATTCAAACTTCTTATGAATCCTCTAGTGTTAAAGCTATTCAATTCTTTTTTTAACATAATTTACTCTAACCTAACATAACTGAGTGTTAGACAGGTATTTTTATATTAAAAAATCATCTGCTTACTGTAATAGGAATTATTAGGATGTTTTATGTTTAGCATTTTAAATTTTCCCTTTAAATTTTTTTCCATGGGTAGAAGCTGTTTTCCTATAAAAGGTACACAATCAGATGCTAACTATTGTCTGAACTTCCTAAGAAACAGAGTTTACATATATATGTTTTAGTTTACATTATTGTTTCTTTTTAGAAGTAAAAAAAAGTTAATTGGAATACACATATTTTTCATTTTAATCATTTTAATTATTGGAATTTTATTATTATGAATAATGAAACATTTCTGAAATGAATCTTTTCAAAGTGATAAAAGTATGTACTTGACGATTTTGACTTTTTTAATCAGTTAATTGAAGTGTTAGGAATCAATATTAATTTCACAAGTTTAATAAGTCAATATTGACGTAAATATTTACATGGTTGTATAATATGAGATTGGAATTTGCATTATTAATATATTTTGAAAAAAAGTTAATAACTTTTATCATAAAGTGTTTAACACAGTCTTTGTTAACTTAAAATTTATTTTAAAAGTTCTGATGACTATTTTTATATGCATTGACAATCTTATTAGTTATACTTTAAAAATATAACAGTTGTATAAGAGGCAGGGGCAACTTGAAATATCTTTTTGTGTTTTAAAAGCATGTTAATAATATTTGGTGTTTAAATGAATTATTTTCACGTTTGATCAAAAATAAAAATTAAATCATGTTGTTATAGAAATACTGAATAGGCTTCATTTTAAAGAGAAATTTATAAAGTTTTCATTGAATCGCAATAGAATATATTTATGGTATGATATATCATCTTGACTTTCTGATATTTTCTTTCTTTCAGTCACTATAAATCCTCATAAAAAAATATAATGAATTGAATATAAGTCTGATAATCCTTTCACCAGAATTTTAAATATGTTCTAACCTGTTATCATAGCAAAGAATTCCAGTTGCAGTTTATATTTTTTGTTATATGACAGGAATGGAAGTCTTACTTGAATAGTTTTTTAAATTAAATGTTTGTAAATTACCTGTCTAGAATATACAAATATTTAAAAATTGTTCTGTGTGAATTTGTCCAAATTGATAAATTTTGTTTTTTTCCCCAATGTATATTAAATTAGATTTTTTTATGTTATCTTAATCCTAACATCATAATTATGTTGTAAATAAGATTTTATAATCTTAATTCAAATCTGTTATTTTAAAAATTAATAATACTTGTCAATTGTAAACTTACTTCTGAAAATAATTACTAAAGCTTTATTGTCCTAAAAACTTAGAAGCTGTGAAATTATTTGATATTTGGGTTGCATATGTAATTTTTTTTTTGGTAATATCCTTTACAAAAAAATCCAAAAAGGTAGGAAAAGAGCATTAAAAGTATGTAAAAATAGTCTAAAAAATTTACCAATTATTAGCTGATAATGATTTTAGTATTGTTTTGTTTTTGTTTTACCCTTTAGCAAAAAATAACCAGACCCCACTTACTGATCACATCAGATGATTATTTAAGCCTGTTTACATCAGATAAGTTTTAAACTAGCCCAGATTTGAACTCTTTAAGATTGGAGCTTAGTAAGTAGATGCATTATTTATTATGACATGAATTTCTTATGGTTATGTTGAATATATATACAGGACTGAGTTTTGGGATTTTTGTTTTTTAATATTTTTAGTTTTTAAAGGAGCTTTATTGAAATTCAAAATAGTCACATATTTACAAAAATCATAGGTTACATCATAAATTTATATCATTACTGATACATATAACTGATTAGAAACTATGTAAAAGGTTACATAGAATTTAATTTGATTATATATATATATATATATATAAAGGTTACATAAATTAATACAAGTTACATAATGTTATATAATTCTTTAGTATCTACTTTTTCACCAAAGGCATTTAAGATTATATATATAAAAATTATATGGCTTTTGTTGCAGTTAGGTTATGTCACCTTAGCACTGTCTCAATTATTGATGCATTAAGGACTAGTATCATGAAAAATGTTATATGGGGCAAGTTTTCTGTCTCTTTCCCTAATAATCTCCAGTTTAATCCAAAATATATTAGGATGCCTTCTGGGATTATTATTATATATAAAAATGCACCTAATACACCATAATACATACAAGATGAATGTACTAGCTCTAATTTTAGCAAAAATTCCTATATTGTGTAGGTTTTAAAAAGGTATACAATATTAAATAAAGAATCGTTAAAAAAGTTGGAAAGAGCATAGAATATATGCTCTTGATTTTCAAAATCTTTTCGATAGAGGGGGCAAAAGGCATCAATGTTTGTACAATTTCTTTTATATTTATAAAAATAAAGTGTTGGTAATGATCCCAAGTTAAGCTTTATAAGAAAATCAAAATATTTAAGCTCAAGTTTCCAGAATCTAAATCTTCTAACAAGTTGCCAATTGTTTAAGCCTAGTATGGGCTTGCTTTGACTATTTAGTGTTGGTTGGTTTATTAATAGATACATTTGCCAATATTTATACTTATTTGTAGAGGGACAGAAAGTTAATTTATCTATGCTCAATAGTGGTTTTATTAGATTAGCTCAATAACCAGTACTGGGGGAGGTCTATCTGTTGGTATGCACATTATAGATGTATTTATATTAATATAAAAAAATATTATAAATTATAATTGAAAACAATAAAAATTAAAGTATCATTATTGACAAAAATATGACTTGCAACAAAAAATAAACATATTAAGAATAAATTAAAAAAAGAAGAGTTCAAAAATGTTGAATATACATTCAAATCCATAACCCCCCCCCCCTTGATATTTGTTAATTATCTCTGATGTAATATATATTTATGAAAAGAATAAAAACTCAAAAAAGTTTTATTGGCATACACGAACAAATTTGTCAAGTTTATTATAAGATGATGAATAGTTCATAATATAGTGGACCATGGACTTCTAAAAAATATATTATAGTTAATTTTTATGGGATAATTTTTTAATTGATAGATTATATAGATATTTTTAGATTGTGGAAAAATGATTGCTGAATGATTTTTAATGCTTACGAATTTCTAGTATTAGTTATAGACTTATACATTAGCTGTTAATAATAAATTCTCATACCAAAAATAAATAGATGATTTGCTTGGTGAAATTTTCCACAATTCATCAAAATTTATGTAAGATTGTAATAATAGATTTTATATCAACAAACTAAGATAATAACATATTCCACATGTGTAATGTTCACTTGCTGATAAATGCAACACCATTTGGTGGGAAATTTTTGCTAATTTTGAAAATTCTTTTTTCGTATAAATTTCAGCCAAACACAGCTGCTTAAATAATTTTCAAGTGACAAAATGGCAAAATCAGAGAGAATATTTATAGAATTTTTATTTATTTAATTGCTAAAATATTTAAATTGCAAAGATTGAATATTTATTGTTTTCCTGAAGGTTTGTGATGATGGTGTTCTAGTTGTATTTTTATATTGGACTATTTCCATCATATAATATGAGTATTGAATGTCTTTAGAAAAATTTAACTTTTATTTAAATATTCCAAATACATACAACTATTAGTAATAGACATCAAACAGGTTAGTATATGCATAATGTTTCAAGAGGTATTATTCTCACTTCTTCTGGTGTTGCTAATTTGCTTAGAGCATTATCTTAAAATTCAATACTCAAGAATCTAAAGGTCCAAGTTTGAATCCCATGCTAGTACTGTCACTGGTCAAACCAACAACACCTGAAGAAGAGGGGAGAATAATATCTCTTGAAACATTGTGCATATACTAACCTGTTTGATGTCTATTACTAACAGTTGAATCTATTTGGAATATTTAAATAAAAGTTAATTTTTTCTAAAGACATTCAATACTCATATTATATGATGGAAATAGTCCAATATAAAAATACAAATTGAATATTTATATCTCAAAATTGGCTTTTGAAAAGAAAACTTGAGACGCATACTTACATTAATTTTTATTGCAACTTTTTTTTTAATTTCTTAAATTTGATTATATTAAGTTAAATAATTTTTTTTTTTTTTTTACTTTTGGGAAATGTATGTATTCAAACACAAGTGCGTGTGTGGCGCAACTGCTCCCAAAAGCTGTTAATACAAATACAATGGCAAGATCCTTTGAAAGCGCTCAGCTGTTTTAATATTTTTAGTTAGCTATTTGTATTTGTATTAACAGCTTTTGGGAGCAGTTGCACCGCACACGCACTTGTGCTTGAAATTTGATTATAGTAATTGTGATAGATTACTATTATTAAAGTAATAGTATTTTCTTATTATGGGGACTGCTTGATAGATTTTTTTGTTAATAAGCTGTAGATTCATGATAACTTATAGATTTCAATTTCTGCCCAATGAAATGGAAGAAAAAATAACTGTGGTCTGGAAAATTAGAATTGAAGCACTATTCTGCTCTGTCCATGATATTAAATTAGTATTATCATAGTTGTTGAAATGGTTATGAATGATAGAAGAAATTAATAACTGTACTATTAAGAATGCTAAAAATTTAAATAAGTTATTCTAATGAATTATTGTTTGTTGATTACAAGAAGTCAGTAGTGATAAGACAGCAACTAATAATAATGATGATGATGACAATGATAATAATAACAAATAGTAATAATAATAATATCTTATATACTGGTAGAATCTTTTAGTCATAATTATATTTATATATTGGACTATTTCCATCATCTAGTATTTCCTAGGGGAAAATAATTTTTTTAAAAAATTATATTAATAAACCTCAGCATACCTAGTAATAATAAGATTTATGTTAATGAGAAATAAGTATGGCAAAAAAATGTTTTACTATAATGCAGAAAGTAAAGAGAAAAATTACAATGTGATGTATTCTGGAGATAGACATGTTTTCATCAGAGAAAACAAATGATTTCTCTTGGATTTGATTCAACCACGATAGAGTAAGGCATTTTATCCCATCAGTGGTGAAAGTTGTACTACATTGTATATTTTTTTGTTTTATGTCACTATATTAATACCCACCTAATTATCTTGCTAATCATATCCAGATACCATATATTAACTACCTGAAAGAAAAAAAATTAAAGTTTATTTTACCCAAATGATTGCAAGCATGATAGGCGGGTGTGGTAATCACTAAATCATGAAAACCTTCTACTTATACATCTGCATTATTTAATATATTCTGTTTAAAGCTATATCAAAAATAATGAGCATTTGTCTTCATGTTTTCTAACCTTCATAAAAATTGTGTGACATGTTGTAGTGTTTTTGCATTATATATACTTATAAAGATTAGAAAGATTATGAAGAAGTAGAATAGAAGAATTATGTAAACAATTGCATTGGTAATTACTTTGGAAAATACCACAGAGGCAAAAAAAGCAAACAAGTTGATATTAGACTAAAAACTAAATTCTCATTTAAAGTACAAATATCTAAATAGTGCTGCAGATTTTAGTACAGTGATAAGGATAACAGAATCAAAATTTAAACAAAAACAAATTTCTCTCTTCAGTTAATTGGATAGAACAGTTGTGAAAAAACTAGTCATTCTGAATATCTTAAGCAACTGAACATGCAATTACTTAACATTCAGCGTATATTTATCATGTCTTGAAACCATTATGAGAAAATATAATTTATTGAAAAATATGGAAATTTATGCAAAAATCAGATAAAATAACCCATGGATAAGATAAATGAATGTAATCATTGCAACAGTAGATTTAGCGGTAAGAATTTTGAAGATGCAAACTGAAATTATTACATAAAATATTAATATAGAGATACGATGATGTAGCATTTACTTAAATACATCTAATTAATCCATTATAATACAAGGATAGAAATAATATAACTATAAATATTATGAATGGTTCAAATTAGGTCATCACCTTATAATGAATCATGAGTAATATTAAATGATTTACCATTTCACTGCTCAAACATTACTTGCTATTGTAAGCAGCTAAAGCAACCAACATGTGATCACTATTTTCAATGTTTTCACAAGCTGTTAAAACTTACCATACAGTAGTACCACCCAGTGCAAGCTATAGTAATTAATGGATGCTAGAAGGTTTGTGCATAAAAGCCATATCTGGTGTCTACTCATCCAATATCCCCAGACTAGGTTCTAGCTTATGGATTTCTTACTGGGTAGTCTTGGATTTGAGAACATTGCATATAGACTTTTGAAAAAAACATTTTTGCTTAAGCTATTATTATAGTGCAACTGTGTGTTGTTATATTATAGATTGTTACTAAATAAAATAATTTATAAAATTGTTTAATTGGATAAATATTTATAAAAAAGATATTAAGAAAAACATTTAGACATGATACTTTGTATGTCTTTTTTTTTTTTTTAAGAAATAGATAATATTGTAATGTTGGATTTCTTCTTCTTTTTTAACATTAGATAAAAGTCTCAAAAGATTTGAATGAATAAAATACTCTGATATCATTTGTCAAATTGTTAACTTGTCAGACTTTCAATTTGTATTTGAAATTTCGTTATGTCCTGTAAAATGATTTGTCAAAGTTTGGAAAACATGATTCTTATCATGAATATAAAATCACATGATCAAAGTGTATTTCCCCCCCTTTCTTTCTCCTTTTATTTTTCCTAGTCTTTGAATAAGAATTAAAAGCATGCATTAAATATTTAACTTAGTGATACTATATATTTTATTTACATTTGAGTTTAGATAAGTGTTATATAATATATACTTAGTTTAATCCATAATAGTAAAAACTGACTTTCTAACAACGGGTGAACACAAATGTAAATAAAATAATCCAATAGTTTGCTTTGGAGATTATATGATGTTTGAGGATACAAAATGACAAACTTGGACTGTGATTCATGAGAAATAAATTATAGGATCATATAATTCCGACATTTTCAAAAAATTATTAACATTTATTAAAAATTACAAAGTAATAATAAAGTTGAATTGTGTCAATAAAACATCATGCGTTTTTTTTTTCTGTTTTCATTTAATATTTATTAAATGCAAGCCGAAAAAGTCATATGATGTTTTGTTGATATATATATAATTCTAGTGAAAATTGAAAAATGCTTATAGTTAGCAGATATGTGAGATCACTAAAAAATATGGTTAATAGCGTAATATCTGATCTCTTTAATTATAAAAACATTTGTTTTGATTCAAAAATTTATAGTGTTTTTGAATTTCAAGTTATTAGTTAAAAATTATAAAAGAAATAAGAGATGACTGTTGGACATATGTGTATAAGGTCCAAATTTCTCATTGAAGAATGCCTTAAGCTTTTATCTTCGCGAACCGGCCGATGCTATGATACTTAAAAAAAAAAAAGAATGCCCTAAGTTAGAAACTAATCTTGAGATATAGCTGTAACATCTCTACTGTCTAGGATCCTTTGATTATTTAAGCTTACAATAGATGACTTTGGAATAAAAAGAATAGAACTTATTATAAATGTTGAATTATATATTTGTCAAAATATATTAAAAATCTGAATATGTCAGGTATTGGTATTACTATTAGATACTACTAAATGAATATCAGCTTCTGGTAATCATATAAATCTATTTGATTTTTTAGATCTCTCAGTGTAACATTAATTATTATAATAATGGTACTTGGGTATTTTTCCTGCAACCTAGGAAAGATAGGAGGACTTTTCACATTCATATCAATACACTGCTAACTTTTTAATGTTGTTATTTTGGCAACATCAAACATTAGAAAAACATTAGAAAGTTAGCAATGCTTTGATACGAATGTGAAAAGTCATCCTATTTTTCCCTGGTTGCAGAAATAATACTCAATACAGTTTTACAAAGACAAAAAAAATAAAAAATATTACATGAGATAAACACGTATTTATGAATTCTACGCGGACGTAAGCTAACTTTTGACACTTACTTAATTTGATCAATTTTTAAAAAAAATATGTGGTCGAGTTTTAGGAGGAAAAAAAACTAACATAAATATATATTTTTATAAAAGTAAATATGAAATATATACTTACGCAGACGATTCTTGCATACAAAAATAGCGATGGTCAGTAGCACCCCCCCCCACCCCTCTTCCTTCTCCGAAAAAGTTGTCGAACAAGTGATTGACCAGTACATGCTCTAAATGGAATACTGCCAGGCAATCTAATTTTTCGAATAAACAAATAAGTCCTTCTATCTTTTCTTGGTTGCAGAAATAATACTCTATATAGTTTTACAAAAACAAACAAAATATTATATGAGATATACACATACTTTTACAAATTATACACGGACACAAACTAACTTTTGATGCTTACTTAATTCGATCAATTTAAAAAAAAGAAATATGTGGTCCGTAAAAAAAAGGCCAAAATAAATATATTTTTATAAAAGTAAAAAAGAAAAAATATTCTATGAAATATATATTTATGCAGACGATTCTTGCATACAAAATGGCGATTGTCAGTAGTACCACCCCCCTCCCATCGTCCTTCCTCCTTCTCCGAAAGATTTGTGGAACAAGTGATTGACCAGTACATACTCTAAATGGAATTCTGCCAGGCAATCTAATTTTTAGAATAAACAAATAACAAAGTCAACGTCTTTATTCAATTACAATTAAATAATAAACTTTTAATTCAAAGATTCAAAAACGCAGAAGTCAGTCAATAACCAAGTTGAAATTGGAAATAAATAAATAAACACAGAAGAAAATAATGCAGTTGAAATTAAAAATGTTAAACCAAATTCACAATAATTACAAATGGTAAGTTTAAAATGTACAAACAACAAACTTTTGAATCAGAAAAAAAATACCAAAATGTCCAAAAAAGCACCTACATAATACTTTCGGCTGACACGTTTCAAAGCATGTTTTGTGCACGTTTAAAAACACGTTATTTGACGAGGGAAAAAACTCAAATTGCAAGGGTTTATTTAATGTTCTCAACATTATGTCTGTTATCACGTATGTAAAAAGTCGTCCTATCTTTCCTAGGTTGCAGGAATAATACCCAAGTACCATAATAACCCTCTAGCCTCTTTTTTTTTTTTTATCATATTTTTTGAGAATTATATATGTTTCTAATGATTATATTATCTCCTTATATGACCAAAATAAAATAAAAATCTCCATTTATTTTTCTTGCTATTTATATTATTCTCAAATGTATTCATCAGAATTCATTTTAAAAGTTTTTATACTTTTTGTAATTTTTTCAGTGAGCAATTTCATCTATAAAGAGTCACAGAAAACAATTCTGATATTAATTTTTAAGATTTACAGACATAAAGCAAACATAATTTCCCTTTTTAAGCAGCAAATATTCACATCAAGGACTTTTTTTTTTATTTCATTAAAAAAATTTTTATTTAAAATATTTTTTAAGAGGAAATGTCACAGACACACACACACACACACACAAAATGTTTTACATTTGAATCTATTTAAAAATAAATAAATAAATGATAATTTAAACTGAGACTGTTTTAATTCTTGATAGAAGTGTTTGATAGTTGCTCAAAGTCTTAAAAGAGAACTTTTTATTATTAATATTCATAAACTAAAATGTAATAAATTTTTGTATTGAAACTATTAAATTATGAAATGTATATGTCCGTGAAAAAATAACAAACAACAACAAACAATCAGAAACAAGAAATATACCTTTCACAAAACACAGTTTTGACATGGCTTGGCTTGAAGCAATTATACTTTTTAATGTCGTTAATGTTTAATGTTATCATTGTTTTTATATATATAACCAAAGATATAATTCTAATTTTTGATTTAAATATATTATTATATTTAAACCTCTATTTTATAACATATATTCATTAATTGTTCTTATAATAACATCTTATTTTTATTAAAATTAGAAGCTGGGCTATTTTTGAATATAAATTTATTTTTCACTTTTTTAAAAAATTATTATTCAATTTTTTTCTTTTTTTATCTTCCTTGTTTCTTCTTCTATAGTCTCAACATATCAATTATAATTTTTCTTCCTCTTACTGTATGCCTAATGAATAGATGGAATCAATAATCACAAGAATATATATATTCTAGTGAAAATTCTAAGTATGCAAACAGAAAAACCTTCAATCTGGGTTGCTTATAATTTAAATTTCAAATCTAAGCCAGTTAAGATTTAAGAATTTTTTTTTACTTATTTTATTAATTGTTCATCAAATAAAAGTTTGAATTTTTGATATTAAATCAGCTTTAAAATGCTCAGATTAAGAACTCTGGCCAAAACAAGGTACGACTATCAGCTTATATTATATCTGATCATCACAAATGTCCTTGTATCATGATGATATTTCACAAAGAATGGAACCAATGTTCATTATTTTTGATATAATAAAGCAATAAGAAAATCAGACTAATGTATTTTTATCATATTAAAATTTCATTTAAAAATTTAAATAAAATTTCAAAATTATTTTAATAATAATGAAAGTCAATGCAAACTTGAATTTAACAAGCTATGCTTTAAAAAGTCATGTGATATAATTTTTCCTTATAAAATACATCGAGTTTGTGCAAGATGAAATTGAGCTTTAGTGCAAGTAATAATGCTAAATCTTTAAAACTATGGGTATGCTTATATGTTCTCATTATAATTTTTCAAGATTAATTTATAATGGTACCTTGATAAGCATTTCAAATATTTTTTTTTCCTCATATGTCATAGCATCGGCCAGGACACGAACCCACAACCATCTGCAACCAACTACTTGCTTGCAAGGCAGCTGCGATGACCTCTCGGCTAACAACACTTGATGCCTTTCAAATATTTATGTACTAAGTATGTATATTATACTAAAACCCATATATACCCTGTAAAAATTATCAGCTTAATAAAGTTAAAATTATTATTATTATTACTACTACTACTACTACTACTATTATTATTATTATTATTATTATCATCATCATATTTACATGCTTTCATGTTGACTTTGATTCCTTGTAATAATATAAATAACATTCTTTGTGTTATAAAATTTTCAACATAATAATCAGAATAATCAATGATTACTCTTTCACTGAGCATAAAATAATGTTTTTTGCTGATGATAAAACTTTTATTAAACATCTTTCTATGTTGTTGTTATCCTGTACCAATATTAGATATTATGAAAATGTAAATAATTTTTTTTTTATTTTAGAAATATTTTTATATGAGCTAAATTTTAGAGGGCTTTAAGGTTGAATTTCTACCGGTTTGTCTGAAAAACCTACTTAATATTTTATTAAAATTTTTATAAATGAAAATATGTAATATATATCTAATCTAGATATAATTAAAAGGGATTTGAACACAGATTTTCAAGCTCTCTTCAGTCATCCACTTTATCTTATATAATCAATACAGATAATCATATACATGTGAAAAAGATAAATGATCTCCCTTATATGCATTTTATGCTGAACCAGCACTCATAAATTGGTCCAGATTAGTTATCTTTTTACATGTATGTGGTTATGTGTATCAGTTATATAAGATAGATTGGATGATTGAAGGCAACTTGAAAGTCAGTGTTCAAATCATCTTTAATTACATCTAGCTTATATATATATATACTCGTATTTAAATATTATATATACAACCTGTTCTGCCCATCCCTCTTCTGTGTATATAACAACATAAGATCCTACATATGAGGGTCAGAGTGAATTAAAAACCAACATGAGTTTGACGATAGTATTGGGCATTAATAAAGGCTTTGAGTATTCCATTATCAGATTTTTAGTGATATGGATGCCTGAAGAGTTAGAGAGTGGAGATGATGAAGGCTGTCCATTAAAGTTTGTAGTTTGCTATCTTAATATAAAAACTGAGCACTGATTATATATATATGTGGGAGATGATGATCCGGACCAACTAATGAGTGCTAGTTCTGCATGAAATAGATATATTGGAGAAAATGTATCTTTTTCACAAGTATGTGGTCATTTGTATTAGTTATATAAGATAGAGTGTATGACTGAAGGGAGCTTGAAAGTCTCTTTAAATCCCCTTTAATGAAAATATGCTAAATTCTCATAAACATGAAAGTTACACAGGATATAAAAAAAAATCATTAAACGCAGCATTAGTTTCTATGACTATAATTTTTGTGATAGATTAATTTTACCAATTGGGTTATTATGACATTAATTTTGTAGATGAAATTGCTTCTCTAAAAATAAAAAGTTATGATTATTCATAAATAAAAACACAAAATATATTGACAAATAGAAGTTAAACAACAAATTGTAGACTTTAAATAATGCAAAGATTGACTTTAATAAAAAACATATAATTAATATATATTCTTTATTATACATTAATTAAGATGATGAACTCTTGCATGATATTGTAACTTGGACTAACTCAAGAGTGTTGTTTTAACCAGTTATGCATTTTTGGGGGTTATTTGCCCTTTTCAGATTTTTTTTTTGTATGATTGATATGTGTATAAAAAGGTAAAAGTTTAAAAAAATATATTTAATAAATATTCTCTAAGGAATATCATGTATTAAATAAAGAAAAATTATTTGACCATTATGTATATATGTGTACTATTAATGTATATAAATGTATTTACCAGAATATAGTATAAGTTGGATTGAATTATCTAATTTAAATCTTTTCATGTTCTCTTTTATGAGACATAGCTAAATCCATCTAAATATATTTTTAAAAAATTAGCATACTTTTTAATATAAGGCGGTCATATTTACAAAATAAAATTTTGAACTTTTCATTTATTTTTTCTACTTTCTTATTGAAATGTTTTTATTGTGATGAAGTTTGACTTTTTTTTTTAAGCTTTATTCAAATTTTATAGGTTGATGCTTCAATATAGTCAAAACATCCCAATTATTTTATAATAAAAATACTATAAAGACTTGGAAATTTATTTTATAAATTATTGAAAAAATTATGCTGACAATCATTAGGGTTATATATATATACAAATTAAAAATTTTTCTGATATACAATCTTATTTCTAGAATTAATATACCTTCAAATCAAGAAAACACAACTCAAGTACAATAAATATAGATTTAAATTTTTATAAACTAAAATTATTTGCAAAATACTTTGTGAAGAAAGATATCTGTTTTATGAAATCAATAATTCTGTATATTCTCTTGAAGTCATAGCTTTTTCCAATTTCTTTTATACTTATTTGATTTTTCTTTCTTACTGAAAAAAATTTACATAGACTGGAATAAGAAGTCACTCTTTTGATTATAAAATGTAATTCAGAAAGTGGGTGAAGAATATTACTTTAAAAAAAAAAAGTCACTGAATGTTTATATAAAACTTTGTATATTTTTAATAATTATGGGATGACATAGTTAAAAAATTTATGCATAAACATAATAAAATAAGAGGTATGTTAATAACCAGTTAGTGTTTCAGTAGACATACATCAGTTAGTACAATTTTAATGCATTTAACTGTATATAGATTTAAATTATAAAATAAAAAGAATTTTTTTTACAAATATATTGTTTTTAAAATATATTATAGCATATAAAAAAAATTATGACTCCAATCATAAATTCCAATGCAATTCAAACATAGATTAATAAATAGTCATAATTTATAAAAGTTTTAAAAGATAAATTCAGAGATGATAACTTTTTGACACCCCTCATAATAGAATAATGAAGGGGAAAAAATTACTTAATATGCCTGAAAACTGCTGTGTGGTGATGACTTGAATGTTTTTCTTTGCTCTCTTTACCCTTTAGCTACCTGAAAGAAAAACATTTCAAAGCTAGAGTGGTTTTACAATCCAGGTCTTAAATATGGCTGGTCAATGCATCATCTCTGTACTATGAGGCTCATACAAAAATAAAAGCCTGAGATTAGAAATTCAGTATTGTTTTATATGATTGAATACAGTGGTAAAGTAGTGAAGTTGAAAGTTAAAGGTTTTTGATTTATTCCCAGCCAAGGAAAATAAAAACATATCTACTAGATTAATTTCATAATATTTTTGTGATCAATCTTTGTGCTCTAACACTTACATAATCACTTGAATAATTAGATATACAATTTACAGCTTTAGATGCTCTTGGGATTTTTTTAAAAGTAATTGAAGATTTTTAAGCAAACTTTTTTTAAAAAAAGACAGTAAGCCATAGCTATTTTTGCTTATTATTTATTAGTAGTTGTTATTTTACTATTCTTGTGTAGAAGATAATGATTTCAATTAAAATTGTTAGATAAATGTTGACATAACTGAATATAAAATAAAAAATATAATTGAATGGGATACAGTCTTATATGCTGGAGAGAGCTGTCATATATTATGAATTTTGATCCCATGGTTTATCTTTTAGACAGTCAAGAATGTTGGAGTGACAAAGTGGCAAGCTGGATGAAATAATTTCAGTAAAAAATTAATAATTGAAGAGTTAAGATTTATGATTTAGAAATTTTGGTTTGAAGTATATAATCCTTTATCACTGGAATAAATTGCAGAGAGCAACAATTTCAATCAAGTCAATTTTTTAAAACATTTTCTCAGCTGGTAACTGATTCAGAAATCATTTAACTATTAACCCTTATAAGACATCAATGTCATTTACAGATAAACAAGTAATTCAGCAGGAAGGCTATATAATTTAAAAATAAAGAAATTGAATCTAAAATCTTGTAAAAGAAATAATTAACAAAAGTTAATAATATGAATTAATATATCAAGTTTGATGACTTAACATTATTACTTGATATAAGTAATTTTTAAAATTAAAAAAAACAAAAAACCAATAGGATAATATCAAATGGATACCCTATTTATTAAAACTATTTTACTAGTCTTTGCAGTGTTTTACTATTATTTCAAAATCTTTAAAAAACAATGGTTTTATACTTTTTTATTTACTTACAGCATCAGTTGATCTATTGTTTTCATCAGAGCAACATATATATTCCTTTTTTTTTTTTATGTGTCAAAGTATCAGCCGGGAAGCGAACCTGGGACAACTGCTTGTACAGCAGCTGTGCTGACCACTCGGCCACCAATGCTTCATACAAATATATTTTTGGTAGGAATATTAAAAGTTATTAATAATTTTATTTTTACATGCAACATTTGATTTAAAATAATTTGACAAGTACCGTAATAAATTTTTAAATGAAATTACTAATCTAAATAGTTATATATATATATATGTTCTAGTAACTTGTACAAGAATGTTAAAAATGAGCATTGAAAAAAAAAAGTATAGTCTACAAAAGATATACAGATGTTTATCTGCTACTATTTAATTCAACTATAAATCATTCATTCTTTTCTGGGATAGAAGTACAATTGCCAAGAACCTCAATGTTGACTATTACTTAATCATATCGCTCAATGACAGCATAAGAACAAGATCAATTGCCACAATCAGATTGTCATTATTTATAAACTATGCAATTTGGACTGTAAGGTGCAGAAAAATATTCAACACCAATGCTTTCGATGAAGAGGCTTTTACCATTAGAAAACTACAAAAAATGAAGAATTGTGACAAACTGCTAACTCCCAACTCAAGATTTTATGAAACATGGAATCTCATTAAGAACATTCAATGAACGCAACAGTCTGCTGAACTGAGTCATTTGTCAGGCAGATTGGGTAAATACACACCGTTATTGACAGACTGCTTAGTTTGAACATTAGACAATGGTACCAGATATCACAGTTATTATCACACATTTATTTTATCCCTTATTCTATTTGTATCAATCTATATGTCCTTATGAATTCATTAATGTATATAACATATTCATCTTGCTTGATTATCATTTTTTTTACACATGTATTAGCTTATATTTTATACTTGTTTCCTTTGTACAATATATAACATTGATTTTGCATTCAATAAATTATAGAGAGTAATGTAATAAATTATTGTTAATGAACACATATATAGAAAAGTAAATCTATTATCATAAAATTCCGAATAATAATTAAGATAGCAGGGTTGACTTCCATTTTAATAATATATAGAAAAGATGGATTTTAAAAAAAATATTCAGCTTTATTACTGCCTAGCATGCTTTAGCTATATTATATTCATAGTTTACAGTCTATAAGTTATGAATATAAAAGCATGATCAGCAGCCATAAAGCTATAAGCTGTGAATATGATATATCGAAAGCATGCTAGAGTAATAAAGCTGAATATTTTTTAAAACTCTACCTTTTCTGCATATCTGCTACTATTTAATAAAAGCCTATGGTAAATAGAGGAAAGTACCGAGGAAGTAAAGAAGTTAGATGCTAGTATTAAATTTACAAAAGAAAAAGATGAGAATAATTAAATATGATTATAAATGATAATTCAAAAATATTAAAACTATAATAGATATTTCAGCATGTAATAAATGTAAAATGTATGTATATAATATAAATTAGTTTTTTTTATTATAGACCAGATGGATAATTCCTGATATGTTTACAGAAATGAGCTAAAAGCTTCATTTTTAATTCAAGTATTTTGCATGATTGTTGTATCATACCTAGCATATTCTCAATAGATGGTATGGTATCAGGAGTTTGCTAATTTTTTCAAAGATAGATGCTATTATCGGAATTTCATAATAGCGATTGGACATCTCACTGATGACAGAGATTTTAAGACATCAATGCATTCAACCAATTAAATAGTTATAATGTTAATTACTAATAAAGCAGGGAAATTTAATTTTAAACTGTTATCGAGTAGATAAAATAACAATATTATATAATGAAAATAATAACAAGTTTAAGATAATTGCTAGTAAAAGAATAAACCAGCCTAAAAAGCTGATAAAGAATATCTTTAAGGGATATGATAAATTTGAGGAGTCCATATTGACCTTTTCTAGACATCAAATAATTAAGGACTGCTTTCATACATTCATAAATCACTCAGGCTATCATGGATTTCCATGCATGTTTCTCAATGTCACATTGAAAAATTCTAAGGAAACCTAATTAAACACATGTATCTTGTTATGTAATAAGTTTTATTCTTTCAATTTCTATTATAAACACGATTATAAACCATTATTGCATATGTAATAGCTTGTATCAATTTTTATTTTTGAGGCAAACAAAGTTTACCGATGAAACATAATAATAATAATTATGATGATAATAATAATAATAAAGAATCAAAAAAAGGAATTCAAGGAGTTAGTTTATCATCTTCAGATTGTTGAATGAGAATCCAGAATATCACTGAAAATATACAGATCTCAGTAATCATTTTACTCCAAACAAGCAAAAAGAAAATCTGTATATATATTTTAAAAATGGAAAAATGTCTCATATATATAGCTAAACATACCACTGATTGACACTTCAAACCTAGGTAAACCTTATCAAAAACTTTAATGTTATTATTCAATAATATAAAATAATTATTTTATATAATTTATAGCGAAAGAAATTTTATATTAAAGTATATATTTTTGATTATCATATTTCATATTGTTAATTGATCTTGATATGCACACAGATTAGGGAAATAATTAAATTAATTGATAATAAACTTTATTATAAAAAATGATGAAACAATATGCTTGAAAGCTTATATTGACTAGAATATATCTTTTTTATCTTAAACATATATATTATAACTTCTATATTTTATTATATTTTATTTTTATTTAACTATTATAAGAATATTATTACTAAACAAATTCTATGTCAACCATTTTAATTTTTTCTCTGCCATATTTTTCCCTGTTATATACATTTATAGGTGTGTGTGTAATCCTTGCTGAACCCATAATACATACACAAAAATTAAGACTAATATCTGGGAATAAATATATATATATATGTGGAAGAGTTGTGCTAGTGATATATTTTATTGAAGTTAGTCCTGTAAAAGTTTAGATTGTGCTACTATTTAGAATAGATTTCTGATATTTTGAAAATAAATCAAAACTAAATTTATACAATATTGTATAAAAGGTTTTATAAAATTTTGATTATAGAAGTCAATTTCAGAATATTTGATATTATTTAAGAAATTTCTTAAGTTAGTCTTCTATATCTCTCATGCTTACATGTGAGACCTATATATTGTCAGGAAAATTTATCAAAAAGCTATACCTAGAATTTGCCCCATAAAAGTATAACTATATACATATATTTATTTATTTCTAATTAATTATGTTTTTGATATATAAATTTGATGCAACCATGTGAGTTTAGATATTTATTTATGAATACTTCTCAGTCATTAACTTTCAATTCATTCAGGTACATTGAATTTGGCTTTCTATTGTGTGAACTTAACTCTGAAGAGGATATATATATTAATTACTGACATATTTTAACCTCCCCCACATATTATTGGGATATATGATGTTATGAAAGAAATGTGCAGTAGAAAATTGATATGCATATTACTAAATATTACATTAGAATATAAGTAATGTGTGCACTTACATTTAGAATTTGTTCATATATACACATATTTTCTTGTTAAAATTAATGTTACAATGATGGGTTGACTGGTCTACACCAGACCAAATGAAATGTTGATCTAATGCTAATTTTTTACAACAAACAAATGTATATACATGGATGAATGTGAAATATGTGTTCACATTTTTTGTCCATGAAAATGTTTGCTTTAATATATATCTTTAATCAAAATGCATTCTACTTTTTATATTTTTTTGTTATATATATATAAACTGTCACAAATTTATTCTTTTATACCAGTTTTTTAATTTATTTATTTCCCAGATTTTTTTTTTTTACATTCACAATATTATTCAAAAGTGCCCAACTATCAATATATATATATATATATTACTCCTTCTTAACTCTTCTCATATAAATACTAATTTAACTCATTTTTTTTCTAAATATCCTTCATTAATAACTTTTTTTTTTAAAATTTTCTTTTGGTTTATGTTCATAGAATTAATTGCTTTTTAATCCTAAAGATATTATTTCAGTAAGATTTATTGTTTTATTGTAATACAATGTAAAATTCTAATAATTTTAATAATTTCCTAAATAAACAATAACTATTAAGTAAGCAGTACTAAGAATATATAATAATACTTATGAAAAAGATATCTTCAAAAGTTCATATTATAATAACAATTCAGAGGTTTATTAGAATCCTTTTAATTAACTTGCTAATAATGTTTTTTTCTCTTATTTATGCTAATTTATTAATTATACAAAAAATGGATCCATTTTTATCCTATTTCTACATTGACACATGGAGAATAACATAAGTTTTTATTTCTTTATAGGATTATTAAAGTTATTAGAATTTACAGTTTGCTATTTGAAACTCTAAGCTGGTTTGATTAATATTTTATGAAGATTATAGTAATATAAACTTTCACTCTTTTAATTATCAAAGATTGGTTTATTATTTGTATACCAACATGAAAGTTGTGTAAAAGTAAACTTTTTTATTCACATTATAAATTAGCATTGATACAAGAAAGAGGGTATCATTTGCAAGTTGTTGGAAATGATTTTAGCAAATTATTATGATATCCACATTCAGAATAACTTCTCCATATTTATTATTTTATACTCACCATAGACAAATAATAGACATCTATTAATTATATATTTTTTAAATATTATTCATTTTTCTAATTATTTTCCTCGTTTATCTCTAAATTTATAAATAAAGGTATTTATCTAAAATTTTCTATAGCCATCTTTTTTTTTTTTTATATTTTTCATTCATTCCACATTGTAATTTATTTTCAATGTATTCATTTTGTCTTTACTAAAAGTAATTTCATTTTTTCTTCAAATTCTGTGCTCATATCCAAAAAAGTACTCGTATGTCTCCACATTTTGCAGAAAGACAAATACTATTAGTCAATCTCCTACATTCACCAATTGCAATTCATTCTTTAAATTGTAAACCTGTATAAATTGTACAAGAATTAAAATAAAGAACATCCTTTTGTAAAGGCACTTTACTATTAACTTTCATTAATTTTAAACAGATAATTGATAAACAAAACACTTATATATATATTTTTAATAATCATGTATTTTAACATTCTGTATAATTAATAATCATAGTAAAAGTATGTGCAATCTCTTTTTTTTCTTATTCTTTGACAAATTTTTAATACTATTTTATCAAAAGTTCATATCTAGTTTCAATGACATTTTCATTGTCTGAACTAGAACAATATGTTATTAACCATCTATAAAGAATTATATATATATTATATTGTGGATTCTTTCATAAAAGTATATATGCCTTTTTTTAATTGTCTATATTTTGTTGCTGTTGTTTTTTTAATGTTGAAAATATCTTTCATGTTGTTGTTAGTTTTCATATTTATTTGATTTTGTTTAATTTTTTTTTTATTATAAGATTATGGTAAGCTATATATCATATGACTGGAGGGTGATAGATAGCAGTTTAAATTTAAGATAACAATTTTTTTTATGTTGTCATTAGCTTAAATTTGTATCTCTGAATTTATTAATAATCAATTTAGCATGACATTAGTTTCTTTTCTTTTGTATTTTAAATGTGTTTGTATATATATATTCACACAAATATTTTTGGATAAAAATAACTAGAATAAATAATTTTATGTGAATTAAAGAATAAGTACAGTTACCTTTCCCGTGCAAATTTTTTTATATTTTTTATAAGAGTTAAAATTTTGAAATTTCCTGATATATACTTCAGGAAATATAAAAGTTCTTGATTTTGACTTTTTATTTATTAATAGCATTATTGGAAAAGTAAAATGTTTATGTGATTTTTCTTCTGTAAAGTTCAATGTTAAAAATAATATATACTTTGAAACTAGGTATTTTTTGGAAAAAAATTGTTTTATGTATTATTGATTCAAGACATGTACTCAGTTATATGTGGTTATATTCACTTATAAAAATATGCACACATATATACATCGTTATATGTGCGTTTATTTATATATATAAAGTGCACAGCTATTTTGGAAAAAAATATGCACACATATATACATCGTTATATGTGTGTTTATTTATATATATAAAGTACACACTATTTTGAAAAAAGGTAAAACTTTTAAAAAACTCTCTGCATAGCAAACTCTTTTCCAGTAGTTTTTCATAAAGAAATAGTAATGACTGTACTTATTAAGTTTATCAATTGTTATGTGATGAGAATTCGAGTGTTTCCCACTCTACTTTTACTCTGTTTACTGACTGATATTGATAATTAGCTGGATTGATTTTGACTATCTGAAAAAAGATCCCAAGCCTGTTTAAAAGATTTTCAAGTTTATTTGGCTTGGACTTAAATCTATATTGATTGCATATTAGCTGATAAACTACTTTTTGCAACATGAGGCCCTTCTACCTATATTATTATATGATTATATGCATATGGATTTATATGAAAAACTAAAAACATATTAACATTAGTCACAAAATTACTACCATTGTTTTAGAGCTGTGTTTTTTTACTAAGGATAACTCAAAATTGAATTGGGGATTGTTTGGCACTATCCTTTAAGGTCCATTAATGACTCATGCTTAAGCATATACTTTACAAATGTAAATGGTTACTGGCATCTATAACAAAGTAAGTAAAGTGAGTAGAGTAGCTTGCTGAAATTAAAAGTTTCTATTTTAGTATCTGATAGAGAAGAAATTAAAAAATCTTAGTGATTATTTCAGAAATCATTTGTAATATTTGAACTGTGAGGTTTTTTTTAATTTACCATTTGTCAGGTCCATAATTAAATATCCAATAGAAATCAAACATTCTAAATCACAGTAATAAGAAAATGTCATTATTATAAGATAGTAAAGATAAACCATTGGCTCAATTTTCAAAGATATATGATACTTCCCTCACCAAAGGAGGATTTAATCATATTACAATTACATTTATTTTTTGTTTTATGATCTATGTATTGATAATTATTTGACCTTTCTGAAGATTTCTGTGGTCTTTACACTTCAATAAAGAATAGAGAGGCACTTTTTTAAATTGAATATTAAGTAATTCATCTGGATTGACTACTGATAAAATCTCAAACTTATTTGGGTGAAAAAAAAAGATTCAAACTTCAATTATATTTGAACATCTAGTCAGAGGTATCTCAGATGAATACACTATTACTATACCTCAAATCTCTTTTCTTATAGATTGAATCTATCAATGTGACTTTGGGGAAAATTCCATGGTTTAAAAAGAATTTATAATCATTTTATTCTAAATTTTATGGAGAAGTTACTTTAAAAAATTTATATTCATATTTAGAAAATTTTCTAAAGTAATGCTTCCTTTTTTTTTTTTCAAAATGGTTTTTCATATGTGAAAGAACTTTGGATAACAGCCATACAGTGCTTTGTCTTAGTATCAGACTTGTACAACTAGATTTCAGATCTTAGACTGTGAAATTTTTAAGATGTTAGCTATTGTACATAAAGGAATATTCTCCACTAAAGATAATTCAAACTAGAAAGCAACCTGTGATTCTATTGATATATTTCCATCTAGTATCAATAATCTTCATGTAAAGAGAAAGAGATCACTGCTTTCAAAAATTAAAGTAGTCATATGATTTTACTTCTTAGATCAGATCAAAATAATATTTTTTGAAAATTTTTTATTGTTTTTGAGTTTTTACTTTTTCAACATACTTTAATAAATATTATGGGAAAAAAAAATAATTTTATGCTTCAATAACGTTAACATTAATCTTACACAAAACAGTTTTTTAAAAAAATAAAATCAACAACTAATGTGCTAATACATATTTTTTTAAAAAAAAACAACAACAACAACATTGATATCACTGTTTTTATCTCATTTTTTATTCACAATTATTAATGCCTGACTCAAATTGAATATTGTACTTGACTGATGACTTTAAACTATTTTACTATTTAATGAGAAAAGTTTTAATAAAATTTAAAAAATTTCTAGAAAAAGATTTAACACATTGAAAAGTTTGTTGTGTAACAATAATGATTTGAACACAAAACTTTATGGGAACATTTTCAGATTTTCAATAAAATAAGATGAGCTTTTTTTTCAAGAAAGCATTTAAAAAATCAGTTATGGGCATTAAAAAAATGTAAGAAAAACTACATCTGTTACAGAATTTTGATCAGAGGATTAATGCAATGAAAAAAGATTTGACATAAATTTATAATAATAATTTCAAAGAGTACAAATTATTCTCAAAAACACAATTGTATTATTGCAGAAGTAAGATATATGCATTATTGCAATTTATTTTTACTTTTATATTTTTTAGGGAAGTCTGGATCTCACTGGGAGGATTGTGAATAGAAAAGTACTTTTGTATCAAGTTAACTTCAGTATCCAAATTAGTAATAGTTTGGGGAAAATATTTCATTGACTATACAAAATAAATTAATAAACAAGTAATTATGTGGTAAACTGCTTGCAATTTAGTTTTATATTTGACTCAGTCAGAAAATGATCCAGAACTTTTTGATTCATGAGTCTCTACTCTAACAGTAGATGAAAAAACTATTGAGAATTATCCAATTGTTTCATGGGAATCAACAACTTCTGAAGTAATTGACAATTCAGTAAAATACTATTAAGTGGAGCATTGGAACAGCTATAATTTTATCAAAAATTGCAATTTTTCATTTTGATTTAGTTGATAGTTGATTATTTTTGTCAAGTCTTTTTATTGTTTAAAATATAGTTTTATGTAAAATGTTTAGCAGCAATATGACTAATAAGAAAATTATTTGGGCTTTTTTTCTCATAATTACAATTATAGATATGTCGTCAATTAATATGATATGTGGAAATTGGCCAACTGACTTATACTAAAATGTTCATGGATTGCATATCTGTCTGGATTTACAGTAATAATTAATAAGCCCAATTGAGTTTTTAATCAAATTTTAAGAAAATTTATTTATCATTTAATACTTTTAAAAGTGAATCATTCATTTCACATTGTATTTTTGAATAGTAGTTTGTTGAACATGTACAACTTCACTAGTCTTTTTTAGTATTGTGTAAGAAGATGCAGCTGAAAGACCATAAAATTAGTCTCAACTTTGCATCCATTAGTCTGATTAATAACCAGCTTATTTCAATCATAGTTTTTTAGAACACAAAAAGTTTTAGTTTGATTCTTACTCAAGAAAATCAATAAAAAAATCTCAGTTTGGCTAATTGATACTGTATTTGTGCAGCAATTGCATGGCTTCAAATATTAATCCAAGTTGCATGAATTTGAAACTTTTCTCTTTTTTTAATAGTTTTACACAGCTAACATGGCTTCACAAAGATGTATACAGATTACAATTTCCACAGGACATACATTAATGAAAATGCTGATTATTAAAAAATCAGTCTAAAATCTAAATACTATGTGAGTACATGTAATCCATATATATAATCTTCACTGTTTATGGTATGTAAAACAAAAAAAATTTCAGTTCTATGCTAAAAATTTATATCCATTATTTTAATGTAAAAATGAGATATTTAAACAAAACAAAAAAAATATAACAGTTTCTAATATTGCACTCCTTCTTCAATAATCCTTTAAAATATATATATAATATACAAATTTTCCATTCATCTGCATAGTCCAGAGCAAATCTAAATTAAAAGTTTATTTTCAATAATAATTGAAATATGATCAACAATGGAAACTGATGAAATCCATTGTGCTGTTCTTTCATATAAATTACAATAAATAAAAAAAATCATATACAACAGCTCTATAAATATATGATGTTTTATTTTATTATTGTTATTTTACTTCCATTATAGAACACTACGTGGTTGTATGTATGCAATAATTTGTCTTGATATGGGACTCACTAATTAGAGGATACGGAGATGTAATTGCAAGGGAAAATAGAAATAGGTATGTAAAAATATGTTTGCCTGGAGCTAGAATTAGGGATGTTATGAATAAGGTAAAGAAATAGGGGAGTAGATATGTTTATATTATGGTAAGAACAAATAATTTGTCAGAGCAACCAAAGAGAGTAATGTATGAGTATAAAGAATTGATTAGTAGTTTGAATAAGGTTAAAGGATGAGTAGGGAGTAATTGGCTTACTACCAAGATTTGACAATAGGTATATGTTAGATAGAGCATGTTCTTTAAATGAGAGATTGAAAAAATTGTGACATAAATAATGTTTTGTTTGTGAATACAGGAGATTTTTTATTAGAACGAGGCAGTAAAGATGGATTGCTCTTAGAAAAACAAAGAAGAGTGAAACATTAGAGGTTTGATTTATGAAAAATATTATAGTTCAGGAAACTTATAAAGGGGATAGGGTTTTAAATTATAATATTATCAAAAGAAGGTTAATAATGGAAAGGATGTAAGAGATAAATGGGGGGGGTGCAGATATAAATGTAGATGTGGAGAAGGAATGGGTCTGTAAAATTAATTACAAACTAATTACAAATATAATAGAGAAGAAATAGTCAAAAGAATTTATAAAAGAGTAGTAAGAAAGGAAGAAATTTGTAAAATTGGATATTTCAATATACAAGGTAGTAGGAGACCAGAAAGTAGTTGAAATTAAACAAAGCAGTTTAAAATAAAGGCTTGAGATATTAGCAACAGTGGAAACATATCTAAGATAAGAAGAACCTACACTGGAAGATGTGATATGACAAAGTATAACTAGAAAAGAAAAAAAAGAGGAATGGTAATATAAGAATTGTATCAAAAAACATTTAAATACTGTAAAGTGTCAAGAACATTTGTTGTTTGAGGTTAGGAAGACAAGAATGGTTAGTCACTATAGTATATATGACCACTGGAGATAGTCAAACTACAATAGAGTGGAACAATAGCATATATGAATGCCTAGCTAAGGATATACAGAGTTTCCAAAAAAAAAAAAGAAAATAATGGTTATAGGAAATATGAATGGATATATTAAAGAAATTGATGATGTGGATAACAAGAATGGACAGCTTTTGAAATTTTTTTTTGTCAGAGAGTGATTTTGAGCATTGGAAATTCATCAAATATTTATGAGGGACAATACACATAGTCTAAACATAATATATTTAACACAATAGATTATGTATTAGTAGAAAAAAAATGAATAAATAAAATATGGAAAATTAAAGTGTTTGATAATGAAAAGAGAGCATGTAATAGTGATAATATTTTTTTTATAATCGAAATGGTTAGTAATGTGATGGAAAATAATAAGAAAAGTAGAAAGAATAGCAAAAGATGTGAATGGAAAGTGGATGATAAAAATAAGATAGAATATAAAATAAAAGTAGAAAAAATCATGGGTTTGTTGGGAGTGAATATAAGGACTGATGTGATGAAGTAGAAAATGTGGCAAATGAAGTTTTAGGTGAGAATATTTAGAAAAATAAAATAGACAAATGAGAATTAGTAAAAGTGTAAAAGAGAGGGGGAAAGCATGCAGAGAATATAAATGTACTATTGAAAATAAAGTTTAAAAGATGCTAATATTAAATGTGAAAGCTATTTTTTTTTAAAAGAAGTTGACTAAATTAGATAATTTTAGAAAGAGAATGAAATTAATTAGCAAATTATTGGACGATATCAATAAAAGTGGAAAACATGAGAGTAAAAAATGTTGGAAATATATTAAAAGAAGGAATATAGGGGAGAGAGAAATCGTATTACTAAATGATCATGAAAAAGAGTAGCTCTAGAGAAGAATTAGAGCCAATCTTAAATAAGTATATAATGGATGTAGAAAAGGTGTGAAGGATATAGTGATAACAAACATAAAGCACATAGTAATGGAAATATTAGTTTTACAGAAAATGAATTGAATGAGGCAGGGAAGGGATAGGCAAGAGGTTTAGATGAATGGGCAGCAAAGGTCATGATGAATTTGGGAATTGCATATCATGTTTTAATAAGATGGCACAGAAGACAGAATTTCCAGATAGTTAAAATAATACAAGAGTAAATGAAAGGATAAGTACCATAGAAAGATAACCAATTATAGTTGTAATGTCAGTGTTATATAAAGTTTTTGCATACATGGTGACTGGAAGGGTGGTAAAATGGATGAAAGAAAATAATAAAGTGGAGAAATTCAAAGAGGTTTTAGAATGGATAGACATATAGGAGAGAGTTTATTTGTAGTCATACAATTTATAGATATAAGTAGGAATACAAGTAGGCAGTTATATATAGTCTTTATAAATACAGAGAAGATATATGATAGAGTAAATAGAAATAAATTATGGGTAAATTTGGGAATAAATGGAACTTTAGTGGATCTTATTAAGAGATTGTATGAAAATAATTATTATATGTATTAATAAATATAGAATCATTTAGAGTTAAAAATGGGGTGGGGCTAAGGCAATGGTGGCTATATCACCTATTTTGTTTTTGTTATATTTGAGAGAAATGGAGAGAGCAATAAAAAGACTAGGAAGAGGGATAGGTGGACCATTAATAGATGGAAAGGGAGTATATACATTATCAGGTGTTTTATTTGCTGATATCTTCTCATGCAATGAAAGTAGGGAAGATATGGAAGTTATGCTGGCATGCACAAGGATGGATAAAGAGATGGTGATTAAATTTAGTGAAGGCAAATCAAAAGTAATGATGATAAATGCTGGGATAAGAGAAGAGAAAGAATTTTTATTGGGGGGATATAAAGTTAAATGTGGTGAATATTTATAACTATTTGTGAATCGTCTTAAATAATCAGAGAAATTGATTGGATGAATGGGAAAAAAAAGTTGATAAATGAAGCAAAGAAAAGAAAGGGACTGAGTGGCAATGGCAGGGTAACAATGCATTATGTGTTAGTGAAGGGATGTTAGATTACTTAGAAAAAGTACAAACAGAAGTGGGAAGGCATGCATTAGATGCAGATGTGTAAATGGCAAAAGAGACAATTCAAAGAGAAATGGGATGATGAAGTTTTTATATGAGAGATGCAAAAAGCAAAATGAAAATGTTTGATAGATTGCAATTTATAGATAGTAAGAGAATATCCAAAATAGTATTTAATTGGATTACAAGTAAAGGACATTCAACAAGATGGGTGAGAAAGGTAGTATGGTGTGCAGAAGATTTGGATAAAGACTTTATGTCAATATACTTGTACAAAAGGTGTGATGATTGTATTAGGAGGCTTGTTGAGTGTTATAGTGGCAAAGAATGGGATAGAAGAATAGATGCATTAATAAAAAATAGGGAGTTGGAGAGATGGAAAACTAATATGAGAGTAAAAAGTTTTAATATATTGTACCTATATTGATATAGGCACATATAATTTTATCTAAAATTATATTATTAAAATAATCGTTCATAAAAGAAAACATAAAATTAAACGTTGAAGAGTTTATTGCAGTTTGTTTTAGAAAAAAGATAAGAATTAAATAGTTTTCTAGCGTTAGTTTTTGAAATAAAAAAATCTACAATTAATTAATCAAAAGGGGGGAGGGGGAGTCTTGGTTTGAGAAATGAAACTAAGGGTTATAAAAGGAAGTAAAGAGTTTTTATTAGTATTCGTAAAAATATAATTTAAAAGGGTAAAACATACAAATCTCTTTTCATTCAAGTTTAATTAAAGAAAAAATAATGTTAAAACTAAATAGTAAATTGTATTAAAAATATATGTGCGTATATATCTGCGATTGTCAACAATAGAATAAATGTTATTTTAAATAAATGAAAGTTAAAGAAAATTATCATTAAAAAACACGGCAATGGTTATTAATTAATATCAAACAACATTTTTGCATGGCTATTACTAATTAAGCAATCTTCCAAAACACGTTTATCAAAGGATTAATTTATAAAGAATTTCAACAACAGATATTTGCCGGAGGATATTGAAAAGAAAACACTTTTCATTGGTATAAATACTGAATATTTTATCGGACAAGCAGTTGAGACAGTCAGTTCACTAAAGTAATTGAGTAGTGCAGTTCAGAAATTAATTGAGTCAGTTAACAAACAAAATGCAGTGCTGAGAAGATTTTGGGAATTCGCGCCTCTCCACAGCCTAAAAAGTCCGATGAAAACAGCAAGATCTGCCCGTGAAATAATGTCAATGTAACAACTTAGAAAATCTCCGTCAGTATTTAATTGTCTCCAATAGTAATAATCGTGAAAATCAGGAAACTCACCAAGGAAAAGTCCCAGCCAGCTGGTAAGCATTCATAATGGAAATATCCTCACTGAAAGCAGCCACCAAAGAGAACAAAATTTTACGTCTACATTCAAAAGCCTAGGTAAAAACATTTGCTTATTTCGTTTATACTGTAATAGCCATTGCATTGCCTTAATTCGTACGAATCTCACAAGAATCTAATTATATGAACTTTATATCATACATAAATGAACTATTGATATGTGTGATATGTGCATGAGTTAATAGGTGTGTGACCCTTATATCAATATTATTAGTCAAAGTAGATAAATTCACAGTGTTCTGTTATGAAAATATTCGAGAATATTTACACTATTTAGAAATGTTGATTTAAAATATGCGTGTGTTTAATAGAATTATAAAATGTTTAAATTTAGTAAATAAATGTTAGTTAATAAATTATTTTTAAAATTAAACTTTATTTGTCGGTCAATTCTTTTTATCAATTCTTTTACAATTCTTTTTATAAATTCCTTGTACAATTCTTTATCAAGTCTTTTAACCACTAATTATGTATAATCTATTAGTGATTACAAACAGCTGAGCTAGTCATGGATTTAGGTGTTGAGTTAGTGGCCATTGCTCAAAGTGCGTTATTTATTCATCCTTGAATAGATAGCTGGACAACCATGTTTATACACAAACAAAAAAAAAGGTGCTTTGAACTTGGTGTTGAACTCAACAGCCGAGAAGAAGTTATGTCCTGGAAATGTAATGCTAGTTATATATTTTATAGCTATCGTTTGGGCATACATACTCTCCGAGTATGTTCTTCTCTGCCTAAGAGGCCGGTGTTACGAATGCACATATTCGAACACGGTTCAAACAGCTTTACCCAATGTGGGATGAACTTGTCATAAATGACAGTTAATTAAATACTTTGTTCTTGTTGAAAATAAAAATCTAAAAAGTTAAATTACGTATGTAAAAGTGCTTTAATTTTAAAAAAAAGAATTGACCGAAAACTTTTTTTTTTTCGAAATGAAAAGAGATTTTGACATTTATGCTATCAAATCAGAGACAGTTGATATTTGGGAGGAGTTAAAGCATTAGATCGGGTAGTGAAAAGGACTAAAAGGGTGGAGTTAGCATGAGTTTCCATCTTAGTAAGAAAAATAAATAAATAAGTTGTATTTAAATTTAGTTTAACGGAAGCGCTAGTTTGAAATAAAAAATAAAATACATGGTGTCAAAATGGGAAAAGATATAGAGCTGGAGGAAGTAATAAAAAAAGTAGAGGCGTTAGAAAGAGAACACGAGAATGGGAAAACATGGGTGCACATACATAAAATGGAGGCAGTAAATCAGCTGCTAAAGATAAAAGCATTCTCAGGGAACAGAGGGGAGAATCCGAGTGATCACTTAGAGAGCTTGGAACATTATTGCACTTTGAATAGTTTAAGTGAGGGAGCAAGAATTGCTTTAGCTTGCAGTCACATACAGGGAGAAGCCCAACTGTGGTGGAATTCATTACGTGTAAAACCGACAACATTCGGTGAATACAAGTGTTCATTGTTGGCAAACTATTGGGGGGAGGAGCTGCAGGAAAAGGTTAAGTTTCAAGTAGAGCAGGACAGGTGGCAGACGGGGGAGTTATTTATTACATTTTTTCGTAGACAAATAGCGAAATTGAGATCAATCACAGCATACAAATTATCGGAGCAGCATATTATGCGTATAGTTAGGCGTGGTTTACCTGAGAAGGTGGAACAAATGATGATTGGCAAGCAAATGGTAGAGCAGATGGCCGAAATACTAATGGCATTGGACAACAATAGGGGGATGGTGGATGGTCAAGATGAGGATGGAAATGCAGAAGTTGATTGTACGCAAGTAGCAAATATGATATGTACTGGAGAAGAAAGCACGCCCATGATGGCACCTCAGAGCTGTCCGAAGATAGAGATAAAGGTAGAGGGGGTTGCAACTAGTGCATTGTTTGATTCGGGGAGTCAGGTATCGGTAATGTCACAGGAAATGTTTAATAAAATAAGTGACATTGACCCGGAAATTAACCCTTAAACCGCTAATTATATTATTGGTTGTATGAGGTAAAAATCAAATCTTTTAATTGGCCAACTCACAAACTGAAGACAAAGCCTATTGTTAAAACATATTCGCCTATAATATTAAATTCAACTCAGATACGTTTATAAAAAGTATATTACTAATTTTTCAGGTAATGAAAGAGAACGAAAGTTCTTTCAAAAATAAATTGCTATTTATTTATTATAAAATATATTCAATTTCGGCAAATATAAAGTGAATGTCTAAACAAAAAAGTGTTGACGCAAACGCTTTTTTTCAATTTTACGTTATTGAAAAGTAAAGATTTCTTTTTGCTAAATCTTAAATATTTTTACTAAAATCTTCAATGTTTTTCAAAAATAATTTTGTTTTTTTAGTATATTTTTTAAAAAACTATTTTAATTTCTCATTTTATATTTTTTTAAATACTTAAATTGCTTTCGAAATGAAAATCTCAGCATTTTTCTTTATTTTCTTTGATCAGGCGGTTTCTTTGTTTTTTCCAGCCAATCAGAATGTCTTTTTCGGCTGAGATCTGGCTGACAGCCAATCACCAACAAGGTTCTTATTTGTTTAGTTTTAAATGTGGTTTTTTTTTTTTTTTACTTGTAAAATAATTCGGAAGAGGGCACCATCTTACAGAACTTTTAAAAACCTAATCAATACCTGTCAAACAAATATTTTAGCATAAGAACTAGCAGAGTTAGAATGACATCAGATGTTGACGAGAAGCCTCATAAGAGGCGGTTTATGGGTTAAAATATTGCCTTTAAAAACAGTATATGTTTTGTTGGCTAATGGTAAGAAGGCGAAGTTGGCATCCAAACAGGCATGGGTGAAATTACACATGGCAGAGGGAGAATTTATGCACGTTCTCTTGATTTTGGAGGGACTGATTCATGAGGTTATATTAGGCTCGGATTTTATGTACAAAACAGACTGTGTATTGGATTATAAACGAAGCCGCGCAGAAATAAACAACGTAATAATTCCGTTTACAAAACATCAGAAGGATGAGATAAATAGACAGAGTGATGCACAAAGCGCAGTAATGGAAATAGAGATAGGGGAAAAGGTGGATGAGTCAAAATGCATAAATGACAATCAAAGAGACCAACTGAAGAAACTATTCAATAGATATGAAAGTGTGTTTTCCAAGGTTCCGGGGGTAATCCAAGGGTATGAACACAGGATAAGGCTTATGAAAGACCAACCATATCAAGCCCATGCATATCCCATACCTCATCAATATAGATGTGAAGTAGAAGAACAAATAGACAAAATGCTTAAATGGGGGATTATATCTAAATGTTCATCTTCTTTTAATAACCCCATCGTAACTGTAAAAAAAAAAGATGGATCAATTCGGTTATGTTTGGATGCACGGCAGTTAAATAAGATAACAATAGCTGATACTAATGCTCCACCACCTATGAGCAAATTGTTATTGAAATTTCAAAATAAGAAAATATTTTCGACGTTCGACTTAACTGCCAGCTATTGGCAAATCAAACTTCATCCAGAGGATCGGAAATATACGGCATTTAAATATAACGGACGTGCATATAATTTTAACCGGATTCCCTTTGGGCTAAAAAATAGTGGGGCAGGGCTTATACAATGTCTGGATCAAGTATTGTCAGATGATATTAAGAATTTAGTTATAATGTATGTAGACGACATTGTGGTGGCGTCGTAAAATATAGATGAGCACTTTGCACATTTAGAAATGTTGCTGGGGGAGTGAGAGAGAGAGGGAATTCGAATTAATTTAAATAAGAGTAAGATAATGACTGACAAGGTCAAGTTTGTAGGTCATATAATTACAGAAAGAGGGATATTACCTAATCCTGAAAAAATCCAAGCAATACAGGAATTCCCCACACCCTGGAATAAAAAACATATTAAATCTTTTCTCGGACTCTGTAATTTCTATAATCAATTTTATAGAAATTTTTCACTTGACATGGAGCCGTTATTGCAGTTATTAAGAAAAGGGAAATCGTGGGTGTGGAATGAGCAGCATGAGCGCAGTTTTCAGAGCGTGAAGGCAGGATTTTTAAATAAAGTTATGCTGTCATATCCCGATTTCGACAAACCATTCTTTGTACAAACGGACAGCAGCAGGTTTGGATTGGGGCTGCGCTATTTCAGATACAGGACAAGGGACATCACAGAGTTCTTTGTTTCATTAGCCGTTTACTAAGGAGACCAGAAGTGAACTACACTGTAATCGAGAAGGAAGCCTTGGCTATTGTGTGGGCGTTCAAGAAATTCAGGCAGTATTTAGTAGGCTCTGAAGTGGTAGTAGTCACTGACCATAAGAGCCTTGAATTTATTAATCACAGCTTCTTGAATAATAGCAGGCTAATAAGGTGGAGCTTATTCCTGCAAGAATTTAATTACAGTGGCTTACTGTCATGGCAAAGAGAATATTGTGGCAGACACCTTAAGCCGATATCCGGTAGTTCAAGAACAACACTTGAGTTGCGACAGAGCGTATATAGCTGCCACCAAAATATATAAAAGAAATGGGATAGAAGACGAGTTGCACAGATTAAAGGAGCAGCAAGAGGAAGATAACGATTGCAAACAAATAATAGAGTATTTACGCAATCAGCCTGTAACGAAAACAGCCAATAATCTGCTGTGGAGGGACCGAAATCACTGTTGTTTAAAGGGAGGACTCTTACAGTGTGTGTTACGGAAAAAAAAACACGCATTATTCTTCCGGTCACCATGAGAGAGCAAATGATTAAATATGCACAACACTTTCAGACATTATGGGGCAAATAAAGTGGAAGGATGGCTGGTTTTACTGGCCAGGAATGAATGCCAATATTACAGACGTGATTGGTAGATGCACCATATGTTAAGCAACCAAGCCTGCTAACACATCAGGAGTCGGGCCGCTGCAACCTATATATGCCCAATGCCCGAACAGCTTACTAGCGATAGACTTCTATGGACCTCTGCCTCCATTCAATAAAATGAAGTATCTCATGGTAACATATGACGTGTTTTCGAAGCTGGTAGCGGCATATCCAGTAGCCCAAGCGAACACAAGACAGACTATTCGAGTTTTGGAGCAACAATACTTTAAAACTGTAGGAATTCCAGACAGAATTCTGTCGGATCATGGAACGCCCTTTATATCTAGCGAATGGAAGAAATGGACGGACAGACGTGGGATAAGACATATACTTACGTCGATTCGTAACCCTCATTCTAATCTGTGTGAATGGGTTATGAGGGAGTTGGGGTGTCTATTTCGGGTTTATATACAGGATGATCATCGCAAATGGGTGAAAGAAACATCACGAATAATCAACATGATAAACTAGTCAAGAAATGAGTCTACAGGATTCTAACCTGTTTGGCTACATTTTGGAAGAAATATTCCGTATCCGTTTGAGACTAAATTGCCAGTGGGGATAAATCCAATCAACCAGAGAAGAGATGCTAAGCAAGCGCTCAACCGGTTAAGAAAAATGGGCAGGCTATGGCAGCAGAGGCAGGGAAGACCTAAGGCTATATTCAGGAGGGGAGATGAGGTCATGGTGAGAGTTCATCCAGTGAGACATCCTGAAAAACATATATACAAGAAATTTCAGCCAATATACGATGGCCCTTATATCATCAAACGGCAATACGGTAATAACGCGTTTGTGATAGCACAGGGAATAGAGGGAAAAGGAACATATAATGCCCGGTCATTGAGGTTAGTGAAAAGGGAAAAACAACCACCGGACAGGCGGTAATAATACTAAATGAAATTTAGGAATAATAATAATAACAAGGAGGCATTATTGAATAAAAGATTTTTTCCCCACGCACATATTACATAAGAAGAAATGCTTGTAAATAAACAGTTAAAAATCAATAAAATCAAGTTAAATAAGTAGATCAAATGAATGATTTAAGAGTAACAATTATAGGATTAAATAAATGAATAAAATAAAGACTTTGATTAAACTGATCGAATTAAACAAATAAATAACATGTCAATAAAATAAAAAAATAAAAAAAATTAAGATTTAATGTTGTCAGAGATAAAATGGTCAAAAATGACGCATTTTACTCTCAAAAGGAAGGGCAGTGTAATGTACCTATATTGATATAGGCACATATAATTTTATCTAAAATTATATTATTAAAATAATCGTTCATAAAAGAAAACATAAAATTAAATGTTGAAGAGTTTATTGCAGTTTGTTTTAGAAAAAAGATAAGAATTAAATAGTTTTCTAGCGTTAGTTTTTGAAATAAAAAAAGCTACAATTAATTAATCAAAAGGGAGGAGGGGGAGTCTTGGTTTGAGAAATGAAACTAAGGGTTATAAAAGGAAGTAAAGAGTTTTTATTAGTATTCGTAAAAATATAATTTAAAAGGGTAAAACATACAAATCTCTTTTCATTCAAGTTTAATTAAAGAAAAAATAATGTTAAAACTAAATAGTAAATTGTATTAAAAATATATGTGCGTATATATCTGCGATTGTCAACAATAGAATAAAGTTATTTTAAATAAATGAAAGTTAAAGAAAATTATCATTAAAAAACACGGCAATGGTTATTAATTAATATCAAACAACATTTTTGCATGGCTATTACTAATTAAGCAATCTTCCAAAACACGTTTATCAAAGGATTAATTGATAAAGAATTTTGACAACAGATATTTGCCAGAGGATATTGAAAAGAAAACACTTTTCATTGGTATAAATACTGAATATTTTATCGGACAAGCAGTTGAGACAGTCAGTTCACAAAAGTAATTGAGTAGTGCAGTTCAGAAATTAATTGAGTCAGTTAACAAACAAAATGCAGTGCTGAGAAGATTTTGGGAATTCACACCTCTCCACAGCCTAAAAAGTCCGATGAAAACAGCAAGATCTGCCCTTTGAAATAATGTCAACATAACAACTTAGAAAATCTCCATCAGTATTTAATTGTCTCCAATAGTAATAATCTTGAAAATCAGGAAACTCACCAAGGAAAAGTCCCAGCTGGCTGGTAAGCATTCATAATGGAAATATCCTCACCGAAAGCAGCCACCAAAGAGAACAAAATTCTACGTCTACATTCAAAAGCCTAGGTAAAAACATTTGCTTATTTCGTTTATACTATAATAGCCATTGCATTGCCTTAATTTGTACGAATCTCACAAGAGTCTAATTATATGAACTTTATATCATACATAAATGAACTATTGATATGTGTGATATGTGCATGAGTTAATATGTGTGTGATCCTTATATCAATATTATTAGTCAAAGTAGATAAATTCACAGTGTTCTGTTATGAAAATATTCAAGAATATTTAAACTATTTAGAAATGTTAATTTAAAATATGCGTGTGTTTAATAGAATTATAAAATGTTTAAATTTAGTAAATAAATGTTAGTTAATAAATTATCTTTAAAATTAAACTTTATTTGTCGGTCAATTCTTTTTATCAATTCTTTTACAATTCTTTTTATAAATTCCTTTTACAATTCTTTATCAAGTCTTTTAACCACTAATTATGTATAATCTATTAGTGATTACAAACAGCTGAGTTAGTCGTGGATTTAGGCGTTGAGTTAGTGGCCATTGCTCAAAGTGCGTTATTTATTCATCCTTGAATAGATAGCTGGTGCCCGTGTTTATACACAAACAAAAAAAAAGGTGCTTTGAACTTGGTGTTGAACTCAACAGCCGAGAAGAAGTTATGTCCTGGAAATGTAACGCTAGTTATATATTTTATAGCTATCGTTTGGGCATACATACTCTCCGAGTATGTTCTTCTCTTCCTAAGAGGCTGGTGTTACGAATGCACATATTCGAACACGGTTCAATATATATAGAAGTAAACAGAATATTAGGTGTGAATTAATTTATGATAATAGCAAGGAAAGTAGTTTACTGTTTAAGGCTCAAACAGCATCATTAACAACAAAGGAACATACACATAAACGGAGAAATGTGGGTTATTTAATCTGCAAGTTATGTATGGAAAGCATGGAAAATATTAAGCATCTGCTAATTTAATGTAAATGCTTATAAAAGGAAAGGGTACTAATGATGAAGTTGTAGGAGAAAAAATGTAAACTAATATACAGAAAGTGGGTTCTTGGTTTTTATGCCAAGGGGGTCTAGATGTAAAAGTTGTTGAGTGGACAAAGATCATGTTGTGAAAATGGGATGGAACAGAATAAAGAAGAATATGGGAAAAACTTAGAGTGAGAATAGAAAGGGCAGATAAGATGATTAACATGTTTCTTTGGGCATAGTGACTGAGAAATTCCTGACTTTGATAAAAAAAAGTAGCCATATCACATCATATAATGTTTAAGATAGATGATTAACATTTGAAAAGGACACAGAACCATGTGCCAAAAAAGACTTCTTATGTATAATTATTTTTAATATATATTTATATAACTGTTATATATTTAATTCATTTATTACAAATTAAATATAAATTGCAGTGATAACTTCTAACATCAAATCCCTATGTTTTCAGCTACCACCAAAAATGGTAAATTATGTGGTCAATTTTTTATCTGATTTTTATAAAGAAACTAAATAAACTATACAAATTACCTTAATGTCTGAATAATGCAAAAACAAGATATTATGATTCTAAAACTAAAGTTTATTTTCAATAGTGAAACTTAAATTTTATAAGGTTGTGACTTCCAATGTCTGATTGATAAATTATTGCATTAGCCAACATCTAAAAAAAAAATATGTGGTCATAAATTTAATATTCATAATACATTTTTAATGAGCTTATATTATCTTTAAGTTGGACGAAAATCAGCAACTTTCTATACAGTTTTTTTATAAAAAGTAACAAAAATGATTGATTCTATACTAAAAATCTAAATCTATTTCCAATAATAGATGAAAGGATAAATTTTATACAGCAGCAACTTTTTATGCCAAATTAATAAATTATTACATTGCCCGAGATGTTAAAAAAACACATGATTAGATTAATATCCATAATATATTTATATAGAAATTAAAGTTACCTATAAACTAAATCTCAATTTTTTTTATACACTAATTGTTAAAAGCAAAAAATTTGTGATGTCACATTACCCCCCCCCCCCCATTTCTGGACAATATTAAGTCTGTCATTCAATGTAATGTGATTTAGTGAACAGTATCTAGCATATTTTTAATGACAAATTTTAATTTGTTGATAAATGTATAAATATTTTTATTTGCAATTTTAACAGTCAAAAACAAACATTTGCAAAATTATGTATTAAAACTTTATTTTAAAAAAATGGTGGCAGCTTTCATTTTCACCCAAGATTATATGACTAATTCTATGAAAAAATATAAAAAGTCGTCATGTTATTCATTATTTTTTTAAATTTCTATATAAAAACAAAATATTCAAAATTTTATACTAAATATTTCTCTTTAAAATATAAACAGAAAAACAAATTTTTATGAAACAGTAATTTTTACAATGCAGCAATTTTTGAGAAATTATTCCTTAAATTAACTTTTAAGCATTTCTCTTTTATCATCACTTTTACAAATATATTAAAAAGATTCAACTTTTATTAGGTCACCATATTCATATTTCTGTCATTTATCAATATATATTTGTTTCATAATCTAGTAAATATAAGTAATGAATTTATTTGATTATTTATTATTTTTTAAAGAATATTCACTAATTACATTTTAATGAACTCGTCACATCTCTTCCTCTGGTCTGGATTCTTATTTGGATCTGGTTTGCTTCATCTTTTTGCCTGGCTTCATCATCATTGGATCTGCACACAAGGCAAGTCACTTCTAAGCTGAAAGTGCTGGGTTTAAAAGAGTAATCTCGGCATTCTTTCAAAATGCTATTCATATTACTAACAACTATGCAGCCACAACTTTCCAACTGTAACAGAGATGAACTGTTGTATTATAAATATGGTATATATATTTGCACATAAAAATATAAGCTTTAATTGAGACTAATGTAATTATAAAAATTAGCAATAACAGCATATATATATACCCACTTTCAATTTATGCTACATCTATGACTTGTAATAGTCAAAAAATAGCTAAGCACATATTGTTTAAAAAATAAATAAAACAGACTTTATGAAAGCTTCGTATATTTATGATTATATATTTTGCTATAAATTCTTTTAATAAAGATTTTAACATTTAGTTAACAACATGTGTGGTATTATTGAATGACTAGAACATTAATTTGATCACACTAGGTACAAATACAGCAGAACTGACACAGTTTACAGGATCTATTCTCATGAATTTATTAGAAAAATTATCATAATTTCAAAAGAAAAATTAATATTAGCTAACATTATTACCATGATCCAATAGAAAAAGAAGTAAACAACCCAATGCTAATGATTGTTTTATTTAACCAGGAAAAAAAGAGGCCAAAATGCAAAAAATGATTTCCTGGAAGAGATTGATTCTGGCAATCTGGAAAGTTGGCAAACATACGTAGATAGAGTTCTTTTCTTAAGGCAAATTGAATCAAAATTCGGAATTAAAATTACTAACTTTTATAAGTATTTGTAGTTCTCTGACTTATGAAATATTATGTTTTTGGTTAGCCTCTGCACACCTTCTGAATTAGATTTTGCTACAGCAATATCTTTTTTGATGGCTTATTTCTGTCCAAATCCCCTAACTACATTACATGAATACAACTTCAATATCAGTGTTCAGGTAAAAAAGCCAGCAATTTAATCCAGAACTCAAAAAGCTAGCAACTGAACTGTGATTTCAAAGATTTTTTTTTAATATGAAGCACAGTGAGAGATCATTTCATTTGTGAAATGAAAATCCATAGCCTTAGAGTCAAGCTACTATTAGACACAATCAACTACTTTTGATTCTGCTGTTTTCTGGTCTCTCTAGCTGAGTCTAAAGTGAGTCATACTGTTCCATTAAAGAAATATGATCTTAGTATTAAAGTTGTTAGTCAAAAATCTGGGTTAGACAAATATTCAGTTGCTCAAAACAAAAATAGGGGACATCAGCTAAAAATATTAAAAAACTGCAGTTAGTATAAATGGGAAAATATAACCATAACACTTTGTTTAGACATTGAAAGCCCAATCATGTATACATCAAGTTTGTAGATAAAATAATTGTATTGGTCCTATCAAATTCCCAAGCTTTAAAAAGAAAAAAACAACAAAACAGACAAAAAAGAATGGGATAGTCCATTCTAAACAGCCTGAATAGTCAAGAAAAATCAATAAGTAATGTGAGAGGATTGATTTAGCTCAAATTACAATTAATAAGATTTTGATATCAGGGGAGCTAAATTTTAGATCTACAATGTCCATTGTATCAAAAAAAATACTTGGATTATGATTAATTAAAAAAAGTCATTGGCTGCAATCTAGCAGTGAGGCAATCAGTTTTCATTCTTCAGTGAGCAAGAGTTAGATTTCAAAACCTAATAAAACTATTTATTTGCCATTCATTGTGTTGGCTGTTGAGCAAAGCAATCTAATAGAATATAATTAATTCACTTACCTAGGCTACACAGTGATTAAGGTAAACTAACTCACAAATAAAACTACTACAAAGGTTCTGCCAAGATCTGTTTGATGACAAACTGAGCCTGTATCTAGGACAGCCTGTCCATTTACAATTAAATAAAGAATCAAAACCAATAAGTTGTCATTACAGAATTTCATCTCATCCTGAGGACAATGGTCAAGTTGAGAGATTGGTGCAGAGACAAAAATAACTCTTAAAAAAATTACAGCAGTTGCTTGAAACACCCCCATAGCTAGAATATTCTTTGCCAGACTATACCTAGCATATTTATAGGCAAAACTCATGCTGAACTGGTATTTAACAGGATTCTGGGGGGGGGGGGAGTCAAACCTATTGGTTCTTAGACCTAAACAGTAAGATCATAAAAAAATGAAATTGTTGATTGCAGATAGGTATTTAAATACTATGATGTACATCAATAGTTAATGGGATCCAGAAATAATTATAAATACAAAAGGCTTGCAGACAATTGTCAGACATTAGATGACATTAACCATATTATCCACTACATAGTAGAATGCAGAGAGGCATACTCAAGTCTATAGTAAGAAACTTTTAGCTGCTGACAATCTTATATCTGCACATGAGGCAAACCACCATTGGCTAGAAGTGTCCGATTCAAAAGGAGACCCTTAATCCATTCCTTCCCAAATACTAACCATAACATTTACAGTTTACCAACCATGATAGAGATGAACCTCTGCATTACAAATATTGTATATATTTTGCTATTGTTAATATTTTTAATAAAGATTTTGATATTTAGATAATGGGTTGTATGCTATTATTGAATGATTGGAACATTAATTCGCATAGTCACAATCTGCCAAAACTTATGAGAGAAAATTTAAGCATTGTATTGTCTTTCAATATTTTTTAACTAATGTGCATAGAAATAAAAAATATTTTTGTGATATGCTTATAAATCCAGAAAATAATTTCCAAGTCCACTGGAAAAAAAATGGGAGTTAAGTGATTGAAAAATGTCTTAAGTTATCTCATGATATCGGTTAATATTTTAATTAAGAAATAAATTCCAAATGAAATTAAATAATGTCAACATGTTAATCATAGATAAAGATCACAATTGAAATGTCAGCTTCACACCTAATTGAGTTATCCTGTGCTTAGATATTAAACAATGTTATCTTACTATTTGAAATGTAATTATAAAAAATATTGGTACTCTATCCGATCATGTAATACATTCACCTGATGGCACTGTTGCTTGCAAAAGTACAGAAATATGCCATTTACATGACACAACTTACAGCCTCTAGAACAGTTCTGTTCATATTAGCCATTATTAGGCATCCACGCTGTGCTTCGCATCACTATGGAAATAGCATGCAACATCATATATCGTTATCATAGGATGTGAGGGGGTATGGAATTCAACAGGTCATAAGTGTTTTTATGCACATTGGAATTAAGTATCTTGCACATTCCCTGACATCCTATTACATATTAATAATTATAAGTCCATCACCCCATTTCCCTTAACATGTTTGAATGTGAAAATAATTGTAAAAGTGTACATCATTGAAACATTTCACATAAATCACATGAAAAGGCACATTTGTGGAAGAACAGCTATGAGAGTAATACAAGGTCTGGCATTGTCCATCATTGTGGAAATCATAATACGGGTTGTTTTTTTTCAGACTAGAGCATGTATTGGCTGTGCCTTCGGCCTGGCAAAACCATCAGAGGCCACCACACACAAATTCTAGTCCTACATGCTGAATTTTATAATTGAGCATGTATTGGTCTGTCCTTCAGACAGCCCATCCCATTCCAGCACTACACACTGACTTTTCTAATTTTCAGTCAAAAAATGAGACACATTTTCAAACTGTTGGTTTTATATATTTTTAAAATGAAAATTGAGTTAAATACCATCAGAAATGTTGTAAACATAATTTCCCATCATAAATTTTTTAAAAATAATTAGAAAAATTGGTGGAGAGCAGAAAGCAAAAAATTATCAGCCCAATAACATTACATTTGATTATTTTTGCAAACAATAGTGCCATCAAGTGGACACATTACACGGAAAGATAGAGAACCAAAATATTTTATGAATATTAAGTATTAGAGGTTTATTTAATTATTTGTATTATATAAAAATTAATGATTACAGATATAAGATATAATATTTTTGAAAAGGATTACATAATTACATTAATTAAATCTATCACAATTCATATTAGATTTTTTTCAGAATATTCTAATGCAAATTTTTTTTGTAGCATCATTAGATTTTAAACAATGCTTAAATCAGTTTATGGCTTGTACTGGATGGCTCTACCATATGTCATTATTGAGTCTCTTTGGCTGCTTGGCATAGTCCACAGAATGGATTGACATTTTTGTACAGATGACGATAGCATAGAAAACCAGATTTAAAAGAACGGAAAAGTTGAGATGAACCAGGAAGTCAAAAAACTTTGATTCCAGGGACCATTTCCTGTACTGGCAGAGTAGACGATGGTTATTAATACTGAGTATAGAGGTCATTGCCAAGGTATGGATTTAGTAAGTTATCACTTTGCCAGTAAGTGTACTTAGAGTTGTGGGAGAGGCTGCCCGTGGTTAGTATTGAAAAAAAAAGAGCTGTGAAATATGGGGTTTTGGAAGAGATTATAAGTAGAGGTCATTTTCAGCAGGTTATTATTATTAAATTCTGTTAAACTAATGTCAATTCCTGGTGTCACATGAGTGGCAATTCTTAAGAATGTCCTACCATCTGTCTTTTTTAAAGATCTCTTAATAGTAAATATCATTATTTCACCATCAAACTTTTCAAGCCTTATGCTATTATTTAATGAATCAACTTGTCTCACAGTATGACCAACAAGATCATTTCAATCTGGTCATTTATATTTGTAGTGATTTTTGTATCTTTTGCTATTGCTGTAAATAAAAATTGCTATAAAAATAACTACTAATTTTATTGATGTTAGTTAATATTTTGGAATGTGTTTTAGAAGTAATGAGTAGTAGAATTGATCTCTGATCATGTAGCTTGGTATATTTTATCTGGACAGACAATCTCACATTTATTGACCAGTTATATGTTGAGGTATGTGCTAAAAGGTTGTAATCTTCTATTTTTTCACATAATTTTTAGAATAAGTAAACATTGCACTAATTAAGCCAATAAATTTAACCATATTTATCTGAATCTATATTTATTTATTTATTCAGAGTACAAATGCTTAAACGTGTGTTTTTATACATACATTTTAAAGTAATGTTCTTTTTTATATATATAATTTAATTACATTTTTATATTAATTTTGCATAATAAAACTTGAAAACTCATTAAATTTTTAATTAAAAAAAAACCAATAATATCCGACTTCATTATAGATTTGGTTTTGTTAATCTTTTATTTAAAAATAGTAAAAACAACAAAACTGTTATTTGATCACTTTCCTAAAATATAATTAATCTTCATTTAAAAGTAATAATAATACAAATATTATTTATGACTATTACTGTACTTTAAAACTGTGTTATTCGTTACATAAAAAAAAAAAATAGAAATTGTATGTACGTGCTTTTGGTCTTATGTGACGAAGACAAAATCATTTCTGTTAATATATACTATTTAAATAGAAGAAACGAAAGACTTTGTTTTAAAAACTAGAAAGGTAAAATAATTGAATAGATGGAAGAAATGATAGTGAATACTGTGTTTGGGTGAGTATATAGAAAGTAAAAATCAGTGAATGAATTTTGAACAAATAAGTAGGTAATGGATATATTGATGATAAAAAAATTTCATCCTTCGGTCATGATCACAGACTATGCTGGGTTAAAAGAGAAATTACTTTTCTTATTTTGTATTTTTAAATTTTAGTAAAATATCAATGAAGCGTTGAAATATTTTTACTTGAATAAACGCAGTATAAATACCACTAGAAAAAATAAATATTGAAAAAAAAAAAAAGTGCAAAATACAAAAATCTTAGAAAAAAACATTGAAATAGGGAGTGGTTATGAACAAATCATGAAATACTATATTAATTAGTTGAATAAAACATTATATAATTATTGACGAAAGTACAATCGTTATATAAATAACAACTTCTACTTAATTTTACTTTTTATATGTAAAGAGATTCATGGATTGTTGTTTTTTTGTTTTTTTTACTTTACCAACTAACGCTCAGAATATCTAGATATTTATTTCCTGGCTGTGGAACAATCCTGAGCATAAATTAGAATTTTTCAGCTACCTGTTTTCGAATGTCACTTGGATTATAAAGTAAAACAAAATCTTAAATAATCCAGTGCAGTGAAAAATTCTCAACAACTGTTTGTTCTCTATAGAGAAATGGTGAAGAAACGGGCATTACTCACTAGACTCACTAATTGCTAGACTGTAGTGGTTTTTGCATTTTTAATATTCATTTTATCCCCCAAGCAAACAATAGCTGTATAACCGTTTTCTAATCAATATTGTAGACTACTTATTTGACTATGGATTGGATAGTTGAAAGAAAAATACGTTTTTGTTTATAGCCTGAAAAATTTTTTTATTTTATATATTAACCCTAGGTCATAGGCATGTAGGCAGATAAGCTACAAACCTTTTCACTATATTTGTGACAACATATCTTCTAATTCTAAAAATAGCAATTCTGACTGCAATTTTTTAAAATGTTTTAATTAATAATCTATAAAGCGTATACTCATTACGTAAATAATATATATTAAGGCTATAACCTTAAGACTATGCACCTAAAATTCGACAGTAGGGACCTCTACAAATCTAAAGACAAGAGCGGCCACTCTTATCTTATACCTAATTTTTAAATATATAGGTGAATCTAAAGCATTTTGACTTGAGAGCTTGAGGCTATTAACTACTTTACTGATGATTAAGTCCACAATTTCTATACAAACTAACATACGCGAAATCTTTCGATTTACAACAAGTCAGTATGAAGATCTTATAATTAGAAATTTTTTAAAACAATTTAAAGTTGTAATTAATAATTTATAAAGCGCATACTAAGTGATATATATTAAGGCTACAGTCTTAATACATATTAAAAGTTTTAAATAGAATAAATTAGAGATAAAAATAAATAAAACCTTGAATAATAAAAAACCTTATGTAATATATATATATTTAACATACATACATAATGTATACTTTAAGATGTCAGCAAAAATAATTAATAATAATAAAAAATAGAATAATGCAGTTATAAAAAAGAGCTACAATAACATATCAAAAGAATGAGAAAGCAATCATATTACTGACTATGTGTGCAGCATAAGGATATAGCTGATTGAGAGATAAAATAGCATGCATATAAAATTTATGATACTTATGCAGTAGTCCAGTGGTGATGAAAGTCACTGGCACAAACAAATATATATGTAGATAAAATCCTAACTAAATATATTTATAATCTTCCAAAGAGGAAATGAATTAATTTTGTAAGTGAACATTAGATAATATTCTGATCAGGAGAAAGTTGTTAGTCAAAATGTTGTTTTTGCTGCTAATTTTACTGTCAAACAATGGCAGTGTTTTGTTCAGGATTGTCGAAAGAGTAGTCATTTGTAAGAGAGTGTGGTTTGAGGTAAGAAAGTTCAGTCCACAGTGGTGATGCTATGAAACAACTTTCCGTAAATGGTACCCTGTAAATGGACAGAATTACATGATTAAATATATTTTTATTTTATTTTTTTATTTGGTTACCACTTGTAATAAATTTAGATTGTTAAAAGTTTACTTGTTGGAAGATCATTTCTCACAAAAAAACATAAATGCATGTTTGTTTCATTTCCACTAAATAAAGTTATAGGTAACCATTTTTTAAAATAAAAAATCTTTATAAGTTTAGATAGTGGAAGATAATTTCTCACAAAAAACATAAAATGCATGTTAGTAGATGTTTGTATCATTTCCAGTAAATAAAGTTATAAGTCATCATTTTTCAAAATAAATATTCCATACTGATACATATGTGAAATCTTACTACCACACTAATACATACGTAACAAATTTATAAATTCAGATTATATAAATTTCTAATTTTTTAAATTTTTTATTTAATATTTTTTCAAATTTTGACTTACTGAATTCATGGATGCAGAAAACTAATACACAGGATGACCCAAAAAAGTTTTTATTTTCAGTTTAAAATCATGAAAATCTTTGTTATAATATTATTTATACTTGAATAATAAGTGCTGGATTTGTATTTGTTTATTGTTGTGTCTGGAGTGCAGGAAATTATAAATTGAAAATATGGTTAATAAGAGAGACTGAAATGTTTGGAAAATAAATTTGATAGTTAACACTTGAAACCATAATGATAATGTTTTTAAAAATTCTGAAACATAAAAAAATAAACTTTGATCCAAGTTTGGTGAATGGAATTTATTAATAATAATGTCTTGTATGACCTTTGTTGGATGAATGGAAAAGAATTTAAAAAAATTATCCAATTATTATAAAGTAGTCAGTCACTATAGAATGATAAAAGAGAAATTGAAGAAATTGTGAAGAGATATAAGATCTTACTTTAGATCAAATAATCTAGAAAAGTGCCAGTTTGCTTTGATAATAAACATGCATGACTCAATGAGAATATTATATCTTACTTGTAACACTGAACCTTTATAGAATTCTGTCAGCAATACCATCATAAAATTGAAGATCAGCTTCATAGATCTTAATTTTGTTTTTCAATGCTATTTTAAAACACACACCATTCTATAATAATGTTAACAAATCAAAGCTGAGGAAGATTAGATATGACTTTATCTATCACTTCTATGGTTTAGTTAAACAGTTTTTTTTTCTGTATACTAATATAAAATTTTTACCAATAAATGTGGAAAATGTGATTTGAGTTCCAATTAATTTCTATGTATCCTAATATTCAAAAGAAGGACATTTGTATTTATTTGATTTATATGATGGCATTGTCTTATTTTGAAAAAAAAAAAAAACTCTTTATACTTTAATGTATAACCTTATGATCCAGGATTCAAAATAAAATAAGAATTTTATGGAATATAGTTGAAAACTTGCAAATAAAATTTAAGATCTAATATTGTTCTTAAAATACCCCACTCCCTCTTTTTTTTTTTTTGGAAAATGAACATTATCAAGAGAAAAACAAGTTCAGCATGGGTGAGGCATTATCTTTGTATTATTGATCCTAATGTAGGAGAAAATAGTTTTCTTTATTCATCTACTATTATTGTGGCTTATTAAACTATCATCTGATAAATGAATGCAGTGGCTTAACTACTATGAGTCAGGGTTTTTGCCAGTGATCTTGCATTTAACATTACAAAAATTTAAAAAGGTAAAACAAATTTATATATAATAAATCATTTAGAATTTAAATCTTTGGAGATTGGAAATTGCATCTAGAGTTTTACTAGATCCTAAGATCTAGGAGCAGTGCTCTCAGATCCAAGGCTCCTCACTGATGAAGGCCACAAGCCAGAAACTAGTCTGGAAATATTGGATGAGTAGGCACTAGATGGGGATTTTATGCATGCCTTCTAGCATCCATTGATTACTCTCGCTTACACTGAGTGGCAATACATATAGAGTTTTGCCTGTTTTATCTATAAATTAATGGATAAATTTGTGATTATATGAATCTATCACCTAACATGTTTGTATTTATAGATAGAAAAATAATTATAAAGTTGATTTTTTTTAATTTAAATTTTGTAAAGGTATGAATGAATAATTGTATAATTTTTTTGAAAGTCTTTTGAATGATATTTTAATTGAATTTCTGGAAATCTTTATGTTAATAATTGTATTTGAATTCAAAATTATTTTAGTGAGTTACAGGTTTTTTTATTTTTATAAAGGATCTATTTGAAAAGAAAAAAGGAATTATATGCTTTTTTTTGTGCTAGTATGTGTATATTATATAGATAATCATATATACATACACACACAGTATATGCGTTTTATTATGTTTGTTTCTGTGGCTAATATGATGACTTCATAAATACTGATAAACCAGTTCTAATTCACTTTCTTTTAAAAAAAATTTATTTAGTACAAAGGTGTATTTATTTTTTGTCATATGACACACAAAATGTATAAGATTATTTCTTTAGATCTACTGAATTGACAAGTTTTTTTTTAAAATTCAAATTAAACAAAGGGGGTGAAAATAGTGCAACACTGCAAATCTTTCGTGAAACTGAAACTGAGTGACGACTTTTTTAAAAAAAGAAAAAGAAAGAAAGCTCTGTAGTAGTATCACTTACGATTTTTTTAAAAACATATAGTACTTTCCACAGTATTTTATACAAGTATATGCACAAATATATTATTCAATAATAAAAAAATCACACTGATTTAGCATCTCTCTTATATGTCGTGATTTTCATCCATAATAATTGCTGGATTTATAATATATATATTGTAACGGAACTGGTTTTCTATACTTTTTTATATATACAATGACTAGAATGTATAAGGATTTAAACACTGGGATTAATTGAGGTTAGAAACAATATCATTGACTATCTTTGACGTGAAATGTTCTATTTAACTATGACGACCACCAGACTAGATATGCAGCCATATTTTATGGCTATCATGTCCTATAAAATAGGTTAAAGTAAAGAGAGGGCTATCTTTTTGATACAATAGATATTATTTATTTATAACATATCTGCCATACTGTAGATTAGGGTGTCATATTTATAATGAGAAACATTTGTAAGTCGGGTTCAAATTCCTCCCTAGCTTCTTTGATATTAAGCTCTCCCTTAATTCACAATTGGTTTAGATGAACATAGCAATGTATTATAGAGTAATCACTTTAGTTGAAATAGCAAACATAAATCAATTATTATAAGCACAACAATAATAAAAAGTCAACAGTATCTCTGTACTGTATTTATATAGACTGATGTGATAACTTCATGGGGAAAAACTATCAAGTACTTTTAATGAATTAATAAATTAATATATAATAATTGGGCTAATTCTGAATATTTACATTGCTAAGGACCTATCCTGCTATTACAAAGATATCTATATAATACATCATATATTTCGTTTTTGCAGAATATTATTATTCTTTGTCAGTTAATATACATCTGCTTGTCTCTGTTTCTGACTTAAGAAATGAAACTAATAACAAGCAAGGCAATGCCAGAAAAGTCAAATTAAAGCAAGACAAGAAACAAAAGATTTTGAGCTCTTTTTTATGAGCTTTTTCTCATCACTAATTTTTGAAAGATATTTTTTAAATCTGACATCCATCTTCTTGGATTATCTATATGTATTCACATTATTTAATTAGTTTACTGCTTTAATTACATTGTTAATTACTGTAGTATTTATTAATCCTTTATCTAAATTTTTATTTAATCAAATCTTATAAAAATATCAAATATTCTGGATTAATTAAATACTTTATATATTATCTATTTCATTAATTAAATCTATGATTTCTTTTATCTTACAAAATGTTATTATTTACTTTATAAAAAATTTTAATATTCAATTTACTAAATAAATTTCTGCTATTGATATATGGAGAAATTTCTTTTATACAAGTTTCTTTTTTTTTTGTTTCACCTATATAATATATATCAATATTTGGGGCTAAATTTAGTGTACACTACATTAATATTCAATGTTATTTACTAAGCACAGAGATCATATGTAATTAAAGAATTTCCATCTTTAATATATGTGCTGTACTGATTTTATGAGCTATTATAAGATCAGTACAGTAAATATTTTAAAGACAGAAATCATTTCTATTTAAATATATATTAGTATCTTTATAAATATATTAGACTATAGATGAAGATCGATTTCCATTTTGACTTGACTACCCATAGAGATTGTTAATGATATTGATATTTTGTTAAATGTTGACAGCTTTCATGTACATATATATAATGAACAAGCTGTTCTGATAAATATTGCAAGAGAAAGCATTTAAAAATCTCTATCTAGAATATCTCTATCCCCAAACCGGTTTTAACCTACTGGCTATCTTTACTGAGGCTCTAGGATATTTGGACAATAGATCTAAAATAGCAGCTCAAGCTCAGTATTTATGTAATACTTAAAACTATTAAGTAGAAAATCTAAAATTTTCAGACATCTATATATCTTCAAATCCAGATATCTAACTTAAATTGCTATATGGTTTGAAGAGACTTCAGTTACACCATATATTAATAGCTTTAGCAATATAACATTGCCAATACATGATCATTTTTTAGAATAATGATGATAACCATTATAATGATGTTTCAATTCATTTAATAAATTAATCATTTGATTGGCATTGATTTTCTAGTATAATCATCATCAAAAATAAAATCACTTTTTAAATTAAACTTCCAAAAAGTTACATAGCGAACCCAGACTATATTTATTTCATAACTTAAATTCTTATTTATCTCAGAGGGCTCTACTTTTCAGTTTCCCAAAAGGGCTTTATCATATTAATTTTTTTTACTCCCTTATTTTCTCATCATTATAACCCATAATTTAATAGTGCTTGCAATGAAGCATTTGATCAAACAATTATATACATATGTTACAAATATATGATTCAAGATAGGATTCAAATTTAATAATAAATAATCATATAAACAAACATGATACTATGAGATCCCAAAAAACTATATACAAGTACATACATAAGTGCTAGGGAAATTAGATAATCAATCCTCACAAATACATTTTTGTTGTCAAATCTAATACAGATATAATTAGGAAACTTTGATTAACAACTTGACATTGTTAGACTTTTAGATACATATGATGCCTATTCATTATCTTCTAGACTTTCATCGAGAAAATATATGCAATAAATAGTACTCAAAGAAAGTTTCTAAATAATGTAATTTAGAAAAGAGAAATGTATATAAAGTAAAATTCATTATAAATCTATAATAGAAAAAAAAAATAAAAGTATTATATATATAATGTTAAGATGTTTCATGATGTGTGAATCCACAAAAAAAGCAAAAGCAAGGAAGCAATTTTGATAAATAAAAATCAGACATCTCTAATTAATAAGTAATATACAAATGTTAAAATTCATGAATCTTGGGATATAACTGATGATATTTATTTCCACTAAAAGTTGATGAAAGTTAAAAATTAACTGAATGTATTTCTGCAATTATTACAGTTATTTATAAAATTCACTGTTTTATTTTATTATTTTTCCTAAATTATTCTAGAATGAACATTTTAATTTATATTAAAAAAATTATAAAAATAATCTAGAAATGAATACTTCCATTTATCAGAAAGAAAACAATATTACCCCATGTGAAATGCATATATATTTTAGGTTTTTAATATTTTAATAAATACAAGGCTCATTTATTATAAAGCACTAAACATCACATGATCACTATCTCTTATGCTAACACATAACTGTTATTAAACAGGAAAAACTCTCCATACTCTAGTTAGCACAGGGTGGCACTACTGTTTGGAAAGTTTTACTCATTTATTATATTTTAAAGTTTGTATGCATGTTGAAAAGAATGCAACACAAATATTTGAGTGATTCACAAAAAGCAAATTAACTACATATTTTTTTTTAAAATCTATATCTCTGTTGTTTACCTAATATAAATAAAGACCATATTCTATTAAAACCTATTGTTACTTTCAGAAACCCATTATGTCAAAATTTGTCACGATTGTTTTTAAGCTTCTTAAATCATTGACATATATAAGTCATAGTCTTTTATCAGATATTCTAAGCACATTGTGGAAATAATCAAGAACATGAAAATTAGTAAGTTTTAGCATAGAAAGTTTATTAATAAAATTATTCAGTGACATCTGTTATAAAAAAAAATTAAATAAAAATAATAGGTTTCAAATTAAAACAACTCTTTCTATTGATAATATAATGGAACTTTTAACATTCTGTGTAACAGTAATATACCTTAAGCAACATTTACTTGGAAGAACTTGAAATGAAAATATAAATACTAATTTATTTCCACCAAAAGTGTGACTTTGCTATATTGATAATACATTTTTATGCATAGCCACATGAAGAAGCACTATTGCAAACAATTTGGACACAAATCAGAAACATTTTCTTCAGTTAAATTTATAATAGAATTATAATAACAACAAAAATGGATATTTTTAAATGTTTCTGTGGCAAAACTCAAAATTATAATTTACAGAAAAACATCTGCTAGAAACACAAAGAAATAGAATTATATTACTATGTAATAGAATAAATGAAATTTGTTCAGAAACCCAGGACTTGGGAGAAATATTACTATGTAATAGAACAAATGAAATTTGTTCAGAAACCCAGGACTTGGGAGAACAAACAAATCTCATGAAGAATGTTTAACCATTAGATATCATTAAGAAAACTCTAAATATTAGATAAAAAGAAAAATCAATTATAGATATTATAGTCTAGTAGTATATTATAGGCATAGCAGACATATTAAAGAAAAACTGTGATCAACAGGTTTCTAATATCACAACACACCAAGAGTAATCCTATCCTTTACAAAAAAATAAACTAGAAATGTCTTTAAACTAGAAATGCTGTAAAACAAGAACTGTTATATCAACTACAGTATAAATGTGGAAAGATATATATTATGAAACCAAATACCTTATTGAAAAATGATTTAAAGAATGAAAGTTGTATTAATGGACATTATATTTAATTAGGAAAAGACAAGCATATTAGACCAAAAAAGAAAAAGTAGAAAGAAGGAAATTTAAAGAATCTGTTCACATGATAATGGCAAATAAATTTCATACATTAACTTAATGTTGGAATTTAATTATGTTTGGAAACTATTAATTATGATCCAAAGAAAAAAAAGAGAAACCAGAAGATCCTCATGGATAAATGTATAAAACTTCTACTGAATGTTAAACTTTGACTGAATAGCCTAATTAGTTAGTGTCATCTTAATTCAGTATTCATAAATCCAAAGATCTTCAGTTAATTCCTATGCTAGTTCATTACTGATCAGGATATTTAAACTTGAAGAGGAGATGAAATATCACTCAAAATATTATATTATGCACTAACTTTAGTATTAGTACTAACAACTGAGTATATTTGAAAAGCATAAATAAAGCTTGAATTTTTTTTAAAAATATTTAAAGATTAAACTAGATAGTGGAAATAGTTCAAATGTTATTATCACAAACTTTCAGATAAGTATTTGTATTTTTTCAAAAAATTCTATACCAGAGAGCTACTATAACAGGTTTTGTTTAAAAAATAAAAAATAATTTAAAAAATTTAATATTGTATTTACTATTTAAGTGATTTTTATAACTTGAATCTAAGAGCATAAATGTTAATAATAAATAATTAGTGTTTATGTTAAAGTAATATTATTCACTATTAATACTATTATAGTAATTATTCAATAACAAACTTTTCCACCTTTTTCCCATGTAGTGTAAGCTTTAAAATGCAATGATATTTGCCAGATGATTGTGGTTAATAAAATCCATCCTGTGGTTTTCTATCCAAAACCTCTAAACTAGTTTCAAGCTTATGGCTTTCATCAGTGATGAAATTTGGGAATAGTGCAACTGGACCTTAGGATCTACTACTAATCTGCTACTGAAACCATAATATATAAGCTGAAGATATGATAGGTCATATGATACTTTATTGATTTATAATTATTTAGTAATATTGAAATACAAGTATCTAAAGGATTAAATTAACTTAGTTGAAAAAAAAAATTCATTTTTTAGTAACTTAGTACTACTTTTCCATATAATTATCTTCAATATTAAAGTATTTATCCCAATGCTCCTTCAGTATTTTTGAAATCTCTTGAACACCACATATGGTTCTGGCTAAGTCAAGATTAACTCTGCGATGCTTGATATAATGTGAAATGATATTTTGTATGAGCTGTAATGTAACATGACTTCTTATATTAAAAATTTTTTTGTGTACATTTAATTTGCCCAGAAATTCTTGGTATATTCAAATAAAACACTATAACTTTTTAAAAACATTAAGTAATACAAAAATACTCTTCTACATCTCCATATTACAGCTTTAAATCCACAGATACTGGTCACTCTTCCAATACTCAGACATTTATTTTTCTTTTCTTAATCCATTTTAATAAAAGCTATCCTCATATTTATTTTTGTAATAAAGACCTAAGTAAACAAACAAAAAAAAATCTTTACTTCATTCACTGCCTTCATATTTATGTTTCTTCCATTTTTTATACAATTTTTCTTGAACTTTTTCCAAAATGATACCTTTCAAAAAAAATTTTTTTCTCTCATGTCACTTAAATCACAGTTACAGTTAAAAATTATTACTCTATTTTTTGATATCCAAAGTTTCTGTTTTCCCCTATATTATTATCGTATGTTGTTCATACTTTATATAATTCTTATAAAACTCTAAACTATTTTTATTAATACTCATTTTCCATAATTTTTTCTTCTCACCTGTTATCCTTTTTTTTTCCACTCTCATATTTTTGCATTTTTTATGTATTCTCTACACATTTATCACTTTTTTTTATATATAAACACTGTACAAAGAATTAGTCTTTTAATATTATCTTTGTAATATTATAACTGCTCACCATGTTTGCCAATCTTTTCACATTATTTTTATGAATCTACTTTCATCTATTGTAGATTTTAATATTTTTAATTTCTATTATTAAAGAAGAATTACATTATCATTTAATTTTGAATAACCTGATTTGCTATCCACAACATAACACCTAATTTATATCCTATCTATTTCTTTATGAATTCTGTTTAAAATTTCTAGGCACCCTTTCAATTACAAAATTGTCTCATTACCAAATGTTGAAGCAAATATCTTCTAAATTATTCTGCATTCTTCACATCATTTTATATATATATATGGCATTCTATTTTATGATTTTGTCTAATTTTAATTTCAAACTGCCTGTATAAATTCTTTTTTAATATAATAAAGAACTAAGATGAATAGCCTTCATTTGAATTATTAAACATCTTAGATTTTTCTCACTGAATTTAATTTTATCTTTTATAGTATTTGAAAAAACTGTTTTATCATCTGCAATAACAAAAAAAGCCATTTTAATATAGTCTTCATGTCCAATATAAAAATCTCCAACTCTATCTCTGTCTTTTTGTAGATCTCTCCAATTATCTTAAAAATAAAATAAATAATATATATGACAATGGACTTTCTTGTTTAGATGTGATTTTACATTTAATTTTCACTGATGCTATATTTTTAATTAGTATTTGTAAAAATTACCTTTATAAAATAAATTTAATCATTCTTAACAACTTCTAGTCTATTCTCATATTTTTAAGTTTATTCACAATCTATATCTATTCACTCGATATAACGTTTAGTCTTTTAGATATGGTTTAGTACATTCAATAACAATGAACAAATTATTCACTACTCATTTTCTTGAATAAAATCTATTCTGAATCTTCACAATATTTCATGCTTTTAATTGAAAATACTAATTCTGTCCATTATTATATATATATAAAGTAGGAAAGAAATTGTTACTAATTTGTAGCTACTTAATAATTCTCACACCCTTCCATTTATGTGGAATTCTATTAGTATCTATATTTTTAAATTTTTTTTTACCTAAAACTAATCCTATGTCTATAAATATTTTAGATATTCCACTATCTAACCCTCTTGTTTTTTTGTTTTTTTAATCTACCCATTGCACTATTAAATTTTGAATTTTTACTCATCCTCATTTTACACAAATGATCTTCTCGGGTGAAAAACATTATCTTGTTAATATCTCATCACTCAATATTTTTTATTAAAAACTGATTGAGCATTTAATTTTTTTTTATCTATTTTCAGATTTCTTATTTCTGCATTTAACAAAAGGACAGCCCTTTCTGTTCTTCACATATCTTTAAAAATTTTCACAACTGTATTTTTTCTTCAGCTTTTTATTTGTTCCCATCAGTTCTTTCTCAATTCTATTGTAACTTTTTTTTTTAATAATTTTCTTATCTAGTCTTTATTTTACTTTCTTTCAAATAATATCTTTTTCTTCCATTTATTTCTTAAAAATTTATCGTTTTTTTTTTACATGGTTTTCCCCTCTCTACGTATTCTAAAACATGTTTATGCCATTTTTTTTATTAGTAGTCTTATTAATTATAAATAGATAAATGCTTGCAATCTTCTTTATTTATCAATTCACTTTTTGTAAATTTTAAATTTACAATGCTAATTTTGACTTATCTTTCACTTCCCATCTATTTCTATTAAATATGCTTTAGTATAGTGCTAGAATGTCACGCTCTGGAGCATAAAGTCATAGGATTGGTTTCAATTCTGATGCTTCTGTTGAACTCTCAAACAATAAATGATTTGATTAGTTATTTATTTAATCTTTCTATAATATTCAAGATCTAAATTTTCAGATGCTTCTAATTTAATCAACATAAAATTATGATTACTAATATAGTCCATTTTTCTTTTTCTAATACTTTTTTTTTTTAATATTTTCTCTTGTTACTTTTTATCTTTAACATATAATCAATAGTATATAAATTATTCATTACATACATTACTGAGATTTCCATTTGCTCTCTCATCCTCCATTTCAATAATGCTTTTTTAAATATTTTCATTACTATAATTATTTATATCATCCATTATCAATATTTTATATTTTTTTATTCTAAATTAATTAATATTCTTATGCAAAGATCCCAAAATAATCTCTTTTACATCTTCTCCATTTCCAAAAGTTTAATAAATATATTATTCTATGAATTAATTTCTCTTCCCCTAATTTCAGCACAACCCACATTTATTTCTTATAATTTCTTTCCAAAATATCATGTTTAATAATAACTCTTATGTCCCCCCCCTTTTTTTTGTACTACTATCCCAACTATATATTGCCTTCCACTTACGTTTCTACAATACAGTATTTTTTTAGTCTCAAATATATCTCTACTACTGCTAATGCATCTAATTTTTCTCTTACAAAAACTTCCAATTTTTTGTTCTTTTTTTCTAATCTTTGCATACTTTATGAAAGCAGTTTTAAAATTTATACCATTAGTCTTTAATAATTTTTTTTCTACATATATTTCCAAATATAATATGTAAAAATTGCTTCTACTTTTATAGCTCAACACCTGCTATTACCTCCACCAAATATAAACATATCTCCCCTTTCTCATTTGCATTCAATATTACACTTTATTCTTACAAATGAGTAATAAAATTTTATTGTAAATTTTCCAATATTATTTTCTCTACCAAATATAAGCCATTAATTTTAAACAAATCTCTGTGTATTTCTTCATCTCAACACTGTGGTATCATCTAGACACACACTTTTACCATTGATTTTACTTGATATCATCTTTTTTACAATCATCATCTAGAAAAAAGTTATATTGCATTGAGAATGATAGTAGATTTTTTAATAGGTGCCTGTAAAAATGTTGATGAATATAAAACAATGGAAAATGAATTACAAGCGAATTTTAAAATGTTATCTTATGACCCAGCAAATTTCCCACTGTTAAAAACTAGCATAGGTTATATATTAACGAAGTTTTTAAATATTTTTAAAAAAAAAAAAATGTTTAGCAACATATTTTTGTAGCGTGATTGTTTCAGATCAAGTTTGCAAGTTAACAAAGAGATTCTGGATTTGTAATAATTTGTTTACTGATAATGTTTACTCTGAAATATAAAACGGAGAATAGACAGAACTTTATATTCCATTGTCTAGATATTCTTGAGAAGTTATTTTGTTGAAGTAAGAGAGTATTTAATTAAGAGGAGAGTGTATTTAATTATGAAATTATATCAAGAATAAAAATATCTGATTTAATTAATGAAAGATAAAAGAACTTCATTTTTTTTTAAATCTGAATAATAATAACATTCACAATTAACAGGACTGTTATTATAAGCCTCTTCTTACGCCATCAGCCATCTCTCTGCTCTAACTAGAAAATGAAATAGTGAGTTCATGTAAACTCATTTTCATCTTTTAATTACATATGCACTACAATTCTAACTCTAATCTTTTTCCATTTTTTTATTGTTTTCTAAAATTTTATAATTTGCCTTTTTTCTATCTTTTTTTTTTTTTGGAAGTAAAATTGATCTTTTATATATGTAAATAATAGTGATGGTGATTGAATATAATGTAAAGATAGCAAGAGAAAAATAAAATAAAATTCACAAACATGTATACAAAAATAAAGTAGTATTAAATACCCACCTACTGAAATATTTCACAGAAAGTCAATAGAGAAGTCATTAGTCACCGTGGTTGGTGATGATTTTTCTGGTTACTTTTTTTATCTCGACAGGGAAGATATGTCTAAAGTAATAAATAATCAAATAGAGAAGCAACCCAAAGGATTAAAAAATAAATAAAAGAAATGTAAAAAAAAAATAACCATCAGAAATAAAAAGACAACATATCCAAAGAAATAGAGAAGCACACACACCCCCTCCTGAAAGTAAAATTAAAAAGAGGAAATGAGAATAATCTAGAACCAAATAGCTTATATGTTCAAAAATACAAAAATTAATTGTTTAAAATGATTAACATTGATATGGAAAATGTTAAAAAAACAAGTAATGGAAGAGTTGGGTCAGAAAATTGAAGTCAAGAGATGAAAGAAAATAAAGAATATTAAGAAGAAAAGATGAGAAATCTTGAATTACTGATTCGGGAAGTTATCAAAAATATAAAAATGAAAATAAAAAGATTTAAGTAAAGATTAAGAGAAAATAAATGGAATCATCCAACATTCCCTTGAGGAAATGTTCTGATGTATGACTACTAGTTGAAGATGGGGATAAGAGAGCATGCAGAAGTAAATAAGAAGCTTAAGAAGAAGTGATGAGAAAATAAAAAAAAGATCAAGGCTGATCAGAAGAAAAAATGAATTCATCCTCTTTAAAATGAAAATAAATAATATGCAGGAAAAAATGAGAAATTCAAAACCCAATATTTCAGCTATATGCTTAATACTTTCAACTAGTCATTAAAAATAAGAATGTTTGCAGACTATACTAAATAAATAGTTTAATTATCTATCTTTAAACTAAATGTGTAAAAAAGATTTATGTTTGGCAAGATTTTTTGCTTTTTTTCAATCTACTTTAGAGTTTTTGGAAGACGATGATTTTTTTTTTATTAAAATAAATTAAAATTTAGTAGATACAATTGAACATGTTTATCTATACATAGCTATATTCTTTTTACCCTGTTGCAAGGCATTCACTCTCTAGAACTTGATGTGGTCCAAGACTGTGGCCATTGCCCTCCTTCACGCTTCCAGGAGGGTGACCCTAGTCCAGGTTTCATAAAAAATCCAGTCTGGAGCCAGCAATCTATCTCTGTTCCTGAGCTGCTTGAGTAATTTGATATAGATGTTGCAGACACCATGATTAGCATTTTCAAATATACACTTGCATCTGGATATCCAGATTGCAAAGGTTAGAATAATGGCGATTCTGATTTTCGAGAATATGCCATTCTGTATAGATTCTTGTTTGAAAGAAAATTTACTTAAGAATAAAGCAGATATTGCTTGTTTAACTGACTTATTTGGCAAATTTAATGTTGTTCTTTTACAACTATAAGGAGACAATTTGAATCTCATCAAAGCAAAATCAGTCATATCAGCTTTTGTTGTCAGATTAATGTTTTTTAAGCAAAATATTGCAAGATCTAAGTTTTCCCAATTCCCCAACTTATTTAAGGTAGGCACAATCCAAGAAGAAAACATCTTGCTGTACATCAACCACTTGGAGGGTCTTCACTTAGATTTCAAAACTAGGTTCAAAGATATTCTATCATTGGAAGTATCAGACTGGATAATAAACCCATATACTACTAATGCAGAACCAATTATAATTTTGCAATATGAGCTGATAACCATCAGCACGAATGAGGATCTCAAGGTACAACTCAAATAGGATTATCAAATGTTTTGGCTGCAACAAGTACCCAGCTCTAGGGAGTGTTGTACAAAAGTATTTGCTGGCCATATCTAATAGAGGCTTTAGTGTAGTTTTAAACCTGCTTCAGAACAGACATTGATTGCATATCACTGAATATGGAGATTTGAGAATGCAACTCACTAATTTAAAACTGGACATAGATAAATTGTTGACAGATCACCAGGTGCACCCATCTCATTAAATTCAGTTTTCCAAGCTAATTTATTTGGTATCATTATTTTTATAATTGATTAAAATATTTCGTTGTTATAATTTTGTTGATGTTTAATTCTGTCTGAATATGTTGAAATTTTCACTTCATTTTTATGTTTAATAAAGTGATTTTAATATTTGTACTTATTTTGAATTTAATATTTATTTCATAATATGTCAAAAATTAAAAAAAAACTCTGCTAATATTTTTTTTACTTTAATTTTCATTAGTGCGGGTTTTGGTATTAAATGTTGCACAAGATAATGCCATATTCCATAGTCGTTTTATCTTTTTTAATCATTTATTACAAAATGAAAAATTTGATATCTAGTGAAATATTTAATATCAGTACTACACAATTTTATTAAATGAGTAAGGGGTCTGTGGCCGGAAAAAGTTTGGGAACTCTTGGTTTAAAATATAAATGATTTGTATATTTATAATAAATTTATTCTTTTATAGCTTTGATGTAATTTTTACTTTTTCTTTAAGATTTTGAAGAAGGTATTTTTGCTTTTTGTAAAGATAGATCAAGATTTTGTATGTGAAGATGAGAATTTTTCTTTTAACTGTAGTATATATATATTTATATATTACCATTTCAGATGTAATATAGATAAATCTAAAGAATTTGTCATATATTGTCAAGTCTGTAATTTAATGAATAATAATTCTATGAATATTGATAGAAAAATAAAGTAAAAATTAAACTAGTATTTATTAAAAGCATGGTATTGGTACATTTGCAATATCAGCCCGCTTAGTGGCACTGATTTTTCTCAAATGCACATCGATATATTGTTTTGCAACCTAACTTATGACTAACACTAGAGTTTTTTTAGCCATAACAGGCCTCCTGATGGTGATGATTTATATGCATACATAAGAAAATACTATGCCCATTGTCTGGCGACAGTATTCCTCAAGTGAGTGCAATTGACAGATTGCTACAGTATGATTTGATGGTTGCCATATTTTAAGCATGCGAAACTCTTAACATATGCATTCCCAAATAATTGTCTTAAACCGATGTTGAAGTTTTTAATTTGCATGCTTGTTTTTCTTTGCAAAAAACTTTTGATTTGTTGTGAAAAGAAATTGTTTGTTTTTAAATGTAAGAATGTTAGTTTATTTCTTATTAAATAAATGTCAAAATTATTCCATGGGAAATTCTTATTATTTAGATTATTAAAAAGCAAACCAAACCCCATAAGCAAAAAAAAAGGCTTTCTTAAAAAGAGTATTGCTATGAATTTGAGGCAACCTACTTTGAAAGCACTAAGCATTTAATATTTGTGCATTCGTTATAGCTTCTCTTTCAAGTGTTACACACACTTTGTTGTTGTTTAGATTATTACAAAGCAACCCCTCCAAAAAAAGTAAAGTAAAAAAAAGACTTTATTAAATAACAAAAAAAATTCAGAAAGAACTCTGAGTAGCATAAATGTTTAAAAGACAAAATTTACAGCTGTACTATTATAGAAAAGTGTTAAAAAAAAGTTGCTTTTTAAAAAGCAAACCAAAACCCCTCCCCCATTTAAAAAAGTGCTTCTTAAAAAGGACATCTTTATTAAAAAACTAGTCTCTGGCAGTATAATTTTTTTTTTTTACTGTAGTATGTATAGAAAATGTTGGCCCAGGAATCGTTATATTGATGTGCGTTCGATGAAAAGAAGTACCGTCAAGTGATCAGGTGCCGCAAATGTACCAATACCAAAAGGACATATATATATGTTAAACATTCCAAAATATGTATAATTTTGATATAATTATATTGATTATTTTATTTTCATATGTTGTTAATTTATTAACCCACCCTATTTTCACTTTATATCTATCCCCATATATGTATATTCTCTGCCATGATTAATTAGGTAAGGTTTTGAACAACATTATATGGTCAATTTGATAATTTAGGAGTATTTTTCTATTTTTAATGAATAAATATTTATTCTTCATTAAATATTTATGCTTTTTATCTATATGTAAATGTCGAGATTTTAAAAATGAACTTAATCTTAAAAATATCATGTTTAGAAATAAGTAGAAATAGTAATAAAATAAATACACAATACACAGAAGCTAAACTCTCCATACAATAGCACCACCAGTGCAAGCCAGAGTCATCAACAGAGATTCTGTGCACAATCTTTTTTGCATCCATTGCATAAACAATTTGTGTAAGCATAAGAAATGGTGATCATGTGATGAATACATAATCAGAATAATGGGTTTTATTTTAGCCTTCAGGTTAAAAAATGTTTTTCAATGAATAATAAATAATTCTGCATATATTTTTATTGATAAGGTAAATTTCAATAGTGGATATAATTTTCAAAATAAAATTTCTTATAATTACAATTTTTTTAATAACCAAAAATAAAAGATATGATTTTTTAAAATAGAAATATTTATTTATTTTTGCTAATACTGCATTTCTGTTAAATCATTTTACATCATTTATTTTTTTAAAAAAACAAGTATGTTCAAATAAAATCTAAATATAAACATCAAATAATCATCAAAAAGTAAATATTTCATTTAATTTTATAAAAATAAACAAATAAACAAACTAATGGCAGACTTATAATGTTTGACTTTAATATTTTTAACAAAAGCTCAGTTCATAAAGTGTGGTATTTTTGATGACAATAAATTTTGATTTGCTTTACTTTTCACTGAATGGTACGGATTTCAAATTTTTGCCATCAAAAAATATAAAGCTGACAAATTATTATAAGCCAATTACAAATGTGAATGCTGTATTAAATAGCTAAATAAGGAATTTTTAAAAAAATAGTTCATGTATGTGATTCTTATTTTTACTGTCTATACTTCATGTCAGCCAAAACATAAAAGCAATAACAGAGAAAAGTTAATAAAAATGCAAAAAAGTTTAAATAATACTCATAGTATAGCCATCATTCTGAATAAAGTGCCCAGTAACATGATCTTTATTAGTGCTAAATATGAATAAAATCTTTAGCAGATTATGTCTTTTTGGCAACTATTTAGGGTTAGATGATAGACATTGTAATGGAATAATTATAAATATTACAAAGTGCTTGTTTTGATTATCTTCTGTAGCTTTAAAGTTATATATTTGATGCTTGTTTTATTTTCTACGATAAAAATTAAAATTTGGAAGGCCTACAGCATGCAGGGTTCCCAGGCGGTCACCCATCCAAGTACTAACTGAGCCTAACATTGCTTAACTGCAGTGATCGGATGAGAACCTGTGTATTCAATGTAGAATAACTGTAGGCAACATTGCTTGTTTTATTATGATCAATTAAATCCAAAAATTAGTATAGTCTGTTCATTTTCTGAAAACAGTGCACAATTTAGTTTCCTTGATTAAAAAACTGTAGAACCAAGTTTTAAAAGACATTGCGATGCAATAATTAATGTCTTAGACTGCCCTTTTTATAATCAGAAGTCTAAAATTAAAACAAAAGATTTTTCAGATAATTAGGCCATTTCTAATCAAACTAGCCACCATTCAACAAATAAGCATCTAGCAGTTTATAGCCAGAGCTTATGCACCTCTGTTTCTGTATTTCTTAATATTATTTATCAGCCAGCAGTTGAAAAAAGTACAATACCAGTCACTATCTTTTTATATTAATCAAAAAATATAATAAATTGATGGTATCTATTTACTTAGTCATAATCACCAACTTTATAAATTAATTTTAAAGATTTTTAATAATCATTTTGTTGAAATTAATTTCCTATTTAAAAATTTAAATTTTTTAAGAACATTGAGTATTTTATTACATTGCACTTATATATATATATGCACATTTTAAGACAAATTTATACTTTTATATTCTGTAATGACACTTGGTGTAATGTATAGTATATGGAACTAACCAGCTAATTGTTTAGATTTAAATGAGAGAACATCAAAAAAAAAAAAAAAGTCAGTTTCTTCTAAACAATATAATTGTTTAAAAAAATATCTGATTTATATAAACTCTCCCATTTTCCCTGTATTTTCAGTAAATCATTTCTGTATTTTTAGATGGATCAGTTTAATTTATTTGCTTTCTTTTTATTTAATATCTTATTTAATAGTAAGGTGATTTAGTAATTGGAGTTATCAATTAGAGGCAATTAAATACTAGCTGTCTCAGCATCACAGACTTGTTATATATTCTAGTTTTGTTACCGGAAAAACATATTGTGCAGAAGTTTATATGTATGCATGTGTTTATCATATCTGTATATTAATAATACAAAATTTTTATTATATTTCAATTGTTGAATATTAATGCTGTGTATGTAAAAAAAAATAATGATTTTAGGGTTGTTGTTTTTTTTACTTTAAAAATTATTATTATTATTTACTAATTTTACTTTATTTAAATAGTAAATTTTGATAAGAAAGTAAAACAGTATAAAAAGAATTATTTGCTTTATATAGATTGATATTGATGTAAAAAACTGGGTCAAATGCAAGTTTATTTAAATGATTCTTTGTGAAACTGATATTTTCAGACTTAATTATTCCATGAATAAATCTATAAAAATTAGACATATTTTTTCATAGATATAAGAACAAAATAATGAAGAATATTAAATTTAAAATATTAACCTTTAATTCTTACTTAATAAAAATCCCATAAAAATTGATAGAAAGTACAAACTAAGACTATTTATATATGAATATCCCATACTTTTATTTGCGGAAGTTGAAGAAAATTCATTTTTACATTTTAATTGTAAAGTGTTTATTTTTTTTTGTTTTATACATGTAACATTGACTTATCAAAATCAATTAATCATTCAGTTGCTGTCATCATATGATATTAAAATTTTATTTCTGTTACTCTTTTTTTTTGTTTTGCTAAAATTGTTTGCAAACTTTAAAAAAATGTATTATTATCGGGAATGCATATATATAAAGTTTCAATTACATAAGAAATTGGGGAATGAGTGAAAATTTAATTACAAGATGATCTAGACAGACAGACTAAAAACTAGAATATGTTAAATAAAAGCATATAAAAAAACTTTTTTCCCAGAGTTTATTTGAAATACATAACATTTCATTCCATTCTCTATGTAATATTATCAGAAAAATAACTGTTATTATCCTTAGAAGATATATATAAAGTACAAATTAGATAGGTGCAATTTTTTAAACTGGTTACTGGTATGGCTGAGTCATTATTATTAAGTTTATAAATTTTTGTTAAAGTGAGCATATGATCATTTGCTTAGGAAGTCATGTGACATTCAAGAGTAAAGTGGCAGACTAAGTCCAACAGTTTTTTCAATAGATCAAACAGATTTTTAAAAAATTTTTGCAACCTAGAAGTGACTGATCTTTTGAAACCATCACTTATGCAAAAATGAATAGAATTAACAAATAATTATGTAATCAATTACTCTAGAGACACATTAAAGCACCAAACTAATCACAAGATACCATAATGCTTTCTTTCAATAAATCAATTATTTGTTTATTTCTTTAACTGAGAATCTATTGAGGAATTTTCATTTGTTGGTCTGTTAATTTATCACTTTGCTAAGCAAAGCAGGCAATGAATATAAATAATTTTTGTTTCTAATTAGTTGTTTGACACCTGTTGATTTTCACTAGACAAGTTAGTATATGATTCATTTTTATAATATGAAAACTTATTACATTCAGTTATAAACATTATCGAAATTATAGAATTTTAACAGCTCATTTAATTATTTATTTAAATATATCATTGACGTTTCAGTTAAAATTTTTATTACAATGTACATATGATTTAATATAATTTTTATCTAAAAGTTTTTTTTAAATAGAAAATCCTTATAAAACAAAACAAAAAAAAAGAAAATAAGCATTTTGTATAAGATATCCTGTATTTAGAGGTTAAGCCGTAATCACTTTTAAAGACAAGGTTTGGCCTCATTGTCCATCTGCGCATCTTCCTCATCAATGAAAAGGCCACCTCAATTGTATTTTTATTTTTACAGTGGCTATATTAACACTGATCTGGTCAATTTAGATTAATCTAGGACTTCTACACCGTAGCAAATAATTGCTAGATGCCCATTCACGGATGGTTAACTAGACTGAGTACTGACTATTTAAAAGAAAAAGACAGAACCTGCTTGCGACTTGAAAATTTTTCTATGATTCATACAAATCCCTATTTATGGATATGATAATCTATTCGCGAAATACTAAGCTCTTTACCGGTATTTATTTCCAAATTATATCCTACTTTGACTACAAACAGTTATACAAATAAAACATTTGTAATTTTCTAACAGGTTATATTTTAAATTCAAGTGATTTTTTTTTTTTAACATAATTTTATATTTAAAAACAAATTATTATTAAAAGTAAAATATGAATTGGAATTAGTTTGTTTTTTAGTGTATTATTTAACCAAAATAAAAACATGCTGAAAGAGATCGTACAAATCTTATTCTATACAGAACTGAATATCCAGCCATTCAAGTTATTTTGTTTTATTACCTTAAATAGTTTTCACTCTTTTTTATACGACTAGAAAAAAAAAAAAATCGGTCTCTTACATTTACTAATCTTCCCTTATATAAAGTGAACTCTTCCAGTCTCAGTTGATTGCATTCACCTGGGAAGTAAATGGAGTATGTTTTCCCAGCCAATGGAAGTTATTAAACTATTTTACTTCAAATAAAGTTTTTACGTTTGTGGTTTTGTTTTAAATGTAGGTAAGAATCTTTAAATGTTACTTTCCTATTTAAAAAATTTAGAATAATCTTATAGGATTTTTTTTTTTTTGCAATAAGTGAAAATGGGAAAACTTTTCAAATATGGAAACTGGTTATTTACTCATGTTTTTTTTTTTTTTTACCAAAGACTTTTAAGCATTGTGATATATATATTGAAAATTGTTAAGTGACATATTCTTGTATATATATTTGACTATTATTATTTGGAACAATCTATAAACATTGCACTCATTTCTACAAAAGTAGTTCTTTCTAATAATGTTTTATATATACATACCTAAATATTTGTATGTGTTTTTATGTAAACATGATTATATGTATGGAATATACATTCCTATATATATAAAAGATTTCATGTTGTTGACTATGAGGTTTATGGCATCATTTATCCATGAATGAGCCATTTATTTTGATCAGTATTAACTTATTTTATATTATATATGTATCCTTTCAGCATGCATGTGTTTATATATATTATGTGAAAAATTTGGATACTATACTCAAGTTATCATTGAAGTCCACAAGCACTAAAATTACTGCATGATGCTTTGTTAAGTAAGATGTTGGTTTATCAAAAGCTAATAATTTTTCTGGTGCAAACATTTTTAAAATTTTCTTACTGTTTTATTTTGCCTTATTATTTTTAATCATTTCATTGGTATAAGGCTGAACATCTTGAACTTCTCATGGTATGAGTTATCTTGCACAGTAATAAGTGCAACAATGTAATTGTGCATTTATACAATTAGATTTTCATTATTTAATTACAAACACAGCAATTCTGAGTTTCTAACTTCACATATAAAATACTTTTCAAAAAGTCAAAAAACATCAGTTGCTGAGAATAAAATGTTATGTGTATTATAAATCATTCAAAGATTTGCTAAAATTTATGATGTAGCTCTGAATATTAAGATTCTGGAGTATTAAGAGGTTACTATTTTTAATTATCAAATGCCCATATTATTTAACATGATATAAATTAGTGGATGTAAGACGTAAAGATTCTGGAACAATTTCCATCTGAGAATTACAAAAAAAAAAAAACCAGTTTGTATCTGCTATGCTCAGCTTGACACTTCGATTCTTGAATACCATATGACCTCCTTGGCAATTGACCTATTTTTATTGCTTTATTATAATAACCTACTACATGATTATCTTCATCTGCCTTTGGAAATAAGCATAGCATACATTATTGTTATTTTTAGATACCTACATATTAACTTCAATTTCTAGCAATTATAATAATAGTGTTTCTGTTCATGATTTTCAACACAGTATAAATGAATAGTTTCTACTTTATCCTGCATTATTTAAAATAATAGTATCTTACAAGGAACTTATAAAATAATAAATATTCTACAATTTATGTTTTTTTACTTTAAGCCATCTTAGGTTTCAGCCAAGATCTTTAATCCAGAGATATAATGTGTTAAATGTTATTATGATTTACTCATTCCACCTCTTATTAAAGTGTATTCTTAATTTCTTTTTTCTCTGCACAATAATCCATTATGGAAATGACAATTTTTGACTTGATTTTTTATAATCATTTTTTTTACCTCTGAGATTTTTAGTGTATTATAAAATAGTGATATTTTTTTTTTAATTCCTAAAATAAAGCCTAATCTTATATGTCGTGATTACTTATTTTGAAAACACAGAATTTGTAATCACAAACACATCTACTTCATATATTATAATGTAAACATAAAATTTAAAAAGTAATCTTCTTTCATTTATTTTCAAAAAAAGTAATACAGATATTCTTAAACAAATTTTATGGAGAAAGTCTTGTTTATTATATTTGCATGAATTTCACTCTTTAATAATAACTCTGTAGCAGCAAAGAGCTTTTCTTTACTTTCCTTAAATTTTTTTAAACTCTTTTATTAAAGTTCTAAGAGAATCTGTAGTAGCTGTTTAATGACTGTTTGTTTTTGTTTATTAATGGCTTAATTTTTAAATTTCTTTTATCTTTTTTTTTTTTTGCATTTAAGTCAATTTTCTTCCAGTATTTTGATCATAGTGCATTATTTTTTAAAAAGGCACCATTGTTCAAATTATTATCCAAGTCCTTTCCACCAGTGTTTCAAATGCTTGATTTCTTTTTTGTACAATATTTCAGTAAATTTTGTTATTGCATTTCCAAATCTTTTTAAAAGATTAAAACAAAACACAGAACAAATTTAATGTCATACCTTAAGGGTGCCAAAAATTATATGCATAGAGATAGATTGATATTTTTATTTAAAATAGAGTTTAATACATCTAGAATTACATTCCAATAAAAAATAATATGGCACATTCTTATTAAAAAGAAAAAAATCTGATTGAAAAAATTATAAGAAAATAATGACAATAAATTATATATATACAAACATTGCTTTTCATTTATTTTTTACATTATTTCAATTCTTGACAAATTTTTATAGTATTAGAAACAGCATTCTTCGATTCTAAGAATTTGCTCACATATATATAAAAATGATAATAGCAAACATATAGTAATGGATGCCAGAAGGCTTGTGCATAAAATCCCTATCTAATACCTACTCATCCAATATCCCCAGATTAGTTTCTGGATTGTGGCCTTTGTCAGTAAGGAGCTTTGGATCTGAGAGCACAGCACCTAGATCTTAGGATTTTATGCAACCCTCCAGCAACCACCTTTTATCTCTACTTAACTATAATACTATGAGAATGAAATTGAAAAGACAAAAATATTTTCAATATAAGCTCAATAGCTTATATAGTCATATGGATCTGAACTCAATTCAGCATCCATATATTTTGGTGTCTTTGGCTCTTTAACAACCATAGCCACCACTATCCTATTAGGCAGGATTGGTGTTAAACCATTAATCATCACATGATCACCACCTCTTATACTAGCACATAATTGTTTATAAACAAGGTAAAACTCTCAGGGTGGCGCTACTGTATGGAGAGTTTTGCCTTGTTTATAAACAATTATGTGCTAGTATAAGAGATGGTAATCATGTGATGCTTAAGGTTTTAACACCAATCATACCTAATAGGATAATGGTGGCTATGCTTGTTAAAGAGCCAAAGACACCAAAATGTATGGGTGCTGAACTGAATTCAGACCCATGTGACTATATAAGCTATTGAGCTTAGATTGAAAATATTTTTGTCCTTTCAATTTCATTCTCATAGTTTTATAGTTAAGTAGAGATAAAAAGGTGGTTGCTGGAGGGTTGCATTAGATCCTAAGATCTAGGTGCAGTGCTCTCAGATCCAAAGCTCCTCACTGATGAAGGCCACAATCCAGAAACTAATCTGGGAATATTGGATGAGTAGGCATTAGATAGGGATTTTATGCCCAAACCTTCTGGCATCCATTGATTACTCTGGTTGGCACAGTGTGACACTACTGTATGGAGAGTTCTGCCTTGTTTATAAATGTTAAATATACAGATTTAATGAAAATAATGGGGGGGGGGTAAAATTTATCAATGCAGTAGTTAGCTTCTTAATTTTTTAATACCTAATTATCAAAATATCTAAGCCACTTATACTAATAAAAACTTACTTTAACGAAATATTAAATCTGAATCAATTCACTTTGTGAAAATATAGAAAAAAACATTTTATACTTTGTTAAAGAATGTAAAGTTTTCAAGTAGTTAAGACAATATGTTTCCAAATAATATATATATATAAACCTTTTAAATCAATTCACTTTATGGAAATATAGGAAATGTAAAGTTTTCAAACGATTAAGACATCTTTTCAAACAACACATATAAACTTTTTAGGAATAAAAAAGACAAACATTTAAAATACTAAAACCTATGTTATTATTACAGATGTTAAAAACTATCTGATCTATTCAATGTGATTTTATTTTTGATAATTGGAAAAAGTACTTTTGTGACTGATTAAGATATTTCCAAATACAAAATATGTAACAATATGATGACAAACAGTCTTACGACCTGTGAAATGTGATTATTAATGAATTTTAGGCAAAGAAATGAAATAATAGAGGCATATAAGTGTAATGGATATAATTGTAATTAACTATATATTGTAATATATTTTGTAAATAAAGATTTAAAAAACAACCTACATATATATATAATAAGAGTTGGAGTAGATTGAAGCCTGTCCATCAAAGTATGGGGATTGGCTATCTTAATATATATCTGAGCACTTATAGCATATATGTTAAGAGATGGTAATCTGGACCAACTGCTGATTGTTGGTTTAGCATGAAATATGTATATTGGTGATTATTTACCATTTCAATATATATGTCTTCAAGTGTATCAGTGTTATAAGATAGTGTGGAGAGTGGTGGGTGGTGTGAAAGTCTGTGCTCATATACCCTATATCAGCGGTCCTCAACCCTGTCCTGTGCCTGCGGGCACCATGGCACCCCCAGACCATTTTATGTATGCCCGCCGCTATCCAAACACAATAAAAAATTATTTATCTGATACAAATAAATTTAATTTTTAAAAATTTCTTATAAATTATTGTATTATATTGTAATCAAATTGTAGGGCATACTATACTTTTACAGCGCAAAAACGTTAATTATATGATAAATTTTTATTTTTGAAATAAATATTTTTTTGTACATTATGTGTATTATTAACTATATCCAATTATAAATTTACATTGAAAAAATAAACAGTGCTCGCCACCTGGTTGACAAAATAAATGGTGCCCGCCACCTGGCCGGTATTATAGAATGTGCTCTTAAGTGCAAAAAGGTTGGGGACCTATGTCCTATATATTATAAATAAGTAAACTTTAAATTAAACATAGCCCAATGTACATGTAAACAAAAGGAGTAAATTGCACTCCACCAGGTTATGACTTAAAAGCACTCTAAATGTTGAACAAAGGATTAAGAATAGAATGAATCCTAGTCTAGTCTATTCCATTGTTTCTTCTTTGTTTAACATTTAGAACGCTATGCTATTAAGGCATAGCCTGGGGAAGGGTGATTTATTCTCTTTGTTTACATATATAAATAAGTGATATATCCCCCTCCAAAATAACAAAAATAAAACTTGCTGTTCTTTTTTCCCTTATGATGAAATTTGGTATTGATGATGAATTACAAAAGATAAAATGACTAAAAGATATTAAAATCATAAATTTCAAGTGTAGCTTATTAATGCAGAGAAGCAACTATGAGTTGGAAAATTAAAATTTAAAGAATTAAAATTTTATTTCTAATTAATTTTTATTGTACTTTCTTTTTTGCTCAAGCTGTGAATCAGTGGATTTTCAGCTGCAAATTATAAGGTTTTATTGTTTTTTTTAAACTAAAAGCAATTGGAAATAATTAAACAGCATATTACTTGAACTTGCTGAATGATAGTTTTCAATTGCATACCACCTCCTTAACACAATACATTCTATAATCTTAGTCAATATTTAGAATTTTATTAAAGCTTTAATGAATTTTTTATGAATAAATATGATCCATATTAGATTTATATATATGTAAATATTCAAATTGAACACAAAGTATTATCACTCTATTTTACTATTAGATTCCTAGATAAGATGTTTTATTTTATGTAAAATATACCAATATTTCAGGATGACATTGCAATATATATATTAATATAATTAAATACTAATAGTGTCTTAATTATTTTGATAGCTGTTTCTATAATTTTCCATGAGATTTGACTTAATTTTTTTGTTCATATCATGAAGATTTTACCTTTATTGAATCAAGTATTATACAAACCACTCAAACATGAATTATACTGATATTTTCTAGATGTAACTTAGTGATTATGTAGATTGTAAATTTTCAACAAAAAAACACAATTAAAATCTATTATTGATCATAGCTATTTATATAATTAATTGTATTTAATAAAGTATCTCACATTGGAATCTTCTTATTTTCTTAATCCCAAATACATTTTGTTCTCAAATCTGGATTTTGATAATCTTTTGCAGAATGCAATCAATTATTTATCACAAATAATTTATAATTTACTTCTTTCCTCCTCCAAGTACTTGGTTTTAACTTATTGGCATCACACTACTGCATTTTCTAAAAATTTTAATTTGTTTTATTCAAATTGACACAAATATGTTACAAGCTACACATATAAATGATTACACCATTTTTTTATTTTTTTTTATAAGCCTTCACATAGTCATAATCATTTTTTAGCTTAAAAAATAAATTTCCATTTAAACACAATCTTTTTTATTTTTGTTTATCTCTCCTTTAAAAATCCCTTATAAAAAATACTTAAAAATCTTTATTCTGTTTTTGATTGTTTATTTTTTAATACAGCCCTTCTTAAACTTTTTTCATTCATGATCCCTTTTTATCATCTAGATTTTTTTCACAACCCCAGATATTAAATATAAAATAGATATAGAAATAAATATTCCCATAAATAATTTATTTCTTTGGTAAAAATATATGTATGAAAATAAGTAGTTTTAAGATTTGTTTTAAGTATACAAAAATTAATGAAAGAAAATAATGTTTTAATGAGACGGATGTGTTTGTTTTTTGCTGCATAACAAATTAAATCTTGGTGAAATATTTGATATTGCTAGACATAACGCATCTTCAATGTTTTTCAGCATTGAACGATATTTGGATTTAATATACATTAAAGCTGAAAAAGTCATTTCACATAAGTATGTGATGCTGAATGGCAGAAGAACATTTAACGCCATTTCAGAAATTGTGGGAAATTCAGTCCTAGCTCCAATCCAGAATTCAGTCAAGGATTTTTGTGAAAAGTCAAGTTTTAAAGTTTGATTCACTCGATAGCTCAGCAAATTCCTCTTGGGCTTTATATAGCAGGTGGTTAATCTCATTAATATCAATCAAAAATAGTCTTTGAATCCAAGATAACTTTTTGAAATCTAAATTTGATATAAAGTATTTGCAAAACTGTGTTTTTGGGGTTTTTAAGTGATCTATAATAATTTTGCAATTAAAGTTTTACAATTAATTTTTTCAATTATAAAATTGTTGATAGTCAAAAACATTTCCAATGAATCATTTTCCACCCTATTTTTTTAAATGTTGAGCTTTTTAATAAAACCTTCAATTTTATCATTCGAAGTAAAAATATTGCTATTTTTTCCTTGAAGAGACAAGTTAAGATCATTTAGCTTCTTAAAAATATCAGACAAATAGTACAGCTTTGATAACCATAATCATTTTGAAAAAGAGCAACAAAATCAGATTTTTGTTCTGTTAAAAACACAATAATTTCTTCATTTAATAACAATAATCTTCTTAAACTTCACCCTCTTGACATCCATCTTACTTCTGCTGCATGTAATAATAAATTTTTGTATTCAGAGTCCGTGTCTTTACGAAGATTTGAAAATAAATGGCTGTTAAGGGCATGGCTTTTAATAATGTTTATAATTTTGACAGCATCCTGAAGCACATCATTCAATTCCATTGCTAATTTTTTTGTTGCAAGGACCTCTTGATGGATCAGGCAGTGTGTAAAAGTTACATGATTATTATCAGAAGCTTTAACAAAAGATTTAAAACCAATATTTTCACCAGTCATTGTTTTCCCACCATCTGTGCATACTCCAAAACAATTTTTCCATTCTAAACCTTCAGTTTTAAAAAATTTGTCTACTTTATTATATATATCTTCCCCTCTTGTATATTCTTCCAAAAAACAACAAAATAACAATTCTTCCTCAATGTTTTTTTTATAAGTGTATCTGACATATGCTAATAATTGAGCTAGTTTTGAAATATCAGTTGTTTTGTCCAACTGGATTGTAAATATTGGGCTTTCTTTAAGTCTAGTAATAAGTTGCTCAAATTGGTCATTGCTAATTTCAGAAATTCTATTAGTGACAGTGTCATTTGGCAAAGGAATTTTCCGAATTTCATCACCATATTTACTTCTGTGAAGTATTTCTACCATTTTAATAGCAGAAGATAATATAAGAACTTCTCCAATGGTGTATGGCTTTTTATTTTTAGCAATCAAATATAAAACTTTATGTGATGCAAGTAAATATTTTTCATTAACAGTTATAAATTTCTCGAAATATTGTTTTTTTTTATTTCAAGTTTTTAACAGTCATTTGAAATATTCTATTGGTTTATTGACATATGAAGGATGCTTGGTTTCAAAATGCCTTTTTAATTTTGATGGTTTCATACTCTCCATAGACAAAACATTATTGCAAATTAAACAAAGAGGTTGTTCATTACCATCACAGTTGTTGAAAGTAAAGCAAAATTGGAGGTATGTCTCATCATATTTTCTTTTTCACATCTTAGATGCCTCTTTTTGATTATGAGATCTTGCTTGAAGAGACTTTGTAGCATTGCCATTTGCATCATTACCTTTGTTTCTCTAGTTCAACCCATTTGTCCATGGGTAAAAAGTATTTTTATCCTAAAATATAAATAAAATAACAGTACTTATTAGTTAGGAGAGACACCAATTGGCAGCTGTGTTTTTTGTTTAATTATACGAAGCATATTTACTCCCATATGTTCTATTTTTTAATATCCCCGTATGTTTTATTTTTTAATATTTAAAAAATATCAATAAATCAATTATAAATTACCTGTTAAGTTTAAGAAATAGGAATATGTTTTTTACTTGATAATAAATAAATGACAATAAGTTTCAAATAAAAATTAAATTTTTATAATAACTAATAGTATGATATTCAAATTAATACTAACTTTAGTCAAGTAAAACAGTAAAATACAATATTGTATTGTTTTTGTGATGTGGATATTTGTTGAAATGAAACCAAAACAAATAACTTGACCGGAAATGCATTATATAATTACAGTGACATCAACCTTATTCTCACCACTGCAGCATATATTTTGATTCTGAAATAACTTATATGCTGAAATTACAATGCGACACCACTATTATGATGCATTTAGTATTATTTTTAATATCTAAATATAATTTACAGCTCAACTTGTCCATTATTACGATTTTATAATTGCACAGTACAGAAAATGTAATATATTAAATTAAAGAAAAAGAAGGGATTGCAATTAATATTTCTTTAAATTCATGTATCTGAATTAAATTTTCATGCCCCCAACTTTTCACTTCACGACCCCAAATGGGATCACGACCCACAGTTTAAAAAATGCTGTTTTAATATATGAATATTAATATCTATATTGAGTAGTAGTGATTAAGGATACTGCTGATGTCAATTGATTATTAGCATGGCAGCAGCAAAATATTATTTCAAATTGTATAAAAGAAACAAATCATAAACTATTTCTGTACTTAATATTGTAAGTTTTACAAATAGGCATAATGATTATGTCTATGATTATCAAGTCAGCGACAACTTTACAACATATAACAAGAACAATAATTATTATTATTAAAAAATAGCAAATAATGCATATATGTGAAAACAATAAAATAAAGATTTCAAAATTATGATTCTGTTTAGAATATGAGTTGGATTCTTCTTTGCAATTTTGTAAATTATTTTATTCAAGTTTATACTTAGATCAGCAGTTATTCATGAGAGTCCTAGACTTTTTCTGAGGATTTCTAAAAATTATTTTAAGCCATTGAAGTTGAATATCAGAGACTGACCTTTGCTATTACTAATTGTTTTGGGTTTATTCTGACATTCTGTTCTTGCATAAACAAGAAGTTAAGTTCACTTTGTTTTTAATTTTGTAATAATATTTTAAAATTTTATTGAAAACTTACTATTTTAAAATTTGGAAATATATATATATTGTGTAACATGTAATCATTGTAATTTTAATTGGGTTATTACTATTATTTTTAAATGACTTAAGAAATAAATATTTAAAAAATGTATTAGTTTTTATTTCTAATATGGCAAATATTGATATATGCAATCCACAAAAACTCACATAAACAATTACTTCTTAAATTGGCCTAAAATTTGGGGGTTGCTGTACTAAACTAAAGTATTATTGTTTTTGTTTTTTTTTTAATAAAATAAACCCTTGATCACTAATCAAGAATTTTAAAGTTTTCTCTAATCATAAAATATTTTATTTAAAATTTTTCGAGTTCTTTATTTTTCTTTTCAAAATCCGAAAAATAACATTATTTTAGAAGCAAACATATAAGTTACAAACACATACACAGTATTATCCTATCAATATTAAATGAACCCAAACATGATATTTATGTAACAGTTTTGAATTTTAGCAACAATAAAAAAATATCAAACATTTGAAATAATTTTTCAAAATATATATTTATGTTTAACGTGTATTTTTACAAGAATGCTTATGTATTTACAAACATATATATACTCACAACATATTTACATTTAATTTTATGTATGTTTTTTTATGACTGATGAATCACAAAGTTTTTGTTGAGGGAATCAGTCATCTGCATCAATTTGGTTGCAGTAAAATTACAGAATCATAATTATGCATGTGGCATTTGCATTTTTTTTTAATATTATTCATGTCTTCTAAAATCCTTTTATATTTTTGAGATAATTTAAGAGAGCTGAGTTGATAATATTTATTAGTCATAGGCATAAAATTAAAGTGTATTTATGATAAATAATAAGTACAGTGCATTAACATGGTTTATCAATTGCTTAAATCTTATTGAATAGTTTTCAGCATAGGATTTTTTTTGGAGAAAAATACTATATCGCCCCTCTCTCATACTTAATAACAATAGTCTTTTCATTTCAATTTACAATTATCCATTTAAGTTAAAGTAATTAATTAATACTAGATAGTAGTATTAAACCAATGCCTATATCAGATTATGGCTTATTGATTGTATTTAGTAGAAATATTTTTTTCAACTATATATATCCATTTGTCACCATTTAATCATGTTATATTAATAGCTGAAAAACTTCCAAACTCTGTAAGGCTTTGAGCCCAAAACAACTTTCTTGATTAGGTATAAATTATATATTTTAATAATGTCACTCATAAGAGAATTAGTGGAATCTTTGCCTTTCTTGACAAAGGAGTTATATGTACCATAATAAAACACATGACATTTTATGCATATTTAATCTGTGTAAGAAAGCAATAAGTCTTTTTTGTAAGTATTATTTTTTAATATATTATTACAGTTTTATGGTTGCATTGTTTATAAAGCTATATATAAATTTAATGATTCTATTGACTATGACTTATTTTCATTTGTTAAGAAATATTGTGATTTTCTCAATGTCTAATATGTTAGTTATGCATGGTAAGCATTGCTATTTTAACTTTATATTGGCACGTTAAGATATATTCTAGACATTTAGAGGTTTTTGATTGTGTTTACCATGTTCAGTTTGATTTGCTTTTTATTTAGTCAGGTGCATTTGTGTGTCAATTTATTATGTTGTATAGGTTACTATGCTTTAGTATTTGTGGTATTATTAGTATGAATTAATACAAACTTAACAACCCTACCTTTTTTGATTAATAATATAAAATTAAAATGATTTAATGAAGCCGGATTTGTAAGATTGACAAAATTACAGTAATGATTGCTGTATCAAAATAATATTTGGTTACAAAAGCAATTGTTTTTGCCCTATTCTAGGGACATCTACCATAAACTTGAGGTAATCAAAGGAGTAAAAAGTAGTCACAAGTACATTAGCTTCAATTTTAAATTCTAGTTTTCACTGAGACAGGCAAAAGCCAGAATCTGGTCTGAAAATTGTGAATTTTATACAATATTATATTATATCTATTGTCCTTTTTAATTTGTTTGGTTCGAAAGTAGTGTAGCACCCCTAGCTCATCACTTTCAGTACTTGAACTTCTTATGAGTTTCTGAGCAATAGTCATCTAATTGTTATTATTTGAGTATCCATTGATTATTCAAGCTTACAACAGATGGCTGTAAAATAAGAGAAAGATAAGTACTCTTTGAAGCATGTGATTAAATATATGGAAAGGTCATGTGATATTGTTATTAGTATTAATACCTAATATTTTTGTTACTTGTGAACACATTTTTTTACACTTATATTTGGACATTATTCATTGTAAACGATTAATAATAATTTGAGAATTCTATGACAATTGTAAAACCACTGACAGTATGCCTTTGAAACAATTACGGACTTTGGTATATTTAATTGATGATTGTACTGAAGCCAAGTATTGAATTACATACAATTAATTTGTGCTTTTATTCTTGGCATAAAATTAATATTTATTGATATTTATTTATTTTAAAATTTTAATTTAATATGTTTACCATGTATTTTTAGATGAGGAAAGAATCACCTATATATTAATATTATCAGGAATTGTATTTCTTCTATTTAAAAACTTGTTAAATTTTGTTTTGAATTTATGTATGTAATGTATAAAGCTGTGTTTATGTTAATTATAGTTAGTAATACTGCATCTAAAAAATAAATATCTTGATTCTGCCTTATATATCCATAAAACAAACCCAGACCATGAGATTATATTATGATCAGTTAAATTTATTTTCCTTAAAAAGAAAGAGATAAAGAGAAGAATTAAAAAATCTTTATTATTAAAAATTTATTATACTAAAACTAATGTAATTAGAAGAGATTTGAATTCAGACTTTCAAACTTTCTACATCTATCCACTCCATCTAATACAACTGATACACATTTCCACATACATTAGAAAACGGTAAATGATCTCTAGTAAACATATTTTGCGCTGAACTAGCACTTATCAGTTTGTCCAAATTATCAACTTTCATACATATATATAATCAGTGCTCAGTTTATATTAAGATAGTAAATCTTCAAACTTTAATGGACAAGGTTCAATCTTCTCCACCCTCCAACTCTTCAGCTTGGATTGGAGAGTGGAGAAGACTGAAACTTATCCATTAAAGTTTAAAGATTTGCTATCTTAATATAAACTGAGCACTGATTATATATATATATGTCTGGGAGGTGATGATCTAGACCAACCAATGAATGCTGGTTCAGCACAAACTATGTATATTGCAGATCATTTATCTTTTTCACATGTATGTGGTCATATGTATCAATTATATAAGATGGAGTGGATAGATATAGGGAGTTTGAAAGTCTGAGTTAAAATCTCTTCTAATTACATTAAGTTCAGTATAGACACTGTACTTGCATTTAAATGTACCAAGGATATTAACTTATTTAAAGTTTTTTTGAAATTAAAGGTAATTGGAATGAGTTGTGAATTATGGGAAATTTATTTAGTATATATATGGGTTATGCTTGCTTTTGAGAAATCTGTCTTGGCAAAATAAAAATTAATTGGTTGTGAAATATTGGTTTTTAAATTCTGAATTTGATGTAACTATATTTATAGGTAGTATTGATATGAATCCATTATTTGGAAATAAATGCACCTAATATATGTTAGTCTGATAATATTAAAACAAATTTCTGCTCTTTTTAATCTTTAATAACTGGAGTTTTATTGTAATTACAACTTATCCATATTGATTCATAAAATGGTCAGTCTTTAAATGATATGATGAGAACATTACAATACAGAAGATTTTGGGAAAAACAATTTAATGTCTTGAAGTGTTTACACATTAGATACCCATATAAAGCTCTCAAAAATTACAATATATTATATTTACTAACAAGAGAAGTGAAGATAATTTGTTAATAGAGTATAATGAAGAAGCAGTAATAATAATTTATCATAACAGTAGTTACCATTGCTTTCTTTTTTTTTTTGACAATTTATTCTTAGTCTTAGTAGATACATTATAATTTTAATTACTCTTACATCATTAAGATATATTTCTAAAAATAAAGTATATTGCAAGATGTTTTTAAAAAATATTTTTGATTTATTAAAATGTATATGTCAAGAAGACTAAAAAATCACATTGTTAATAGCATTTTGTAATATAAAATACCTAACAGAATCCATTTATGTCTATATAAAGTACAATAAATTTATATATATATAGGCTACAACAAATTAACATCTATGAAGAATAAATATATAATGAATTATTTAAAAGTCTAACTTTAAAAATGTGTACTTTAAAATATAATTTTTTTAAAATAAAAAATACTATTGTAAAAACTTTCAAATTAAATATACCCATTAAAATTATGAAGAACATATATATCCTTTCAAGTAGAGAAACTACAGATTATATGTTAGTTGTATTTATATACTGGACTATTACTATCATTTAATATAAGTACTGAATGTCTTTAGAAAAATTTAACTTTATTTAAATATTCCAAATACATTCAACTGTTAGTAATAGCACACAGCTTAGTAGCAGTTGAATGTATTTGGAATATTTAAATAAAGTTAAATCTTTTTTAAAACATGCACCACTCATATTAGATTATGGAAATAGTCCAATATATAAATACAACTAAAACACCATCTTTACAAACTTTCAGGAAAACATTATATATTAACGTTACAATTTCAGCAATCTTTTTAAATATCTATCTGTCCAAGCTGAAACTTGTATTTATTGTGTTTAGGAATAATATTATAATTAAATGACTAAAATTATAAATCTTTATTTATAATAAATATGAAAATATTAATTACAGTTGCACATAGATTTGTTAAAGTTGATATTTTATTGGAAATGATAGTATAAGTACAACTCAGTTTTAGATTTAGATAAAGATGGTTGTTTACTGGATGCAATCAAGTTATAGTGATGATTGACTATCATTTTATTGTCAATTGTTCATAGTTTTATAATGTATTTTCCCCATAGGTGTTTGCAATCTTATTGTCAGAGTTTATATTATGTTTACTATGAGTGAATTACTGCGATTGTTACTGTATTGGAAATTTTGGTTAACAGAATGTAAAAGATTTAAATTGCTTCTCTATTATGCAATCAAATCATGACCAATTTGATTATCATGTTGAAATTAATTTGACAATACATTGATGATGATTCTACGTAATGATAATATTAACCATGATGGCAATAATCAGAGTTTGCACTGACTATTCTGAGATTGTTGCCTTTAAATTCATATCACAGAATTTAACTGAAAATAGATTCTGCTTTGATTAGATGAGAAAAAAACATAGCAACCTGTTAGTATTCTTGTATCTAAAAGTTATAACAATGCATGAAAAAATTTGATGAATAAATTTATTAAACATAGTAATACACTGTTAAATTTTATAAAAAAAATTACATAGCATTCATAATGAAACTTGAAAAGATCAATGCAGAGAAAAAGATATCTTAATAATACTAAGGGGAAAACGAAACTCACCCAAGTATCATCATATAGACTCACAGGCAAAATCAGAGAGTCTTGATGTTCTATTCTTAAATTCAAGATATATGATTTACTAAAAAAAATTAAAATTACAAAAAATAATATTGAGTTTTGATGTGATATAATTGATTTTATAAAAATTCTATTTCTTGAAAAATTGAATACTTATTCATTCTCTTGAGATTACTTAACCACAGTTGAAATTAGTAGGATGAAATTTAGAATTGTAATTTTTCTCAAACTGTTTTTCTTAAAAGTTAATTAAATATTCAAGTATAGTTTGTAGCAGTGGTTTGAAATCAGATTCCCCCCAAAAAAAATCAAATATTGGTGCTTTAGTCAAACTTTATGCAAATATATCAAGCCAGAATCCAGTAAATAATTTGAAATTATATATATATATATAGCAGAATTCCAATCTTTTAAATTCTTAAATATCTAGAGAAAAAATATAAAAAATATTATAGATTACTTTGACTATGTTTTAAATAAAATGTATAAGTAAATAATACAATATATCATTATATAACAGCTAATCATATATATATATATATGATGTTAAAAGCTTTTTTTGAAAAATATATTTTGTCCTCAGTGTATATTAACTTTTAATTTATATCATATTACATTGTATGAAATAATGTTAATTGAGGAGGACAAAAAATATTTTCCAAAAAAGGCTTTTAATATTGTTAATATATATATATAGTTAACTGTTATATAATATTTTGTATTATTTACTTATAGATTAATACATTAATGAAAAAACAGTATAATGGATTATGTTTATTTCTCTTTTTTTGATAATAAGATATATGTATGAAGACAGAATTTATGCCTGCTCATCTTTTAGGAATTTGTAAGTTAACTTAGATTTACTTATTTTTATATGTGTGTGTGAGTGTGGTTGATGTGCTAATGCATAGCATTTAACATTTGAGAGATTAATTTATTTACATTTGTGTGTTTATTCTATATTTACTTTCTCTCCTTCTATATACAGTATATATATGAAATGTGAAACCATTATCTTAACTCATTAATTTTTTACTTGATTAAGTTTATATTAAAAAGAAATGCTTAATTAATAAATAAAAAAATGAAAATCAAATGATGATATTTGTACTATAAATTTTGTTTTTATTTTATTTATTTAATAAAGTGAATTGTGCATTGAAGAAAAGGAATCATCCCTTAAGTGCAACAAATATTTTTTTTTTCCAAAACAAGTAGGATAGGATATTGTAATTTGGTAATTGATATAGCAATATCCACATAAAATTATAAAGGCCTTTCAAATTTTTAGAACTACTAGACATTATTACCTTTGCATGACTTTGTGTTTTATTTAAATCCTTTTTTTATTATTTAATTTTAAACACATTCTCTTTGAAACCTTGAAGGAACTGGAGAGGAAAACTTTCAAATGTCCATTTCTTAATTTTTTGTCTTTGAAGTTGTTGTTTTCACCTTAAATGAACATTAATTGGAATATTTAACATATTTATGAATGTTATTATATATATATTTACATTTATAATAGACAAAAATAAATTATAGCCTTACATTGCAAACAAAAACAAAATATAAATATTATTAATGTGAGTTGAAGCTGCTATTTAATGATAATTATTTATTCTGCTATTTACACTTTTAGATCACTTTTAAATGGAGGATTATATGAACTGTAAGAACTATTTAACATTAAAAGGATATTGTCTGATCTTGCAAAATTAGAAAGAAAAGGCAAATAATCAATTGATTTGACATAAATTTTTATTATAAAGCACAAATATTGGAAATGCAATGGAAAGGAATTCATTAGAAAAAAAAACATTGGAAGAACAACATTGTTGAGATTTATGGCATCTCAGATGAGAAGAATTACTCATTTATGTTAACAAAGTTAGTAAATGATTAATTATATTTCAATTTTATGTTATCAAGTTCTTATTTTGATGAAGAAGTAACTAACTTTTATATAGATGTATATAGAGTGCTGATGAACCTATCAAACAAGTTATTTTAAATTATAATGAGAGATTTTAATATTAGAATTGGAAAATGTCTAAAAGATTAAAAAAACTTTGGGCAAATTTGAATATAGAGATAGAAAAAAGAAGAGATATATACTTGTGGAATTGTCAAATATATATATATATTTGAGAAAAATTTAAAATAGAAAGTAAACAAGATAGCATTCAAATGAAGGCTTTCTTCACAGATATTATGAATAAGAACAAATACATTTTTTTTACCAAGTCATGTGGTAAATAGAGAATATGAAAATAATTACAAATAACCCATCTAAAATAGTTGAATGTCTGAAATACTTTAAAATGACATGGAAATGAATTTATTGGTATCATAAGAAAATATAACTGAAATGAAGGTGGAAGGAGCCATAGAAAAAAATAAAAACTTCAAAGATGTATAATGACATCTTGATACTGGAAAAATAATTATTTCAATAATATAGTAAAAAAAGGTATTGTTACTAAAAAAAGAGGAAAGACTTTGTAAAGTGTGTGAAAGAATTCTATAAATATTTTTTTTTTATATTAAAGAATAAAAAAAGTAATCTTTACAATTATTGACAAGGAGCTTTAAAAGAAGAGGTGAGATAAGCAATTAAACATGTGTAAGATGTATAAGATATAGTCAATGTTTTCAATAATGGTGTTTATGTTTAGGAACAGTGAAACAGAAGGTATTAAAAATTACAGACTTATCAATCTTTTACCAATTTTATATGATATCATTGTTAAAATATTAGAAATGATCTACAAAAAACTTTTGATATCATTAAATTATAAAGAATATTTATTGCAATTATTAACAGTAGTGATTGGATTACATATCACTAAGATGATTAATATTATGAAGATTTATGATAGCATGATTCCATTTTCCAAAATTTTTTATAGCAGATTTATGGCAAGTATGTTAAACATTTAAATGAGAGAGGATTGAAAATAAATTCTAATGAAATCGAAAATAATATTTAATGGCTTAAAAAAATAAAAATAAAACGAATGAATTAGAATTTAATAACATGATAGATTAATAATTAATCATAGAATTAAACTTGGATGGAATAGTCCTAAAAGACTAGTAACACATAATGCTAAGATTTTGATATTATTAATGAGCTTTTTAGGAGTTTATATAGATTTGATACTTTAGTTTTAGTATTTTTATTTTCTTTGCAGTTTTGTTTATATTTTAATTTATTACTTATAATATTTGATTTTGTGTTCCACCTCTGTTATTTGCATTTTAGTTGTAAATAAATTTGTTTTTTTTTTTAAATTTATATTACTATATAAATATGAACGTTTGTTTGTTTATTACTTTATAACTCAACAAATATTGCACTAATCTTAATTAATCATGCACAATTTTCTTTCCTTTCTTGTAGAGAATTTTATAAGCTATGATTTTTTTGTTTTGATATTTGTTTTAAAAACTTTGGTAATTTGCAATATAAAAATGCATTTGAATAAACAACCATTTTCTCATAACAACATAAAAATACAAAAAGAGAGCAGCAAAGATTAAAAGATTAGAGATGTTGGAAAATATTATGGCCTGTGTATTGAAATACATATTAGAGAAATGGAAATATAATTTTTGGTAATTCAAGGTAAAATTTTATTGCATAAATATATTTTAGATTAATTATACCATGATATTAAAATTTGATAGCCATTTTAAAAATTATCATGTGAGAAATATAAAATAATTTACTTTAAAATTATTATTTATTGTATTTAATAAAATTGTATTTTTGTGATAGTGCTATAATAATTATTTCATGTAAATATTACATAAATATATTTTAATTATCAAACTTTAGTTCTCTCCATTTGTCTAGCTGTATTCTTGCATTGATAGAAAGTTTGATAATTAAAATATATTTATGTAATATTTACATAGTTTTTGATAAAGCTGAAACAGAATTTACATAATGTGCAAAAACATTTTAACTATCAAGCTTTTTACTAATGTGAGGGTATAGCTAGAAAAACGGAGAAAATAAGTGAGAGAAAATTTTATTTGGTATCAACACATAAAGAGTCAAAATGGAGTACATAAATATATTTTAATTATAAAAATTTCTATTAATTCAAGGGCACAGCTAAAGACATAAGGAAAATTAGTGAAGGAAGTTTTTGTTTGGTATTCAATGTAGAAAAATGGAATCTAAATAATAATAATAATAATAAAACATAAAAAATTTATATTGCTCAGAATATATCACATATATAAATTTGAAATATATTTTAATTATTAAGCACATTATATTCTTTTATACTTATATTTTATTCTTCTTCTATTAATGTGAGCAACATCATGGGTACAGCTAGTACTAATATATTTTTTATATGATGACTCAATTTATTAACTATGAAACTTAATATATAGATGTAGTAAATATGGTTTTAATTTCTCCTTATATGTAAAAACAAAAAATACTTAATTGTAATTATTAATTAGAGAAAATATAACTTACTATTAAAAATTTATCGGCTGAACGTTTTCGAGGAACCATGCCTCATACTCATAGCCTTCATGAAAAGTGTAATAAATATATGCAAATGTAAATATTCAAATAAGCTACTGTTACGTAGCCCATTTTTTCGAGATCTCAAAGCATGTGCCCTTTTTCAACATAATATTCAGAACTCCACCCAATTCCAATAGGTTGATCAATAACTCTAAAGACCACATTGATCAATCGCTCACCCCACACATGGTGTACTCTATTTCCTGCCCTCAAGCCGGATGCCACGCTACATATTATGGGGAAACGAAAGCCACAATTAATACCAGATTGGCTCAACATCGTTACACATTCAACAGAGCTCAAACGAACAGCAACACATCCTCCGTATTTTTCGAACATAGTAAACAATCTGGGCACAACTTCATACCTGCCAACCCCATTATTTTATGTTCAGAGCCAAATGATTACAGGAGAAAAATAAAGGAGGCATTCTATATTAATAGAGACATCCATGCCATTAACAGAAAGGACACATGCTTCGAGATCTCGAAAAAATGGGCTACGTAACAGTAGCTTATTTGAATATTTACATTTGCATATATTTATTACACTTTTCATGAAAGCTATGAGTATGAGGCATGGTTCCTCGAAAATGTTCAGCCGATAAATTTTTAATAGTAAGTTATATTTTCTCTAATTAATAATTACAATTAAGTATTTTTTGTTTTTATATATAGATGTAGAAAAAAATTAATGATGAATTAATTAAATATTAATTCAATCAGATGTATAAATATATATTATAGCAGACAAAACCAAAACTTTGCTGAAATTTTCTATTTTTTTTTATTTTTAGAAAGAATTAAAACTGCATATTTAGATTAGTGATAAGCAATAAGCTCAATACTTATAGGTGTTTATGTTTTCCTCATAAATGTTGATTATAACGTAATACAATTGCATTTTTTGATAGTCATTGCATTGATAATACTTCTCTGACTAACTTAGTTTAATTTGTGATCTTTTCTTTCAGTTGAAAATAGATTCTTATTCATTGACAAGATTTGAACCCAATATTATATATGTATGAAATGGTAGATATATTAATTATTTACACTTCAACAAAATCTTAATGGAATTATTAATTTATTGATTTCTTTAAAATATATATATATAAAGTTCTAATGGTCTGGTGATTATGATATTAGTCTGAGTGTCTTATAGCCTGATTCGGCAATGAAGTAAATTTGGAAAAAAAAATTCAGTTAACTAATTTTTTAACCAAAATATTTAACATTCAGTAATGAGGTAAAATAATCTTTAAATTTTTCACTGCAGAACAAAGTTTCTTCAGTAATACCTTATAGAAGAACAATAAAGAATAAAATATTAACTCTTGTCAATTGATAGGGTATATGTGAAAATTTGAGTGTTACTATTCTTGTAATCTAATGATACTTGAAAATCTGCCAGAGACTGATTAGAACTTGAAAAAAGAAAGTGCAAATACCATTTATGCCTATAATAAGATGCAACCATTATTGATAAGAAGAATATTATATATCTATAGAGACCATAGTTTACTATTATGCATATATGTTATTTTTAATAAAATTGTTATGAATGACATTTAATTTTTATTTTTCACATGCATTTCTTAAGCACACTCATATTTATAGTAAATTTTGTGTATATGTGTTGATATGCTTTACAAAAGATGATTATGGTGTGTGGCATCGAATATGTATTAAGTTGAATGGAAAACCAAAAACATTGAAGAAAGAATAATTGCATATTTTGTAAAGCATATCAATATATATGTGCAAAATTTATTACATATAATTAATGAAGTTTAAAACTATATTATAAATAAAACTTATAAATGACATAAAATGCTCATGCATATTTTGTTTGATTATTTTTTAAAAGTTATAATTATAGTACAAATTTGTCATTCTTCATGGATTATAGAATGTGATAAAAGAGCAAAATTTGTGGAAGAAAATATAACCTTACTATTGTATTGAGTTTATTTGCTTTTATCTCTAAGTAAAAGAAAATAAGAAAGCATCAGTCTTCCTTCTCATAAGCCTGATAGTTTTTTTAATTCAGCCCTTTAAGTGGAATTTTTTGAAAGCAATATAAGAATACTGATTTTCTTTATTTACAATCATGTCAGATAAGCATAGGTAATGAAATGCATTTCCTGAAAGCTATAGTCATTAACCAAGGCAATAAATAACAGAACTAAGACAGAGGATTGTAAGAATTTCCTCATTACAAATCTAAGTTGCCAATAAGTGATAACCTATTATTTAGTTATTTCCAGCTTTATATTAGCTTAAAATAGAGGAATACATGATTTGGAAGAATTGTCTAATATTAAAATGATATATTGCTGAACAGTGTGAACTTAGTAGAAAATTTAAAGTAACAATTGATTTGAAAAGTGTATATATATTTAATTACATAAGCATAAATACCGAAAACACTCTTGGAATGGAATTCATCATCAATAAAAGATAGAAGAATAAAATTATGAAGGTTGATAGTCTCTCAATAGACGATATCAATGTGCAAATAATTCAGGCTTATGTAACATAAGTTTTTACTATAATGAAGATTTTTATGTGTGCACAAGACTTAATAGTATTATTATGATAGATTTTAATGCTAAGGCTGGAAAATGATGAGAGTGATGAAAGTGCTGTGGACAAATTTATTTACATATACAGAAATGGAAGAGGATGTAGACTTTATGGAATTTACAGAAAAATATAGTCTTTATATTGTGATTTTTTTTTTTAAAGAAAAACATCAAATGAAAGAACAATAGATTTGAATTATATTTTAACTATCAAAAATTATGCATTTCAAAGTATAATATGCCTAATACATTCAATACAAAAGAATATCATTTAATGAGATAAAAATATTTAATAATGTAAAGTTGGAGATAAAGTTACTAAGAAAAACAATGTTATTGAATGATATAAAAAAAGACAAAGTTTAATTGCTCAGGAGTTCATAAGTTTGAGCTCCAGACCTATGAGTGCCATAATCAGTTCCTGGGACCTCCTGACCCCAACTATGCCAAACCATACAGGGCATTGAATGATGTCATTAACTTGAAGAAACAGTTCAATGAATTTAAACTAGGTCATGTGAAATATTAACAAACTTTGAAAATGGTTCAGTCTTGAATGAACTCAATAACAATAAACTTTATGCTAAGAACTGCTACACAGATAGCTGATGTAAGAAGACCAGCACTTTATGAGCAATTTTTCACTTGAAACAAGGCAATATGAAAGTATTTAAAAATGATTTATTTAAAAGAATTCATTGATTTACAGAATGATTCAGAAAAAAATAATGAAGGGATAATAAAATATAATTGTGAAAACAAAACAAAGCTAAAGAAGGAAATCAAGCTTCACAAGCAAAAAACATTGTGTATTGCACAGAATGTAGTTTCAGCAATAAAAAGTAAAGATGCTATTGCTAAATGGGGATTGTTTCATGAAGTGTGTGGGAGTATTCTATAAAGAATTATATAATATTAAATAAAAAGTCAAAGAAATCTCTATATTTGTGATATCTTTTGAAATTTAAAGTAATTTAAATGAAGAGGTGAAACGTGATTAAATGTATGAACAATGGAAAAACTCCATGAAATGATGGAGTTATTATAGATATTTTAAATAAAGTAATTGAAAACAGACAAATTGCTTTTAAAGATATATACCAAATGTTTATATGATATATTACTTGATTGGAGGAATGCAATAATAATATTACAAAGTGAAAAGGAAGATATTAAAAGTTATAAGCTTATACGTCTTCTGTCATTTCTCTATAAAATATCTATTATGATAATGACATTTATGTGCAAATAACTTTGGGTTCAAATTAACCAAAAGAATAAGGTAAATGTAAAGATTGTTTTATCAAAGTAACACATATCCAAATAGTAAGGGAAATTACAGAAAGAAACAATAAATATATATTGTTATTATGCCTTTGTTTTTGTAGATTATGAAGAAGCATTTGATTTTATAAGCATTTAGATGATTAAAATTTTGGAAGATATATATATAAGGTACTACTTAATTCTGAATATTTGTCAAAATATAACAGCAATGAACTACACTTTGACACAAAGAAATTTAACTTAGAGAAGAGTAAACTACATTGTAATTCCATCTTCCCAAAATATTTTTTACAGCAAGTTTATGAGAAATATTTTGTGATGTAAAAGTAAAATAAATAGGAATTACTTACATTATCTAGATTTTGTAGATGATGTAATTGTCAGGAAATATGAGAATTATCAGTAGAATAAATAAAAAAAAAGTGAGAGTCAATATCTCATCAAAAAGGAATCAAATAAAGGTTGATGTTAATGAATTAGAAGCTAATGATAAATATCTAGGATTGATTGTTTTTGATGGAAATATTTCAATATTAAAATGAACTATACCTATGTATTTGAAAAGAAGATTTTTAATAAATATATTTTATCATTGCTTTCTTATGGATTCAAGACATGAATATCAAAATATAAATTTGTATATCATTCACTAAAATATGAAAAGACTATATTAAGAATAACAAGTAGCTATTGAAAGAAATACACTGATGATAAAATATCAGAGCATCATTATTATCACTGAAAAATTAAGATAAAATAGACTTGTTTTAGATATGTCACTGCATAATAAATGAACAGCCAAAGTTCTAAAGTGGATTCTACAAGATTGTAAAAGATCTAGGAAAATACTTCAAGTGAAATGAATAGATGACAATTTAATGGAATAATATAAAAAATGGAAGTTATGAATCAAAGGTATTGGATTAAACTTGGAAAAGCCTTTATTTTGCAATGGATTGATAATCATTAAAAATGATGATGATGATAATGATATATAATTAAAAATAATCTTAAAAGCACTATGCCTTTGTACTAAACAGAAATGAATCTAATCAAAGTCAAGTAAAGATTAGTGGTTTAAATTATTGATTTTACAGAAACTAATCAATTTAGAATTAAAAGCTATTAATGTTTAATAGAGTTAGTAGAAAATTGCTCAAGTATTGTAAATGGAGAATCCTTTAATATTACACTTCATTGATTTCTTTTTACTAACAAAATCATTTAGTGGAAGTTATTTAATTTATAAAAAATAAAAAAACGAATAATTTTAACAGATTTTAATAAATATTTTATAAATTTGATACATATAAACTTTTCTTGAGCTTTTAACTAGTGAATTCTGCTTTAACTAATCTGATGTGCTAATATTAATTATAATTTTTTTCATCCATTGATTGCATGTCTAAGAGTATTACCTTTTTTTTTTCAAACAATTTTTCATGAGGAGGAGTGTGTCTTGTCTTCTTATAATTTTTTTTTATATTTATTTTTTCTTCTTAATGTTATTTTAATAATATGTATATTGGAATCAATAGTATATATAATTTCATGTAAGATAATGGTGGAGACCACTTACCATCGAAACAGATTTCAAGTTTTTTTTTTTTTTATTAAGGTAAAAAAACACAGGTGGCTGATCACCAGCTACATGATATTACAGTGTTCAATGTTACAAGGTAAAAACAAAGTACATACGCTCGATAAAAAAACATATCCACAAAAGGGTTGTATAACCTTACTCAATATGTATCTATATATGGACAAGCACAGATCTGCACAGCCCAAAAACAATCCATCAAGGGAGCACAGCATCCCATCAGAGCAGTAGAGGCGCTGAAAACTTTGACCCTGTACCCTCCCGGCAGGTTTTCCGGAAGTGGCAATAATTGTCAACAGCCCGCACCTACAAACCAGACCCCCAACGACCACCACCACTAACCCCTGTGAAAGAAGTGAGGAGTGCAGACCTGTGCCCACCAATGCCACAGTTGGATTTAATGTAGTCTGGAATCAAGCCAGATTTACTTGCACACCATGAATACACATTATTTGTCGATATCACCTAGCACACTGAGGTCAATGGAGCTGAAAGTCTGTTTGTAATCATTATCAACCTCCTGTGTATGCAAATGTTCACAATAGCTGTTCAATTTACCCAACTATAAAGTCCCTCAGAGTTCACTATGGTTATTATTTGTTGATACTATTTGGATTCTGCTTCTTTGGATTGAATTCTAGGTCTTGATTAAGAATCAAAGATTCGGTTGTATAATCTGAAAGTTTATTGTTAAAGTTTAAAATAACTAAAAGAGGATGACTCATTTGTAGCTTCAATGTCTTTGCTTATGTCTAAAACATCATTTGTACTAATTTTACCTTTAAATTATTGTTTTTTTTTTTCTGAGGAGTCATTTCGTTGTAATGCTGTGTTGATTTGAAAATTTTTATTTTTATTTTTTGTGATGCCCCAATCACAAAAATGGGCTAATAACTTCTGTTGTGACCATTGTTGAAACTTGATTTTTGTGCAGGAAGATAGCTTAAGTCATAGTCTATAATGTTCAATTCTAAAATTGAGATCGAATTAAAATTTAAAATAATTTATTCAACCTGTTCAACACAACGATATCATAACTTTATTCCTATGAACAATTTAACACTAGGATTTCTTTCTTTCTTAATTTTCTGATTAATTTTGTATCTATAATGTTCCTTAGGTTGTTTTCTGTCTTCCCTGACTGGTTTTCAGCTATAGAAACTTGTTTGACATTATTAATATCTCATGCAAAGATAAAGTTCTTAAAACTATTTTTGTTAACATTTTTATTTTCAGCATTTTCAATGAGATTTCATATCCAAATGTTTTCTCATTCTTTTTAGAACCATTTAGTTTCATTTAAAACTATTTTTCAAAGATTTATGTTAATTCTAATGATTCTAAAAATTACTTAACCTAGCATTTGCCTATTTCCAATGACAGCTGTTTGCATAAAACGGAAACGATGTGTAATTTTAATTATTCTTGAATGAAAACTTCTTTAAAATTTCTTGTAAAGATGAAAAGGCAATAAAACAAGTATTCACTTACATCTTAGTAAACTTTTCTTCTATGAATTCAAAACTAGACTATAACTTTGGTGAATAAAACTGGGAGCCTGTAACAGCGTGAACTGGAATCCCAGGCTCCCTCTAGTGGACTAACAGACTTCAAGTTTTGTGTGAGAAAGCAATCTATGCTTAACATAATATTCATTGAGAGAATGCTATTCAAAGAATTACCATTTGTTGTCATTAATTTAATAAGGCTTAAATACCTTATTTACTGGCATATAGGACATAGCAGTGTATAAGACACATCTCATTTTATATATATATTAAGGGAAAAAAGATTCTACATTTTTTCATGAATTTCCATGATTTACTGTTCTAATTTTATAGTTATTGATAGGAATGAACATTGTAGTTAGTTATCTTTTAATCTTCATCCTCAAACCCAGAAATTCAATTCCAGAGTTATTTTTGTTTTAGTCCTCAAATGTAAGTCATTTCTCTTCATGAATCTAAAACACTATGACATTGATCATGTAAAACCAGTAGTGTTTATTGAATAATCATTTTTGTGGAAACTGAAAATACTAAACTTTTATGATCTAATATCCACATTTTGAATTCTTCTTCTAGTTCCGACTATTTTGCAATTCCATGTCACTAATTGTGTTTACTACCCGTAGCCTTTTGTATGTCCTTTTCCCTGTCTTGGAGTTGGAAATGATCCAAAATTCTTCTCTGTTGCCTTGTTTTCATATTCTTTAGCATATGCAATTACTTATAGCTTGAATGCAATGTCATAGCAGAATCTATCATTTTTGAGCCATGTTTTGCCAAGAAACCTCAACATAAAATATAGAACACCGATAATGTTCTGGACAAATCTACCAAGTTTAAAATTTAAACATTATAGTGCATTGATAAAATATGATCATGCACGCACACATTGGATGTATTGTAACCTTGAGATATCAGTGGATCTGAACTTTATTTTTCTGGAATGCTCCCTCTTTTAGTAATGAAGCATAAAATATATCATGCAACTTATTATCTTTACAGAAGAGAAAAAAATATACAAATGATTTATTCAAACTATGTTTCACGAATGGGTAAAATGAAATATATGAAGGGGGGGGGGGTAAAATAACCAGAATTTTGTAATAAAAAATTGTATGTTTATTTTTAGATATTGCAAATTGAATCACTTTTAAACTATAGTTTATTTAATGCAATGCATCAAACTAAATATGTTTTTTTACTTTTTGAAGTAGTTCAAGAAACACTTGCAAAGTGATGGGTTTTAACATCTTTTTTTTTCACCACTTCTAAGTCCATAAAAAAAAAACAGAGATATTTTTTCATTCAAGAGATTAAAAAGAAGTTACACAGAGTGAGATTGATCAAATGTGGCTCATGGATAAGCTGGATCATGCTGAATTTAATTAAAGACTGTTTACCCTCAAGTTTTATGTGCTAGCCATGCTGTCATGATAAACATGCACTCTTCACTTTGCCAAAAATGGAACATTTTACTGCATCCAGTAAAAGTTTTAGATACCTGATCATTATGAATGAAATATGAGTGAACAATCACTATTTGCATCCCTCCACCCAAAAAAATCAGCATTGTCTTGATATTTGACTACATCTATCATGATTTCTTGAAACATGGTAAATTTAACACACTTCTACTAATTCACATATAAACTTGTGTTTTTCCACAGCAACTTGCTTGTAAGCTCTTATAAGCATTACATTTATTTTCCCTAAAAGAAATAGAATTTCACTTTGTTCCAACTTTTCAGCCATTACAAAAATGATAAATACATGAAATCACTTTACAAAAAAATGTGCTACATATGGCCACAATTTCATATGATTATATCATTTGGTAGAATGATGCAGAAGAGTCCCTGCAAGAGATATGTAGAAGTAGAAGCATGTACTGCAATAGGAAATGGCTATTAGAGAATGATTCCAGTTGTTTTAATATAAACCAAAAGTTTTAGACTGACTGAAATTTCAACTTATAATTTTGATTACAGGCACATAAGACAAACCTCATATTTTAGGAATATTTTGAGGGAAAAGGGATGTGTTTATAATACACTGGCAAATACAGTAATAATAATATAAAAGAAATTAAAAAAGAAAAGCAATATTTTAAAAATATACAAATTGGAAAAAGAAAACATTAAAAATTTTGTTTACAAGAAAGTATTATATATATATAATTAAATGTTTATTACAGAGGTAAAAGCTAAAAATGCTTAGCCTCTCTTCTCCAATGTGTTTGTTATAAATTTAGGTGAATCACAAAATGAATATTTTGATGAGAATTTGATTAGCATTGAAAAAAGATAAATTTTATCAAATTTGTTGATAGTTTGTTTGAGGATAATGAAAATGAGATCAACAAAATATTGAATACAATGGATAGAATTTTTAGAAACATTGAAAATAAATATTAAATGTAAAACTACAAATTGGTTCATTGAATGCCCTAATAAAAATGTTAGAAAAAAAAAAATGTAATTGATTAAAAAAAACTGAATAATACCAAAATCTTAATCTGTGGCTTAGAGTTATGAAAAAAAAAGTGAAGAAAAGAATGGAGACTTTGTGGAGAAATGAGCTTGTTGAAGAATGGAAGTTAGAAATTTAATTGTTTCAAAGAATGGAAAATGATTATTTTCTGAGATAATTAAATAGTGTACTTAAAAATAAAGTAATTGTGATAGGTATTATGGTAATAATTGGGATTGTTAAAAGAAATAAAAGTCGCAACTGCCTTGCAGGCAAGTAGTTGGTTGCAGACGGTTGTGGGTTCGCGTCTCGTCCGATGCTGTGACATATGAAAAAAAAAAGGAAAAATTTTACTGGATTTTTTTTTTTAAAAAAAAAAGGAAGATAATTGTGAATTTAAATAGAATGGATAAGGGATAGAGAATCTGGGAGGGGGTGGGTATCTGAGTTGATGTATGAGATTTTTCTTTTAGCAAGTAAGGTAAAATAAAACTATGTTAAATAACTTAGTGCAGAGTAAAGATCTCTTCCATTATTTTATAAAGAAATAACAAAGATAGAGATAATACCAAGCAGCTAGGAAAGAGTAAATTATTTTTCTTTCTTATTTTTCTCTCTAAGTAAGAATAACCAAACACATATTTTCTAATCAATAACGGGAATGTCTGATGAATTGAATTTAGCACCCAACTACTGGTTTGTAAATGCAGACAACATGATGATGTATATATTAGTGATTTTTTTTCTTAAGTACTATTGCTTGAATTTTAGAAATTGACTGGAAAGTGGTTTTTGAAAAGCATTACTTTCTAATAATTAACGAAGTTGTTGTTTTTAATTTATTTTTTGACAAATATATATTGGATTCTATATTATTTTGTTTGTTTCTTATTGGTTTTTATTTTACATTTTTTTTGGAAGATTTTCCATAATATGAAATTAGAATTGACAACATAGTTTATTAAAACAAAAAAGAGAAATTTGTTTAAAAATTTTTCCTTTTAAAAAAGACAATATTCATAACAGAATTTTATATTAAAGATCTTAAGAATTTTTGATGCAGTGGTTTTGAAATATTCAAAAAAATTGAAATTCATATACCAGTTAATAAATGGCAACTATATCTAGAAATAGAATTTATATTTTACTTCAAACATTAAAACAAATGTATTTTTAAAATTTTCTATTATGCCAAGTATGATGTAATCTCAACTGATCTCCCAAGCAACTGATGTCATCAGATTTAATTGACAAAAACATATATTTTAGTTGTTTATTCATCAAATGTGTTCCAAAGAAAAAATTGTAAATTTCTATAGGGCATAAAGTAAAATAATCTTATATATAAAATCCCTAAATATCCGTAACACTGTCATGTGATCTTTGTTAGAGGGCTTATTGTTCAAAAAAAATTATTTTCTCCACTATTAATAAATAGTAAAGGAAAGCAACAAGGAAAAATTATTTTAAAATTCGCATTAAAAAAATAAGCAAATAAAGTATGATTAATAAAAAATTTCAAATATTTGAAAAAAATTAATATAAGACAAACTTTTTTTAAAAACTACAGTATTTAATTTTACATTTTTCATACATATTTTAATCATTACCACTAGCGTTCATTTGTAAACTGATAAGAAATTAGACTGGATGTGATATGATGTATTGTGGCTTCTCCTTAAATGAAATCAAGAATCTCTCAGCAATTATCCCAGAAAAACATGTTAGCCACTTTATTTTTATTCATGATGTGATGTACAACAAGCGCCACTTTTAGTTTTGTGCTGTGTTAACGGTTTTCTGTTTCTATATTAAAAAAATGAAATCATAATCAAAACAAAAAGATTATACATTATCATTAGAAAGATTATTTTTAGTTTATAAAATCTTTGTTTTTGTTTTTAAATCTAAAAGATTATTTATTTCTGTTCTATTTAACAAAATATGGTTTAAAAGTTTAAATTTTTTGAATATTTATTGTGATATTTTTATATGTAAGTATAAATCTATTATTATTATTTACTCATTAGTATAAATAGGTTATTTACATAGAAGTTAAAATTCTAAATACAGCTTCAGGCCATATTCACGTTAGCTGCTAATATAATGTTATATTTTTAAAAAAAAAAGTATTTCAAGTCAAAATAAGTTTTTAATAATTTAAATTCTTGATATCTAATAAATATAGTGAAATATGAAAGATATTAAGAAGAAACATGAATTGCATAACTTCAAAATTGCATTAAAATCTGCATAAAATGAGACCTGTGTGTAATTTGTTAAAGCAACTCATTAAAAAAAAATATACAATGACCTTTTCATAAGTCAGGTACATTTCTGAATTCTAAAAAAAATATGGCTTTGGAGTAAAACTTTTTCGAAGAAAAAATGCTTTGGAAAAAAATGTGATTTTGATTAAAGTACAGAACTGAATAGGTATAGTATTTAAATCATAAACAAAATGTGATTACAGTACATAAATTCATGTTAGAAATGTGATATTTAGTGAGGCAAAAAAATAGATGCTATAATAACGTATTTACATATCGCGTAGTTAGCGGCTTCACAGTAATACCATGCATGATTGAAATTTGTTAAAGCAACCAATTAATTATGCTGGTAATAATATACTACATATTGGTGTGGTATTTAATTAATTAATGTTTATATAAATGTTATTCTATTTAGAGAATGGGAAAATGTAAACAATCAAGACAATTATCATTTGAAGTTTAATTCTCAAGGATTTATCATTTTTCTTGTACTATTTGTAATGTATATATAAATGTTTTGAATGCTTAGCCCAGAAAAGCTAAATTTATATTTACAGTTTTATTAGCAGAACATGATTTTGACTTCCCAGATCAGTTTCATAGTGCCCACAATTTGCAGAAGGGAAATGTAGCATTTTTGACCTTATTTAAATGCTACATCTTCCTTTTGCAAATTATGAGCATTGTGAGTCTGATCTGGGCAGTTGAAAGCATGTTCAGCTAGTAAAACTATTAATAGAAATTTAGCTTTTCTGGGTGAAGCGTTCAAAATGTTTATTTATACATATGAAGTTTAATAATAAAATTCTATCTATTTTTGGATTAAAAACACACACAGATATTTTACAATGTAAAGGTAATTAAATTAGTCTTTAAATAAACCCTTACAGGGAATAGGTTTTCTACCAGCTCCTCTTAATAGAAAAGTAAAAGAGAAGATATTACTAACAAATTTATCAATTGGCAGGTGATAAAGATTTGTAGTAGTTTTCCATTCTTATCTTGTGCTCCAGCTAAAAATAGCTTGATGCTCACAAACCATTTTCAAATCTTATTCATGACAAGGTTTTAACCATCACAAATATGGTAAATAGTTATACTACTATGAAATTGTTATTTTATTCACAATAGGGATTTAACTATTACAAATATGGTAAGTGGTTATACTACTATGATACCAAGAGTCTATTACTATAGACTTCAAAATTATAATGAAATCTTTAGTCTTTCTTATGTATTGAAAAAAGTTTCCCAGAATGACATTAAATACTAAATCATTTCTGATATTTTCTACTTTACAGACTGCTTTTGAAATTTTTAGATTTAAATTGTTCTCTAATAGATTATTATCATATTTTATAATAGTTTTGATTTTATTATTTATTATAAAAATGTAGGAAAAAGAAAATTGGATTGCTCAGGAAGTTATATATTTTTAGGACCCAAAGTGAACAGAATTGAGCTGCCATCCATTAATCTTTATCTCTCAAATTTGCCATTCTACAGTGCATAAAAATATGCAGGCACAATAAATATATATATTGATATCATGTCATTCAGTATCTTAGTCTTGAATATTTAGTTTTCATTTCCTAGAAATACTATTTATATCTTTAAAAAATAATTAATAATTTCATTACTTGTATTAGTATAAACTCAACAATATTGTGGGTTTACATATGTATTTGCATGTATAATTATGTATAAAGGTGTTAGTTTATTTTTAACGGTTCAATTTACAAGATACACATTAATAAATAAATGAACTTTTTTGTGTTTTTTTTTTATAATAATAACTTTAAAACGTTCAGTGTGAATTGTGAAAATTAGCATAACACACTTGAGGGCATCACTGCTCGTAAATGGCATATTTATGTTGTTTTGTCTACAAACAGCGCCATCAAGTGGCTTATATCGGCTAAAAAATCAGTACCAACTTTTTTAAAAAAAAATATTGATATTATATACTCTTAAAATTATAATATTTTAATAGTTGTTTTTTTTTTATAACTTTCTGGCCAAAGCAAATTGAAAACTATTCCAGAAGTAGTCAAATTATTTGTAAGAGGTCAAAATTATTAAATTCAATATTTTAATAATAGATACATAGCTTATAAATCTAAGATATATTGCCTATTATTAGAATTGAAAAGAAATTAAAGAATGATGAGGGAGATCAAATTAAAAAAATGAAAAAGTGAAGTCTTTTTTTTTACTTTGTTATAATAATAAGATAATAAAATAAATACGATGTAATAAATATATTACTCTTTTTTTATACTGCCTGTGATTGAATATCAAACAATTTCCCAAGTGACACCCAATTCAGTTGTTTATTTAGTAATAAATACTGTTGTGTATAAACAAGTTATTACTTCAGATTTTTTAAAACATCAAATAAAATTTTATTTTAATCATACCCATAGTCATAGTCTAGTTTGAATCATGTAGGAAATTCTAGCAGTGAAAATATATATTCATGACTTTTATTAAGTTTATTAATTTTATCATTGAATTCATACATTGGGAACTTGATGCTATGTAGGTGCAAGGGCAGTTCTAGCTAGAGGAAATAGAATGTCAACTCTTTAGAGACAGAATATTATGGTGATCATGAAAATTTTATTAAAAATTGTAAATGAGAATTTATATATGGTAAGATTTTATTTAAATTATGTATTGATAAAAAGTAGATTTTAAAATAATATCATGGAGCCATAAGGACAATTTGGAGCTAATATACTCTTGATTATTGTTTAATGATTGTAGAAATGAGATTAGATCATAAGAGAATAGATGAAATAGAAAAGAAATAGTTGTTTATATATTCAAGAAACATGTTAAGGAGAAATTTTGAAGTACTTTAGAATATATACATATTTATGAAGGTTTACAATCCAGATTATGGGGTTCTCAGACATTTTTCCTCATTGTGGTACTAATGGAGTATTTTCAATAAAATATCTTAAGGTTATCTTACATCTTAGTTTTAAATTATTTCTCATTCTCATCCTGGTTTAAAATTAAGATTGTGATCTATTCTTGTATCATGTTTCAACATTGCTCTTTCATTATGGAATATAAAAAAGAATAAAATTATGACATGTTGTGGTACTGTTACTTTATTCTGTGACTTGATGTCTATGATTTTTCAAACATCTTGGAAGTATAAAATGTTTTTTGTTTTTTTTGTTTTATAGACAACAATAAGAATCTGGCTTGATAAAACATGATCTAAGTGTTACTTTGGTCACATTTTGTGTGGTTTTTTTTTTATTTTATAGTTTTTCAAATGCTATGTCTGCTTTTGCCAATAAAACATTTATTTTGATTTCAAAGGTTTACATGTTTGAGACTATAAAACTAAAAGTATATACAGTGATGAGATTATGCCAGTGATATGACTATCATGAAACACATCAAAGGCAATCTATATAGTTTTTCACTCTTAAAGCATTTTGACACTTAATAATGGAAATTTTTAGAAATTTTGTGTAGGGACAAAAATAAAATAAATAAAATAATTTTAAAAAGTGTTTTTTTTTTTTAGAAAATATATATGATTTACATAAAATTAATTTAATATTGATTTGTTAATTATATTATTTTATCTATAGAAGCCAACATAAAAAAAATATTTTACATTTTTTTAAAATTTTTATAAATATATAAAAAATGTAAATCTTATCAAAAATATCATATTGATGAATATAAGAAAATTTTACATGAAAATGTAATCAAAAGCATAAAATCTGTTTAACATTTTAAACACAGTTTTGTTCAGAAATTGTTTTATAATTGACTGAGAGAGATAAACCAGTTACCATGGCAATAAATGTTTTATTTTTATTTTATTTTATGAGGTTTTAAAATATTTTGTTGTCTTGTTTATACAATATGATAACTAGTCTCAGATAAACACCATTATTCTTTCTGCTCTTGACTTCAATTTATCATGTATACAGTTAGGTGGAAATTTATGAATACTATCTAACACACACAAATGTATAAATGTTACCATTTATTTTATGAAAACTGAATGATATATTGCAGATAAATTAAGATTTTTGGATGTCCATAAGCATTAAAAGTTTTGGCATTATATTATAATGTATTATTATTTCTTAGGCACTATGAAATTTATAATTTCTGGCAATTTTAGGAAAAGTATTCCCCAGGATAACATCATCTATTTGGTTTGTCAGGCTGTTTAAAGGCATGCACATTATTATAATGCTAAAGCTTATCCATTAAATTACCAGTAACCATTACTAATATTTTATGAGCATTATAAATTTTATTAATTATCTAAATTTTTTCATGATGTGAAATTTTAGAACAGTTTCAACTTGGTTATTTTTGCTTTAAGTAAGAATTGGTTTTGGTATTCAGTAGAATTCATAGAAGTCTTTTACTATCATGACAGTTAATCCATATCCATATTTATATTCATAAAAAGTTCAAAGTTATCATACCTTTAGATATCCCTACATATAAAAATCAAGTCATGTAACATAAAATATTATTTTATAATTTAATTTTTAAAAATGATCAATAAAAAATTAATAATTTACTGACTTCATAAATATAAATTTATATATGTTGCAGATATATTAATTTTTTTATCCTAGGATAGATAGATAATTAGGCACAATTTATCCATTATTTTGAACACTTTCTAGAAAAAACCTTTTACTGACCTATATTCATGCACAATCTTATGTTTTGATTGTTCTACAGTCTTTTTCAGGGCCACTTTTATTTTAATTTGTAAAAAATTAAAATAAAAGTGGCCCTGAAGAAGGCTGCAGGGCAGTCAAAATGTAAGATTGTGCATTTAAATATAGGTCAGTAAAAGGTTTTTGCTAAAAAGTGTTCAAAGTAGTGGATAAATTATATTTATATAAGATATTACAGCAAAATAAATAAAGTGGTGAATTTGGTAACATTTCTGATAATTAGACAATAGAGAAATACAACCAAGTGCTTTTGTGACTCCTTGCCACTATATTAACATAATTTTTTTCTTGCATCTTAACTTTATTTTGGCATTATAAACTTCAGTTTAGTTCCTTTCATATTTTGATGCAATAATGTAACAAAAGCATGTTAAACTTAACTCACTTAATACAGTGTTTTAATATCTTATAATTCAATTTCTTTTATTTTTACTGCAAACTTACTTATATGATTCAGAAAAAATCATTTAAAAACTAATATATATATATTTAAAAAAAAAAAAAAACAAATTTACTGAAACTTGATCAGTACATACTACAAAAGAGAAAATGAAACTAACACTAAATAAAGAAATAAATAAATGAAATATATGAATTACATTAAGAAAAATTTGATAGCAGTTTCATTATCTTTTTAATGTACATTTCATATCAATGACTTTATTCTTTATGTTTAGATTTTTTTATAAATAAAATAAAAGTTACATGCAAAAATAAATAAAACTATTTTAAAACAACCATAGTGAAATTATTTTTGAAAGTCCATGGGTATGTATATATCTTTGGTGGGAACTATACATCCAACTGCTATGCAATAATATAGAGGTCTAGTATTGTGAAACTTGGAAATATTTTCAAGCATCAAGGTGCAATAAAGATTTGATGGTGAAATTTTTAATTTGAACTGTTAAGAATAAAGATAATTTTATCTTTTTATTTACAATGTTGCACTATTGCTGTCATATTCAAAGGATGATCTACAAAATGCTCTTTAAGTTTTGAAAGCAAATCCTATAAAAATCTTAGTTTGTTATCACTCAATGGTGAAAAAGTAGGTCAATTTAAATATTTAATAGTTTTTTTAGGAAGGAATGAAGTTTGATGTTGAGATAAATAAAAACTCCAATATGCTACTGCATTTTACATGTTAAATATAAAATATTTTAGTATAGTGATATATTTTAACTAAAATATATATATATACGATTGTTATTCTTTCAAATTTATTGTATAGAAGTGATACATTATCCCCTTTCCTATTAATATGACAAGAGGTACTGATTTTTATTTATTTATTTAAGGATGCTCCAAATGTATGATGTAAGAGCACATCTCATTGGATTGAGCATATGATTGGATAAATAAATAACAGTCTGTAAAAAATATGTTGTGATGAACTTTTTTGATTTCCATGAGAGAGGAAGATCCTATTTACATTATAAAGATGATATTAAAGACACTAATAGACTACAGGACTGTTTATCTGGGAAGCATATAAGTGAAGATAATAATTAATGTAAAGCTAGATGTAAATAAGTTAGAAATTTTTTATCAAGAAGTATTTGTTAAAGAAAAGGTCAACATAATGAATGGTCATTACAAAACACATTTTTAACTTTTAATTATCTATTTTTTTAAAAGTTAAGATGGCCTATTTGTTTATAAGTGATTGCTAATGCTGAAAAACATTTAATAAACATCTAACTATTATAAATAAAATTCTTTTGCATATATAACTTTATTATCAAATCAATCTCTAAATATTCATTATTCTATTTTACTTCAAGTTTAGTCTGCCTGAACTTCTTATCAAATATTTTCCAAATTATTTTTTTATGTTTATTGCCTCCATAATTATTTACTTCCTCAATTGACTTTCTTTAACCATGAAGATATTAAAGAAAAATAAACCAATAGAAAATTTGTTTAACTTATATTTATTATTTCTAGACTTTATTTGTTGTGTTTAAATTCCACATTAATTAAAAAATGGTAAAATTAACATTCACTTCTTTTGCAAATAAAATCTGTCTTAATAAGCAGTGATTTTTTTTAAATTCAGATTTTAAAAGTTTCCCCTGAATAGTTGATATGGATTACTTCTCCAATGGAATGAAGATAGTGGATTGGTATTAAGATATGCTTTAATACATTGATATAGAAGAAGGAGTTTAGAAAAGTAGCTTAATATAGTAGGTCCACAGCTTCTGTGCTTTTAAGCCCTCACTCAGATAGTGAATGTTATGTGCTATGGCTTCTCCTTTATTGAAGTCATGAATCTCTCAGCCACTATGTTCAGAAAAACCTGTTAGCCACCTTCCCTTCCCTTTTCATTCCCCACCCTAAGTTTTTCCTATATTCTTTTCTATTCTGTTCCACCCTATTTCCCTAATATCATCTTTGTCCACTCTATCGTCTTTATGTCTAGATCTCTCTTATCTTTTTCCAAACCCAGCATAAAAACCAAGAACCCATAATTTCATTATTTTTACCCTTTCTGCTTGTAGGCATTTACATTAAATTAGCAGATGCCTAATATTTTCCATGCTTTCCTTACATAACTTGTAGATTAAATCATCCACATTTCCCCAATTGTATGTATATTACATTGCTGCTACCCATCCTGTTTGAGCCTTAAATAGTAAAATACTTTTCTTGCTATTGTCATAAATTAACTCACACCCAATATTCTGTTTATTTCTATATAAATGTAAACTCTTATTTACTCTCCATCCTAGATCTCCATCTCTCCAACTCCCTATTTTTTATTAATGCATCTATTCTTCTATCCTATTCTTTGCTACTATAATACTCAACAATTATTCTAACATAATTATCCCATCTTTTGTTTAAAATATACTGACATAAAGTCTTAATCCAAATCTTCTGCATACTGTACTACCTTTCTCAATTCATCTTGTTGCCTGTTCTTTACTCATTAACCACTTAAATACTATTTTAGCTATTCTTTTACTATCCATAAATTTCAATCTAATGAACATTTTTATTTTGCTTTTTGCATCTCTCATATAAAAACTTGATCATTCCATTTCTCCTTGAATTGTCTATTTGACATCCACACATCTGAATCTAGTCTATGTCTTCCTACTTCTCATTGTTCTTTTTCTAAGTAATCTAACACCCTTTTATTAACACATAATGCATCATTACCATGAGTTAACCCTACTGCTGCCACTCCCTTCCATTCAATTCTTGCTACATCATATTTATTATATGAAAAAATTGTTAATTTCTTTATCAGTCCCTTTCTTTTCTTTACTTCATTTATCAATTTTTTCTCCCATTCATCCAAGCAATTTTTCTGATTATTTAAGACATTTCCCAAATAGTTTCACCACATTTAATTCCCCCCCCCATAAAAAATTTTCTCTTCTCTTTCCTCAGCATTTATTATTATTACTTTTGATTTATTAAATTTAATCCTCATCCCTTTACCCACTCTCGCACATATCTTCAGCATAATTCCATATCTTCATACTTTCTGTGCACAAGAAGATATCATCAGCAAATAATAGACCTGATAATATATACACTCCCTTGCACATCTATTAATGGTATTGCTACCACTCTTCCTAGTTTTTTTATTGGTCTCTCCATTTTTTCTCATATATAAAAAAAATAAAATAGGTGACATAGGGCATTATTGTCTTAGTCCCACCTCATTTTTAACTCTGATTCTGTTAAGTGATATATCTAGTAATTATTTCTATATGATCTTTTAATAAGATCTACTAAGCTCCATTTATTCCCAAATTTACTAAACTTATCCATAATCTAGCTCCATTCATTCCCAAATTTACTAAACTTATCCATAATCTATTTCTATTTACTTTATCATATGCCTTCTCTGTATCTATAAAAATCATATATAACTGGTTTATCAGTATTCCTATTCATAATTATAAGTTGTGTGATTTCAAATAAACTATCTTCTATACTCCTATACATTTTAAAACTTCCTTGTATTTTTTCCACTATATTATTTTCTTTCATCCATTTTGTGACCCTTCCAGCCACCATATATGCAAAAACTTTATATAACATTGACATTACCACTATCAGTCCAAAACTGTTTTATCTTTCTATGGTCCTTAACCTTTCCTTATTCTTGTATTATTCCAGCTATCTGGAAATTCTGTCCTCTGTGCCATCTTATTAAAACATGATAATAGGTTTAATTTTGCCCTATTTCCCAAATTCATCACCATGTCTACTGCCCATCCATCTAAACCCCTAACCATTCCACTTTTCAATTTCTTTCCTACCTTATTCAATTCATTTTCTGTAAAGCATATTTCCATTACTACGTGATTTTATGTTTGTTATCATTCTATCCACATCTAACATCTTTTCTATATTCATTACTTACTTATTTAAGATTGTCTCAAATTCTTCACTAGAGCTACATTCTTTTTTCTCATCATTTCATAATACTTTTTCTCTCTCTCCTGCATTCCTTCTTTTAATATATTTCCAAATTTTTTTATTCTCATCTCTTCCACTTTTATTATCCTCCAATAATTTATTATTCAATATCATTCTCTCTATATAATTATCTATTTTAGCTAACTTCTTTTTAAAAAAATAGTTTTCCATTTAATATTAACATCATTTTAATTTTCTTTGTTTTTAATAGCGCATTTATATTCTCTGCATGCTTTTTTTTTCTCTTTTACACTTTTACTAATTCTCACTTTTCTATTACTTTTATTCTTTTGAATATTCTCACTTAAAACTCTTATTTGCCATTTTGTCTACTTTATTACACCAATCATTATATTCATCTCCAACAAACTTTTCTATAATTTTTTCTACTTTTAATTTATATTCTTCTAAGTTAATCTTATCATTCATTCTCCATCTACATTCTTTCACTACCATTTCTACTTTTATTATTGATTTTTTTATTACATTATTACCATTTCTATTATAAAGAAATTATGATCATTATTAAATATTCTCTTCATTATCAAACATTTTAATTTTCCATACTTTATTCATTCCCTCTTTCTTTACTAATACATAATCTATTGTGTGAAATATATTATTTCTAGATTATTTATATTGCCTTTCATAAATATTTGATAAATTTCCAGTACTCAAATTTATTCTCCAGCAAGACTTTTTCAAAAGCTGTTCATTCTTGTTATGCTCATCATCAATTTCTTTAATATTTCCATTTATATCTCCTATAACCATTTATTTGCTTTCTCATTTTTTTGAAACTCTACATATCCTTAACTAGGCATTCATATATGGTACAGTTTCACTCCATTATAGTTTGACTATCTTTAGTGGCCATATATACTGTAGCCACCATCTATTCTTATCTTCCTAATCTTATCTCAAACCACAGATGTTCTTGACACTTTACAGTAACTCCTATATCATCACCCCTTTTTTCTTTTCTGTTTATACTCTGACATACCAAATCTTCCAGGATAGGTTTTTCTTCTCTTAGCTATGTTTCCACTATTACGAATTTCTCAAACCCTTCATTTTTGACTACTTTGTTTAATTCCAACCACTTTTCTAGTCTACTCCCACCTTGCATATCCAAACACCCAATTTTCATAATTTCTTTCTTATTACCCTTTTATAAATTCTTTTGACTCTTTCTTCTCTATTGCATCTGTAATATCTTGTTTATCATTAGTTTTACCTATCCATTTCCTCTCCACATCTACATTTATATCTGAATCAGCTACTCTTTGTTTACTTCTTGCATTCTGTCCATTATTAATCTTCTTTTTGATAATATTGTAATTTAAAATCATACTCCCTTTTTAAGTTTCCTGAATTATATTTTTCATAAATCAAATGCCCTTATGCTTCTTTTCCTTGTTTGCTAAGTGCAATTCACTTTTACTATATAACTCCCTTTTACTAATAAAAATATCCCACACATCCATAAACATAACAGTATTTATGTCACATAATTTTTTCAATCTCATTTATAGAACATGACCTATCTAACATATACCTATTGTCAAATTTTGGTAATAGTCTAACTATTCCTACTCTTCCATTAACCTTATTCAAATTACTAATCAATTCTTTGTACTCATTCATTACTCTCTTTAATGGCTTTGACAAATGTTTTGTCTATATCATAACATAACTCTACTCCCCTGTTTCTTTATCTTTTCTGTAACATGACTGATTTTAGCTTCAGATACATATATATTTTTACATACCTTTTTTTTTTTTTTGTGATTACATCTCCACATCTTCTAATTAGCGAGTCTCCTATCAAGACAGTCTCCTAGTTTACTTTCTCTACATCTGTGAAACACTTCATGTCAATGGTGCACAATCATGACTCCTCAGAGTGGCACATAAAAATTGTTCAGGATCACTAAATTTTTAAGAAATTCTTCTAAGTTTTGGATAATAATCTTTTTTTTTTTTTGAAAGAATTTAATTTTTAAAAATAGATCAAAATCACATGAAAATAAATTGTTTTTATATGTGTCATAATTTTTTTGTAAACATACAATTTTGCAAAAATTTCATTTCAAACTGTATATGCTTAATACTAAAATATTAGAAAATTTAAATTTCACGTTAATTAAAAGTACTATTATTTTGTTATAAATATCCTTACATACTTGGTTTTATAATTTAGGCTTAATAAAAACAAATAATACTGCATGTCAAATTTTCATCGAAGGGAAAGGGTCACAAATATAAAAAGGTTGCACATCACTGCTTTACATAATGAATATTTTTAATATATTAAACAGTATAGAGATTTTAAACATATGGATATGATACAATTTAATTTAAAAATTCTATGACATCAAAAATAATCAATAGAAATTGATTAATAAATTGAAGGAGAGAATAAATTTACTTAGATGTATACTGTACTTAAATATATATGTGTGGGTATGTGATCCTATGTTGATATTTTTAAATTTGTACTAATTTCTGAATCTATGCAATCATCTTCTAACTGTTATTAATGGCATGATGTTACCCTTTTCAGTAGATCCTTTGCTAAAACTTTCAGTCAGACTCAGTGCTTTTTGATGCAATAGCATTATTATCTATAAAAACATTCTTTTTACATTTTTAAACTATAAATGTAATACTTTTTTATTATTCACTACACCTTATAGATATAAATTTAACAGCTTCAGTAACACAAAACAATTTTTATGTGTTACATTGATGATTTTATTTTATCAAAAGTTGATTAATTTCAGCATATGACTTTTTTCTTTCAAAGCTAAACTGTTGTCCTCCAGTCATTGTGCATTCATAAGTATTGGATTTAGAAAAAAAAAGAATCTATCAAAACATACTAAAAAAAAAAAAAAAAAAACAAGTAGAAAAAGAATGGTAAAACTTACTGTGCATATTTGGTTTGCTGAAAATGAATTACGAAACTATGCTATGCAGAAATGGTGGAAAGTGAAGGTAAAAAATAAAAAAACTTACAAAACAAATAATTAATCATTAGCAGTCACTTATAAATAAGTAGAACATATTAGTGCTAGGAAAAAAAGTGAGAGATAGAAAAAAAATTAAAATAATGAGTTTGTGATAATCACATAGCTAGCTACATGTGGTCTTTTAGTTTTTCTATTTTACATCTTGTAATGCAAGACTCTTTTGTAGCAAACTTTTCTGACTAATTAAAGCAATCAATATAGTATTTTTTAGAAAAAACTTTTAAGACAATTTTTATAATTTAATTGAGTCTGGTTCTTCAATGGAAACTATTTTTAAATCCATGTTAATATATTTTTTTACAAAGTATATTTTTCTTCATTTACTTCTCATTCTTTTATGATTGTAGATTAAAATAATTTTTTGAAGATATGTCAGCTCTAATCATAAACATTGTCCAGTGCCCAAATGTTACAGTGATAGGATGGCATATGCCTTATTTCTACTACATAACATTTTAATTTTAATACAAAATGAAACATTTTATGGCTTTTCTTAGACTTTGCAGAATTGCTATTAATGTTAACTTTACATTATCAACATTTAAATGAAATTTTAATTTTCTAATTATTTCATTCTTAGTGTAGACTAACTTGAATGTACCAGATAAGAAAGTTCTTGTTGCTATATTGAATAAGCAAGTACACATGAAATTGGTAAATTACTAATTTTTTTTTCAAATCGCAGTTTATTGTATCTGTGAATTTTGAATGGAAACACAAGGTTTATCATAGATAAAACAATGAAAAGAATGTGGAAGTATAGCATAAATACATAGTAACACTTGAAAATTATTTTAAAACAGTGATGAAAGAGTCATTTTTTGATGATGTAAAATTAAATGTACAGTTTGATGAATCCATTAAAATTATTGATAATATGTACCCTCATTCTGTGATAACGTTTATCATTGTGTGATATAGTTTTAAATACTAAATAACTATTATAGTGAGTTTTATTAAAAGAATTTGAAACTGCATTACCATTTTTAATATTCATCAAAGTATCATTGTGTGACTAAAAGATTGTTTTGAATTAGTAAACTTACTTTAAAAGTAAAAACCTTAGTATGGCATCATTTTTTAATAATTAATTTACAGTCACTTTTTAATGGCTGTAATGGCAGTAGGAATAAATTTTTTCTTTGTCTGCTCTCATACAAAAGGGTTTTTTTTTTCCTATTCCGATTTCTCAGAAGTACTTTAAATAACTGTGAGAAATATTGATAATAAAAAATGATTAAAAAACATTCAATTAAGTGAGTGAAGGCTTTTTATATTAAAACTTGTATTGTGTTTCTTAGCAGCATTTTTGTAATAACTATTTTTGAATAAATTTAATGATTGTTCCTCAAAGTAATTACAGAAATGAAATATTTTAACCTGTAGTAAAAGAGAACTGCACTGAGTCTATGCACAATTGAAAAATAAACCCCGCGATTTCTCTTTTCTCATATATATATTATTACATGGGAAAAAGCAAAAGCTGAATTTTAAATAAAAAATGATTTTAAATGTAGAGTATTTTCAAATAATTTTCTAATTCACAATATAAAAATAACAATGATTTTTGACCAGAAATCGGTCATATGAGCCTGGTATCCAATGGTTACTTTGATTGCCTTGTAGTGGTTGCAAAGTCTAGTGAAGGTTAAATGCACACAGGAGAAGTCATGTACCTTGATAATTATTCTTAATAATTATGTTTATTTTAATTTTTTTTTTTTAATTTATCTTATTGAAAATTTAATTGAAGATTAATTTTTAACTGTTTTATTTTTGAAAAATATTTAGTGATTAATAAATTTGATAAACTAAGTTTATTATTGGTAAAGAAATATCTGTAACACTTGCTGTACTTAGAGGAATAATTAATTAAGAAATATTAATTATTTTTAAATAAATTGTGAGTGAAAACATCCATTCAACTTTGATACAAAAAGTAGATTGGGTTAAAATATTTTTATTTTTTATTCTGGTTTTGAATGAAAATTAGTAAAGAGTGGCTGAAAATATGCATCAGATAACAGAGTGATAAGTAGAAAGTTTTTATGATTTAATGATTATTTAACATTTTATTGTCATAGAAGATATTTAATGCTAAATGTGTGATGTTGTTCCTGCTTTTTTCAAAAGAGAATATAAATGCATGAATAAACATATATTTTCTCTTTATTTAAATTTTGCAATAAAAACAGAAAAAAAAAATATAATAAAATATTGGTTTTGTGATAAATTAATATTTATTCATTTTCCTTCCAAAGTAACATGTTGATAGAGAATGAGTATTCAACTTATCCTTCTTTATGCATTGATAAAATTATAAAAACTTTTAAACAAATCTGCCTTTCTTATTATTCTTACAATGATTATTTTATTAAAATTAATCAACCTTACAGTTCTATTAACCAGAACTATAAGATATATATAGTTTATCATTTAAACAAACAACTTAACATTACATCTCTTTATAAATTGATTCATTTTTTATATCTTATTTCATATATAGATCTATATGTAAATATACCATATATATAATTTATCAATTATACTATTCTTACATATATTATGCCTCATGGATGTGGTATTTATTTATGTATTGTATATAAATGGGGCACTATATATGTATGTATAGTGTAATTGATGAATATATATTGTACCCTGACAATAGGAGAATGACCCCTAAAAGATATGCCAAATCTCTACATTAGGAAATACTAAGACTTTAACTAGATACCATTTAATATTCTTACCATTTTCTCAACTATATTTAGTCAATCTTAACAGTTGAAAGACTCACTTATCCTATTAACAAGATTACATACCCTTTAGCATTACATAAACACTAAACTGTTTATCCAATAGCATAAGAATACCTAAAAACTCTTTCTTATTCAGTATCCAAATACTCTCATAGCTAACACTAATGCTTAAATAAATAGAATAAAACATCTATAATTGTGAAATTTAAATTAACCTACTCAATAAGTTGTATTATTATTTTATTATATGGTAATCTTTTATTATTATTATTACTTTTATAACCCTGTCATTAAGAATAACCATAATAACTATTATTCTAAGGAAATCTCAGGATTATCATTGATTTTAATTAGCTATTTATATTACCTATAAAATATCAAGAGGGATTTTACTTATCTCTATAGGTAGTGTGACATTTTAAAGATGACTCATAACATTTTTCTATAATTACAACTATATCACTATTTTATTTTATGGTCTCTATTATTGAATAATAAATCACTATTTTTTATTTAAACTGTAATCATTATGTCGAACTTTAAATAAAAACTAATTCCTAATATGATTTCTTAACAATAAATATACTTCACTACATTTGCAATGTATTTGAGTGATGAATGATGTGATCAAAGCAGTTTGCAATCATTTAATATTCAATTTAATAAATATTTACCTAAATAATTGTAATACTATATATTATACTGGATCAGTTTTTCTTCCAAATTTCAAATCATATTTTTGGTTAATATGCATATGACAATTAATACTTCTCTTATGATGGTGTAGTGATGACGATTCTCTACAAAATAAATGCAACTTTAGACACTTAATGTAATTTTAAAACATTAATTGAAATAACATCTTATGTACAAAGTTTAATAATGCAATAGAATTAATAAATAAATTAACATAAAACAACGAAACATTTATACAACAATATAATATAATAATTATACAAACAATATAATATAATAAGATACTCAAAAGAATTAAACATTTATATTCATTTTGCTTGCAATGAACTATTCAAAATAAAATTTCTTGATAATACAATCAAATATTAAGCGATATTGAATTTTGTTACTTGTATTATCAAATAATGTGTGTCTTAAACAGTCAATCCCCTTTTTAATAACCACCCCTTTTTCATAGATTTTAATGAAAACAATAAAATTTTAAAAAATTAATAGATTGATATTTTAGTCTTAAATAAAATAATTTTATTATAATATTATGACCGATTGCATTTTATCTGAGTTTATTTTATGATATTAGCCATTTGATCTCTCCCTTTACCTTACTTAATTTTCTTATGGGTTTATCACTCAACAATATCATAAAACTACAATAAATACCTTTATCCTTTGTCATATTCAATCTGAATATTTATCTCTTCCTCCCCTAATCTTTATTTAACATTCAGAATATTTGCTGAATATATCATTTAATAAAAAAATATTTATCCTAATCTTATATAATAATTAATTTATGTCATACTTTCCAATTTCAAATTTCAATTTGTCTTATGCCTGTATTATAAATACTGCTCATGAAGATTTATAAATTAAAATTCTCTAACTATGTTATAATGCTATTACAGGATTAGTAATTTAACATCCGATCAAATTTTAAATATCACCCTTTGTTATTTAATATTATACTGGAACACAGATATACCCCCCTTCTTCTAATATCTTCCTTTACTATTTTTGTGGGTGTAATTTACTAGCTCATAACATATAGATATTTATCTTAATAGTTTAGTAACATTCAATCAAATAAAACTTTATACAATTAATTATATTAATTATTGACTTTCCTTTATCTTGATTTATTCCCTCATTAATAATTATTATTTTAAAACATAAACTTAATTATCTATACAAACATTAGGTTACCAGTTTTCTCTTCTTTTGAACATACAAGTATATAAAAAAATACATAAATTTTATTGTTCTTCTCCCTTTTCATGCTTTCTACTTGTCACATATCAATATTCTTATTCTTTTCCTCCGTTTATATTTATCTGAACACTAGTAAAACTTTGGAATTTTTAATGCTTTTGTGTTATCCACCAGGTTTAGTTTTTTTTTCCCCCAAGATTCCAGGTTCCTTTTCACCTATGTGATATATTTTATTTAGTTCCATTTTACCTTGATAATACTGATCTTCCTATTATTTTCAATGGATCTTTTAGTAATATTCACATGTAATAGATCACAGATTGCACCATCTTCTTAAACATAATAAAAATGAAATTATTTTCAACATAATTTGGATTTTCCTGAAAGTTAATGTCACTGATCATGATTTATTTATTTTTTATTTTTTTACATAGTTTTTTTTTCATTGACTATTAATAATTAAATATTCTAATCTCCCAGTAAGCCGCTATAATTTTTTCTCTATAAATATAATCATTAGCTAGAATTTTCCATTTCCATTGAACCCTATGTATAGTTTATTATAAAATTTGCCTTATACTTAAAAGTTAGGTTCCCTGATGAGAATCTGTTTAAAAAATTTTTCTATTCACAAAATTTTTATTCAGAGAAATATTCATAACTTGCATTTGAATATTAACCCCATTTTTTAATACACAAATATTTTTATTCGGGTTTATTTTTAACTTAATTTCAATTATCTTGATAATCATATCTTTAGCTTTGTCACAACTGGTTTTTGTATTATTCATGCATCTATTCCACTTTAGTCTTTCATAAAGATGATAACATTTAAAAAGCCTAGTATTTGATCTTGCTTAATCTTACAATTATATATTAACATATTACTTACAGTTTGTTCCTCTTGTTTCGATATTTCTTGGTAAAACATTGGTACACATATACATTTTTTTTCTTTCCATTGGTTTATTTTTTTTTTAATATAACGATTTTAGAATACTACAGTGAATTTAATGATAGTCGCTTTTAGCCAGCAGAGATTTCCTTTGTTTTTAGCTGATCATTTTATTGAAAACTTGTTATTGTAAAATTCAGTCCTTAAATTAATCATCCTTAATTACTTGGTTTAAAAAAAAAACAGTGATAAGGTTTAAAAACTTCTGCAAACTTTTTTTCAACAAAACAAAGCTCAGTTACTTAGTTTATATTTTCCCCTTCTGTAACTTATTTCTTTCCTCAAAAAAATTTTTTTCAACAAAATATTGTCTGCTTGCTCATGTACTTTAAATTGTGCATTCTCATTGGTTAATTTTTCCCTCTTCTTTGATTCTGAATATTTAATGATTTGCTTTTAGATTAACTATTTTTAAAAACAAATATTATCTTTTAAAATATTTATTAGTAATAAAAAACAATACTTTTTAGGAACTGAATAAAATACAATTTAAATAATTTTCATTATATTTTGCTTATACAGATTAACTGTGAAATTAATTCTATGAACTTTTAATCATAAAATTCCAAAAATGAATGTTAATCATTTATTTTAGAAATTTAATTTAAGATTTTATTGGAAACAGTTATTAGTAAGTAATACCAAATGTGCACAGATATAATTATTCATCTAATATAATGCATATTTCCCTTTATCAAAATAGGTTTTAACTCCCTTTTCATTTTAATTATTATCAGATTCTTATTGATTATAAAATATTATTAACTTATTGTTTTTTATTTTATGATTTTGATATCTTTAAAAATAAATATCTTAATAAAATTTAACTTTTATTCTAGTTTAAATTAATTAAATTCAAGTTCAAATCCTAGGGTAATTAAAATAACTATTATTTTTCATAGTTTAATAAATGAATATTATTTTATTTTATAAAATTTAAAATTATGCATACTAAAGTTTATCCCCAATTTATTTTTATGATGAGGTATACCAATAAAAAGGGCATAATATATACATATTTGGTATGATACATTTATACATATATATCTTTGGAATGTATGTATATATGGAATAAGATAAAAAGTGAGTCAATTTATAAAGGGATGTAATGTTAAATTGTTTATTTAAATGATAATCTATTTGTGTATTCATGTATTTATATATACTATAGCTCTAAAAAAATTGTTGGTCAATTGAAACTGTAAGGTTAACTAACTTTAATAGAGTAAACATTGTAACAGTTAAATAATAAGAATGAGTATTAAGCCAATAAACATCACATGACCACCACCTCTTATGCTTGTGTATAACTGTTGTTAAAACAGGCAAAACTCACTTTACGTATTGCCACACTCAGCAAGCTAGAGTAATCAATGGAGCCCAGAAGGCTTGTGCATAAAATTTTGCCTGTTTTAAGAATGAGTATTATGAGTGAAAATGACTTTAATAAAAATTAAAATATAAAATAATAGTTATGAAGAGTGGATTAAGATAAAAGTTTGATGTCTTATAATCTGAGTTTTTTAATGATTTTGTAGATTTTATTTTAATCAATTTAAGTAACCATTTTCTTAGAACTTCAAATAAATGATAGATATATCATCTAATTAAGAAGTTTAGGAAGAAAGAAATAGTATTTCTGTGCTTGCTCAAATATTATTATTTAAAATCTATTAGTTATAATTTAATAAGATTTTGTGTATTATTGTTAGTAATTGGGCAGAAATTTTTGGCTAAATAATCTATATATGAAAATAGGCAGTGTTTTTTTTTCTTTCTGCTATCATGTTTTGGTGAGAACACTTTTGACTTTGATTAAATATGATATGAATGGGGTGGAAAATCATTCTATGTCATTCATTGGAGATGATTAATGGGTACTGTAAATTTTGCTGTAATTATGACTATTAGAATTGATTAATTCATCATCATTTGAATCCTTTGATTTTATAATATGCAAATGATTATTTATAATCTGTTTTTCAATTTTTCTTTGATGCCTTTTTCTGACTATATGTTTTTTGCATGTACATCATGTGTATGGTATTAACAGAAATATACGTAAGTAGGAAATAACAATTTTAGAGATTTTATTATTAGTGAGTAATGATTAAATATAAAGTGGGCTGATAGGACAAAAATATTCTCAAGTACTTTATGTGGTTATAATTCAAGCTCTTCATTAAATTCTATTGTAAAAGTATGTGAAATAACTTAATTTTCAACTTTAAGATTGGTTTAAACAAAATATATAATGTATTTATTTTATTTAAAAAGAAAAACCTAGTTTGAATATTAGGTAATATGTTAAAGCATTGTGGGTTTTTTTTTTTTTTGTGTGAATCAATACAAGTCAAGGTTCAAGCTTTTTTTTTTTTTTGAGAACCAATACAAGCCAAGGTTAAAGTATATTCTATTTAAATCAGTGAATTAAACATTTTGTTGAACTTTTTTTTTTCTTTTGTTACTGTTATATATAAATTTCTCATTTGAGTCCTGCCACAGTTTTTGTGCAGTGCATGTTTAAATACAAATAAACCAGTTTAGAATGACTTCTATTTTTTTGTTACTAATATGTTAGAATTTTGAATAATTGTATACAAATTGTTTCATTTATGATTTAATTTTCTTATTAATATTAAATGAATGCAATCATTATGTGATGAGTAGCCAAACAAATGATTGTTATGCAAATTAAATTACACATTTATACATCATTTGAATATACAGTTGTGGATCATTTGTCATATTTTTATAATTGTTTAGACAAATTATCTTTGCTTCAAAACCTTAGCCTAGTTTCAATTTATCAAAACATTAACTAGATTAGAAGGTAAAAATAAAAGATAATCATCAAATAAATACTGTACAAAAATAAGTTATTTTTATTAGACTTAAATAATTGAATAGTTGAGTTGGTTTAGATTCAAACTAGTAATAATTTTGACTTTCTGTATTTATAATAAGACTAACAATTAGATAGAATCTATGAAAATTACTGTCTCTTACTAGAAAAAATGCCAACTTTCCAGAAAATGATTCAGTTTTATATTTGCTGATTATGTTTATGATTTTTGATATCTTCATAATGTTTTGAGAGCAGGTAAATAAATATCTGGTTTATAAATTGATACCTATTTTTTGTGTTTACTCCAATGTTGCGCTGTCTCGTCTCAGTTATGATTTATTACAAAGGAAGTATACATTAATTTGGATCAGTTGCTTCTATAGCTTAGAATAACTATTTTCTCATTGCTGATACTTGTATACTTGGGTCAATTTCCAGCCATATACTAGAAAAATTATGGACTTATTTTAAATTTGTCTACCTAAAAAAATTCCAGCTTTATTTTGGATTTGAAACTCATAGATATGGTAGAATAATACACTTACAACTATGATGAAAGATATTTTATAGTGATATCAACAATGATAAGAATTAGCACCATTATCAGTGATGATTAGTCCTTTGGTATAAAATCTTCAACTTCTTTTTTTTTTTATTATAAATTCTTGTCTTGTGATTTTTTCTCATAATAATTTATCCAAGATATTATTCTCTCTTATGTCAAGATTTATTCTTTGCTATTCAATCAGCAATTGTCCTAGTTAACTAATTATTCTCTATAAATATATTCAATTGTTCCATTTAAATTTTTTAAATTATACTCTAATGTATTTCTTATTGTTGCAGTTTAATAATTCATGGACAATTTTGAATGTTTAATAGCTTTATCAAATTAGCCATTTTGGGACCAGCAAAGGTCATGTATTTAACAACAACTTTTAACCTACTAATTATTACATTAAGATTTCTTTAAAGCTGCCATAGACTTTTAGAATATTTAAATATAATCAGTGCATTTTATACAAAATTTTATTTTATAATCACTGAAAATGCAGAAAATAATCACTCTTGCTACTACTAAATTTCAAACATATGGGTGTAGGTGTTCAATAAAATAATAATATCTTATATAAATTTCAACCTAGCCATGTTTTTTTAATTAGAACAAATTATCCATTTTCCCAACATTTTAGTACTACATTGCTATGTTTTTTTTTGTGTGAATTATAAGTGCTGTATTACTTTAGTCCAACATTTATTTTCAATAAATATACAAATTGTTATTAATCATTCTTTGTTAGTTATATATTTAAATTTTACAAAGGATCAGACATGTCTACTGCTTCTTTATTATGTTTTTTTTTTAATAATTACAATTATTTCTTTTGAAATTAACCTTATCACTTCTCTACTTCAAATATGATTGTAGATTTTGGGGGAGGGAGGAGATATGTTAATGGTTCTAATATGCATTTTGATCTAAAAACTTTTGTGTTAGCTTATGAAGAGTAAGTAAATATATTTTAATCTTTAAAAAAATTATGTCAAAAAAATTGATAATTTTTAACCTAATAAAATAAATAATTAGTCATCATCATTTACACCAATTATTAATCCATAGCAGGATGAAGGTCTTTCTAAGTTTAATCCAATTTCTCTAATCTCCAACCTCTCTTAACCACAACACACCAGTACACTTTCTTATTTCATCCAGTCATCTCAAATATGGTCTCTTTCTAGGTTTTTTTTTTACAATTTGTTGATATTCAGTTTAAGATATTAACTGGAGTTGAAAAAAATTTCAAATTTTACCCAGATTTGACTCAAACCATGAGTCATGGGCATAGAAAATAGAGGGCAGAAAACTAAATTTGTAGATTTTAGTAATAAGCAGTAGTGATTTTTTTGTTTTTTTTTGTCTATTGTCAGACTATATAAGTATTAAGCAAATTAATGGACAGAGTAAAATATGTCTTCAATGACCAGTTTTTGAATTACTTTTTGTCTGGTAGAAGGCTTTACTATGCATTAGATATAGACTAGAAGTATCATGTGATTTCTAGTATTCGTAATTTACTCATTTCCTTTCCATCTTACTTTTTCAACTGCAGAAGCTAATTTTATTTTTTGTTTACATTGTTAAATATCGTTTATATAGCATAATGAAAAATACTTAATCTGTATCAACATTTACCACATATATATAGTATATCAAATATTTTTACATCAGTAAAGATTTACATATGTTGACATACATAAATAGAGGTTAAATTTTTTTAATAAATATTTTGATGGGATTATTTTACTTTTTGATGAAATACCCTATGATTTTATTAGATAATTGATAAAATTATGCATTCTAAGATATGAGTACATTTTATTTCAATATTTATGTCAGTATAGAGATTCTAATTTTACACTAAGTTTCAACAGCTCAGTATCTGGAAGTGATTTTTGATTAATGATAAAAGGCAAACTTGCCAATATAAATCTTGATTTTAATGTAAATAAACTTATTTTGTAATAAATCCATGTTCTTATTATTGTTAAATTCAAAGTTTTATGCATCTCTATATATATTGTCCAACCAAATCTGTTTTAAATATAAAAAACATTCAACATTAATATTAAACTTAGAATTTTTAATATTTGTGCTAATTGACATCAAATATTTTAAATAAATAACCAACATAAATCATTTGTTTTTTATTAAAATTTGGGCCATGTTTCTCTATATTTTAATCACAATTATTAAATCACTTTATTAGTCATATGTAGCCATGCTTCAAAAATTTTCTCATACCAATAAAACATGTTTATTGTCTATAATTAGTTGAAACTATATCTGTTCTGTTCTCATTAAACTGTGATCACTTTAAAGGTTTTTTTGCCTCTAGTCATATTATATTTTTTTTAGTAAAGCATTTACTGAACAATTTACAGTTGTCATATTAAATAATAAAAATATTTTTTTTAAAATCTTATTTTAAATAATCTTTTATTGTGTAATAATATATAATTTATATATTTTTGATCTAAAGATAACAATAGATAAACTATAATATTTAATCATTGTTGATTTATTAAATATAAATAATTAGTTGCTCAGAAGATTTTGGAAGGTTAGAGTGCTAGAAATAGCAATTTTAACATGAGCTCTCACTTCTTTCTACCTCTGCACAAAACATACAGTGCAAAACAAATGGTTTATTGTCTGAGAGATCTAAAGTCTGACCACTAAAAATGACAATTTGAGCTTTGTATTTTACTACTGCCACATAGTGCAGGGGTGGGCAAATAGTGGCCCAAGGGCCATGGCCCACTAAGAGATTTTATGTGGCCCTCCAAGACAATCAGAAAAATCTGTCTTGAACTGAGATTTCCTTCACATGCGTGACTGAAGATTTGTCTCTTATTTTCCACTAGGATGGCCACGTCAATACACATGTGCAGTGGAGATACGATGTGCAGTGCCTTGCCAGTTGATCTAGTTAATTTCAATTTTGTCTTTGCATTAGCAAATATATACATTTCTAACTTTAGTGAAAGCACGAACCCTCCAAAAAAATGTAAAATTGGTGATGAATGTTGTGTGTTTAATAAAGAATGGACAAACAAATATTTCTTTGGTAATACAGGGAATAAAGCAGTGTGTTTATTGTGTCATGAAAAAAAGGTGTGGCCCTCCGCTAACCTTCGCTTCCATAAAGTGGCCCTCCACCAACCTCTGCGGCCCCCGAACCAAAACAATTGCCCACCCCTGACATAGTGTATAGAGATTTATGTCCTATCATTATTATTAAGGTTATTTTTTTTTATTTTGAAAACATTTAACAAAATAAACTGATCAATAATCAAATGATTTCTTTTACTGCTATGGTTAATATTTATTTGAGCAAAATCTTATATTATAATTTGATTTTTTCACCAGTGATTGGATTCTTATGATTGCATTCTCTTTAAAAAAAAAAAAATTCGACTAATAATTCACTGCTTCATGAAATTATTTTATTTAAAGCAGCATAGAGATTATAATTTATAACAATAAAAATATTAAATATATATATAGCGATTTCCTGTAGCATTTCTTCTACTTTATAAGCCTCAATTTACACAATGAGAAACCCTATTATCTTGTTAGATATTTAGAAAATTTGTATTCTTGTTGTCATGGATTTTTCATTGTTTCTCATTTAGAATTCTTTTTACTCTTATTTTTCTATTTAAGGATAGAAGGTTTCGAATTCAACCCAATCAAATAAACAGACATCACACTAGGACAATAAGCTTATATTCTACTGATCTCAGTTTTTATTTACTTCTAAGGCATTTTAACATTTTAACAAAATAATAATAATAAAATATTTCACTTAATGTAAACTGGAGATAGCATTAAATATTTCTGGCATTTATTATCTTTTTATCAAGTGTTAAATACAAAACTGAGATCACTAATATATTAGTTTTCAATCTACTAATAAATCTATGCTGATTATTTAAAAATCTTAGAATGACTGAAATTTTCAGCTATTACTAGAAGATTATCACGATAATAATTAATGTTTGAAAAATCCTATGTTTTATACAAGAAGTCCAAACAATTAGAATACATATTTGTTTTGATTTTTCTCATTGCTTATAATGTGTATGTTTCAAGTATCACTATTATCAATGAGAGCTGAATATATATATATTTAGATTTCTGCTTTTTTTTTTTTTTTAAAGGACAATTAAGCCATTGGATTGTTAAATATTAAACATATCTCACTATATCATGGCTACTTATTTATCAATAGTATTCTGTCCTATGGATAGATCTAGAAAGCAGTCACATCATAAATTTATTCATTTCACCATTCCTTTCTCTTTATTACCTAGCTCTTCAATTCCAAGTAACTCTTCCTAATCTCTTACATCATTCAGCAAGGTCATTTTTTATCCTTCTTGTTTCCACTCACTACTCCCTCCAAAACATCTTTCATTAAATTATTTTTTCTTCTTAATGTATATGTAAACCAGTTTCTCTAACTATCTCTAATTCCCTCAGCCATTCTCTTTTCATTTACTCTTTCCAATATTTCATTTGCCATTTTATTCATTCTACTGATTTTTTTCATTCTTCTCCATGACTACATTTTGAAGGCTTCCAATCTGTTCCAATTTTTTTTAAATAATTATCCATGCTTTACAACCATACAATAGTACATTTGACACATAGCAATTAATTAATCTTTTGCTTAATTCTCTCTTCAAAAGGCCCCCAAAATAGTTTCTTTCTTATAATAAATGCCTTTTTTACCAATGCTATTTTTCTTTTAACTTCATCTTCATTTCTTCCATCCTCAATCAATCAACCACCCAAATATCTAAATCCATTTATCTGTTGAACTACATTATCATGTATTTAAACTTATAGTCTTTTTGTATTCTTGTCTATCTATAAACACTTGGTTTTTGAACATTAATCTTCATTATATTTTCTTATACATCCTTTCTCCAATTTATTTAACATATTTTGACGACCATTTTCATCCTGTTATAAGAAGCATATTATATTACAAATTTTATACATCTTAAACATTTGCTCTTCTACAGTCAAAATATTTATTTAGCATGTTTTCTAAATAAATATTAAAAAGCATAGATGAGATACTGAATCTTTCTAATTCCTCTTTCTATATTCATTTCATCAGTATCATTATTCTCCATTCTTACTCTTTGTTCAGTATACATATTTCAAATCAATCTTCTCTCTTTCCAAATCCACAAAACATATACCAATTTCTTATCTTTTTCAATATAACTCTCTCCAAATGTTCTAACAACACTAATAGCAACTTTCATATTTTTTTCTTCTCTGGAACCCAAACTGTTCTTCTTCAATATAATATTCTCAACTTTTCATAAATTCTTTGAGTTAACATCCTCAATAAAATTTTAGAAGCATGAGATAATAAACTTATTGTCCTGTACTTTTCACATTCAACAACCTTCTTCCTTTTAGCAATTGAAATCATTATAGTCCTCAAAAAATCTTCAAGCCAATATATCAAATTATAAGTTCAACTATTTATTTCATAGCAATTTCCCTCATTTCTTTCAAAAACTCTATGGGTATTGCATCAAATCTAACAGCTTTTACATTTTTCATTTGTTCAATTGACTTTATTACTTCATCTGTCAGTATGTCCATACCTTTATCATCTACTTCAATATCTTTATTTTTAAGTTCATAATTAATTGAATTATTTTCTTTTCTAAATAGATATTGGAAATATTCTCTCCATTCCCCATCTTTTCGATGTATCATCACTATCACTTAATCTCTTTCCATTCTTATCAGATATTTCACTTGTCAACTATTTCTTTTTCTCCAAATGATATTTCTAATTCAATCAAATACCAGATCATATCTTCTTATCTGTTGAAGTACTTTTATCTCTCTGCATTTTTGTTTTAACTATTTTTCCCCCCACAGAGACAAAACTCTCCATATAGTTGCTTCTGTGAAAAACAGTTTGTGTAAGCATAAATAATGGTGATTATGTGACATTTTTCTTTGATAAATCTTTTTCTTAGTGGTTTATTATTAATTTTTCTATATCCTCTTTGGCATTCTTCAGTATTGACATTTTTCCATCTCTGTACTTTCATCTTTTCTAATATAGCTTCCATTATCCAAGGTCATTTAGCTTTCTTTAACTGAATAGTTCTTATTTCATTTTTTTGTTATTTTTAATAATCCTTCTTTAATATCACACCAGCACTTATCAGAAATATTAATATATTCATCATTTATCAGTTCTTTTTATTAAATTTTTACATATTAAACCAATTTTTTTTCCATTTGTCTCACTTTATCTAAATTCCATCTTATGTATCTTTCCCCTCTTTTTATTTTTTTTAAAAACTCTAATTTAGTTATAACCAAATTATAATCAAGCAAACATGTGAACCCTTAATAGCATTCTTATGTCTATACTGAATCATTATATAATCAATTTAATAATGTTCTCTATCATCTGCAGCTTTCAAGGTATACAATCTTCTTGGATGATTTTTAAACCAAGCGTCAAGATGGCTATTTGGAGCAATTTTTCCTTCCTTATCTTTATCCACAACAGCATTCCAATCACACAATAGCAACATACATGCATTTTTATCCTCATACTGTATAATTTCTTCTATCTTATTTATATTGCCCATCAATTTCAATATCATCATGACTCATAGTTGGTATATAAACCTATAGTAATACTAAATCTCTTACTAAATCTCTAGGATTTGCAGTTATCTTCATCATCATAAGCCTATCAACAATGTAATCTATCTTTTCTTTCCAACAGCAATGCCAATTCCATTTACTGCTCTATCATCACCAGAATAAAGTAACTTATTGTCTCTACTATTTATTTCCCAATATTCATTCCACCTCAAATTGCTTAATCCTATAACACTAGTATTATTTATTTTCATTCCTCTTATCAAATTTTCCAATTTTCCAGCTTTTCTCAATGATCTTACATTCCACACACCAGCTTTTAATGTATCTTCTTTCAATGAATTACCTGGTACTTGTGAGTTTTTAAGTAAACCAAGATGGCAGCTGTACTTTTGACAAATGTATGGTTTTAAGGGCCTACAATTTACTGAAAATGTGTTAGTTGTTAAATTAGAACAAAATTAATAAATCAATTTGTAAAATTAAAAAAAAGAATAAATTCTGATAAATTTCATTAAGAAACTTTATTTTAATTACAGAGTTCTTCAACTCCACAGTCCCAAAAGATTTTTATTTTTTCAAGTGTTTCTTTGCTAACTGTTCACTAGTCTTAGCAATTACAAACAGGTTTTGTTGTTTATATAAGTTTCCTAAAGAGCTACTAAGAAAAATAAACATGGGACTCAATCTTGCATATTGCAGACCATCCCAACCCCAGGTATTTAATTCTTGAATTTAAGAATGAAGAACAAAAAAAAAAACAATTTAAAAAAAATAGAAAAGGTTAGACAACTATACTCTTATACAAATAAAATCCAAACAGAAATAATTTCTAAGAACTGCAAGTCAATTCTCAACATTAGCAATTCTTCCTTATTAAGAATAGTAATATTCCAACATTAGGTGATAGGTTTCAATTGGTTTTTAATCTATTTTCTTTCTAAGAATTTGCAATTATCACTAATTTCAATCAAATGATAAACCATGAAATCAAATCAACAAGAAGACCAATATTAAAATTTTAATAATGATCTATTATATCTCATTTTATTAGTATACTTTTTATATAGATAATTGTGAAAGTTATCTAAATTTAATAATTCTGTATGTATCCACATGTAAAATTTATTGAAAAAGCTAGTATGTGTGCAATATATGCATTTTTATTCACAATTGGAGATTAATCCATATATTACATGAATCATTTACAGATGGGCTCTAATTATATTTTATTTCAGAGAATGTAATTTTATATATAAATAATTGGATACTAATAATTCCAGTTACATTATTGATAAGATATTATAAGATATTTGATACATATATATCATTCAATTAGGAATGTTAGTGATTTACTTTTAGATTTATTTATTTATTTTTTTTATCTCTGTATAAAATAACTATTCATAATCCAGGCAGTTAAGGTAAGAATATATAGATAGTTGATAATGTTATATGTAAAATCATATGTCAATTGCTTTATTTATTCTCAAAATATTTATTTAAGTAATTTTATTACATGTAATCAGAAAAGAAGAACTACATCAATAAAATTGAAAAAGTATGTTGTAAGTTCATAGTTCATGTTTTAGGATGGTTTCAAGTGCAAAGCTTAATATGATTGATTCAGGAGCGTCCCTTGTAGTGGTAATCAATAGGTTCAAAAATTGAGCAGTGGTTAGGAGTTATCCTTGAGTTTTTGCTTTCCTGGAAATATACATATGCTGCATTGAGTATTTGATTAGATGGTGAATAGGTCCCAATGTGTGTTTGTATCTATGAGATTGGGCTATATTTTCATCTCTTTTTTTCATCTTTAAAAGCAAGTTCAGAAAAAATTGTTTTTCATTTTGTTGAGGGAAATTATGTCTTATGGCATCTGACTAACCATAGGGCAAATGTGATGAACAAAGAAAGCCTTATTATTGCGAATTGTTTAGATTGTATACTTTTTTAAGTGAAATGATTGTATAGTAATCTATTTTTGAATTATCAAATATGATTTTTTTTTAGACATTTAACATCATCCCTTTCACAAAGATTACAGTTTGCATTAATTTTGGAGATCCCCCTTTTATGCTTAAGGAACCAGTTTGTAGACATGGAGTTATTGATAATTTTAATGGCAAGATCAAAGAATTTAGGCTCCATGTCCCAGAATTTGAATAGCTTAGCTATCCATTGATTTGTAGTTTAAAGTTCCTTCAATAGGGTTAGGTTGAATAAATAATAGGTGGTATACATCCCAAACGTTTAATTTATTAATAAAGGCTTTGTCTGACAAATATAAGTAGTTATTTAGGTGAGAGATTCTGGAGTCTAGCCAGTTAGGCTTATGGGGTGGAGGACAATCAATTGGGGGGCTTATTTAATCCAAAATTTGAAGACACTATTTATTATGAACTTGTAAAACTCCCAAAAATAAGTTATGCAAGAAGAGGAAGAAAGAAGAAGAAGGAGGAGGAGGAAGAAGAAGAAGGAGGAGGAAGAAGAAGAAGGAGGAGGAGGAAGAAGAAGAAGGAGGAAGAAGAAGGAGGAAGAAGGAGGAGGAGAAGAAAAAGAAGGAGGAGGAAGAAGAAGAAGGAGGAGGAAGAAGAAGAAGGAGGAGGAAGAAGAAGGAGGAGGAGAAGGAGAAGGAGGAGGAGGAGGAGAAGGAGAAGAAGAAGGAGGAGAAGCAGAAGAAGAAGGAGAAGGAGAAGAAGTTAGCATAAAGTAAATAAGAATTTAAACATTTTAAAATGAATTTATTAATGAGTTGTATGTTTAAATATGTTAGATTTAAAAGTAAAACATTTTTAATGTTCTAATCTTATTCTACATTAAATAATAAAAAAGAAGGCATAATTATTGTTACTGATCATTATTAATAAGTTTTTTATCCCCTTAAAAATGGAAATCCTTCTATCATTCTGCAGAAAATATGGAAAAACAAATTACAATATTTAACTGAATTATTCATGCATGTAAGCATATATCTAATTATTTGGCCTTTTTTTTTTACAAATTAATATTTAAAAATATAATTAAAATTATAAGATAAATATAATTTTATTTTTATAATTAAAAATAATGTTGCATCAAAGTAATGCAAAAATAATGGAAGAATATATCAACTAATCTTTCTTATTGCATTGCCAAATGTATTGAATATAATATTAAATAATTGATGCACTTTGTCACTGTTTCACGTGGTTTAATTACAACCCTCTTTGACAGTTTGGCAATCGAAACTGTCAAAGAGGGTGGTAATTAAAGTATCGTGAAACAGTGATACAGTGCATCAATGATTTAATATTATATTATAAGAATATATTAATTACAATTATACATAACTAAATTCATCTTCTCGTTTATTTTAAAAATTTTGTATTAACTGTCTATTCATTCTTTTTTTCTATAAATTTTTTAATATATATATATCTTTTATAAGAATTCTAATAACTAAAACTTATAAATTGAAGTACCATTTGCAGTATATTGATCAAAAATAGATAAAATTATCTACGAGATGGCATAACACTCACATGTATAGTCTGTACTTTTTTTCTGTACTCCCAAAAAGATTGTTCATTAAATTTGCTACTGCATGTTGATGAAATATTGCAACAAGAACAGTAAAACATTTATTTATTTTGTGAAATATATTATCAGCATGTCAAAATATTTTAACTCTTACAACATGTAATCTTATGGGTTTGAGAATATATTTCCTTGTACTTTATGAATTGTAGTCATTAAATATTGTCATGATATGATATAACTACATAAGTCAGTTTTCAACTGATCTGCTATTTTTTTTATTTGCCAAAAAGTTGAAATTTTTTTTTTCATTGTACTAACTTATGACACCATATCTACTTACAAATATTTATTCATAACCAAAATTTTTTAACAAAAAAAGAAAAAGAATTATTTTTACACATTAATTTTATCAGTTTTAACTTTTTTTTGTCTATGTTCTAAAATTTAGTAACATCTTTAAATATTAAAACTCTTAGAGAATTGATTTGTTTAATTATATTATTAACAAAATTAGTTTTATTATCTTATAACCACATTCTTATATACATAATCAATTTAAATTAATCCCTTTATAGCAGGGGTCCCCAACCTTTTTGCACTTAAGAGCACTTTCTATAATACTGGCCAGGTGGCGGGCATTATTTATTTTTCAATGTAAATTTATAGTTGGATATTGTTAATAATACACAATGTACAAAAAAATATTTATTTCAAAAATAAAATTTTAACATATAATTAACGTTTATATTTTTACGCTGTAAAAGTATAGTATGCCCTACAATTTGATTACAATATAATACAATAAATTATAAGAAATTTTAAAAATTAAATTTATTTGTATCAGGTAAATAATTTTTTATCGTGTTCGGATAGTGGCGGGCACATGTAAAATAGTCTGCGGGCACCATGGTGCCCATGGACACAGGGTTGGGGACCCCTGCTTTATAGTATTAGTTATTTTATTTTAGTAATAGTTTCACTTTCTGTGCTGTTTAATGTAATGCAGAGTGACAGACTGAAGAGATAAAAATTAATGGATTATCACATGATCTTTTGAGCACTGACCATTTGATTATTATTACATATTTAGTGCATTTTTTAAAGTGATAGATTTATGACTTAAAGATTCCTAAATTAAAGTTTAACCTATCAATTCTTGTGTTCAAATATCACTCAAACTCCTGAGCTACTAATTATTTGAATATATTTTAATTGCTTCCTGCCCTGATTATTTGACTCTTTATTACATTACTTGTTGGAGAGCAATGTTTTTGTTAATCAATTTTTGAGAAATATCAAAAAGGAACAATGTTTACTGTATGCATACAAATTTTATATGATTAATAATATTAAATAATTATAAACAGCCATTTACTTGTAAATAAGTATGGCCATTCCATCTCCAAAAGGAGAAAAAAATAAAGAAAAAGAAACTACTCTAGAAATGAGTTTTGCTATAACTATACAAACTAATCTGTGACCTACAAATCCACCCACATCTAGAATATGCGGCCATTTTTCTGTTTATATATTTTATTATGCTATCTTTTAATTTCTTGAATAGAAAACTTTTTTTCTAAAATACTTCAATGCCATGTCTAATTGTAGCTCTCCAATCTATTTTATTCTCTGACCCAATAATACAATAAATGATAAAACAGGCAAAACTCACTATATATATTGCCACACACAGCAAGCTAGAGTAATCAATGGATGCCAGAAGGCTTGTGCATAAAATTCCATCTAGTGCCTACTCATCCAATATCCCCAGACTAATTTCTAGCTTATGGCCTTCATCAGTGAGAGAGAGAGAGAGAGGAGGTGGTCATGTGATGTTTATTGACAATAAATGATATTAAACTATGGTGTTACAGAAATTATCATCATTATTGATCTCTATAGAGTAGAAATCCCGAGTTTAATTTATTTTTCCAACCATAGATTTTCTTTGCAACATGATTCCAGCAATCTTTTTTATTCCATTTATTCATTTTACATGTAATATTTTTTTTAATTTCTTGTAATGTTTCTTATATTTATATCTTTCTTACAATGTTTCTTATATTTTATCCATTTTTATATGAATGTAAAATGAATATAATTTTAGTTTGTATGAATTTTATGTGATATAAACTAAAAGTTATTGTATTACTTTGTTTTATCCACTTCTATTATTTTTCATCAAATTTTTCATTTTGAGTCCTGCTATAATACCAGTATCTAATTTATTTTATTATTTTGAATGTTTGCTTGTTATTGTTTTTAAACTTCATTGAGAATTAATAGCTGATCAGTTGATTCAATGAATTAATCTTTATTCCTTGTTTTTCTAATTCTCTTCCAAAAAAATAAACAAACTACTATTGTGTGAATTAACGATTTTTATTACTAAAAAATATTTAAATGCTTTTAACATAATATTACTTAGGGGAGGAAAGTTGAGAAAATTAGTTTTTCAATTATAAACAAATTTATTTTTAGTTTTGTTTATAATGAGATTTAACTGCTTTAATTTAAATGTGGAATAATGTAATTGAAAATTTTTAAAAAAATCCCAAAACTTTTTTTTTGTAAAATAGTTATCTACAGTAATTAAAATGTTTAAATATAATGTAGCAGTACTAAATATATATTAATAAACATCAAAATAATAAACATCAAATATATATATATTAATGTGTTTTGTTTTTATGATTTTTTTTTTTCTGCATAGTTTAATGCCATATAAAATTCCTAGATGGATAAGATCAAATAAATTGTCTTTTATTTTTTAGTGCTTGACATATCAGAAATTGATCAAACCCCCCCCCCCCTATTTTCACTGCTTTATTATTTTTCTCATATATTTTGACAGGCTAAACATTTACCTTGGAATCAACATTGATTTATTAAAGTGATTGATACATTATGTTAATCATTGTATATTGATCTATTATAATAATTATATAAATAATGATATAGAGCATACTGCATTGTTATTGAATTTGTAATGATGCATGCAACTTTATATATACACACACAGCATTGAAAAAATGTGAGAAAATGAAAATTAATTTATTAATATTTATTCACAATCAATGCTAAAAATTAGAAAATAAGGGGAAAAAATATCTTAAATTAATATCAATAAATGTTATCACATAATTTTTACCAATCAATGGTGTAAAACTAAATAATAGACCTTTATATTTTTCAATTTTATGTTTATAAAAGTGACTAATATAGACAAGAATATAACCTGAAAATATAGATTGATTTATTCATTTGATTCATTAATTCTTTCATTGAAAGCCTTAGTTCACTATTGAAGTTTTTTTTCATTGTTTTTAAATAAAATATTTATTTTATATAGCGCTATGTTTATATGCTAATGCACATATGCTTTGTAGCTAATAACTTTGTTTGAGATTTATTCAATTTAGAGCAAACTATTATTGTTTTTGTTCTTTTGGTTATTGAAACACTGGTTCAGTTCAAGTAATAAACTTTTTTGAAATCTAAATTGGGAATTGCACTAATGATTTTTGTTCTAAGTAACAGGATCTGTTTGACTGAAGAAAAAAAATTATATGAATGAAATCAGTATTCAAGCTCCGTGTGTTAAATTACAGCAGTTTTCTTTCAATTACCCAGTTTCCTCTTGTAAGATTTGAATAAGAATATTTTTTTTATTACTAATCCAAAGATGAATAATATACACATATGTATACACACAATTTATCTCATAAGTCAGCATCTTTGAATTAAGATGTTTGTTTTTAATTTTAACAGAATATATAGTATCTGAGCAAAAAAGAATGAATCTGAAAGAAATCAGCATTAAACAGAACAGATTATATCCAGAACTCAAGCTAATAACACTTATTTGCAAGTAGATTTGACACAAAGTTTAAAAAAACTATCCATATATGTTAATATATATAAATTTATTACTAGGGATAATCATCAATATATTAAGAAACTTCTTCAATAAGAGCTTTATTTTTGCCCGAATGCCTTATTTTTTTTTAACTTTCTGAATTAAACAAAGCGAAAGAAAAAACAGTTAAGTATAAAGATATAAAACTAAGTATAATTTTTAAGTCATGGTGCAATTAAAACATATAAAATGTAAATTTCAAGATTGCTAAAACTTTATTTCTTAAACCACTAAACATCACATGATCACTATTTATTAGGCTAGCACATTACTGTTATTAAAACAGGCAAAACTCTCCATACAGTAGTGCCATTCAGTGCCAACCAGAGTAATCAATGGATGCCAGAAGGTTTGTGCATAAAATTCCTATCTAGGCGCTACTAGATAGGGATTTTATGCACAAGCCTTCTGGAATTCGTTGATTACTCTGGTTGGCACTGAGTGGCACTATTGTATGGAGAGTTTTAACATTATTTTTTCTATACATAAGATTTAATATTCAAATCGGGATGAAATTTGAAAATTTTTTTCAGGTTGTTTAAAATTTTCTTTGCAAAAATTTAATTATTTTTTTTTTGGAGATAGGTGACATATATAGCCTTACTAGCCACTAGTATTAGTGATAAACAGATAAATATCTAGTTATTCTTAGTTAAAAGATAAAGATTTCAAGGAAATGGAAGTTGATCAGATGAATGTTGATATGTTCATAAACAAAAATACAATCTGTTGTGAAGCTGCATATGAAGATATCACTCCTATGCTGAGTCTATACTTTATGTTTTATATTTAAATTACAATTAACATATGTGTAATATGAAATTCTAAAGAATTTGTTTCACTATATCATATATATATTAATTATGGAGTTATTAACTCAGCAGGTCATATAATATTTGAGGACTTTGATGCCATTTAACGTTGAATTGATATATTGAGTTTGCTTTTTTTTTAAAATGTTCTCTGCTGGGAATTAATCCAGAAAACTTTAACACTTCTGCATAAATAAAACTGCATAAGTTTTTTTTGCAATGATCAACATTAGTATATTATTTCAGGCTCTGTTACTTAATGTTATAATAGCATATAACTGTTTAGAGTCAATTTTACAGTTTTTCAATAGAATCTTGTAATAAATTACTATTATCGAGCATTAATGTTTGATTATCTTAGATGTTTTTTTGCCATTGTTTTGCCACTGCCTATCTGCTGTTAGTAAAGTTGTTTGTATGATTTATGAGAAAAAAATATATGGCCTGAATATTTGAAAGGTATCTTCTATTTATATATAATCTATTGCTTTGCTATTAAAATATAATTTGATATTATGAAAATAATTTTTACTTATAAAACTTGATATCTTCTTTCTGCTTTGAATACAAATTGCTGATTAAGAAAGTAAATTGGCAAAATGATTCTCTGAAATTATCATCTATTAGATTAAGTGAATCATGCTGGTATATAAATGATTTATATATATCAGTCTGTAAAATTTATTGTATGAAAATGTGACATGTATCCCCTAATAATTTATCATAAAGATGCAGAAATTTTTTTGTTTAAAAATATTGGATAATATTCTGAAAATATAATGCTGGATATACTAATAATGAATCTACTTTTGCAATGTCACATCTTTAATCTAAAATGAGGCATGAAAAGCAAATGAACAACATACTCCCTAAAAAACTATTTTGTAGTGAACTTGAGATTGTATTCATGATCAAAGCAGATCCTTTTCTGTTATATGGATTTCCTCATTGATATTCTAAAGAACAATATTGATAGCTTTTATTGGGAGGATACAATGTAGAATCACAATTAAATAAGTATTGGAAATTTTCAGAAAGATAAGCTTATTATAAAATTTTTGAAAAAAAAAAAACAGTATTCCAATAAATTAAACAGACTAAACACCCAGAACTTGATAAATGTGGATGTATTTGTCTAGTTATTAACTTATTGTTCTTTTTTATTCTGAAGTTAGAATGATCATACTTAATTCCAAGTGATTGCTAATGATAATATACATATGCACATACATCTTTTTTTTCCCTCACAATTTTTTGGGTATGTGTCTAATTTGTTTTCAAGCAAATTAAACATGAATTTACTATTTGATTTCTGTCAAAACATTTTTAGAAGTTTTTAAAACGATTTCCTCTTGATAATAAATTTTCTGTTCTCTAAGAATTAAGCAGCAGAATTCTATGGTAGAGTGAGAGCTTAACCTTATTTATATTTTTAAATTATTTTTCTGATCCTAGTGGTCATAAGTCAGTTCTATTAGGCTCGAGTTCACCAATGGAGTTATTTAGTCTAAATTGAGGGTAACTTCATCTTGGTTGCCAAGCAACCATTAAGTATATCCTCTGAGTGTAAACTACTTGGTCAGTTTGGAGCTAATGTGAGTCACTAAAATTTATTAGGAAAACTTTTTTGCACTGGACAGTATTTTAATTTTTATACTATATTTATTTTAAAAGAATTGAATGGTAAAAATAATCTCCATAATTAACTGAATATTAAACAGAAATAATTCTCTTTTAAAATTGATTTAGGGGTAAGAAATGTAATGCTAACTTTTTTTTTCCAGTAAAAAAAAAGCTATGATATTAAAACTTGTTTAATTAAAATGGAGTATATTTTTACAGTCATAGATATATACTAATGACGTTTAATGTATATTGATATTTTTAGATTCTATTGTTCAATAAATGGGTATCCAATTTTTTCTTGCTTGAAGACAAAATAGGGGAAAATAACTTGGCAGTTAACTAGCTGATGAATATTGTCTTTTCAGTCACTGTTCCTTGCACTGGATATGTTTTCTTTATAATTAGTTATTTCAGTCTAGTTGTCTATCCATTCCCCCCCCCCTTCAATATATATATAGATCATATGCATGTCATGCATAAAAATGTATTTTAAATATCTTTTATTTAGAATTTTTTAATCCTAAATGCATAGTTTAATTTTTTTATAAAAATTATAAAAAATAGTTTCATTCTTTATAAAAGTCATCTCTCAGTCTTTGTATACAAGAAAACATCATCAATAGATTAAAAAAAACGGATTAAACAAGAACAACTTTGTATTCAAATGCCACCTTATCTATAATAAATTAATCAGTGATTAGTAAATGATAATGCATTCAAATTCTTATTTCCAGACAGTTTCTTGCGAAGTTTGGATTTAAAGTTGAATATAATACTATTCATCTATAACCACTATCAACTCCATTTTACTATTTTAAGAATTAAGCAATTTGTTATTATTAACATTTATGGTTGGGGATATAGGTGCCTACAGTTAATGAAGAACTGTGGATATTAAAATATATAATTACTGATCTGGAATCAGTTTATATGTTCATGTTGGTTTGGTTGGAAGAATGTTTTGAATTTTAAAGCTTTTAGCTTGAATAGTAAAATGGGGTTAAAGTTGATTGCTGGATGCATAACTATATTATTTTCACCTTTAATTCCTAAGTCTCATTTATAAGAGCAAAAGCCAGACATAGGTCTGGGATAGGGATTTAAATAGACTGCCCTTATTTTAAATATTTGTTATTAAAGGTTGATCAGTTGGCTTATAGGAGGATGATAAATGCTTTGCTTGGAAATAGGTAGTGTAACTAGGCAACAGAATACTGCAATTAAATGATAATGTTTAATCATCAATTAGTACTTAATTATTGCTTACCAATGTTTAATCATCAATTAGTACTTAATTATTGCTTACCATTCTCTTAACATAATTTATTCTTGTGTTACAGTTTTACAGATGCATTAAATTTTAGTGAGCTCTTATACTGCTAAAGTGCATAATGTTTTATATTCTTGCATATATATATATTTTGCATTTATAATTTATTGATAATGTTGAAAATGAAAATAAGCACACAATTCTAAACTATGTTTGAATTTTTTGTTCAATGAATACAGGAGAATATCAGTACAGTAACTTAAAGATGTGTAATTTTAATATTATTAAAAATGTCTGTTTGCATCATATAGTAATAATTCTTCTGATATCAAATAACTAGTAGAATAAAAAAGTCAGTATGAAACCAATCTTATTTACCATCTAATTTACAAGAATCATTATTAATACACAGTTAAAACTGATGTCTTTAAACAGACATAATAGTTATGAATAATTTAAAATGTTAGAAAATATTACAGTTCTTAAATAGATATATATTTTATATATTGAAATGGCTACTTCTATTTCAACATTTTTTTTTTTTGCATGAAGTCAATATTATATATTTCTCAAATGGTATAAAAATCAATATTTCTTTAAACATCTTGACACAAAAAAAAAATGCAAATGATTCACAAGATGTATTTTGACATAAACCATGTCTTATCAGTTGATTCAAGTCATTATATCATTTCAATGTTTATTGTCATTGTTTTCTACTGCTTTAATAATAACTATTAAGTTATAAACAATGAGGATTGCCAATTTCTCAACAAGCTTTGTGATCTAGCATTTAAAATATCTCTGTCAGGAACATACCCTGGCGCCTGTCTAAGGAGTGCCAAAGCACGAAACTATGGTCAGGGGTTGGGGGGGGGGGATTCCTGACAGAAATATCTTAAATGCTGGCTCTGGCTAAGCATTTATCACAAAGCTTGTTGAGGAATTGGCAATCCTCATTGTTTATTAATATTTATGTTTAATTATTAATATAATATTAAAGTTTATTTATCTCAATTGAAGAAATGCAATAATTTCTTGCTTTAAAAGTGAATATTAATGATTAAAATAGGGATTATTTATGGATGCATGCTATATAAAATATTGCTTGTATATCAAATTGATATAATTGTTATTAGAGAAATAGAAAAACAGTGATAATAAGCATTGGAATAGCTTGAGGATTTGCTACCTGGTGAGATATTATTCACTTGAGGATCATTTATATTTCTCTTGGGACAATAATTATATGCTTAAAGAAATAACATAGGCACTTTATTTAAAAAGTGTATAAAATTTAGTTCATAAATAAAAAAAATGTTGAAATATAAATTAAGAAGTACAGTATTACGGTATAATAAATTTTAAAAGTTATATAAATATTTAAATACATATCTGATTAAAAAATTAATAATTTTTAGTCCTAAAGATCAATTTTAGTTATGTTTAAAAACTCAATTACTGTTAGTATGTGTCAATAAAATGTTGCTTATACATTGAATCAATATAATTATTATTAATTAAATACAATGACCATGGATATTAGAATAACATAATGACTTAGCCAATTGATGAGATAGTTTGAATTGAAATGCATTTTGGCAATTCTTTAGTAGGATGCAGAAAAGAATTTTCTATTAACTGGAAGGAGTTTTTTTGATTTATTTTTGAGGTCTTAAAGAAACTGATCAAACTAATTTGCAATGTCCGCTCCATACATTTCTGTCATTGTAACTGTTTTACTATATGATTACATAGTATATGAACATGGATATGACTATCACCAACATACATCAGCCAATGTGATGAGCTTATTGGCCTTTTATCTCTTGAGTTTAAAATCAGAAAATATTTTGGTCTTCTTTTCTCAGTTACCTGATATCTCTTAACTGAAATATCAAATGAGCTTTCTTGAAAGCTGTGTAGGAATGAACTTTTTTAAAAATAGATATTTACAAAACTAAATTATGGTTTTTATTCTCAGAAGGCTGTAAAGTCAGCAGTCAAAACAGTGATTGGTGGCCAAAGGCAGAGAATAAGAATCCCCTGATTGTGAACTTAGGCTGTCATTTGATGCTGTTTTATTTAGGTATTTTTCAGTGGCAAATTACTTTCAAATAGAAGGAAGATTGCAAGAATTGTAAAAACTGTCTAATATTAAATGGACATTATTTATGGAAGTCAGAATTAAAAAATAGAAATACAAATGATTTAAAAAGTGGTTTAATATTTTATTATAAAGGTACAAATATTGGAAGCACAAATAAAGTTGGTATCAGAAACAGTGGCAAGATTAATTGTCAACTTAATGGAAGGTAACCAAATGCAGATAATTCACATTTATTTCCCAATGAATTCTCATCCTGATGAAGAAATGGAGGATTTTTATATGGATGTACAAAAGATTTTTGATTAAACCAAACAACATTTTAAAATTGTCATAAGAGACTTTAATGCTAGAATTGGGAAATGATTAAAAGATGAAAATGTTATGAGTAAATTTGATTATGGTGATAGAAATGAGAAAATACATAGATTTAAGGACTTCACAAATAAAGAAAAACTATCTATTATGGAGAAAAGTGTTAAAACAGAAATTGTCATGGAAGCATATGAATGTAGGTACAACAGAATTGGATTATATTTTGATGAACAGAAAATATATATTTCAAGATTGTTGTGTTCATAATTAATTCAACACAGGAAGTGATCATTGAATAGTGAGATGTAAGATGCATGTGTAGCTAAAAAGGCACAAATTATTAAGAAAAATAGGATTTACAGTTGATATTCTTAACCTTCATAAATACTCCAGTGAATTTAAATTTGAAATTGCAAATCATTTTAAAATACTAACAGATTTTTTAGATTGTTCAGATTTAAATAAATTAGTAGGAAGATAACTGATACGCTATTAAGGACTGTAACAAAGGCATTCTATTAAAACAGGACAATTTATGAAATATATCAAAATGATCCATTAAAATGAACTGAATATCTAGAATTTTGTAAAATGGTTTAAAAAAAAAAGATGTAATAATAATAGAAGAAAATGTAAACCTATAGAAGAGAATAAAAGTATGAAAAGTGTAAAATAACATATTAGTATTGGTAGGAGGCTTTTTCTGCAATAAGAATAAAAGATAGAACCATTACTAAAAAAAAAAAAAAAGATGACACCTAAAGTTTGTAGAAGAATTTTGTAAAGAATTACATAGCAATAAAGAATAAGAAAAGATATCCCTATACTTACTACATCCTCTGAATTACCCAGGATTTTAAGGAAGAAAAGAGAAATGCAATTAAATCTATAAAAAAGAGAAAAGCTCTAGATAATGATGAATTATAATCAATATCTTAAAATAGGCAGGTGAAGAAATAGAAAATCTGTTGACAAAGTTATATCTCAAAAGTCTAAATGATAAAAGTGTACAAAGATGATTGGAGGAATACAATAGTAATATTAATATTATTATAATGAAGGTCTCAGAAATTACTGACTTATCAATCTTTTATTAGTTCTATATAAAATGTTTACCAAGATAAGTATAAGTCATCTAAAGTGAATATGGATTTTAATCAATCAAAAGAACAAGTTAGATTTAAAAGTGGTTTTAGCACAGTGGATCACACTCAAGTATGAGAGAAGTTATAGGAAGGACCAAATGAATATGAATTGACATTATTCTTTGGATTTGTAGATTCTAAAAAATCATTTTATTTTGTAAGCATTTCTTTAGTAATTAAAGCATTGATTAATCAAGATATAGTTCCAGGATATTGTAATATTCTGAAGAATATTCATCCAAATGCAACAGCTTTGATTAGATTTCATAATGCTCCTACCGAGATTAACATTGAGAAGGATGTACTCTCTATCTCCAATATTTTTTACAGCGGTTTTGCAAAAAGTATTGTGTTGATTAAAATGAGAACCTAAGGAAGTAAAACTAAATGAAGATTATTTAAGTCATCTATATTTTTCTGATTTTGTTGTTATTGCAAATAATGCTTTAGAGCTTTAGGGAAAGTTGCAAGTGTTATCAGATAAAATTAAGATTAAAAGTAAATGCTAAAAAGACTAAAGTAATATTCAATGGATTTTTTCACAAGAAGAAAATAAAAATTGATATTGATGAATTAGAAGAAATTAACAACTATAAATATTTTGATTAGATTATTAATATTGATGGAAACATAATGAATGAAATTAATCTTAGAATTAAACTTGGATGGAGTATTTTTGATAGAAATAATTTAATATTAAAAGAAAATATGCCTATATGATTGAAAAGGAAGATTTTTAATAAATGTGTTTTACCAGTTCGTCCTTTTGGATCTGAGAGACTTGGTCACTTAATATAAGATCAATAAGAGACTTCAAAGTATTCAATTAAGTATACAGAGAAATATGTTAGGAATAATGAGAAGAGATTTTAAAAACATGGAAAAGAATAACATCCTTGAAAGAAAAGACATGTGAATCTGAACTGAGCATGTTGCTCGAAGAAATGATAGTAGATGAACAGTTGAAATTTGAAACTGGATTCCAAGAGATTATAAAAGACCTAGAAAGAGATCATGTGTGTGATGGAAATATGAAATAAGGAAATGTGATGGAGTGATGTGGAAAAGAAAGGTTAGAGCTTGGAGAAGCTAAATTTGGAGAGACCATCTTGAAGTGGATTATAATGTTTGAAAATGATGGTGATGATGATAAATTCCTTTAATAACATGAATTTATTAATAACCTTGTTTGATGCAGAAGACAGCTTCTGTATATACACTCTCATAACTTATAATTAAGATTCATACTTTATGGTACATACTTTATAATATTTACTATTTAAGCTTTGTTAAATGAGATTGATTTTTTACCATTGTGGTTAGCACATCGGCTTGTCATGTCCATGATCTAAAGAGTTTTTTTTTTATATAGACTATTTATAGCCAAAGCATATAATCATCCTATAGTTCAATAAGTGGACATAATCCTGAATTGTTAGATGAGTGTTGATGCACCTACTGTCAAAATAAAAATAAAATTGTAATATGATGCAAACATCACTACTGATGAAGGAGTAGCCTATTCCTATGGGCACTAAGCCCATGATTACCTTTATATTAAACAATAAGTATTAAAAAAAAAACTATGCTATCTAAAATTTTATTTCAGTGATAAAATAAAGCTTATAATCTTCTTTCTTATTTTCAAGTCACTGAATGATATGAAAGAAAATTTAAAAAAAGTTATTTCTCTCAAAATCAATCTAAAGTTTTACTAATTACAAACATTAATTTCAAAAAATTTAATTATTTTATCATTTAGTCTGTTAATAGATATATGATGCTGCAAATAATATACATTTTTAAAAAATGATTCAAATGCCATTTGTTTTGCAATTCCAAAAAAAGCTTGTGTATTTATATGCAAATGTATTTTAATGATAACAGTAACATTTCTTTGAATCAAAGATTTTACTAAAAGTTGACAATAAATGCATTTAACTATAAACATTGTAATTTTTATGACATTCTATTGTAATTAATTTTTTATTACAAAAATAAATGCTAAAATCATACATTGTTATTTATTTCTTACTAAAATTATTCTATTATTAAGTGTATCTTTTTCTTTGTTTTTATTGAAAAAAAAAAAAGGTTTATGTTATTGCATGTATTCAAATAAAGCTTTTATTGTATATTTTTCTGTTTTGTCTTTTTATCTTTTTTTTTTTTTTTTTGGAGTGTCTATTATTATTGTTGCTGCTGCTTTCTTCAGAAATAGCCAAATATTTTTAAAATAATATTTCTCTAAAATTCTATAGATAATAATAAATTGTCTTACAGGATTATCGATAAAGATAAATGTTCTAGCATTTATACAGAAAAGATAACATATTTTATCTTAATACTTTTATTCATGCTAGCATACTTTTGATATATTAAATAATGCTATGAAATTTCACACTCCTCATCTCAAATTTGTATAAAATAAACTTAATAAATACATTAATGTATATGCATAATTATAATAAGTATATTAAAAAATATATCTTTTTAGTCTTTTTCATAATATATTGTCCAAATCAATAATGGTATTCATTTCAACTATCTAAATTATTGTTTACCTATTTAAATTTATCTTTGATAGCATGCAAATGTTTTTTTTATCTAAATATAGATTCCATCTATTGAGAAAAACTATAGCTAATGTATAACATAATCATGATTTTTATATAATTATAATGATAGTGAATATATATGTAAGGCTCTTGGGCGGATACTTCATTAGATACGGCAGTGCCTCACAAGCTACCTTGTGAGATACTGGGGAGAGATTTTTTCATGTATTGATTAAACAGTATGTTCTAAATAATTTTACTGACTTTGTTATTATTTACATAATATAATTATAATTATTTTCTATTACAGAAATGAGTATTTAATGTATGTAGCAAAGAGATTTTTTCCCCATCCTACTAATGATACTTTGTTATAATAAGGATAGACCATCTATATAATCAATTGTAAGAATATTGTTGTAGATAAACATTTTTATATGCAACATTGATTTTTTTATATGTTTATTTTTTTTCATTATAATTCAGTATGTAGATCCATTTCATCTTTCACTTTAAGCATGATCATTTTGTAAGAATTATTTTTGAATTTAATTTTGTTACAAAATAAATGTTTTTACTATATGTAAGTCCATCTTTTTTATTTCTTCTATTATTATTGATAGATAAGGGTTGTATTTTGATAATTTTTTTTTTATATAATTATAATATGTCTTTATATTTGGGTAACTTTTGTAGTTTTTTCTTAAATTTAGATTTCATTATAACCACAAATCACGTATTTAATTGATTGAAAAATAGTCTTTTGTTTAAATGTAATGAATATATAAAAGATAGGACAAATATATTCTCTGTTTTTTCTCAACAAAATTTTCACCATTTTAACTCCAGAAAAAAAAAAAAGTTAAAATTTAATTTGTGATGATTTTACAAAACCATTCCCCAAATCCATATATATATATGCTCATTTTCTATTTAGTCAAAACTATTGTGCATGTAATTAAAGAATAGAAATGTGGTTGCACAAACAATCATTTTACTAACAATTCTGTCTGATCAATGAATGGCGTGAGTAGATTATGGTGACCCAGTCTTTATAAAATTAGATGGTTGAAGACCAGAAGATTAAAAAAATGTTCAAAAAATAGGTGAAAAAAATGTAAAAGGAGATTGAAAAAAATTATATTAGAAGCAATCTTCACAGCTAATTTTTAAATCTAGAAGTTGTTTCACTATCCACCAATTGTGGATTTTATCAGTAGACTTTATTCTGTACTAACAGGGCAAATATATATATATATTAAAAAAAATTATGTACCTCTAAATAATGTGTAATAATGAGGGTGATAAATTCAATTTCAAAATGCTAGCAATATTAACATTATGCTACTTAGTTGTAAAGAAATTTGTTTATAAAAAAAATTAATTCTTTCTGTATGACTTACAGGATTCATTATTTTTCATCTGCTTTTCATGTAAATCTTAAAAATCAGATGATAGCAGAATTATTTTTCACCTATAAGCAGATTTCTTTGCCACTAGCTTTGGAATTGAAATTGATTGCTCACATTATTATATATTATTTGGCACTGTATAATTTGATCTTCACATATTTGATATCTAGTTATTTGTTTATAAATTTAAAATAGTAAAGAAATCAAGTCATCATGAAACTTAATTTAATAAACTTGTATTTACAAATGTAAATATAATGAGAGTGCTAATAGCTCTAAACAAGCTTTTTTTTTTCTTTCTATAAATGCCACAAGAGAAAGCATATAAAATCTCTATCTAGGACTGTCCCTATTCCCAAACCAGTTTTGAGCTGAGACACTAGATCTAAAATACAAACTCAAGTCCAGAATTTATCAAATACTTAACTATTAAGTAGAAAATCTGAAATTTTCTGACATCTATATGGGACTGAACAAAATTCAGATCCACCATATATTAGTAGTGCTATATAGCTATTTAAGTTAGATAGCGGTATTTGAAGACATAAATGTCTGAAATTTTTAGATTTTCTATTTAATAGTTAAGTATTCTATAAATGCTGGGCATGAGTTTGTATTTTAAATCTAGTGTCTGAATATCCTAGCACCTCATTGATGCAGCTAGAAACTGGTTTGGGGATAGGGACAATTATAGATAGAGATTATAAATGCTTTCTCTTGTGGCATTTATTGAAAGAAAAAAAACTTCTTTAGAACTATTAGCATGCTCATTATATTTACATTTATACATTCATTCTCTCTTATGAATTTAATTATAGGCCAATTCGAATGAGGCTTTATTGATAATGATTGGACATTTGCACTGTTAAGATATCACTGTTTAGTTTTATTTTCATACAAGATCTGGGAAGTCTGATGGAAATGAATTCATTTTTCTTCTGTATATGTTTTTGTTTTTTTTATTAAAGGACATTACATTACTATAACTAGTTTTTTTATTGCTTATGTTATTATATATATGGAAGTGAATGCACATACACAGTTAAATAGACTTCTATTAAACAAATAGGACTGTTGTAATTATTTGAAGAACAGTGCAAAAGATAATAATATTCAAATGATTGTTTGAGATACTACTGACAGCCAACTAAGAAAATATAAACACTAATCTATATATCTAGATTGAAAAAGCATAATTTCATTTGAAATAAGTTTTTGTTTATGTGCTTGTGTGAAAATGCCATTCACTCATATAACAAACATATTTACTGCCTATATATATTGAAAGTAAAATATATTTACAGTTAAAATAAAAATTGTTAGAATATTTATATAATAATGTTTAAATATTCAGTTGCTTATATACAGTGATTATAACGCAAACTTAATAAAATAGTTATTCTAAATACTCTATGGGTGCCTGTGGGATGGCTTATGAGATTCTACTCATTTAAATCCTCTACTCTAAACGCACAATTTAAAAATGTAAAAATACTAATAATGTAAATGCATTTTAAATTAGTTAAAAAATTTTGATCAATTTGCTTAACAGGTAAGTTATATAAACATATATAAGTATATTTGTCTAATATATTTTTAAAATACTTTAATTCAAGTAAAAAAGAAAAGGTAATAAATTTTTGCAAAATTAAAAAAAAAAGTGTTTTATATGAAATTATATTTATTGTTAAGTGCAACGTCTTATTTCTCACCTGACATCATAATTTCTTCTTATCTTTAAAACAGGCTCATCCCTTTCTCGCACTCCTCTCACAAGGTCTTTGCCCTCAGAAGTTAACTGTGACCTGTCAGATGGAGAAGAAGAAGATGTATCTGCTCTCACAAAAGATGAAGATAAGATCAATGTAAAATTGTAAGTACCTGTTCTTTTTATAATGGAAATATTAAAATGAAAAAATTAAATAGCAAACTCCAAATTATATGTTCGTTTTTTTTTTCTCTATAAATAACTAAAGGCTTATGAATTTCTCATAATATCTTTTTACCCTTGTAGACATATAATTTGGAATTATTCTTTTTTCTTAACAAAAAAAAAATCAACACAAATGTATATATGTGTTAAAGTTATGGGTATGTGTACTGGGTTTTTTTTCTGAAGGCAGTGTTAACAATTTGCCAACGAATGAAAGATCTTATTGTGACAAATAGATTGTTCAGTGGTAATAGTTTGCAGATTCATTCAAGTTGTTCTTCTTGTGGTCAGCTGATTGTCTAAGTAATATATAGTTTGTTGATGAGCAATATTTTCATTTTATTATGGTGATCTTCTGGCTCGATTATGAGCAAATATTATATGGTTATTGTAAATTGATGTGTTAGTAATTTATAGTTTTCTAATGAACAATATTTTCATTTTATTTTATGATCAAGAAGGATAAAATTAAAAATGCTTTTTGTTGTGTTTATAAGATACAACTTTGTACTAAATTATCCAAAAGAAATATTCAAGCATAGTATGATATTTTAGGATCTTACTGCATAGTCTCATTATTAATTAGCCATTGAAAAAAGGAAAATTTTAAATCATATCATTGGCCTTGTTACTAACGAACTTAAGCTGTAAAGTAATGATACTGTTAAGGCTGACAAAAATTAATCATTACTCTGCTGGAATACAAAAATAAAAATAAATTATTTTGCATTTTATGCTCTCAGGAATCCACCTTTTAACTCATGTGAAATGTCTAAAAGTTTGTTGGATTGAACCATCATTGCCTTATAAACTGAATAGAGTATCTATCTTTATATATTTTATTTAAATGGTTGTATATTTTGGTATTACATATCTACCCACACTTTCATAGTAAAGAGCATATTTATATTAAATCTTTATAAGATTGAACCCACTTATAATAAAGATTAGATTGATTGTATGTTATATCTTTTAAATGACACCCTATAATTCTAAAGGATCATTTGTTTTAGGGTATTGTTGTTCAAGCAATACAAAACCACTTACTGATCATTATCAATGATCATTATATTGCTTTCTGTATATCTGTTTTTAATGAAAATTGTGTTTTAGCATTTTACATTTAAAATTCATTATATAATCAGAATATTGAGCAGAAATTCTCACAGTTTGGACATATACAAAAGGTGATAGTTTATTGGAAAAAATGTTAATGCTTGATAATGTCAAAGGCAAAAGAAAACAATGATATCTGTTTATGAAATGAATGGATTGATATTAAAAATTATAAGAATGCAACTTCCAGGAGATTTACCACATTACAAAAACTAGAAAATAAATGAGAGCCTTTATTTTCATGAAGTTATAGAAATTGATATCTATTTGACTGAACACAATGTAAAGCATTGATCCTGATATTATGCAATACAAGAAGTAATTTGTCAAAATACCATTGACAATACTAGAAAGAAATACTGATTACAACAATGAGACTCACGAATCAGTAAATCTATTTTCCAAAAAAATCTTAACATAGATCAATATTTTTTAGTTATGATTTCATAAATTAAAATGAATTATTTTTGATCATTTAATTATTTCTTTAGAATTTGAATTTTTATTCTTTTTTAGAAGACCCATTAAAGATATCAGAATTGATTAGAAAGAATTTGCAGAAAAATCAAAAGATGAAGTGTAAAAGATTGTGATCACAACCATACCTATTCACCATTATGAGATTAACAAATTCTGTATTTTTTTCCATGTTTGTTTTCTTTTTATTTACTGTAAAAATATATATACAAACATTTTATTTCTTTATCATAAATGTTATTTTACTATTAATTGTTAATCTATTTGGATTTTTATTAGAAAGAAATTTTCTTTAAAGTGTCAGATATTCTTAAAATAAATAGTAATAGTTTGTGGAAGAGACTCATTAGAATAATCTAAAAGAATGGGCTTTGTCATGTGCAGTGAGAATGCAATTCATTATCTGAGCAAAATGAAAAGAAAATCTAATTTTGGTTATTTAATAATGAAACTATTACTCTCAGTTTCACTTTAATAGTCAGATATCACATGATCTCATGAGAAATTGGCCATGCAATAAATTAAAGAAGGAGCATTTATGCGGAAAAGTGACTCATTTTAGTGAGTCATTATGTTTAGTATTACAATTTCAGATATATTTTATTATATTTCTTTTAACTTATCTAACTCAGCACATTGTTTTAAGTTATGTTTATTGCAAAAATTAAATTGCATAAAATTAAAACTTCTTCACTATTATCTATAGTTTTTATATATATATTTTATTCACTATTTTTTTGAATCTTGAATAATTGAAAGTATGGATATTGAAATCATACATACAGAAACAATAGTTAATCATTTTTCTGGAATATTCTACTGTAATACAATGTTATCAAAATATTCACAGTTTGTCTGGAAAAGTTTTGTTTTTTTCATTTATTAGAATTGTAATGGAAGTTAATTGTCTTTAATCTTCTAATATGTAATATCTTTGATAGTTATTTTTATGATTTTTAAAATCTTTTTGGTTTTTGTTTTTGGTGTTCTTGTAGGATTCAGTTATAAAATAGTTCTGATTAATACCTGAGATCTATGTTGAAAACAACTACTCGCGATCCAATCATTTTTTTCTTTTATACGAATGTAATTGATTTCATTTTTTTTTTTTTTTAAGCTGTTAGATAATTATCATATTTATCCTTTTTGCTTTTATCTGAGCCAACGTATATATTTTTTACATTTTTAGTACTATGTGTAAACTACATTTCAGCTTCAATTAAATTATGATTTTTTTTTCTTCAGTATAGAAATCTTGTATCTATTTTTTAATATTCTTGGTAATATAGAAGTGATTTATTAATAAACTATTTTTTATAAATCAATTGTAACAGGCACACATGCTGTTACATTCTAATAAATAAAATTAAAAATTAAAAATAAAAAGTTCACAAATAAAAATTTGTTTTTAAAAATTGAAAATTAAGTCATCTAAACTCGTATATATATGGAAAAATTATTAAAAGAAAACTTTATTAAAAAAAAAAAGTATTTTAAAACTAAATTTTCAGAAAAAAGCTTAAAGATTTAAAGATAAAAATATATCTTTATGAATGTATATAATTTAATTAATGCTATTGTGTAAAATGGAAATGATTATTTTCAATTTGTTAAAGTAAACTAGCCCTTGGGCATCTCAAAATTTAGAAGTAAAGGTCAGATAGGAGAGAAAAAAACAATAGGAACAGAAAAGCCAATAAAAGAAATCCCTCAGGAAACGGACCTCAGTGAAAGGATTATCATCATCATGACATAATGTTGAGTTAATCCACAAATTTAATATAAAAAGAAAAAAATGGAAATAAAATATTAGAGGTGTGCTATATGTGTTAAGTCCGGGAGTTGAAGGAGAAGGGATTGAAAAGATGCACTTTCAATCCCTTCAGTTGTTCTAAAAAAAGAAATGAAATATCGTTTTCCCATATTGCGGACCCCAAAACATCAGGACCTGCAATAAAATCCAGCAAAGAACTATACCAGCTACAGTAAAGGACCAATGGCTAACTGCATACCGATCTCCTCAGGACGTCGTGGGAATTAACATCTTCCAAATTACAAGCAACTAGAAAGTACGGACTTTTTAAAACAGTAAGAACTCTAACTAATGAACTTTAATTCTAAAACTTTTCCAGTATTTTAAAACAGTAAGAAATCTAACTAGTGAACTTTAATTCTAAAACTTTTCCAGTATTTAAATAGAAATTTCTATCTAACCAAACCAAATCATTTATTAATAATTTTTATTGAATATATATATTTTTTAAAATCATTTCCATTAATTTATTTTTCCCATTCTTTTAAGTGTTTATTATGATTTTTTTTCTGTTAAGCTAAACTTTTAATTAAATCATGTTAAATTTAAGTCGGGCATGAATGGCTGCATAGATTCGTAAAGTTATGTTAGTTTAAGGGAGGGTAAATCTTAGGTTATTTGTTTCACAGTTAATTTGGGTCAATGGATTGGATGTATTGGTGTAATTAGTAAATGTAGCATGAAGATCCGCTACATGCAGGATCACCATGATAAGCCACACTTGGACAAAATAAGTCTCATTTCTTACTGACCATCGGAAGCAGACATATTCCCTGCTCCTTGGATCACTCCTTTAGTCTATGGAATGGGATAGTAAGATGGCAAAAAGGACCACAATCCCTTTCTATGGAGTTTTCTTTTTTATTGTTCTTCTTGCCAGACAGATGTAACATTCCTGTACTGGACAAGAGACAATTTCTTCTCTATAACCATGCTGTTCAGATGTGCATTCCTGACAGTATGGTATTGTGCTGTCATATTCATGCTGCATTGAATACATCGATATATCAGATAGATTGACGTTAGTTTGACTGCAAACTTTGGTCTAGGGTTAAATAAGAGATATAGAATATTTTCTTTTCGAGTATAATCTATATAGTCTATCCATACTTGACACTCTAATAAAATATTAATAAATTCATCTGTGCAAACTTCTAAAATAAAGTTCAAAATGTAAATTAAATTCTAAAGTAAAAGTTATACTAAAATGATTCTAAATTTTATATATGTGCAAAATAAATGTTTCTGTGTATTGTTAATCTGGCAGTGGCTTATTCTTATTTTTTATTATCTTTCTTTCTTTAAAAATAAAGTATGTATTATCTCTGCGAGCTAGTGACTGTGGCGTAATGGTCAATATAAAATAAAAGTTGGATCTTTAACTTAAGTATCTGCCTACTATATAAATTTTTCCAGGTTCAAATGGCCTGGTGGCACCCTGTATGGCAGATACTGTAAGATTCTACAATTCTTCCCCGACCATTATACAATATTTAAACATTACATGGTTTATCATATTGTTAGAATGAGTCTTTAGAACTAAACATTTCTAAGTCAAACTCAACCTGTCATTTTGGATGTTTGAATGTCACATGATCCCAAAACAACAAATCATTCAGTTATTTTTATTTATTTATTTTGTAAAATCTTTTATGTAATTTTTCTAGTGATAATAAACTGTTATCCCAGTTCTATTTAAATAATCATATGGTCAGTTATTAAAAAAAGTCATGTGATCTTTGAATCTCAAACTTAACCATTGAACACAATATTTTCATTAAATTAATCCATTCTCGACTGCCAATTGATTCAGGAATCTTTGCCTTTTGAGTTTATCACTCTTATGATACATTAAACTGTGTTAGATTTAATTTATTATTTAAATAATAATAAAAATACTTTCAGAGTTTCTTTTGATTTCATAAAGCCTAATTACATTTTATTTTAAAATAAGACAATTTTAGTCTCTTATGATCTTAGCATTTGATGTACAAGTTTTTAAAGCTTTATTTTTTTTTCATATTTTATTATGTTTTGGTAACATTTTGAAGTTGTTATAAATTTATTATCAGGCATAAGTCTTATGTTGGGGCAGAAAACATATAATTTCATAGTTTTATAAATGTTTCATCAATTGCCATATTGTGCATTTTGATTGCTGCATTATATTCTTAATGTCTTGATTAAAATTCACTTCCAGAATATTTTATCCTTACTTCTAAACAAAGTAATTAGAAGGAAGACAGCTTCTAATATTGTAGCTGATCTTGAAGTAGATATGAATTATTACCTATTATTAGAACTTAATGAAAATTTTATTCTTGTGAAATGAGTATTTTCAAATAATTCCTCAGACAGTTTTATGATGAGTTTAAGTTATTTAATATATTCTCCTGGTACAATTTTATTTTTTAATTATTGCTTCTTATTTGACAAATAAATCTCACTTATTTTTCAAGCTAGCTTTCATCTTTCAACTATAAATATAGCCAGAAACATTTGCAATTGTAAATGTTTATAAATCTATGGAGTTTTTTTTTTTTTCATTATTTGTTAGATATAATAATGAATGATATAGAACCTTTTAATAGACGTATTCTTAATGATTTTATTAAAATAAATCCGAATTACATAACAGAAAAAACTCTCCTTCTATCTGCCTTAAACTTTTATAAACTCTGAACAGTTTAGCTCAATGGTAGAGCAGTGTATTTAAGAGCTAAAGTTTCATCTGAGTAAAGTAAAAAAATGAGATTCCGGGTTGTTTTTTTTTTCATTTCAATGAATTTATTATACCTAATCTTTTTTTTTAGTGTTTTAGTGTTATAGGACTTTACAAGTAGCTAATTATATAATTATTTACTTTATTATTTATAAGTAAATATTGAATTAATAAATTCTATTTTTAATTTACAAGATAGTTGAATAATTTATCTCAAATTTTTAAATCTACTTTTGATCATTTATCTTTGATAAATAAATGTCATTTTTATCATACTTTACATATTTATATAATCTTAGCTGTTATGAGGATTTATCATATTTTATACAGCTTACATTGCTACACTTTTATCTACAGTTACTTAATCTTACTGCTGTGAAGTTGACATAGTCTTAAGAGTTACAAAATAGTAGACAATTTTAACCCTTAGTTATCTAATATTTGAAAATATTATAAACATATATTTAAATAAAAGATCAAACAAAAACTAGTAAAAAAAACTTCATCGTTTAGTGGTTAGTCCATTAATATATCATATTTATGATTTGAAATTCAAGTAGAGTTCATATAGCTGATGATTTTCTAAGCAAACCAAATATTTTCTAGTAAGTGACCTTTAGCTAAGGCTATTTCAGTATTTAACCAGAAAATTGGTGTTTAGCTATGGCTTTCTGAAAATTTAAGTTTTTAAAGTCATATGGACTGGTCATGAGGGTTCATGAAATGATCACAAAGCATTATAGTAATATACTGCTTTCACAATAGATGATGGAAGTATCATAATTTATAAGTAATAACACATACATTCACCAGTGTCTTCTAAAAACTTTTCCATAGAATAACATAAAAAGTTAAACAAGAATTGAAAGAAAGTGTACTCAATAAAAGAAAAAAAAAACAACTAGCCAAGAGTGTTGTTAGAGAGTGGAATGATCTGCGGAGGAGAGTTAAGGAGTCGTGTTACATCATGTCAGATGAACATGTGATGAACAAAAGGGAATCGTTTTACACCATATCGAAGAAATGGCAAGTGTAAACATTCTGATTCTGATTTGCAAATTTTGCCCAGTTTTATCACATATTTGCATATTAGTACATCGTGAACAATGAAGAGAGAGTTTGTACTTCTTGATAATGAAGGTTATGCCTTCAAAAACGTTTGAAGATTCAACAAAATTTATTAATTTATTATTATTTATATAATTGTTCAATATATTATATTATTTTAAAGTTTTGATTTATATATATTTTGCTTTTGAATTACATAGGGTGTGCATGTTTAATATCAACACATATTAAAGTTTTACATATAGTATCTAACACACATTTAAACTTTATATATATTAAAACATAAAGCTAAACTAGTCAATAAATAATCAAAATTACCCCAAATTCACAACTCCACCAGACTAGCCAAGTCTGCTTGTAGCAGTGAAATCATTAGTACTGTTTTAGATTTTATTTTCTTGGCTAGTCTGGTTGAGTTGTGAATTTGGGGTAATTTTGATAAGTTATGTTTGTATCACACTAGGAATAAGCACAAGCTTTATTAATTTTTAACTTTCACTTTCTAAGCAGATTCTTTTACATAATTTATAAAATAAACACCAACTTTTTTCTCTATATTTTATTATAAATTGGTGAAATTTTTTTGATTATGATGGACAATTATTTGTTTCTGAATGAAATTTTAACAATTAATTATTAAAATTTTACAGACTAATGATAACTTTTCAAAATATTAAAAAAATGGATTGCAGATATTGTTGCCTTTTGATAATTTAGTACAGGAATCAAATTTGGATTTCCCTAAGAAAAATGAACAATTGAAAGCAAAGACTACATTTGTAATATACAGCAAATAATTTAGTTAATAAAAGTATATTCAAATTAAATTAACTTCTGATCACTGATGGTGATCACATTTCAAAACAAATTTTAATTTGGGTGAGATTAAAACTATACTGGAATTAAATTTCGTAAACAAAAAAAAAAATATCTGGTTTTAAACGTTAAAAAAATTATATAACTACATTTGACAATGAAAGAAAATGGAGCTATTATTAATTATAAAAGTGGAAAAATTTGAAGTTTAAAGAAGCAAAAAAAAAAATAGAAGTCATTATTAATTTCATAAAAGTGAAAATTTTTGAGAATTGTAGTTGGAATAGTAACAAAAGAACAGACTCAAATACTAAAAAATCCTAATTACATGATCTTCTGAACAACAAATCATTTGATATTATTTACTGTGTAAATAATAGTCAAATATAGAAAATTAAAATTCTAATAAAAAGAAAATTTTAGCTTTCTAAAAGTGTTTGCCATTTTGAATGTACAGTTACTATTAGTATGTTTTACCCAAATATTATATGCAAAAAACAATAAACATGGTAATGTTTGGTCGTTCGTTTTTAAAATAACTGCTTTGGTTGAAGACAAATAAACATTAACTTTTATTCTTAAGCTTTTTTCACTTAGCATTCCAAGCTTCCTAGCAAATTATAATTTAATTAACTTCAAAAGTGGATTTTTAATTTATAACTTGTGTTTATTATTATACAAAATAGTTAAACTGTATTTATTTGCTGTATATAATTTATGATTTTAAATCAATATATAACTATTAATATTTAAATGCAGATGTACTTTATATCACTAGAGTTTAGATGTAAATATAGGGGATTTAAACCCAGACTTTCAAGCTCTATTCAGCTATTCAATCTATCTTGTACAACCAATACACATGACCACACACATGTGAAAAAGATTATCTCCCACCCATATATATATAATCAGTGCTCAGTTTACATTAAGATAGCAAATCTTCAAACTTTAATAGACAGGCTTCAATCTACTCCACCATCCAACTTTTCAGCCATCCATACCATTGAAAATCTGATGATGGAATGCCAAAATCCCTTTATTACCATGTGGTCATGTGTATCGGTTGTATGAGATAGATTGGATTGCTGAAGAGAGCTTGAAAGTCTGAGTTTAAATCCACTATATTTATATAACCATTACAGTACAATATTAATTCTCATACATGGTTTAAGGGAATTATAAAGACAGTTACTACAATTTTATTGTACTTCAATGAAATGTTAGTATTTTATTATTCATTTGAAAATTTTGCTGCTGTTTTTTTTTTTTTTTTTGTGATTTCATTTACAACTATTTTCCTGGATTGAATTATATATTTATTTATATGATTTAAATATTTTCATCTCTCAAAGAGTGTTTCATCATATGGTTTTATTATATATGATCAAACTATCCAGAAGAATGAATTTTACATTTATTCCCTTCATCCTTTATGCTGTAAGATACATTTAAAAAATAATCAAATGTCTTTATAGCTCAGATGTTCATGAAGAGTTCAAACTCCAGAAATAACAAGGCTGGGCTATGAACCTTGAGCTTTAAAGTTAACCACTGTATCAAATCATGCAGGACATGCTATAAAGCATAAATGAGTTTTAATTTATATCTTGCTCTAAATCTGAAACTATGCAAAGGATAATATAGCTATATAGTGGCATCATTCATTTTAAGACATACAAATTTGACTTCTATTTTTGATAAAAAATAAAAAAAAATTAATAAGAAAGCTGCTTAATTTAGAAATTTTCAGATGCATAGGAAAATAAGTAAGAGTGAAATGAACAATAGAGTTTATAAGTCTTAAAAAATAAATTAAATGGATTAAGTAGGAAGCTAATTGTAAAACAGAAAAGTTTTTAATTATAATAGAAAATAAATAAGTTAATTAAAAAAACATTAAAATAAAAGTTGCTATGATGAAGAGGCACATATGAAGCCAATAATATAGTTCTATAAATGTAGCTTTATACAGCAATAAATTTGCATTTAAGAAAAAAATTAGTATAGACTTTTCTTGGAAAGAAGTTTTATATGAAACAGAAAATTGGACCATTAATAAGGGTAGAAAAATTGGAAGCCTTTAACAAGTGAAATTGGAAAAAAATTGGAAACATGAATAATTAAAGTTAGGAAGTAAAAAAGTTAGAAAGAAAAAAAAATATTGAGTAAATTGGCTAAATCTTAGTAATACAAGATTAGAATAATGATGGATAAAAACTAATCATCTAAAAATTTTATCAGACCATTGTATAAATAAAAGAATTAATAAATATTTTAACTAACAATATATTGATAATTATAATAATCAGGAAATAATAAATTCTTTACGACAGCTATATAAATAGCAATAATATTTTTTTATACATTAAAAGCCTTTTTCAACACCTGGTTTGGTGCACTTTTCAAATGTTAATAATCTATTGCATAAAAAAATTATTATTGATATTTATATAGCAGTTATAAAGAATTTATTATTATTTTCTGATTATTATTTTGTGGAAAAACACCATAAAGATTTTTGTTCTTTTCCAATTTTGATGATATTAGTAAAGTTTATTGATAATTATTTAAATCTATTAATATATACTATAAATCATGTCTGTAATTTAAAGCATTTGGACTATGTGCTATTTAGGGAGTGATAAGGTTGTGGTTTCAAAGGTAAGGATTGATTCCTAGCTGTAAAAAAATAAAGATAATAATAAAAATTTAATGTTCAATTGATTATACTTTTTTCAAGGCTACCTGAGTTTTGTAAAATATTTCTTATGCTACTTATTTTACACTTAAAATTTATATATATATTTGATATTTATTTTAAAGATTTATATATATTTAAACAAAATATATTAAAAATCAATAAATGTGATGATTCACTATAGAAAATAATTCAAAATCTATGTCGTAAAATATCTAAAATTTGGATTGTTATGAAAGCATATATGAACATGAATTTATAAAATATTTGCTATTCAAGTTTGCTAACACCTGACAAGTATTAAAATGTTGCATGATTATACACCTATAATAATTAAATTATTATAACTTAATTTTAACTTGTAGCCAAAAGTATGGACAAGTTAAATAATTACTCAAATATTACAGGAAACCATCAATGGTACAAAGAAAATAGTAAGAAAAAAGAAATGGATAAATAATCTTAAAAGGAATATCTGTGGGAAATTGAAAAATAAAATAAAGCTTATGTAAATTTAGAGATGATGCTGGCAAATGATGGATAAGAAGTTTCTCTGCACTCAAACAATTTGATCTGCTTGCCCATTTTTCATTATATCACTTATCTGTTTGCAGATTTCTTATCCCTGAGTAATATTACTCATCAAGAATCACTTCAGTTTGTTTTTATTATGTAATGTCTGTCATAATACTAATACTGTCAGTCAGTTGCAATTATTTCATATGATTTAGCATAATGAGAGTTGTGAACTCACGGCTTAAAAATTTCTTGTATTGGTTCTCAGCTCAATAAATTTAGAAAAAATGTTTTCACTTTGAATAATTGAATCAACCTGATACTTAGGTATTCAGATATTACGTGCCTTCTCAGCAATCAAAATCTTATAGTTTTGACATCTTAAAAACAAAATATTAAATATATGTCTGAAGGTTTATGATGATGATATATTATTAGATGTGATATGTTGGACTATTTCCATCATCTATGAGTGAATGTGGAATGTATAGAAAATTTTAAACTTTATTTAAACTTTCCAAATACAAACAACTTGTTAGTAATAACACACAAATAAACAACACAGGTTAGTAATTACACAATGGGCCAGCAACATCTGAGGAAGAGTGGAGAATAATATTGTTTAATTACTAATCTGTTTTGTCTATTTGTGTAGTAGTACTAACAAGTTGTTTGTATTTGGAAAGTTTCAATAAAGTTTAAAATTTTCAATACATTCAACATTAATTCATAGATGATGGAAATAATCCAACATATCATATCTAAAATATTAAATTTTTTATTTTTTTAAATTTAAAAGTTCCTTTTTTATATATATCTTACATACATACCTATTTACAAAGTGATAATATATGATATTTCAGTAAGAGAACTAAAAATATATTGTTTGATTATAACAGCCAACAATATTATACTCAAATCACATATCACAAAAATACACCAGATAAATAATACCACTATACATTCAATTATTGAGATTTTTCCAAAGGTATGCTTCACAGCAATATACAATGTTTTTACTCTATGCATTGTGGCATAAAATGTGCATTTTTCTTTACAATAATAATACAAGAAAAGAACCTAATACTTTTTTTTTTTATAAAATATAGAATTTTATTCAGAAATTTAGTTAAAATATGTGATAATAGTTAAACATAGGATATATTACATGATCATCAGTGGGATGAAAGCTCACTATTGATATCTTGTTTGACACCAGCTAAAAGGACTAATATGAAGCATATCAGCAAGGAACGAGTCTGGAATAGTATCCTGTTGATATAGATGACCACGCGTGCATGTCTCATATAGTTCAGCAATAGGTCTAATCCTTTGTCCATGATCCACATGACCAAATTGACCCTTCATATCGGAGGTTACTTCCATAACAACTCAGGATCTGGGCAATAATCATGCAGTGCAAGGTAAGTTATCACAAAGGGATGCAGGCCATTCAGCCTCAAATTACTCTCCAGGGAAGATTTCTATTTAGGAGTGAAAGGGATCAGCTTTGGGGGCCAGATCAATAACCTCCATGTGGAGTCATAGATGTAAGAGGGGACCAAATTCTGGTCCCTTTTTCGAATTTTTTCCATTTTGTTAATATAGAGTTCAAGCGGATGCTCTAGTGCATGATTAAAGGTGAGCCAGCACCGCATGTACCATAGCAAAAACAGTACAAATGTTGTTATTCGTATCTCTGGGATGGATCCACATAGTATATTGTCAATGAGAGGCGACAGGGCAGGCGTATTGTTATTTAACATGGAGGCTACAAGGACTCTGTAGGGGTGAAGGGAAACACAGTGGCAGAGGAGGTGAAGGCAAGTTTCATCCTCTCTGAGGCATAGTGAGCAAGTGGACTCTATGTTTGAGAATCCTCGGTGATGCACCAGAAAGTGTTTAGTAGGCAAGGTGTTAATATTTATCTTCATCAGGAAATCAAAATATTTGGGTTCAAGAAACCATCGCTTAAATTTCTTGATTAGCAGATGGTTGTTAAGCCTGAGGATAGTTGATCCTGCAGAAACATCAGGATTAAGGATGTAGTATGCATCCCAGAACTTGATTTTTATTGAGACGATTTTATAGGAAGCTTAGTTTGTTTGGAGATAAGACATGCAAGGGCTGCCAGCCAGTCAGTACCAATAGGGGCAGCTTATCTGTGGGAGTGACCTCTCTGGAATGTGAGTAGTTAGGATATTGCAGACACATTCTGTAGAAAGAATTGTAGGAACGTTGGAATATGAAAGTATCTATGGAATGTAGGGATAATCCATTGAGTTTTGTGTGTTTCTGTAGATTTCTCAAGCTTATGGTTGCACTTTTCCCCCTCTAATCAGATCAGTGCACATCTTGTGTATTTTCCTGATGAAGACTTTGGTAAAATTGACTACTGGGGTGAAATAGGGTATTCTAGGGAATATTAGTATGTTGATGAGGGAGGACTTGGCGAACATGGACATGTAAACTTTGGATAGAGAGGATGTGATTCTCTGTGGGATTGAAGTAGCTTTCCTTGGATAGATCTCCTCATGGCAGACATGGATTCAAATATAGGAAATCCCAAGAAGTTCTGAGGCTTTGCTGCAAATGGTCCTGGAATGGTCTTACCCGAAGATATATACCAGGCAGATGACTTGGCCATATTAAATTTGAGGCCGGATTGATCGGAGAATTCTTTAAGTATTGAAAGAACCTAATACTTTTGAAAGACAATAAAACAGAAAGGAGAAAAAAGCATCCCTCATATTTATTTATAGTCACATGGTTCAGCTTACTTCAAAACTCTAATCTTTAGTGAGATATACTTTCACTATTTTTCCTATTTAAATGAAAATATACTTTATTGTATAATAGGTTGAATAATTTTTACTAAGTCCTTCTCTTTTTAACTTAGTGTCGCATAGGCATTTGCTACATTGTATAATCATTGTATATTTCTTTTCTTCTAAAATGTAATATCCTATAAAATATCAATAAAGACTCTTTGAAACATATTGATAAATCAAATTTTAAAAAATAATAATATCCAAATTTGATTCATTTTGGTTTTAATTGATAATCATTCTATTATTCTTATAGAATTATTTGTTTTGAATTTAATTAAAAGTGTTATGTCCACTATGAAAAAAACAAAACAAACTAAAATCTGTGTATATTGTTAAAGTTTGTTTTACTTCAGTAATTTTTACTATTCAGGTGTGTCAATTTGTAAGCTTGGCTCTGTAAGATATTCCCTGCTTTTGCCTTTAAAATTTTTACTTCTATGATTTAACTTCTGCTATGGTGTGCTGGTTTATGTTTTGATATTGGATTTATTAATCCAAATTATATTATGTAATGTTACAATTCGGTTGTGAACAGTAAAAGAAACCCACCATTTAATAGAAATAGGAAAGTATTCAAATTTTATTTTAATTAACAATCTCTTTAAAATATATATATATTATTTTATTGATAATCTTAGTTAAAATGTTTTTATTAGGAAATGCATCAGCCAGTTAAAAATCTGACTATTAAAATTTTGATCATGTTCTCTGGAATAATCTGTTTTGCCAAGTATCACTCTCAACCTGTACCATATATATATATAATTAAACTTATAAAACACAGACTTTTTTGTTAATATATTTTTGACACGTGCTAAATTAGTCTTTGTTAATAAATAGAGCATATTAGGCACTTGTTTTAGTCATTTTAAAGAGTATGATATTAAGTCAGACACCAGATGGGGGTCTAAGTTTCACTGTTATATATGGATAATTAAATAATAAAGAAATGTTGAATTTTTTTCACATATCTCAAGGTCTTTTGGAAGGTGAAGGCTGCTCTTTTAAAAAAAAATTAAAGTTCTTAATTTATTTTAAAACTGATTCTGCAAGTACAGATACTATACATCATGATTTTAAATAAATATTAATTTTTATTTCTTCATTTACTTTAATCAAATTAGTATAAATGATAGGTGTTTCTTTTGTGCTTGAAAAGTTAAAGGGAGGTGGGTGGAGAAATAGAAAAAAAGTTTAGTTGATTAACTGCCATTTCTAAGGTCTTTTATGTTTATTAATTGTTAATGAGTATTCTCCAGTTAGCTGGAGTTAAAATCAATTTAACCTTTATAGTTCTCTTGAGATCAGAGGTTAGAAGAAGTGAAAATTAATCAATAGATGAATGAAATGAAAATGATTTTGGTATGTATTCTTGTTCTTATTAAAATTCTTTATTGCTAAAAATAATTTTTTGGATAATATATAATGTTTTATTAAAAAATAAATAAATAATGTATATTATTTGAAGTATGAAAACAACTACTATATATATAACTAATGATTATTTATAGATTAATTGAAAAAAATATTTGGTCCTTAAAAAACTTTTTAAAATGTGTATGTTCGTATTTATGTATGTATATTTGTGTGTATATATAATAAATGTGTACTAGTAAAAGATTAAAAATAATTTAAAAACCATCATCATATTTTCAATCATTATCAATTTACTTTAGGATAAAGATCTATAGTTTTAATCCAATTTTTCTGACCTTTTATTTTTTCTTCTCTTCTATATTCTAACAAACTTCCATCTCACATATGGTCTTTTTCTAAGTTTTTTAAATATTTTTTTTTGTTATCCAATTTAAGACTTAATTTCCCTTTTATTGTCTTCATTTTTAACAACATATCCAATTCAATGCTATTTTAGTCTCTTATTTTTTTAGTGGAGAAAATATCTGTTTGTTTTCTCAACCCTATGTTTTATTTTTGATTCCTTCTTGTTAATTCCAATATATTTCTCTTAACATCATGTTAAGTTGTCTGAAGTCTGTATCATTCCTCTATTAAACTATTTATATTTTTACTGTTGGTGTTATTATTATCATCATCATCATCATCATCATCTAGGTATTATATTATATGGAAAACAAAATTAAATGTAAGACTTTGTAAAAGAGTCTTGGTATTCTATTTAAAAATAATGGATCATTTCATGCACATATTGAATCCATAATTAACAGAGCTCTTGTCCTTCCTATTATTGAATATGGATCAGTTGTCTGGAATCCACACTCAAAAAGGGATATTGCTAAACTTCAATTAGTGGGAAAGAAGTTTTACAAAAATGTCAATTTAGATTTTAAAAAAAAAAAGCCTATCTTTCTATTCAAGGAGAAGGATAAGAGACCTAAAGCTTTTATACAAAATTGTAAATAAAAGAGTAATTTGTCAAAATTTGATATCAAATATTTCATTTAATATAGTAGAATATAAAATTAGGACTACAGATCTTTTTTATCTTAAAATCTGTTACTCAGATACTCTTAAATTTTCTTCATTGTTTCTGATATTGGACTTTTATAATAAAGAATTTTGCAATAGTAATTATTTTAAATTAAATGATAAAAATTATATGATTTTTGATAATAAAAAATACATAACATTTAATGATGATATATGACATCTTTGATGTTTGTTTTTTTTCATATTTATAATCTATATTATTTATATATTTTTTTCTTTTTATAAATCATATGTATTATTCAAATTAATTTATGTGCAATCTATAATTTGCCTATAGGGTTTTGGAATTGTACATTAAATAAATTAAATTGAATTATTATTATTATCATTATTATTAGTTATATGGTGATTATCAATTCTACAGTAAATCCTGATGATATTGAGGTGAATTGTGATTGTTTTTTGCCACACAATTTAAAACAGTGATTTGTTGTTGGCCATCTAAAAGCAACTATAGATATTATTAATAATAAAACATTAAGAAAATACTAAAACACATAATAATCAGCAAGGCAAAATAGAAAAAGGCAATAACAATAAGTAAATGATACTGCCTCTTTTTATGAAACATTACTAGAATAAAGGTTAGTGATAGATTTAATAATTGAAAATCTATGATAAATCAAATTGCCTGCATATTTTATAAATATATCAGGGTAACAATAAAGATTTTAAAAAAGAAACTTTTTTTTTAAAAAATAAAGAAATTTATTGATCAAAAATTGTTTTGTAATTTTTATTTTAGTACCTAAAATTTAAAAAAAGAAAAGAAAAAGAATTCAATCAAATATTTATAAATTTATTATTCATATCAGCATTATTCAGATTTTTAAACAAATTATATAAAAAATTATTCATTTAAAATGTATCTGCATTGGTATTAGAAATCCATTTTACATCATTACTGCAGAATAAGGATCTCCTGAGTATGATTCACAGAAGAGAATAAGTATCCACACTTTATATCCAGCCCATAGATGAATTCAACATTGAATTTAAAATTAAATGGATATTGTTAATAATATTTATGTGTATACAATGTTTTCTTTAGTAATGTCTATCTGCTTTTCTATCCGGGTTTATATTTAATTTTTATATATTTTGAAATGCATATTAGCAAATTTATCTGTAAGGATAATAGATTGACTTTTATATATATAATGATACATAAAATTCAGCTAAAATAATTACAAACATTTTAAAAATATATTTATGAGTATGATTAAAATTATATTTTATTTATATTTTTTGTTTTAACTATAAAAAAAATGAAAGGACTGCTTTTTAAATAAAGAAATGTGAAAACTTTTTTCATTTAAATTTTAATCTTGATTTAAAAATATGCAAGTAAATTTTATATTTTGATGTCAACTTCAAAACATGTTTTTATTTTCATTAAGTATAAAATCTTATGATAAAGAATGAATACAAAATTTATTAATGAAAATAATTAGAGAATAATGTTAAGTTTATTGTTTTTGATGAAATTAATTGTTTTAAGAGAATTTTTATCAGAGCTTTCAGTAATTTGGAACATGTATTACCCAATAATATATGTGCCACAATTTTTCAGCTATCTCAGCAAAAATGAATAACATTTTGAATCATCTGCCAACTATTCTAGTAAATGATATAAATGGATTCATCAAGAAAAAACCTTTCATTTCATCTTCAAATGATCATTCAAGAAAAGCTACTGAAGATTGGAACTTCTATTTCAAGCATCAAGAAAACTGTTTGAGAAGTAATAATTTCAAAGTTCAAAAGATTTACTTATACTATTAGCATCAAGTTGGAAGCTATCTATATTATAATAAAAATCAACTTTCTAGCTATTATTATAGGAACAAATAACCAGGAAAATGAGTAATTACAATAAAAATTGATCCAACCAATTATAATAAAAAAAAAAGAACGAATGTCATAAGCAATAAGCTTCTTTTGTAATGACAGACTATAAAAAAACTCTGGGTAAGAAATAATAAGCATTTTGATATTCATTTAAACTATTTTGTTTAATTTTAATTATTATTAATAATGTTGAATAATAAATAAAGAGTTATTTAATATTCCTAAAATACGCATAAAAATATTTGTAAGATTATATTTCAAATTTAGATTAATTCTGTAACTTAATAATAACATTGAAGTCAATCAAATGTATGTGTGTGTATCATCATATATTTTTTTATTACTTAAATACACATACCCTCAATTTAATATTCTTTTTTATTTATGAATGCTGTTATTAATATTTTGAACCTGCATTTTCATAAGTTTTAAAACAGTCAGATGTTTTCACTGAGTTCTTTAGTCAGAATGTGCGAAATATGAAAATATATCCACGTTATGATTTAATGCTCATGTCAAGTGGGTAATATCTAAAGATATATATGGTTTTGACAGCCAGATGAAGCTTAGCTTTGTGTTACATGCCTTGCATTGTTATATGTTTGGTGCATTGAGTGACTGTATAGAGAAATCTAGTTACTGATTAAATTCTTCAACATTTAAAGAAAATAGTACTGGCACTGACCTCCTATGTGGAGCTTCCTTCAATCAGTGTTCAGTTACCAATGCAGAAGGGAATGTGTTCAAAAGTTTGAACTGATTTGTAATTTGTTTTTTATTGTCTATTTTAATCTTGATTGTTTGAGAGTTGTCATTTAAAGTGAAAATATCTTTATAAACATGTCCACATTTGATGGGGAAATAAATAAATTGTCCTGAACTCAGAAAAATTATGAAGACTTCTATTAAAAAGCTATTTATGTAAGTTAGGTGTCAATGTAATCCAGATGGTAGTGTCAAACTAAACGTGTATATATAAATTAAACCAAAAAAAATCTTGATCTATTTTTTTTAATCTTGTTTTATTTTTATTGAATTTATATAATGTTCTGATTATTTATTAGTATTTATATATTTATGTAAGTAAATATGAATTTATGTAAATATTTTATTATTTTTTATTTTCATATGGTCATTTTTGAAATAACGTAAAATACACCACATTCAAAAAATGAAATTAATGAAAACATTTATCCTGTATCTAAATTTATTGAAAACTAAAAAAAAAAAAGAACAAATATATATTTATATGTATTTAATTATTTTTATTTTTAGATAAATTTATGTACTAAGTTGATTTTTCATTAATTTCATTTTTTCTATTTACAATATTTTAGATTGAACATGACAAGGTTGATATGAAAATAATTGAAAAATAGGAAAAATAATCAAATATTTTATTTATTTATATAAATTCAGAAAAAAAAGATAGATTAGATTAAGAAGTTTTATAGATTATTTATAAAAATTGAATTAAATTTTGAAAGAAAAGTCAATTTTAGAATTGGGACTTTGAAATTTAAGTTTGTATAATTACTCTATAATTTCATCTTTTTTAGTATCATTGTTAAAGACTACAATTTTATTCATTTCATTACTGGACCATATTTTTAATTTCAACATTACACCATGACTTTAGCACTCAATCAAACATGTTTATGTTCTGAAACACAATATAATTTTTTAAAATATTTATAATGAGGAGGTTTAGAAGCTGTCAAATATATTCTACTGATTTAATTACTAAATGTATTTTTACGATAGAATGACAGCCTGTTAAGCTAATTGCGCAGACGCTGTGAGAATGTTATTAATAAATGAATACCTTCGAACAACCACATGATATAGTATTTATATAAGAGTAAAATACTCTTAAATAAATAAGCAATTATATAAATAAATAAATATATAAATAAGCAATTAGCTTAACAGGCTGTCATTCTATCGTAATTATAATCGCACGCAAGACGTTATAAAATAAATGCTTATTCATGTAAATGTATTTTTATAATAGCTTTAGTTTATGGTGCACTTCTTCCAAATCAACTTTTAGTATTTTCTAATTGATTGTTTACTCTTTGTACAATGGGAAAATTCTATTTTTATGGATGTTGTGTGCATTTTTATTTGAAATATATTAATCTAACTATTCACTGAAGTTAGATTACCATGGAAATTTTTGTTACTCATATTGTCCTTAATATATCCAGGATCAACCAGTCAATTGGCAGCTGTATAATTTTAATGGTTTATTTAAAAAAATATACACAAAGTTTAATAATAAATTCAATAGTTTATTTTACTCTGAATATTTTAATATGTCAGAGATTGGTAATTCAACTTGCCATACACTAGTTGAGAACAGGATATTTTAGATCTGTAGATTTAATATATATAAATATTTCTTTAACTCTATAATTTTGTAAGCACCCTATTGCTCACACACATATTTTTGAGGTAGTCAAATTGGATTCTTGATTAAAGTTCTTCTTTACTAATTTCCAGAACAACAGAACTGATCACAAAACATAACTTAAACTTAGTACTTACTACACCATTTTATTGCATTTCTTTTTTACTATTGCTTTGATTTTATTCTTCTGCATTCTCTCTTCAGTTTTGCTAATTTGCATAAAGTAAGATTTTTATTAATATGCAATTTGCATAAAGTAAGACTTATTAACATTAAAATTCTGTTTCTGGAATATTCTAGCAATATTAATTTTTCTACATCTGTACACACACTTTCATTTATACTTTAAATAAAATATATGTGCAAAAGATATAGCATTCCTTCATAAATCATAACATAAATAAACTACCTAAGAAAATTTAAAATGTTATGTGATTAGAAGCTAATTGGGATAGTTTTTTAGTTTTACCAAATCATGTATTATATTACTCCCTCTCCCTTCCTAGTGACAAGATGAAAAGTACAAATTATTTTAATATTTTCTTAGGTTATCTAAAATAGTGCTTTTACAATTAGAGATTGTGATCTCCTGAGGAGTTATGTAAAAAAAAAAATTAAATAGAACAAAAAATTGGAAAATAAAATTTTTAGTAAAACTAATGATGTTGCTAATTACACTTTTTTTGGAAAGATAACTTTTATAAAGTTGTTACAATTGTGTTTGTGTTTTTGCACTCAATAATGATATAATATTCAGAACTCAAGTCATATTTTTAAAAAATGGTTTGTTTATCAAGTATAGTATCAGGAATCAGAAACATGATTTTTTTTTTTATTGCAATAAGAAATCATGGATGAAAAGTTTAAAATAAGCATTAATCTAAAGAAAAAAATAGAGTTGAATACGATTTTTAAAAAAAAGGATTTAAATGAGTAATTAGAGATATTTTCTTATTTCATCTCTAGGAAGTGCTTTCTAATCTTAAATGATTTGAAAACAATACAATCTATCAAGAAACACCTTTCATCATTATTAAAAGTAGTCCAGAGACATAGAAGCATCCAACTTTAATGTCTATAATATTTTTTTTATGGAGGAGAGGAACTCTCATTAATCATCTCAAAGAATTGCTCCATTATAATTATTTATATATCAGAGATAAACAATTTTAGTCAATATTACATCACTCTACTCTAAGACTATTTAGATAAGAATGATTAAATATCTTATATTCAAGAGACATTTATGAAGGGCCTCTGAATGGATATTTGCAATGCATTTCTCCTTGCTAAAGTTGCCAGAAACCAGAGATCTAGTTGTTATTGGTTATATTAATGTTTGTGTAAATGGTCCTAGAGCAGAGTAATGTTTAATCAAACTTATATAGATTATTTTAGAATAGATTTCTGGAATGAATGAAAAGAAATCATCTGATGCATTGTATGAAAATTTATTTATCTCCTGAAATTGATTATTTCAACATTATATTTTATAATTTTCTAACTTTTTAAGTCTCAAATAATTCTAAATTTAAGAATTACAAAATGATTATCTTGTTGCCTGTAATGCTTAAAAACATATGTCTGATACTTTTTTAGCACAGTATTCTTCATGATTTATATCTTTGGCTTATGATCTGAGTCTGTTCTTCAGACATTTTCAAAACATCTCCATAAAATAGCTCTGTATAAAATTTTTATTTACCACATGTGTAGTACCAATATTGAATTTAAAGATAAATAAAATAAAATATTCATTTTCTTAATTTTCACCTTTTTCTCTACAATTTTTATAGTAATTCTAGTTCATTTTATCATAGGTATTCCAGCAAATTACTTATTTTGTATGGTTTATATGACTACAGATTTAATCTACATCACTGAGGACATTTTATTTATTTTTATAGTGATTTTCACAGATGAACATTGTATATTAGTGAAAGACAAATTCAAATTTTATTTTCCTTTTTTAATCATTATGTTGCCCTTTTATATATATATATTAGAATAGCTACACCAAATAAAGGAAGAAAAGTTGACACAGAAAATCATATTTCAAGAGAAATGGATTGATATATATTCTTTTATAGAAAGAAATAGTAAATTGATGACCCTGATATGTCTTGAAAGTATTTCAGTTAATAAAGAACACACTATTAAGAGATAAATATTCATCAAACATTTTGGTAAAATGATAAAATTATTGAGAAAAAGAAATATTAAAACAGAAACTTTGAAAAGGAACTTAATCAAGTAGCAGATGTTGTATTTATATATTGAACTATTTCCACCATCTAATATTAAGTATTGAATGTGTTTAGAAAAATTACTAACAGCTGAATGTAATTGGAATATTTAAATAAGGTTAAATTTTTCTAAAGACATTAAGTACTTAATATTAGATAGTGGAAATAGTCCAATATATAAATACAACTAAATTACCATCATCACAAACCTTCAGGAATTATCAGGTGTTTTATAGAAAGTATAAACAAGTCTGAAAATTTCTATAAAAGCAAGTTACATTATTAAAAAAAAAGTAAATAGAAAATTTGAAACTATTTTTAAAGGAGAATTTATAAAATATTACATCCTAGCTGCTGTAGAATTAATCTGCTCAGAACATAAAAAACAAATTGACAATATAAATATGTCACGAAGAACAATTATAAGGCAAATTGAACACTTATCAATAAATATGGAACAGCTATTCCAAAAAATTACCTGTTTTGTTTGGCATTTTCCAGCATTTCATAAAAGTAAACATCTTACAGACACTGCTCAACTCTCAATTTTTGTTAGTGGAATTGATCAAAACTTTAATATCACCAAATAAATGTTATCTTTTACCCAATTTAAGACAAATAATAATTACATTTTTAATAAAAGGGATAATATTAAAGATCAACTTTGGGTACTATAATTTGTCCAGAATATCCATTAATAGAATGAAGTTAACAGAAAAAACAAGGGCATTTTAGTAAAGTTCAACAATGATATGGGGAAAATAAATTCAGGGGAAAAAGTATTTTTCATGATATAATTAACCAACAAAATGTATGTTCTAAAATTATTAACATGGAGAATGTAATAACTTGTAGGGTAAGTGCATAAGTAAAATTAAATTCAAATCAGTGCTTCGCACTAATAACTCTTAAAATTTCTAGATGATCTTGAAGTGATTATAGGGATTGAGCATATATTGCAATTTTCAATGACTTTCAAAAGGAATTATGTTTAAAAGGTTTTTTGAATTGAACAACCTGTAGAAACTTATTGTTAAAGAATGATTGTGTGATTTATCATTGATATAACTACTCATTTGAATGATCTAATATAAAATTACAAAAAGAAAATTATTAACTGGATTATATGGATATGTTCATGCTTTCCAAAAAAAAGTTGAAACTTTTTTTAAATCTGTAAAATATTTTCTAACATTTACCACTATTTTTAATAATACTTATCCAAAACAAAATTATATTGATATTTTAATCAAAGTGTACAATGAATTTCAAGAAAAAATTTCTGATTTCAACAGTAAAAAAAAATTACATTGAAATATTTTCAAAGTCTTTCTTCATATCTTCATAACTGACATAAATAAAATTCCTGAAAAGTTCCAGATTTAGTCACAGAATTTCAAAAAGAAAACATATTTAAAAATGAAATTATTTAATATTCAATTTTTATTTTAAATTTGAATTCTCAAAAATTTTCAAACTTAATTGACAATGAAAAGAAAATAATATTATTCAGGTATATATATGAGAATTTAAAATAAAAAAAAACTCATAAAATTCAAAGCAAAGATATACTAAAGTTCAACAGAATGGAAATTCTTTATCAAAGAACAGTAGTTCCAAATGTTGCATGAAATTTTTTTTTAGATTAATATTTTTTTTAATTTTTATTTAAATAATGATTTGTAAATAATAAAAAATTCAGATTATATGTAACTGAACAGGAAATAACTGACGCTCCCAATGAGTTATATAACATAAATAAATTCTCCAAATGACAGATGATATCACCTGTCTCTTAGCATTTGTTTTTATATATATATATATTCTTATTATTTATTCTATAGATATGTATAATTAATAGATTGAATTTATTCTCTTGTTTAAAATTATGTAAATAAACTAAACATATATAAGAACAAATGTTAAGAGATAGATGAAATCATCTGTCTTTTGTAGAAATTACATTATATAACTCATTGGAAATTTCAGTTACTTCCTGTTCAGTTAGATAATGATTTATGTTTTATGAAATTATGTTTATGTCATAACATGTAATGGTACTTATGTATTAGTCCTATGACATAGAGCACATTAGGTATGTTGCACCTTTTCACATTCATATCAATCCACTTATAACTCTGTAAACCTTGTGATCTGACCAAAATAATGTATATGCAAAAAATTATAACATTTACACGGATCTTTTGTACGTGATATTTTCCTAAGATTTAACAAAGTTATCAGGTTGAATACATATGTGAAAAAACCTGTTTTGATATGAGATCAGATAATCACATAGTTACTTGGATTTATTTGACCTAATCGCAATGTTACACATTTATCGCGGATGTGAAAAGGTGCAACAAGTCTAATACATGCTGTGTCACAGGAATAATATGTAAGTATCCATGTAATTGTAAAATTAAATAAATAATAATGATTTTATTTCTTAATTCATAAAAAAATGTATAGCTCTCATTTAAAAAAGTTGTAATTGGCCTGTCAGCTGAAAAGATTTTCCACACCTGGCATATCTTAACTTATTCTTATATGGTCCTGAGTTCCAATGTCTTTATACTAATAGTAGTCCTGTTTTCTTACTACATTGGCTTTAAGTTCACTTTCTTGCAGGGTTAATTAAAACATTGAAAACAGTCCAGCTTGGAGACAATTGGTTTCATGTTAAAAAGATACTAGTAACTCAGTCAAAACTAAATAGAAACTTTTGCACAAAATCAAATTGTTTACTAGCATAGTATGGATGTACACAAACGTATTTTATGTTTGAATTTTTTGTTATTTTGGACAACTTTAAAATATGATGCTTGTATATGTATATAAATTCTTAAAAAGTTTTTGAAACTGGTGTTGAAATTATTTTTGTTGAAAATTTTTTTTATAATAATAACCAAATGATTTTTTTTTCTGATTTTTTTTTCTGAAAATCATGTTTTCATTTTGAGAACATGCATTTTTATTTAAGAAGAATGTTTTAGTATCATTTTCTTCTGGGAACTAAATTTCTCAGGGATCCTGGATTACATTGTTATGTTTGTTTTGTCTTGTAAATTAAAATATAACAATGTTTTGGCAGATAATTTGTTAGGTCATTACCTTTTAACATTTTTTTATTATCTCCCCTCCTCCCTTGAGTATACTTTGTGTAATTTAGATTGTAAATAAAGATTATTTTATAATTTGATTTTATATAATTTTTTTTTTCATTGAAAAAACTTTATTTTTTTAAATAATAAATTTTCTCAGGTAGTTTTGGAATACAATATTAGAAAGTAATTTATCAATATTTGTGCTTATATTCAGAAAAGCTAAATATTATACTAACCTCATACTTATAGAGGCTTAGCACTTTTGAGAATGAAGTATGTCCTCATACCACTTACATTTTTTCAAATAAAAAAAGATTATTTATGCGAGTTTGCCAAAATTTTTGTATCCTAAATTTAAAAAAATCCTTATTGGTATTCTTCACAACAACCTTAATATTGCATTTTATTATTAATATTTTTTGTTTAAAAAAAGATTTTGTAAATGCTTTAGAAAGTACAATGCCTAGGACTTAAATTGTAGCCATTGTTATTTATATAACTTATCACTGAGAATTATCATGGTTCAAAATTGTAAAACTCTGCATATCAAAAATTTGCTTTTACATTCCTACCTTATAGAAGGAATTTGTATTGCTTCTCACCTGCTAATCTAGTCCTCTATACCTGATAGTGGTCATAATCTTTTGTTAATGCAACTGTTATATCTCAACTTATCTTCAACTAATGGATTGCATATTTATTAGCCTGATTCTCATCCATAATGAAAGCAATCAGATTCACTGAGACATCAGCATCCATTTGACTGTTTCTGCTTTTAGATATATCTTATCTATTCATATCTCCGTTGATCTGTAGTGATAAATGTTCAATCGGATCAAGATAAGATGGAATCTAGACTAGTCCATCAGTTAAAGGTAAATTGATATATGACATTCCCTCCCACTTGCTAAAATTAACCTTGGAGGATGTAGACTTTCAGATGTTTTGGTGAATGTCTTTATCACTTTTCAGCTTCTACAGATTTGGTAACTTCATCAGCTCATCTAATCTGGAGACTACTTTAGAACAACTCTGAGTGTCCACCAAGAACTGTTAAACAAGTTCAAGCCTGGAGTCATTAAAATAAAGCTAGGCAAATGCATTTTTGAGGTTAAAGAATTTGAATTTCTTGGATATAGGATAGATGCAGATGATATTAATTCAATATAAAAAAGTCATAGCAATTAGAAGTTATCTGAGCCTCATCAATTCCTATTTTCTATATCATAAAATTGGTTCTGTTGAACCATTATATAGAATGATGGTCTAAATGCTGTCTAAAGTTGGGACAGTTCAAAAACTGAAAGATCTTATATTGGACTCAATAGCATTTTGAGAGTGAAAGAGTGCTGGTATTAACTTGTAATGCCCTACCAGAAGGAATGGGTGTTGTGTTATCTCATAGAAATGATAGTGCTACATACTCCTCCATTGTATTCACATTAAATGTCTTTAAAAGCTGAGAAAAACTATGCTAAATTGACAGATCACTGCCATTAAAAAATTTCACAACTATCTTTATGGTCAATCTTTTATAATGCAGGCCGGAGAAAGAACACCTTTGGAAAGTTTTTTTTCTTAATGTGGAAGGGGTGGACAATAATAATTAACAAAGGGGGGGGAGTTCTTTTTTTTTTTTATTTATTTTTTTAAAAAGGGGGATTGGAAACAATCTCCCATGTAGATGCCTTAAATTGATTGCCTGCAAAGGATGCAAACTACATAAACTCAAAACTTTATGATGGAATTAAATGCACCAGTTAACAGCAAATCAGTTTAATGATAGACCAGTAGTGACCCTGGATTTTTAATGTTACTGAAATGGATTTGGCAATGTTGTCCAAACAAAAAATGTAATGAGCTGCATCTAGCCAATACTCAAAGGCTAGAGCTATCACTTGAAAATAGGAGACCAAGAATTGTGATTTCATTAGCTGGCTGATCCCAAGTGCTTAAGAATTTATATAATGGATACCAAAGGATTTCCAGAATGAAAATGTTAGGTATATCTTAGGTCTGGTGACCTACTATACATTCTAACATTGAATCTAAGATTCATCACTGCCGGCATTGCAAGCTGAACCAAAACATGTCAGAAATGAAGTGGCCTGAACTGGAAGATTCCTGGATTCAGTATTCATGTTAACTATGCTGGCCATGGAGGGGCAAATGCTTATTAATAGTTGTTGATTTTTACTCTAAGTAGATAGAGAGAATGGGTCATCATTCCAGTTGATAGCAAGTACTGAGGTTCTTAGGAGGAATATTCACTACTTATGGTCTGCCTTAACCTATAATTTCAGACTGTGGCATAGCTTTACTATCAACAGCATTCCATCCTGAGAGTGATGACCAAGCTGAAAAACTAGTCCAAGAGACTTTTAAAACGCTAAAAAAGCTAACACAGGTAGCTGGAAAACGTATATTGCCAGAGTGCTTTTAGCACAGCATTGTACACCAAGCACAATCAATGACAAAATACCTGCTGAGCTCCCATTCAATAGAGATCTAAGAATTAATCGGTCAGTTCTCAGGCCTAATTTTAAAGAACAAATTGAAAATAGAACTACTAAAGTGCAGGTATGCACCCGTGTTTTATGTTGCATGTACAGTGAAACCATCAAGTAGGATCTAGTAGTTGTGATCAGTTAAAAAGATTGCAAACAGTGATTGTTCAACATCTCATGGATAGCAATGATACAGGCATATAAACTAGTTCATTTTGAAACTGTTTTAAGGTCACCTGTGTTGCTCAAGTTATCAAACTGAAGAAGCTAGAAAGTGATGAAGACATTCACTAAAGCATCTGGATGACTACATTCTCCAGGGCTAATTTCAACAGGACGGAAGAATGTTATATTTCACTTACTATCAACTAATGGACTAGTCTCGGTTTCATCTTGATTGGATATATGTATAGATAAGATATATCCCATAGCAGAAACAGGCTTAGTGAATCCAATTGCTCTCATTATGGAAGGGGATATGATTTTAAATAGTCACCAAAATATTGTCAGAACTGTCACACTGGAAATGGAAGCTGCTAAATCATAAACTGGATTTGAGGCAAGCTATCATATGTCTCCATACCTACACACAAGATAAACTATCGTGGTACAGCTGGAAGTATTAAGCTAACCTATGCACCTGAGCTTGTTATATGAATAGTTGCATGGCAACTAAACACTTTTGAGCCAACGTATCAAGCATACAATGAAAACTTTGATTGTGGGTGTTGCTTCACAGTATTATATTTTTATTGTTAAAAAGTTTGCACTTTTCATTGCAGTGAAATTTAATCCAAATTACTTCAAAATGATGACTTTGCTGATATTCTAGAAATAAACGGTACACTATAATTTTGGAAAGGTTCCTTCATCCTTGTCTAATTCATGTTATGCCTAAATCTAAAATTTTCCAGAAAGATGATATAAAACTCTTCCATTGTCAGCTTCTTTTTAGTTCTAGACGGAGCTTTATTCAAGGAAAAATATATCTACAATATGAAATATCTATACAGATATTTCAGTTTGAAAGAAAAAAAATTAATACAAAACTAATCAAAGAATATCATAATAAGTATTTTCAATAGCAAACATGAATTATACTATTATTAAAAACATTTACAATAAAACAGAAAATACATCTCACTAGAGGCTAGAGCACTGATGGACAAGTGACCAAGTGGCTGCGAAAATATCTGATGGGGTGATTATTTTTTATCTCTTTGTTTTTTGTTGGCTCTTTTTAAAAGTCTTTAAAAATGTGAAGTTGTTACTGTAAATAAATATATATAAAAAAGAATACCATTAATCCGAATTCTTGTTCTAAAAAATTTTATTATCCAAAAAAAAAAAAATTTCAGTGGTGATCTTTTAATCTTTTACAATATACATATTTATAAACAAAAGAAAAAAAAAAAAAAATCTATAAATTAAGAAACTTAATTGCGGCGAACTGCTTTTTTTTTTAAAATCAGTTTAGGTTTACCATGAGAAGACAAAAGATTTTTTTTTCCTCATATATCATAGCATCAGCCCTGACGCGAACCCACACCCATCTGCACTACTACTTGTTTGCAAGGCAGCTGCGAAGACCTCTCGGCTAACAACGCTTAGTAAAGCCGTCGAACTAAAGATTTTGGGATTAATGTTGTTTTACCAGTAAAAACATTAGTATTTAACAATGTTTATTCTTTCAACAAAAATGTATATAGTTTAGCAAAAGAATATTACTTTTCTTTATTATTACGTAATAGGTCAGTGTATATAAAGAATGAACAAAGTTAATATTATTTGGATTATGCCAATGATTGCTTTCTTTACCTTTTTTTTCCGTAATTAAATTACATAATTAATTGTTGAAGCAAAAATATTATAACTGTATGAGTTATCTGGCTTTATAAATAGTTAACATTTTATTTTAAATAGCATTGTTTTATGCAGGGGTGTATGGGTAATTTGTTAAAGTACAAATTAGAATTGCATATTTATTTTTATAAAAAAAAACTAGAAACAATTAGAAAATGATAATTAATCATGTTTAAATAGGACAAGGTCTTTGATTGGTATACTGTTAATGGATTTTAAAAGAATTTATAAATTATACAATTCATAATATAGCTTTAAATTATATATAATTGTGAGCTTCAATATAAAGAAAATATAAAATTTGAGTTTATCGTGAAGAAAATCACATCTACATGTATGGGGGTGTAATCTTGTGTAACTTAGATAAAACTGCTAATCACTTTATTGTTAATAAATTTACACTGATATCAACAAACTCAGACTTCACTATTACTTTCAATTTTTTTTTCCTGAAATGTTTAACTTAAATTATTTAGTAAATTGAAATGATTCAGTTTCGCTCACCTGCAAGATTTTTTTTATAGAACTTAATTATATGACATAATATGAATCCGGTACTATTACCACTATACCTCTCCACTCCAAAATAAACTATTTACTTATAATGATGTGATTCTGGTTAAGATGGATATAAGTATCTCTCTAATATAGCCTTTATGGAAGGTTTTGCATTTCATATAAAGTCATTTAAAAATATAATTTGAGATCTCTATTCATTCTTATGTTTATTTATGCAATAATATCAATTGCAGAAGATATTGGCAACATCTGTGATAACTTTATAGATATAGGGGTTGCATTAAAACCTATTTATTTTCTACATGAATTAAAGTTATTTTTTATGGAGAAATATCAGCAGCAGATACTGATAATTATTTTTTTTAAGAATGGCATAATAATCAATAGATTAGTATAGATCTGGAACACCATGTTTTCAAAGCACTATATGACTGGTTGAGCCTAGACTGTCATCTTATAAGATGATTATGTTACAGAAGACAGACCTTGCATCATGGGATAAGCCCAATCTTCCAAAATGTCAAATTGTTTTCAACTTTATATATTTCAGTCTAAGAAATGAATTAAAAGAATATTATATGTTTTCACATATTATGACAGTTCTCTACAGTATTTTACAATTGAGAAAAATGATCCAATTGATAATTTTCATTTGGTTGTCATCTATTATCTGGTTCAGTGGTGGGCAAATAACAGCCTGAGGGCCTCATGCTGCCTGCTAAGACTTTTTATGTGTCCTGCCAAGACAATCAGAAAAATTGCCTTGAACTGAAATTTCCTTCTCATGTGCGACCAAAGATTCATCTCATATTTTCCAATAGGATGACCATGTCAATACACATGCACAGTGTAGATACAATGTGCAGTGCTTTTTCAGTTGATTTGGTTAATTTCAATTTTGTCTTTGCATTAGCAAATATATACAATTCCAATTTAGTAAAATCATGAATCCTCTGAAAAACTGTAAAATCGGTGATGAATGTCGTGTGTTTAATGAAGAAAGGACAAACAAATATGTCTTTGGTAATACAGGGAATAAAGCAGTGTGTTTATTGTGTCATGAAAAAAAGCTGTGGCTCTCCGCTAACCTTCGCTGCCACAAAGTGGCTCCCATCTCTGCAGCCCCTGAGCCAAAACAATTGCCCACCCTTGGTATAGTTTTTTTAATTTTTATAATACCCACCATTTATACAGTGACTTTGAAATATCAGTTAGTAATAAGTTTGTTTTTTAAAGTATATGCCGATTTGTTTCATTAGGCACCAAAATGTTGTATGTGTTAATTTTTTGATTGATGTTTTCATTGTGGATTTTCTGTAATGTCCATAGGTCTATTTCATTAAACATTGATTTCTTATCATAATAATTTTAAGTTTTATTCTTATATCTTTAATGAAAGTGTTCATCACCTTAAGATTACTACTAATAATAATAAAATGGTTTATTGCTCTCATAATATGATATTAATCTGCTGGAAATGTTATACTTTGAGTTTCAATGTAGAAATCTTCTTAAGTCTATTACTCTAAACTTCAGTAAATCATGCTAAATTGTTCACAAGTTTTGAGCATTGATAATCCTCAAATTAATTGAGAACAATTTGATTTCTCTTAGCTCAAATGCTGAGTTTTCTTTTCATAGGTTTATGAAATAGTTATCATCTTTCCATGAATCTTCATCATTTCCTTAGGCTTGATCTGAAAAACTGTAATAGTTTGTTTTTTTACAAGATAATGTCAAAAATGTAAAGCTAGTATGACAGATATTTTACAAATTACATATTTCATGAGGGCTAAATCGAGTTTGAAACTATTAACACACATGATATATATTAAAAGAAATAATGAGACTTGAAAAAAAATTGATAGTTTTTTATTAAAATTCTAATCTTTTTCTTATCATGCATCAATAGAAAACTAATCTATGCTTCAAAAGTTGTTACTTTTATCTGTGTTATTGTTAAAATCACTAATGTTAATAGAAATGTATTTAAAATAATTAGTTTTTTTTTTCATTTTGTAACCTTATTTAGTGCTCATATTTCAAATTGGATATGATTTAATTTCTCCTTAGGTCAACTGCTGCCAGAAATACTTTCTAAATTAGGGATCATGACTAAGTTAGGGGTAATGTAGAAATTGTACTGAACCCCATTTTTTGAAAAGCAGTAATTACAGTTGTCCACTTGCAATTGAGAGTATGGGCTGTCAGGGTGATTTAAAATGAAGTTTGTTGTGAGCTATTTATAATATCATATGACACAAAATATATTTCATTGTAAAATTAGAATGATGGAATAAAATATAGAATATTGTTCTGAGAAAGAGTTCATTTTATCTTTTATTATTATACATACCTTCAGTTTTTTTTTTGTATTTTTTTTCTGTATAGAGATGTGCATTCATTATTTTTGTATATCAGTTTTTATAAGACTCATATATCTTTTTGTATGAGCTTTTAGTTTTTCTCTTGCTTCAATTTTCAAAAAAGCATCCATATCAGGTTATCTTTTGAAAAGCAGTTTTTTTTACTTTAGGAATGATCTTTAGGAAACAATACTATGCTTGGATAATAAAAATATATGATCATTAACAGTGACAGTTTGCAATTACTTTCCACTAATTCGTAATACTAATTATCATTCAAGAATCATAGCAAAGTAATGACTTTGATATTAAAATAAGGTATATCTAATTTTTTTTTCCAAATCATTATTTATATATTTACTATTGAAAAATTCTTCTCTATACTCATTGTGATATGTACAACATCTTTTGATTTGTAAACTATGACAATAGAAGGGTTTTATAACATATTTCAGAGGAACTTTATTAGCTATGCCAAACTTTTAAATGTCATTAACCTTAAATTCTCTGAAACTATATAAGAGAGTTCTATATTGTCATAACTTACAATTCAGAAATTGTTTTATTTATATCATGTAATCCTTTCTTTCACAATAAATTTAATAAAGAAAGTTTCAATGTTGTGCTTCATATATTGTAAGTTTCAGTTCTTTAATATAATAAATTATATAACTTGAATAGTTTGATAAGGCTGTTTTGCATAAAATACCAGGTTTAGTAATTTTTAAAAGTTTATTATTTCATTATTATTAGTTTTTCATACACTTTTCTGAAGAGTAATTTTTGTATTTTACTATGTTTAAAATATTTTAAATTTATATATAAAGGAAAATCAAAAAATGAAGGCAATTTGTTAATAAAATTGGAATTGCAAGCAGCAGTAGTTATCTAGCAATAATATGCTATGATAAGAATGGGGGAAGTTTAAAATTGTATTTGTGATACCCTTTTTATCATCTCAAATTGTGAGCATTAGACATAATTATTTGTAAGTTACTCTTGGAAACTAAACATGTACTCATATCACATATCAATTTTACACATGGACAGATTTTGTGTGTATGTGTGTGTATTTAGTTATATACACACATCCAAAATAAACTTTTCATTTAAAACAAATATCTATATTTATTTTAATGTTTTAATTTAATGATTTTATAATTCTAAATATAAAGATGCTAAAATGAATTATGTTAAGTATGGCAGATACTGGGGAAAGCTACCACCAATCATGATCAACTGTTGTTGCTTGGCATAACTAAATATAAGACAGGTTATCTATATTTACTATAACAAAATATTATACAAAGAAAAGTACTGATACTTGCTGTAGAATACAAAACTCTACTGCATTCTTATGTTTCAGACTTTGTGCTTGTTGATTAACATTTCTTTTATCTCCATGAATCATGAAAAATATGTTACAATATTGACATGGCTCTTTTAATTTACTTCTGAAGTTATCTTTTATCTCCATGAATCATGAAAAATATGTTACAATATTGACATAGCTCTTTTAATTTACTGCTGAAGCTATTTTATTTAATAAATATGAATTCTATTTGAAAATCTTCATTGAAAATAAATTTTTGATATTGCGATTTCTTTGATGACTAAGAATAAAAAATTAAAAATTTAAAACTTATATACAATCCTCAGTAAATATGTTGACACAGTAAGTATTCTAACCTAATGTAAAAATGAGAAAAATAACTGCGGTGCTGAATACTACAAATTTCATGCTCGTTTTCATTTTTATACCCAAAATATTATCCCAAAATATGCATATTTTCAAGAATTTTATAGAGTGGGGAGAAACAGTAAATATTTATGGTCTACTATTTTTGCTTTTTCTCTTGAATTGTAATAATTAGTAAAGACATTATGTAATAAAGTGTGGCAATATATTTTCCTTTATAAGTCTATGTTAACATGAATGGACTGCTCTCTGGCTCAGATGTTCAAAACATTAGGGGGAGCGAGGACATGTGCTATGAATGTAGGATAGATACATAATCAAGTCAAACACTAGAAAAATAAAATATATAATATGAAATTTTCATATTAGCACTAACTTTGTTATAACTTAGTCTATTCTACATCATATTTGGGCTTATCAGCAATTAAATTTGGTATATTAAAGTGACAGGTCATTTGGAAAAAATCAAACCCATCTGCTGTTTATTTAAAGTATTATGTAGTAGCCATTCAGGATGGCAAATAAGGCAAAAATATTTTTGATGATTGTCTGGTGTTGTTGTTTGTCATAGAATTGTCACCTAGTTATTTTTTAGCATGACAGATAATCATGTGTTTTTATTTAGTCACAGAATTCTATTGTCCAATCATCAATTTATTTTTTAACAGAACAATTAACTCAAAGATTCATTTTAATGCTATTATATAAAATCACTTATTACCCAATACACCAGCAAGCTTAAGGGGACAACCACTGATGCATGAATTGGACAGTCTGAATGTGAAAATTAAAAACTTTCAGTGATACGGATCACAACATTGAGAACTTGCTTGAACTGAAAGCTTTATACAGATTGAAACAGTCAGAAGTAGCAGAGATTATAGCTGCAAAAAATGCAAAGAATTTCCTGCCATATCAACACTGCTGGACTCAGGGCTACCTAAGGTGGGCTCTGGGGGCCAGGAAGAAACAGGAGCTTCCTACTTCATTAATCATCAGTGGTGGCCACATTACTGGTACGAATATGATTTTACACATAGAGAGTCACTATCAAAACCTACTCTTAGATCACCAGACAAACCCTGCCATGGGGTGGGTGAGCACATCTGGAGAGGCAGATCATGGAATTACATTCCAGGTCATCAAGAGTAGGTTGTAGGGTCTCCCTGACAGTGTTCATCCTGGGATTTATGCTATCCCGAAGTTTGTGTTCACTCACTTTAAATTTTTTTACTGCAAGAATTATATTAAACATGCTAAACTACCTCACCACTGAAAGGAGAGTAATCCCTAACCTATATCCAATCGCCATGGTCACGTTTATTAAAAAGAACCAGGACCCTACCTCTCTCAGCAGTATCAGGCCAATATCTATGACACCAATTCTGTTCAAGGTTATGGAAGGTATAGTAAAAGAAAAAATTCAGGATACCATACAGGATATATCAGCTTTAGGATACCATATTACAGGATATATCAGCCTCTCAATATGCAAGGAAGGGATCATCTACACTGACTTCAATCAGTGAGGTAAAAATTCTGCTCAATCACCTTTGATCTAACAGAAAATCCAGGCCTATAATAGTTCAGCTGGATGTGTCCAATGCCTTTGATACTGTAGATGTCAACATTCTTCTTGATTTGCTGTCTCAGTTGGACATATCACAGCAGATAATTCAGATATTGGTCAATCTCCTGAATAATAAGCACATCCATATTTTTATAAATGGACATTACTCAGACGGCTTTGCCCCTTCAAGATCCATTCCACAAGGATCACAATTGAGTGGTCTATTATTCATAAAGTACATTGACCCTCTGATTAAAGAGCTAGATTGTCTTCCAGGGATATATGTGCCCCAGCGGTTTTTACATATGCGGATGACATACTTGTCATCCTTCCCTCCCATAAACATCTGAAGACACTTCACTCCATCATTACCAATTATACTCAACATTACAAGCTATCCATCAATCCTCACAAGTCATCATCCTGGTGCATCAACACCGGTAGGAAAATACTATACAATTTTTTAGCGGAACCTCAGAGTTTTCTGGGGTTCCCTATCTTGAAGTCACAGACTGCTATGTCTGGCTGCCTACAAAAATCCATCATAAATAATGCTACCAAGGTGGTTCAATTGCTGTCAAGGACACACCTGTCATTACAAGGGAAGATTGCTCTGATTAATATGAAGATCATGGCGAGCATAAATTACTACTTGCCAATAATGACAGTTACCAAATCATTCAGCCTACAAATTCAGAGGCTCTGCAATCAGCTCTTATGGAGAGAATGGACCACTGCAATTAGCATTCGCAGACTTCAGTTTCACAGGAGATAGAATGGTATGGGTCTCCATTCAATACAGACAATTAATTTCCAAAAAGGTCATTCACTTTTAGTAAACCTTGGTAAAAAAATCTTCTATCAGCTATCATAGAGACTGTAATACATACTGGCAGCCCCCCCCCCCAATAAAGACACATGGCTTGAAACCATTATTAAGCAACAATTTATATACATCGGGCACTCAATGGCAGGGTTTAATAAGAAAATTAGCATCTGGCAGGCACATCTCCTGCTGAATCCTGAAAATACTGCAATGTGTACTAACCTAGGGTGCAGCAATCATAGAATCACCACAATATTCAAATCTCTGCTACTGGAGCCCAAACTTTTGGATTATCTGTTCAAGGTTAATATGGACTCCATGTCAACTAATTACACTTCAAGCGGTTTCTAAATAAAATAGATCCAATCTGTCATGCCTGCTCTAGAGGAGAGGAGACTTTTAATCATCTGATAAATGTATGTCCAGGCTATAACAGTATTAGATTTGTCATCTCTCAACACTGCATTATAGCAGTGGACAAAATCCTGGACATCAGGAGTTGTCTCTTCTCTGGAGACTATGGTTATCAGGTTATCTACCTTCCTACTTACTCTCTTTGGTACACGAGATGCAGGACAAAGTTTACACAACCAGCACTGGACCCCAATGCTATATTTTTCGACAAGCTCAAAGTTCTTCAGAACAAGGACAGGATATTATCCTCTAGATTCTTATTTAAAAATACATGGAACCTGCTAGTATGGCCCACAAATTCTACATGAATATTGGAGCTGATATATCAACATTATAGAGTATCGTAAATGAAGTAGTCTATGATGCAACATGCCAGATCCTGCTAGAGAGACAATGATTCTCACACCACATGGATACCAGTTCTGATACATCAGCATTATAGGGACAACCTCAATACCAACAAAATGGATCTACATGAATATTGGCGCTGATATATCGCCATTATAGTGTATTGTAAATGAAGTAGTCTATGATGCAACATGCCAGATTCTGCTAGAGAGACAATGATTCCACACCACATGGATACCAGTTCTGATATGTCAGCATTATAGGGACAACCTCAATACCAACAAAATGGAATGTTACTTATTAATACATCAACCTGTTAGTGGAGTTAATGGCTCTGCATACATCTACCAGACCTAGGACACCCATATTACCAAGCTAGCCTTGATGGAAGAAGCCAATACCAGCAATGGATTTGAGCCAACATTAGCAAAGTGTATTTAGTAATCATCTGTACAAGTTTTGTTATGTCAATAAATATAATTTTTAAAATAAAGTCTGTTTATTTTATATCCTGCAGCAAACTTTATTTTGTGAAATTCTTCATATCCAATTATAACTCTTCATTGTTTTCTATCCTCACACATATTCTATCAATGAAAATAGTTATTGTTGCACTTCTTTGTATAGTGTTTTTGATAAAACTTTTGTAATGGCAATGAAATCATCTTCCATAAAAACTATGGTCTATATTACTATTAAAGATTTTTTAGGAAGTCTGTTACTATTCATTTGCTTCACATGTTCAGTCTAACCAAGTTGTGCTTTATTATAATAGATTTAATATTATCATATCTAGTAGAGTAAAGAAACCATCAATTGATCTTTTGATCTTGTCATTGTATTTTCAATGTCTTTATATTATGGTGATAAGGGATCATCTTCATACTTCTATTAAAGAAATTTGGTGCTGAAATAGTTGTTTTTTAATTTACTAAAAGTAGAATAAATTATTTTTATAAAAAATAATAATTATAATTTAAATTGGAGGCAATCACATATATTAATGTTAGTTATAATCTTTTTTTATTCACATTATAGAATAAACTTTTTATAAAAATATGCAGTGATTTTGGAATATTATTTTTAATGCCTGTATTTGATTTAATAAAATTTGGCACCCAACATCATGCTTATTTTGAATTATCAAGTTTATTTTCTATTGTCATTTTATTACATTATGGTTATAAAATTATAGTTACAAAAACTAGTCACAGATAATAAATTAGATTATACATATTCTCAAACCCTTACACACAGATTAATTTTTGTTTTAAGGAATTGAGCATTTCTTTTAACAAATTTAATCTAAAGTAAGCATTTATTTATAGAAAAAAAAACTATTTTTTAAAATTATAAATATAACTTTTTTTTTTACTTTTTACCTAGATTATAACAACTTTGGTAGCTAGTAGACAGTTCATGCCAGTTATAATGTGTTTTGTTTCTATTCTAAAATAACGTTATTCATTAATGTAAAAAAAAATTTCCCAGAAATAAAATTTTATGAGACAAAAGTAATATTGCTTTTGTAAGTTTATTTTTTAATATTTTAGTATTTGGTTTTATAAATTAAAAACAAGGTGTACAGTATTTTAAAAGATATTATAAGTTCTGAACCTTACCTTTGATTTCCAAAATGCAGACTAAATTTTTTAAATTTACTGCAAAAAAGCAGTCTTATATGACTGCATGACAATATTTGTTATATCATACTTTTCCTATGTCTAGTTTTTAGTTTTTTATATAATATATTTCACTGTGTTCTCTTCTATGATCAAAAACAGGATTCAGCTATCTAAAACTCAAATATAGTATATATATATTTATGAAGTCAAATATATACTCTAAAATAATTAAAAATGTCAAATTTATTTACCATTTTCTTATGTAAAACCACTAAACATCACATGATCACTATCTCTTATACTAGCACATAATTGTTATTAAACAAAGCAAGACTCTCCATACAGTAGTGCCACCCTGTGCCAACCAGAGTAAACAATGGATGCCAGAAGACTTATTCATAAAATCCCTATCTAGTGCCTACTCATCCAATATCCCCAGACTAGGTTCTGGCTTGTGGCCTTCGTCAGTGGGGAGCCTTGGATCTGAGAGCACTGCACCTAGATCTTACGATCTAATGCAACCCTCCAGCATCCACCCTTTAACTCAACTACAAAACTATGAGAATGAAATTGGAAAATATGATATTTTCCATCTAAGCTCAATAGCTTATATAGTCATATTTGTCTGAATTCAGTTCAGCACCCATACATATTGGTGTCTTTGCATTAGATCCTAAGATCCAGGTGCAGTGCTCTAACCCTTAGAGACTGAAAACCGCTTTTTTCCGCATAAAAAAGTTTGCAATTTCGACTGCAATAGCGTGCAAACCGTATACGTCATAGTTACATTTTTTTTTCTTTCTCTCCGCCATTTTTCTATCTTTTTGGATGTCCAAAAATTTTTTCTGTGCAATGAAAATTAGATTTTTTATAGCAATTTATGTAAAGTGTGTTATTAAAATTTTATAAATTTTTTTATCTTTCTAGATTTTATCAACGTATAAACAAAATAACCGCACAAATGGCTTCTTTCATCGCTGAACGTAATTTTGATTGATTCTGACAAAGACTTTTTTGTTTGTGTTTGATTCTGAGGGTTTGTCATATTTCACCATTAGCTGTGAGTATTCAATTCCTGATCTATTTTATTTATTTTTTATACAAAATTATATATTTGCACTGAAAACAATAGGTATGTTTCAGAGTGGAAGGCATTACCGAAGTGGGTTGGTCTGTCACCTGCTGAGTTGAATGCATTTTTTGGTATGATTATTCATGTTTGTACTAAAACTAAAATTTATTTGGTCTAAAAATGAATATTTGCATCAACCGGTACTTGCTAACTTGCTAGAGTTATGACCCGAGATTGATTTTTTGTTATTCTAAATAATTTACAATGCCTCCCAATGCTGAATCAACAGTCATCATCATCATCTCCCACTGATATATAATAATTGCTTATAATTCCTTTGGGTTATTTATTTTATTTTATTTACTGTTTTTATTCATTTCATTGTAGATAAGTTTTTAATTACTTTGAAACATACTTTGCTATTATGGTCTCCTATGAAATAATGCATAATTTAGCTCGCCCTTTCTCCCATGATATTTCAATAATATAGTAAGTATTTTTTATTCCCATAACTTACACTTTACTAAAGTTATTACTGTTATTTTTTTTTGATCCACACTAAAACCTTGCATTTCTAATAGATATCCCACATAGAGGGCCTAGAAAAACAACTGCTTGCAAAAATTGAACATATAGGCTGGTTAGTAAAAAAGCAAAACTGAAATTGTCACCTTTTGCCACATTACACCAACAAACTGTAACTCAGGTAGGTCATGTTATATTTTTTTTTCTGCATTTTATGACGAATGTGATGAAGCTGTCTATGAAATTGTAATTTTAGGTTATACATTTCAAAATTGAGAGTTTGTGAACCAATATAAAAATAAAAATTTTAAAAATGTGAAAAATATCCTTTTTTTTATTATTTTTTTGTGGTAATGACTACTTTATCAGCTTTATTACATTCTTTCATATTTGCACTTTATAAAAATGTATATATATTTTTTTATTTATTGTAATAAATTAGACATTTCATTTAAAATTGTATGTCCTGTAATTTTTCTGAGAATTCAAAATGGCCATTCAGGCCTCTAAGGGCTAAGATCCAAGGCTCCTTACTGACAAAGGCCACAAGCCAGGAATAGTCTGGAGATATTGGATGAGTAGGCACTAGATAGGGATTTTATGCACAAGCCTTCTGGCTACCATTGATTACTCTGGTTGGCACAGGGTGGCACTACTGTATGGAGAGAGTTTTGCCTTGTTTAATTATGTAATAATTATGTAAAAAATAAGCATTTTTAATTTTATTATCATGTCTTTTTACCATATCCTTTTTTTGCTATAGGAATTAAATTTAGCTCCCCCCCCTTGCTTTTTAATTAACCAACATCCTTTAAACTATACACATTTGTAATCTATATATCCATCCATTTAGTATTTTCTATTTACTAGAATTAAATATAGGTTTTTACTTTAATAACTGCTTTGTTACTTATCTGAATGATAACCACACTTTTGAATTATTATTATTACTGTGACCTTAAAATATTCTCAAGTCCATTTCTCTTAAGAAGAAAACATATATTAACATAAATATTTTTTAACATTTTCCCTCTTCTTTTCTCATGTAGGAATGTAATTATTTTTGTTCTTACTACCATATTTACAGTGGGAATTTATATATAATGCTGATTTATTGTTGCTTATTTATGTTTTCAGTGTTAATCAGAAAAAAAACCCAAAACATTGTTTTTTTTTTTAAAGCACTCAATATAAACTAGTAACAAATTATGATAACTCTCTTATTAAAATGTAATAAATTAAATGTAATACTTCTTCATAGTGAATGCCGTTAACAAGAATTTTAGGCCCAAAAATGCATTAAAAGGTTATATGTAATATTTTCAATATTTTTTCCATATATGAAGAAGTATTATTATTATCTTTTATTTAGAAACATTTGAACTCAAAATAAGGCAAAAAAAAAAAAAAAGGAATATAATTTAATCCAATTATTTTTTTTCAAAATTACAGAATGATAATTAAAAAAAACATATACTATATAATCAAAACTGATTTGATTACTCTTTCAAGTTAGTAAAACAAATATATGTTATGTGTTTAACTACAAAATAACTGATGTTTAAATTCACTTTTGTCTTCTTATATGACCTTTTTCTAATTTAATACTTTCAGTATAAAATTATACACTCAGTAAGCACTTTGCTATAATGATAAGTTAGGGATCAACTCATTGCTAAAGTGATTATGTTTTTTTTTTCACCCACAAATGCAAACAGAAACAAAATAATATTCTAAAAAAAATAATCATATGTTTTGTTGCTCAGAAAATCATATGACATTCAAGCATTGAAAGAGATAGACTTGAACTGCATTCCAGGGTCCTTTAATTCAGAATCTGCCAATCTATAAATGCATGATAATGATATGTTTCTATTCTGATATGTTAATTGCACAGTAGTGCCATATTTATATAAAATAAAAAAAGTAATAAGAAAGCAAACTAAACATACCTAAACATTCTTAAAATAAATATTATTTTACTTATAATGACTGAGAAATATAAATTAAAAAATTAATAATTCCATTGCTTATTTTTTTAAGAGTCACAATTTTGTTTAAAATATATTTTTTCCCATGGATAATAAATGATATATCACATTTTCATTATTTAAAATAAGATGTTTGTGATTGGTCTTTTTATTACAAGCACTAAATATAGATACCAAATATAAAAATATAGTTGACATAAAAATATAATTATAAAGGTAAGTTTGAAAAATTGTCAGATATATGCAAAATATACTATTACAATAGACAATTAAACAGAAGAAAAGAAAATGGTGCTAAGTATACTTCTTGTACTATGATGCAAACCTACATGATTAAAAATTGCCAAAGTGGTGAGGTACATAATTTAAAAAGATATACTGCTGTTATAGTAAATTGATATTAAGCTACTGCACTTTATAGCCATATGTATCAAATAATGTTAAATCACTATGTAAATTTATGAAATGGAGATTAGTAATCTAATGTGGAGAGGGATATGTGTATTCATATATTTAGATTACAAGAAAAAAAAAATATTGTTATGAACCATTACAAATATTTTCATAGCTTTGAGATTATTTCAGATCTATATTTTTGATTAATTTTTATTTCCTTAACTTTGTATCCTATATTGATATGATATGATCATTATATTAAGAAATGCTCAAGTATATAACCAGTCTTATTTATATTTTTTACAGTAGTGATATTTCTATTTGTTATACAATAGAAACAGTATTGTGAGTATTGAATAAATTATTAGGCACTAAATGGCATTCAAATTTTCAGGATTTGTATCTGACATAGGACCTTAATAAAAATTGAGTCATTATTGAATTCATAATTAAGTTAACATTGAGAATTCCAGATGGCAGCACAGATTTCTGCTTGGTTTGGGAAAAGATAATGGGGATTTAGATATAAAGGCCATAGAGTTGACAAAGATTATGTTGTGGAAATGAGATGAAGCAGATTATGGAAAAATTTAGAGTGGGGAATGGAAGGGAAAGATAAAGTGGCTAACAGATTTCTTTGGGCATAGTTGCTGAGAGATTCCTGACTCCATTTAAGGAGAAGTCACAGTACATCACATCACATTCCACACAATAGATTATGTATTAGTAGAAAAAGAGGGAATGATTAAAGTATGGAAAATTAAGGTGTTTGATAATGAAGAGAGAGTATGTAATCGTGATCATAACTTCTTTATAATAAATGGTTAGTAATGTGATGAAAAATGGTAATAAAAGTAGAAAAGATAGTGAAAGATATAGATGGAGAGTGAATGATAAGAATAAGTTAGAAGAGTATAAATAAAAGTTGAAGAAACTATGGAAGAATTGGTTGGTGGTGAGTATAAGGATTGGTGTGATGAAATAGAAAAAGTGGCAAATAGGATTTTAGGTGAGAATATTCAGAAGAATAAAAGTAATAGGAAAGTGAGAGTTAGTAAAAGTGTAAAAGAGAGGAAAAAACATGCAGAGAATATAAGTGAGCTATTAAGAACAAAGAAAGTGAAAAAGATGTTAATGCTAAATGGAAAAGTACTTAGAAAAAAAGAAGTTGGCTAAAATAGATAATTATATAGAGAGGATGAAATTGAATAGTAAACTGTTGGAAGATATTTATAAAAGTGGAAGAGATGGGAGTAAAAAAATTTGGAAATACATTAAAAGAAAGAATGTAGGGGAGAAAGAAAAGTATTACTAGATGATAAGGGAATAGAGTGTAGCTTTAGAGAAGAATTAGAGATAATCTTAAACAATTATGTAATGGATGTAGAAAAGATGCTATATGTGAAGGGCAGAGTGATAGAAAACATAAGAGCACATTATAATGGGAATATACAATTTACCGAAAATGTACTGAATGAGGCAAGTAAGAAATTGAAAGGTGGAAAGGCAAGAGATTTGGATGAATGGGCAGCAGAGATGGTAATGAATTTAGGGCATAGGGCAAAATTAAAACTATTATTATGTTTTAATAAGATGGCACAGAAATAGAGATTCAAGGCTACTATTTAAAGGGGAAGGTAAGGTTCGTAGAAAGTTAAACAATTGTAGATCGATAGTGGTAACATCAGTGCTATATAAAGTTTTCTTGTTTATGGTGGCTGGAAAAATTGCAAAATGGATGGAAGAAAATAATATAGTGGGAGAAATGCAAGGAGGTAAAATTGCAAAATGGATGGAAGAAAATAATATAGTGGGAGAAATGCAAGGAGGTTTTTGATCAAATAGGCATATAGGAGATAGTTTATTTGTAGTTACACAACTTATGGATATGAGTAGGAATACAAGTAGACAGTTATATATGGTTTTTATAGATATAGAGAAGGCATGTGATAGAGTAAATAGAAATAGATTATGGGTAAGTTTAGTAAATTTAGGAATGGATGAAGCTTTAGTTGATATTATTAAGAAATTATATGAAAATAACTACTATATGAATCAATTAGGGAATATAGAATTAGTTAAAGTTAAAAATGGGGTGGGTCTAAGGAAAAGATGCCCTATGTCACCTATTTTGTTTTTGTTGTATTTAAGAGAAATGGAGAGAGCAATAGAAAGATTAGGAAGAGAGATAGAGATACCATTAATAGGTGGCAAGGGAGTATATACATTGCCAGGTCTTTTATATGCAGATGTTTTTTTTATGTATAGAAAGAATAGAAGATATGGAAGTTATGCTGAGGACATGCACAAATGTGAGTAAAGAGATAGGGATTAAATTTAGTCAAGAAAAATCAAAAGTAATAATGATTAATATTGGGATGAGAGAAAACAAAGAATTTTTATTGGTGGATATAAAGTTAAGTGTGGTGAATAGATAGAACTATTCAGGAATCATCTTAAGTAATCAAAGAAATTGCTTGGATGAATGGGAGAAAAAAATTGATAAATGAAGCAAAGAAAAAAAAGGGATTGATAAAGAAATTAACAGTGTTCTCATATAATAAATATGATGTAGCTAGAATTATATGGAAGGAAGTGGCAATAGCAGAGTTAACATATGGTAATGATGCATTGTGTGTTAGAAAAGGGGTATTAGATTACTTAGAAAAAATACAAAGAGAAGTAGGAAAACATGCATTAGATGCAGAAGTGTGGATGGTAAAGGAGGCAATTTCAAGGAGGAATGGAATGGCCAAGTTTTTATATAAGAGATGTAAAAAGCAAAATGAAACTGTTCAGTAGATTGCAGTTTATGGATAATAAGAAATAACCAAAATAGTATTTAATTGGGTTATGAGTAAAGGGCAGGCAATAAAATGGATGAGAAAGGTAGTACAGTATGCAGAAGATTTGGATAAAGAATTTATGTCAATATACTTGTATAAAAGTTAGGATGATTGTGTTAGGGGAATTGTTGAGTGTTATAGTATTAAGAAATGGGATAGAAGAATAAATGCATTGATAAAGAATAGGGAGTTGGGGAGATGGAGAACTAGTATGGAGAGTAAAAAGAGCTTAAATATTTATAGAAGTAAACAGAATATTGGGTGTGAGTTAATTTATAATAATAGCAAGAAAAGCAATTTACTATTTAAGGCTCGAATGGAATCTTTAGTAACAAGGGAATATACACATAAATGGAAAATGTATGGGTGATTTAATCTGCAAGTTATGTAAGGAAGATATAGAAAATATTAGGCATCTGTTAATTGAATGTCTGAAAGCAGAAAGAGTACAAATAATGAAGATGTGGAAGAATAAATATAAACAATTTGATTATACAGAAAGTGGCTTATTGATTTTTATGCTGAGTTTGGGAAAAGACAAGGAGGATTTAGATATAAAGGGCATGGAGTTGACAAAAATTATGTTGTGGAAATGGGGTGGAGCAGGATAGAGAAGTATATGGGAAAACTTAGGCTGAGGAATGGAAAGGGAAATCAAAGTGGCTAACAGGTTTCTGTGGGCATAGTTGCTGAGAGTTTACTGACTCCTATAAGGAGAAATCTCATTGCATCACATAACATCCACATTTATATTTGTCTGGTAATGTGTGCTATGAAGTGCTCTCTGTCATTTAATATGTTTTTATTGAGAGGGGTGTCTTTTTTTTTGTAATTGGTTAACTTTTTTATTTAATAAGATCTATATTAAGCTGCATGAGATCACTTCAAAATTGCTTCAATTTTTTAATATTTAAAAAAAAAAAATTAATAATCGTTATCTAATAATGTATAACTTAGTTAATAAGAAAAAAAGCCTTTTGATCTAAAAATTATTCCAATCATACTAAACAAAAGCCATAAAAAATATTTCTTTGAGATAGAAAAATATTAATATAATGAAATAGAATTTATTAGAAATAATTTGATTCAAAAATACCACAGAACTGATTATGGTAAGAAATCTGTTAAAAATTAAAGAAATAATTATATATTGTTTGACTAAGAAGTTCCAGAATTTCTGTTTATCATTTTCAAATCTTTCTCTCACTTTTCAACTTACAGATTTACCTTCAGCTGGTTTTTTTTTTTTAGTGTCTTTTGGATCACTGTCTTTCACTAAGACATTTCTGATATAAGCATTTTACAGACAAATGAGAATTTCATATATTTAACATGTGACCCCAGAATATTACCCACCTAGCCTTTTCTACATTATCCCTATTACACACTTTTTTGCCTCATTTTTAGTAACAAATATTAAATCTTACATAACTCCACTATTATTTCATCATTATATAACATATAGTCATATGTTAATTGTTCAGGAGATAATATCATGTCGGAGCACCTACATATCAACTAGAGAACATCAATTCTGTTGTTTGACTCTTTTTTTTTTCACTTTACTTAGATCCAAGAATCTTTATTTCTTGATTCAACTACTCTATTAATGCATCAAATAGTTTCTGACCATCTCCTTTTTTTTATTTAGGAAATCTAATTTGTATTACAATACATTTATCAAGCAGTTATCTTTATTCGTATTATAGCATATAATATAAAGGACAGTCCATTAATATGTTTTGAAATACAAAATTTATATGCATTATGAGTTTTTTTTTACTTCTGAAAGCAGAATTGTCCCCTCCCCTAATACTCCTTATTTCATTTTTTATCTAAAGCTATACTTTCAAAAAAACATTTAACAAATTTCATTTTTATATCTAATTTCAATGATTCTTATAATTGCTTTTATCATATTAAAAGTTAGTGTAGCTTTTCAATTCTCATTGCAATAACCAACTTCCAAATGCTATATATTAAAAACTGTCCAATACTTATTTTTAACCTTGCTTTTCTTTATATATTTTTATTACTTTGGGTTTTATTTGCATTTATTTTCTTTCAAACTTTCTACAGCAGTACCAATCTTAAATAATATTTTATTAATTTTATTGGAACTGTTGTTAGATACTACTAAAACAACAGCAATACAGTATTGTTTGTAAAATGATAGCCTCAGACCTAAATATTCTTAGGTTGATTCTCGACTGATGGGAGAAAATAGAGAATAAAATCATTGTCTTGCATTGGTGGTCGAAAGGTCAGCGTGACTGCCTTGCACTTGCAGGCAGTTGCCCGGGTTGCGGATTTGCATCCTGGCCGATGCTATGACACTTAAAAAAAAAAATCATTATGTTCGTCCTGCCACCTGGTTGTTTGATTATCACATGATCTCTTTATATGATTGCATATGTATACCACAAGAGTAATTGATTGATCTATTCAATAAATAATATAATATAAATTCTACAAAAGAAAAATCTTGAGCAAGGAATTTAAAATGTAATAAGTAAAATATAAAACATAATATATATAAAAAAGAAACATATACAATATAGCAACAATGTAAATAATCTTTTAAAAGTCAACTAACTGGTATTAAATAAATTCAAAGAGCATTCTTCCATAAACATGGTAAATAATTTGAGATCATTATAATTAAACTGCTACCAGCTGAATGCCTTGCAAAAATTTGGCATAGTCATTTGATATTTAGTAGATGATCATGCATCTACAACAAAAAATCGAGGATCTAAGCAAGATTTACAATATATATCAAGAACTGTTCTATACTAATATAAAGCAATAATATCTAATATAAGTCTCACAAATATCTCTAGTAGATGTGGCAAGAGATCTACCAAAAATAATACATATTGTATATTTCTGTAAAACAAATAAAGTAGGCATTGCAAAACTGGAACATTTCCCCAAATAGAGATATTATAACATAATATGCTGTAATAATAAAAAATATAGTAATTAAAGGTGGTCATAGTAAAAACTTAGATAAATATAACAAGTAATTTAGTTTACGTAAATAAGAACAAAGTGGCAAGATAATCTAAAATTAATAAATACACAGATAATAATCCATTATTAATGAATGAAATATTAACACAAGTAGAAGTCATTACTGAATAAAAAAAGTTATTATCACAGATAATGATGTCAAGAGAATATGAAAACAATTTTTAAGAAAAATGTATCGCTTTTGTCTTATTCAAATTAACTGATAAACAATAATTAAGGTTAATAATTATAATCCATCTTAATGATAGACTTTATGGTATTTTGTAAACACTTTATGCAGATTGCATGTAACTCTTATTTTATTTATAATTGTTCATTGTTTAAAATCTAACAACTCAGAATTACATCACAAATTGTGTCTATAAGATGGCAAACTATAATAAAAAAGACTGATGAATCTTCTTTTGTAAAAAAAGCTTAACATATGGTTAAAAGAGCTTTTAAATACTATCCAGTTGCATGATACAGACTTTTCAACCACTTTGTTAGAGAAACAGTGAAAGATGCATTACTCATTAATGGCTTGTGAAGCAGTGAGGGTTTAAATGGGTTCTCCATTCTTGGATAAGTCTTTAGCTAAAAATTGATAGATACTCATTTATTGACTAGTATTCAATGGTTAGTTGACTTGGCTCTATGCTGGAATAGAATCTGATAACATTTTCAACTTTTTTCTTGATGGAATTGAAATCTGGGTTGCAGGCATGATAAATGATACTGTATTTACATCATGTTAAGCTTAACATATTCTTAACTATATTTTTCATTTAGATTTTTTCTTTATTTGATTGTTTAATTAGTATGCTTGCTTTAACTAAGTCTTTATTTAGTTTTTTTTTAATATATATATTTCAATACAATATGATTAAGTTAATAATTTCTACTTTTTAATTTATTAATTTGAATTTAATTTTATTTTTTAAATGAATTTTTTAATAGTTTGTTGATTCTATTTTTAAAAATTAATTAAGTTTTTATATGTGTAGGGAAATTTTTTCATTAACTTGATAATGAAAATCTTGAAGACAGAATTGCTGCTGTCTTAATGCAAGTGACAGTCTTAAAATGATGTCTAATAAATAAAAGCTCTCAGAATAATAAAGCAGCATTCACAGTTGTCTCTTCTTTAAATACTTATTGTTTATCAAAAGCAAAAGTGATATTATCTCACATTTTTTTCACTTACTTTATTGAGATTTTTTGAGTTACTACATTTTATAATTTGTTTGTTTTTTAAAGATTTTTATTTCTTTTTAATGAGTACACTAAAATGCTCCAATATCTTAATTCTTTTTGCGTGTGTATTTTATATGGCCAGCCTAATTCATTTCAAAACTTTTAAAATATCAAATTTTATCTAATAATTTTTATTAGTCATTCATTAGACTACAGTTTGTCCATTTAATGAATAATATTTCTGGAGTGTAATTTTCACTATACCACTATCACTCAAGCTAGGGACTGTTTTCTATCTGCTTTTAATATTTTATGGATGAGTGTAATCATAACATATTTCATGCTTAACTAGCACTCATCAGTTGGACCAGATCACATTCTTTACAATATATTTTTATCCATGGTTTAGTATGTATATAGATATAGAATTATCGCAGTTTAATTGATGTGTCAAACTTAATGCTTTTACAACTTTGACACAAACCTCTTGGTGGAAGTATATTAATATTTTTTATTAGTCATTCATTAGACTAGAGATTGTCCATTAATGAAGATATATTATTCATCAATTTGTATCTAAATTTATTTTTTATTACATTTCCTTTGTTCTTTTTTTATACCAACAATTTACTGGGTTTAAATAAATATAAGAAAACCATTATTTTTTAAAAGGATGACCATTTTAAAAATATGTCATATGTAAAATTACTTGGTTTCTTCTTATTTACATACTTGAAATTACTCTTACCAGCAGTATATTTTAAATACATGGTTGCAGATAATGGGAAAAAATATGATAATAGATCTCAATATGCATTTGAATCTAATTAGATTTCTTCTGTTGGTCTAAGCCATCCATTTTTCGTCAATAGCTGCACTTTGTTGACAAGTAACAATTAAAGCAAGAAAAATCTTCTATTTTATAAAGATTAGTAAATATGTATATGATTTTTAATAAAATTTAAATCTATATGTAAAGTAAAAACAAATGTGATAACTTCTAATTTATTAAGAAGTGATTAATGATCATTTGGTATTTGATTATGTATGCTTGTTATGAATAGACTCTGGTTAAAATTGCAGCATTTAAATTAAATTATACAATTCATTTGATCTTTTTTTTTTTTTATGACACTTGCAGAAGATACCAATTGATCTAAATCATTTTTATTACGTAAAAAAGCATACATATTTTTAAATACCAATTCAAGACAGATATATTTTTTGAATAGAAAATGTGGTCCTTCTCAGACATCTTAGATTTTGCATATTTATTATCAAAAGGATATTTTAAATGAGAAGCTTTTTCATTTTTTTTTTAAAAAAAGTAATTTTAAATTTGAATTTTTAAAATATATATATATTTCAAATGAAGTTTATATCATCTATTTATGATAAACTCTCTAATAACAGTTAATGTTTTTTTTAAATAGGATTGTCATACTTTGGTAATAAAAAAGTGTCAGTCCCATCTAAGAAAATGATGATTCAGAAAGTCAGAAAAACAGGGGATAATACTTTTATATGCTAAAATATAAAACTTATTTAATAAAATAAACATTTTATAACAATTTTTGTTGGTTTAAATATAAAAGATTTATTGAATAATCAGAACTTTCAATTAGTGTCATCATAAAATTAAATCACTCCTCAACTAAGTACTCTGAGGACAAGTCAAATTGGATAGAAACATGTTACATGTTGATTGTTGACCTTCTAATTCCAGACACACTGTCTCTAACCAACAGAACATTTTTTATTGATTGTAAGGGACAGTACAATAATTTTTAAAAACAAATAAATAGTATGCATTTTTTATTTTGGCATTTAAAAAAGTGTACTCTAATCACTTCAAAAAAGAAAAAGAAAATGTGGTCTTAAAATAGTGTGATTGGTAATCTTAATTTTAGTGAAGAAGTGGAATATTGTTATCATTTACAAAGTGAATTGAAATAAATTTTCATATTATAAAATTGAATTGTAAACATTAACAAATGATAAACAACCAATCAGAAATAAGAAACAAATTTATTATTATACTATATATGTAACCATAGCAACATCCTATTTCAATGTTGATATGTCTGTCTTTCTTATTTCCTTTTATATATATCCAAAGAATCGTAAAGTGTAGAAGAAAATTAATTATTTCAGAAACAGTAATACACACACAAGAAAAAAAATAAATTGTAACAATCCTCAAGGACTGTATTTGCTCATAGTTTACAGCTGATGAAATAAAGGGTTTGATAAAAATTTTGATGTAACTTTAAAATTGAGATGCTAAAATAAATTATATAAAGAAGTAGCATGTAATATTAAAATACCACCATTGATGATAAAGTTAAGCCAATGGTCTTATATTATTAGCATTCACTAATTTAAATATAATAAATTTTCATTTTTAAATATAAGTTATGTGCAAGATATTAAAATATAATCTTGAGCTTAGCAACAATGCTTTCTGGTTTTATTTTTAGAAGCAAACCAGAATGACTGAATGACAATACCAGTTCTTGAGCCACTGTTTAGAAGGAACATTGCTTTAAATAGCCAATAAGAATTTAACTAGATTGATATTCAAATGATTTTATTGCTGAGAAGACCATGTGATGTATGAACTCTGGATGTAACAAATTGAGCTTTAATCTGGGAAACTTTAATTCTTTAATTTCTCACTATCATTGCAATAAACTGGGCATAAGACCAAATGAATGATTAATTTCTTAGAAAGGCATGGGACTTATAAAGATTGAATAATTATTAAACCATATATATATATTAATTTATTTACTATACAGTACTATTTTTGTAATTAGTCACTAGAATCTACAAACAAATGGTAATACTTTGACCATTATGAATGGCAATTTGTATTTTTTACTATTCTCTTAACATAATTCATTTTAGTATTACAAAATTTAATGAATCCCTTGTTATTATATTACTGTATCTATTATCTTCAAAATAAAATTTATGAAGCCATTCACAATTTTATATAAATATTAGATGTTGCTGAATTTTAGGAGTCAGATTTACAATATATTATATCTTTCTCACTTTTAAGAATACAGATAAAATATGATCATTATTAAAAACTGATTCTGTGTAATTTAAAAACTGATTCTGTGAGTCTTACTGTGGTCATAATTTGCCATTCAGAAAGTGGTTTTTATAAAAGTTAGTATCTTATTTCACAATGAGATTAGTAGAGGACATTTAAGTGCTATGACTTCTATAGATATGCATATAAGAGATAGTTTATTTGTAGTCACACAATTTATAGATATGAGTAGGAATACAGGTAGACAATTATATATGATCTTTATAGATATAGAGAAGGTATATGATAGAGTAAATAGAAATAGATTATGGGTAAGTTTAATAAATTTGAAAATGAATGGATCTTTAATGAATCTTATTAAGAGATTGTATTAAAATAATTACTATACATATCAGTTAGGAAATATAGAATCAGAGTTAAAATTGGGGTGGGACTATGACAAAAATGCTCTGTGTAACATTATTTTGTTTTTGTTGTATTTGAGAGAAATGGAGAGAGCAATAGAAAGACTGTGAAGAGGGGTAGAGATACCATTAATAAATGCAAAGGAGTGTATATATTATCTGTATATATTATCTGATATTCTTGTGCATAGAAAGTAGGAAATATATAAAAGTTAACATGTGCAAGGGTGGGTAAAGATATGGGGATTAAATTTAGTGGAAAAAAATCAAAAGTAATGACAATAAATGCTGGGGAAAAGAAAAAAAAGATTTATTTTTTTAGGGGGGGGGGGAGGATATAAAGTTAAATGTGGTGAATAGTTATAACTATTTGGGAATTGTTTTAAGGAATCAAAGAAATTACTTAAATGAATGGGAGAAAAAATTGATAAATGAAGCAAAGAAAGGAAAGGGTGTAATAAAGAAATTAACAATGTTTTCATATAATAAATATAATGTACTATGAATTGGATGGAAAGGAGTGTCAATAGCAGGGTTAACTTATGGTAACAGTGCATTATGTGTTGATAAAGAGGTGTTAGATTACTTCAAAAAAGTACAAAGAGAAATAGGAAGAAATGTATTAGATGCAGATGTGTGGATAGCAAAGGAGGCACTTCAAGGAGAAATGGGATTGTCAAGTTTTTATTTAAGAGAGGCAAAATGAAAATGTTCATTAGATTACAATAGCCAAGATAGTATTTAATTGGGCTGCAAGTAAAGGATAGGCAACAAGATGGGTGAGAAAGGGAGTATAGTATGCAGAAGATTTGGATAAAGACTTTTATGTCAATATACTTGTACAAAAGATGGGATGATTATGTTAGGAGATTTGTTGAGTGTTATAGTGGCAAAGAATAGGGTAGAAGAATAGATGCATTAATAAAAAATGAGGAGTTGGAGAGATGGAAAGTCAAGTGTTCAAATATATATATATATAGAAGTAAACAGAATATTGGGTGTGAGTTCACTTATGATAATAGCAAGGAAAATAGTTTACTGTTTAAGGCTTGAACAGGATTATTAGCAACAAGGGAATATATATATATAAATGGAGGAATGTGGGTGATTTAGTCTACAAGTTATATAAGGTAGGCATGAAAAATATTAGGCATTGCTTATAAGCAGAAAGGGTGCAAATAATGAAATTGAGGAAGAATAAATATAAACAAAATGTTATACAGAAAGTGGGGATCTTGATTTTTATGCTGGGGTTTGGAAATGGATAAGGTGGATCTAGATATAAAAACCATAGAATGGACAAAGATGATGTTATGGAAATGAGATGGAGCAAAATAGAGAATAGGGTAGGGAATGGAAAAGAAAGGGAAGGTGGCTAACAGGTTTCTCTGGACATAATGACAGAGATTCCTGACTCCAATAAAGGAGAAGCCATAGTGCATCATATTGCATAAGTAAAAAAAACCCATTAAGTTATATGATTACTTGTTCAGCAATTGATACATTTAAGTTCCATAATGTTGGGTTAAGCATAAAAGTTATATTCATTCGATCAAACATTTTAAAATTTATTTCTGGTCAAATAAATTCAAAAACCTTTATTTCTTGCATGCATCATTAAAGTAATAACTGCTTAGATAATTAATTTTATTACTGTCATTTGTTTAATATAGGTAGAGTGCTGTTAAACTGGCATTCTTGAGTTTCTATGCCTTTCTGTATAACTATTATATCAGATTAAGATGCATTTTTTATTTTTTTATGATTATGAGCTTTTCATATCCTTAAAGCATTCATATAATGTTGCAAATAAATATTAAAAATAATTTATATTTTAAGTAATCATTTAATAAGTACCCTGGAACATTTGTTGATATTTAGAGGAGCCACAAAACCTCTGCTGAAAATCCCAAGTGATAAATGGAGTTCTTCCTTGATTTCTGCAGGATAGGTGATCCATACTTGCTGAAAGGCATTTCACAGTCAATCTGGCAGAATAGATCATGCTGTACAGAAATTCTAATGCAGTCTCCTTATTGGTGATTACATGCACATAAAATTTTTTAAATAGCATTTTGAAAGATGATAGGGCTAGGTAGCAAACTGACAGCATCTGTACAAAAATTTTTTCTTATATTTACAAGTCACAAGGGCAAGCATTAAATCCTCCTCCTACTGATAGATCACAATTATTGAACTTTGATATGTTTGTAAGAAATTGTCACAATTCACATTTTTATTATTTCTTAAAAATGCAAATATATATAAAATAAACATCATAGCACAAAAGGACACCCCAAATTTAACTTTTATCACTTGAAATTCGTAGCAAATTGGAGATTTTTTTCTAAAAGTGAAATGAAACTTATTATTTATATCTTTATTATGAATATTAAAACATCTTAATACAAATGTTTAAGAGAGAGAAAAAAATCTACTACTCATTCATTAAAACTATGCAAATTTTAAATTAATATATTTAAGGATGTGGTACTACTACTCTTAATACAGATGTTATTTAAGGTTGGTGGAAGCTACTATTTGCTCATTAAAACTATGCATCTTTTATATTAATATTTTTAAGGGAAAGAAAGGAATAATATTACTCTTAATACAAATATGGTTTAAGGGGGACAAAATGATCTACTATTTGTTCATTTAAATTATGTAACTTTTATGTTAATATTTTAAAGAGGGGGGGGGGATTCTACTTTTAATATAAATGTTGTTTAAGAAACTGGGGAATCTACTACATTTATCAGTTGGTATTTTTATTAGTAGTTTGGTGACTCATTTAAGTGTCAACAAATGTGCCAGAGTTACTATTAAATGATTGGTTATATTTTAAATGCCTACATTTAATATACATTATATCATTTAGTTTCAAATCTTAGTCTGGATACTGAAATTCATAGATAGTAGTGAATCATATAAAGTGTACAACATCTATATATATATACAACATGGAAATACTTAAAATAAAATTTTATTTTATAATTATTGTTTTAAGATATTAACAAAAATAATTATTAACAAAAGACAATAATTCTGGTATAATAAACTGAGAAAGCTATCTATACACTTACTAGATTGTATTTGTGAGTTGTGTATGAATAGTAATTATTCTCTAAGGAAAAGATAAACAAAACAACTCATCTTTTTATCAAATTGCTGATAATAGAATATAAAAAATATAATGCTTAAGTGATTCTAAATTCATACATTATTATGGCTGCATTTGTTTATAAAACAGTATCCATTTTTTGATATTTTGAAATTCTAATGACTGTATTTGCAGTATTAATTAGGAAATTAAAATTTAGTTAATAGCAATTCTACTAAGTCATAAAGTGTTTTATTTTAAATACATTCTGATTTTTGAATTTATACAACCCATTTCTTACTTGCAGAGAATGGTTTGATGTCTTTGCAAAATCTTTATGTAGATTTGGACAAACTATTCTTTTTGGTCACACTGTCCTACCTATTGATTTAATACTTTTATAGTCTTCACAATATATCATGTAAAAAAAAGCACTTTACAACTTATTTTGTTTGGAAGATACTTTAAACTAATAAATAGTTATTAATAGTATTAATATATTTATCCAAAAAGCAATAAATTATCATTAGAGTTGTACAGGACTTGTATACTAGTAGTTTAAGTTATAATAAAGTATGATGAATAATTTTTTTTTAAATTTAATTTATTACATTTTAATTACAATGTTACATGAGTATTATAATGGAATGAAAAAACTATATTTAGGTGTATGGAAAAATATCAAATTTGATTAAATCCCAGGTAGACTGAAATAAATGTTTTGGAATTATAAAATATTGTCTCTTTTTTTTTAAATTTTTCTCTGTTATTAAAGAAGAAAGTATGTGGATTGGATAAATCTTGATTGAAGCAAATTTTACATTTTAGTGACCAAAAAGCAAAAAGTATGTTGCGATTCTGATGTGCGAAAAGGTGCTGGAGTGTAGGTTATTTATGTGGTTTGAAAGATGTTGTATTTTAATTTACAAATATTTGTTATTATAAATATTTGAACAGTGGTGAAGACAAGAGAGTTTGATAATCTGAGTCAGTTGGTAAAACTTAGCAGAAATGCATCATGGGAATTTGGGGGGTTTTTCTGATATTTTTCTTCATTTGTTTGACGGAGAGTAATAAAGAGCAGTAAATTTATGAGTACAGTATGTATATCTTTTATATTAGTTAAACCCTTATCAGCAACATCATTACACATAAAAGTTTACTTTAATTCTGTTGCTGTAGATTTTATAATGTATAACATGTGAATTAAGGATGGTTATTAAAAACATGGTCCACATAACTGAATGAATTAATTTTTTAGAAATTAATAACTGTTGTTAATTTTTTATAATACTTCATTTGTGTGTGTGTATATATATATATTCAAAAATGAATTTCTCAAATCATGGTAATATTTATTGCATTTATTACTAACTGTAGTTTAGGCTCTAGGAACAGAGTCATCCCAATATTGGGTATAGTAATTTATCGATCTATCAGGATTGTCAACTTTGTTGTTCACAAGTTTTTTACATAGCTATATTTATTTTTGTCTTATTTGTAATAAAGGTGGATAGAAATTTGAAATTCTGTTGTCAGGTTTGGAAAGATCCAAATATGTATAGAAAGAATATTTTAAACACCGTTCTTTTTTAAAACTTTCAGGAAATTACTATTGTATTCGTTTTTTAAAAAATAAATATTGTCTTTATAAAAGTTTTATTTTTAATTCATGGGATATGTATATATTTTGTGTATTTATGCTGATATATCACATGACAGATTTTGTTTAGGGATGTGTATAATGATTCAAATATATGGTTAGTTACAGAAAGTCATATGACATTAAGTACAACTAAAAGTAAATAAAGAATACTTTTGCTTTGTAAGAATTATTCTTTATTAATCTTTTACATATAATTTATCTAATAGTATGAAGTGTCTTTTAAAAAAAAAATTGTACTTTAATTAATAAACAAATAATTATTTAGAATGTATTATTTTACTATTGATGCTATCAGCATTAAAACTAAGAGTTTTGACAAGAATTTTGCTGCAGATAAAGATTGTTTTCAACCAAGGGAGCATCCCAAGCATACTGATGAAGCCATTTTCTAATAGTTTTCTTAGTTTTTACTTAATCTGAAAATCAGCTTAAGTTTATTACACAAAGAATTCTAATAGTTTGTTGTTATTTAAGCTGATAGAATTTAGAGCTAAAAATAATAAGCTTTTCCTAAGTTTGCATAGATAGATTAATTATTTCAAGTAAAATTAATATCTTCAGTTAATAAAATTTTTTAATTGTCTTGAATTAAATAGAAGGGAAAATATAATATTTAATAGTAATGTGCTTCGATTTTTAACAAATTCAAGAATTTGTTGATTTTCAGATATTTGTTTTAATCATAGCCCCCCTTGTATAAATGAGTATATTGTATTGTGATTGATTTGTGCTTTCTATCTACTTGATAAAATAATTTTAGTTTTTAAGGTTGTTCCTAAAATATTAATGTCAAAAATATCTTAGGGACAACTGTAAAAATTAAAATTATTCTAAAAAAAAAAAACCCAGCTGTGTTAAGCATCCATAACACTATATCATGGCATAGTACAGAAATAAAAGGACAGACTATGAAGGTCAAGGTTCATCAATTGCAGCTCCACTTTTTCACTGAATTTCTTATGTAAACCATTTGATTGCTTACTTTTTTTTATACTGAAAATATCATAATATCAATTACATTTAGAATTAAAAATAAGAGCTTTGAATCTCTGAAGAAAGTTTGATATATTTTCCAGTTTTATTATGCTAGCACAGTAATGTCTATATTCAATCATGGTTAAGAAATAATTATATTTTTTTTAATTAGCCATGAGTTCAGCAACTGACTAGAGAGTTAAAAGTTTTTGAATCAAAATTCAAACTTGCTTATGGTATTTGAATATCACATGACTTCCTAAGACAAAAATCCAATTACTCAAGGCTTTAATAGGTTTATAAATATAGATGGTAATAATCAACTATTAAGCTATCAACAATCTCAATCTGTAGTCAAGGCAACCTCCATAAAACAATAAAGGTAATATATTTATATAAACACTAAAGATTGCAACTTAACCAAGGCATGTGAGATTAATAATGCAAGGAAGTTTAAACAATAGGCAAATATAACCTGCGCTGAAAGCAGACTAATAAATAGTCATTTATAACTTTTCAGATTTTGAAAGCAGACTAATAAGTATTTATTTATAACTTCCAAATTCCATATAAAGTATATATTTACTAAGACAATAAAATCAATTACTCAAGGGTTTAATAGGTTTATAAATGTAGGTTGTAACAATTAACTCTTAAACTATCAACAATCTCGGCCTGTAGTCAAGGAGATTGTCTTGACTACAGTTTGAAATTGTTGATCGCTTAATGGTTGGTTGTTATCACATGGCTTCTTGAATGACTAACCATTCAGTTGTTTTCATCATTCAACCCAAAATGTTAATTAAAATTATTTTGTTAATAACCCATTTTTATAAAACACTTAATTTTAAAATAAATTTCTTCAGCTTTCAAATAGTCTTAGGATGTTTTTTTTGGGTTACCTATCTAGTCTAGTTAACCACCCTTATTTTTAGACACTTATCAAAACTCTCACCATTCTTGCAGTTGATAAGCCTGGTGAATAATGTTGTTAAAGAAGCTTTTTTTAAATTGAAAATGTAATTGTTTTACTACATAAAATTCATAATAAAAAATTGACATTTTCATTTAAAATGGTTGTATATAAGTATAATAAATTATGTAAAACTGTAATATGTGTTGATATTAAACATGCACACACTATATAATTCAAAAGCAAAATATATAAATCAAAACTTTAAAATAATATAATATATTGAACGATTATATAAATAATAACAAATTAATAACTTTTGTTGAATCTTCAAATGTTTTCGAAGGCATAACCTTCATTATCAAGAAGTACAAACGTAAAAATTATAATTAATATATGCATTTTTTATGAGCCCATTGTTAAAAATGTATATCATTTTTAAATTCAAAGTTTACATTGTGACACATGGTCTGCAGATGTGCTAACTACTGTATTATGTCTCTATTTATATAAAAATGGAGACTTTTGAACAGATTCTCACAAGTCATTGCTGGTCTTTGATGGTGCATCAAAAATCTTCTTATATATTTACCACACAAAAGCCAAAGCAGCTTAAATGGTATCAATGAAGTTGTTTCAACAGATTACTAAATCTTTATTAGCAAAAATGCAATAATAAAAACTTTCAATCAATAAAACAAACAAATCATAAATAATTATTCCATAGCTTTCAATAAGAGAGATAACTTGATGAACATCTTCATAGATAGAGATATCATAAAACTCGAGATATTCAAATCTCACCTATTGCAGTCAAGGTTTTTTCTTTGCAAATAATGTCGATCATTAAAGACATTCTTCTATGATTAATTTTTGTGTGGAATTGAATATTTCCAATTTAATTCATTAATATTACTAATTCACTAATAGTTTTGCTGCTATCATTATTATGGTTTGTAAGACTTTTTTTTTAGATCAATATGGCTTAGGAACCATTTGTTTGTTTTTTAGTTTATTTATTTTTATTAACATTGACTATTTTGATATTTTGTTGATTTAAATATATATATAATTTCACTCTACATTTTCAATGTCTTTATTTTTTACTCCAATATTTTAACTGATTAACATTTAAAATATTATAATATGCATAAAAATTTCTGCAAAAGATTATGCTAGAGAGACTTGGTGAAGAAAAAAATATACATCTTCAAACACTGAATCTATAATTTCGAATGCTGAAAATGATATGAATAGAATACACCTTTTTTTTTTTAATTTGGAAGATTAATTAGGTTTTATATCAATATTTTTATTATTCTTTAATATATATATATATTCATGGCAGCATCATATGAAAACATCATTTACAGTTTGTTGATTTGTCTGTGATAGATTTCTGAAAATTTGATGAATCTCTGGTATTTTTGAATTAGTATTTTATTTCAAGTTATAATGAACTGATAAACAAATCATCTCTTGTTTTTATAATTTTTTTTTTTACTATAACTTTTTAGTGTAGCGTTTATACTTGAAAAATACATATTTATTTAATAGGAAAATTAATTAAAAATTATTTTTAAAAAAACAATATTAAAATTAACAGTTATTCTAGAATATAGCTTTACATTTGAAATATAAATAATATATACAGTGGAATCACAATATACACTATATTTTGTTCCACCATCTCCCCCCATGTAGTTTGTACACAGCATATAATAATGTTTTCCTGAAGGTTTGTGATGATGATATTCTAGTTGTATTTTTATATTGGACTATTTCCATCATCTAATGTGAGTATTGAATGTCTTTAGAAAAATTTAACTTTATTTCAATATTCCAAATACATTCAACTGTTAGTAATAGCACATCAAACAGGTTAGTATATGCACAACATTTTGAGAGGTATTATTCTTCATTTCCTTCAGGTGTTGCTGGCCTGACCAGTGATAGTACTAGCATGGGATTTATACCTGGATTCTTAGATTCTTGATTATTGAATTTAAGGTAATGCTCTAACCAATTGGCAGGAGGTTCATTTGATTAGAGTGTTATCTTAAAATTCAAGAATCTAAGGATCCAAGGTCAAATTCCATGCTAGTACTGTCACTGATCAGGCCAGCAACACCTGAAGAAGAGGTGAGAATAATACCTCTCGAAACATTGTGCATATACTAACCTGTTTGATGTGCTATTACTAACAGTTGAATGTATTTGGAATATTTAAATAAAGTTAAATTTTTTTAAAGACATTCAATATGCATATTAGATGATGGAAATAATTCAATATAAAAATACAAACAGCATATAATAGTTCTTATTTTGTTTAAAAACTTGATTAGAATAGAATATGTACTGTTTTTTGGAGTGCCAATATGCAGAATTTTTTTAACATGCACATATAAATAACTCAGATGCTTTTTATATGTATAATATGCATATATAAATTAAAATTATAGTATAAACAAAATTTGTAAAAAATAATAATATAGTTATTAATATTAAATTGAGGGACCTTATTGAATTATATTTTTCATTCACTGAAAAAGTATGAAAGAAAAACCTACTGTATCATATATTTATTTTTTAAATGAAATGCCTGACTTTCATAGCAATGAAGTATATTGTGATTGATTTTTTTAAATAACTTTTTTAACTTATAGAAACAGACTAGTCTCATTTTCAATAAACTATTATCTTTGTAATTGCTTTGATATTTTTAAGTCAGTATTAACTTTAAGTATGTTTTAAAATTTTGTAAAACTTTTAGCATTATGCTTAGAAAATATTTTATTGCACAAAATACTGTACATCAAATTCGAGAAGGATAATACAAGATGAATAAAATGTATATGCTTTCAACATAAACTGAATAAATTTTATTAATGTGATTGTTTATGGCATTCCGAAATGGAAAACAGCAGCTGGTATAATTTAAAATTTATTTACAATTTTTTTTTTAATGCAATCATGTGCAGTGCTCAGAAATTAAAAATGGTTATTTAAGTATCATAAATGTATTGAACTTAAAAATTTTAATGTTTTTTTGTTTCTTTGTTTATGTATATTTTTATATGTTTGTTCACATTTTTTTTTGGAATAGCATATAATTGAAGTCATAACTTTGATACAGCATCTTCGCTGTATATACATATTTATATGCCTGCATTTTTATTTTTCTGTTTAAAACATCATTCTGGTGTAACTTGTTTAACCAAATTTCAAAGGGAATGATAAAGCTGCAACAATGGATTTTCTAATAACTGAAAGAAATTTCTTTACTGCGTTTATGATTTTAAAATAATTTAAGAGATCAACTTCTAATATCTATTTCATATAATTTTTATCTTTGCACTTGTTTGTTACCCTGGAATACATATATAGTAAGTGAACATGGATGTCCTATTCATCAATCCTTGTCAACCATTGTGATAAGTTTATTAGTTTTTAACACTGTGTTTAAGATTATAAATAGCATGGTATCCAATATAAAACAGCAAAAAAACTTCATTAATAAATAATTTATGTTGACTTTTCTAAGTCAAAGCTTTTGATAAATTACGAGTTTTTCTTATTTTCTTTCCTCCATTAAAAATACTTAGCATGTCACCAACTCAGTACATATCATTTGTAAATTTTTGGTACAAGTGCATAAAAAAAGGTTTCCGTCATTGCACTAATATGCTTATGCTTAAATATTTTGTGATCATTTGTCTTAATTTTGTGCTTTTTAGTTCTTTTATGTTTATCATATTTAGAAATACTTAAAAAAAAATCCTTATATAATAATAATCATATGGTCGTTTGATCAGAAAAACATGTAAAGTTTGAGCACCAAAGAGGCATATTAATACAATTTCATTCATTTGAAACAGTTTGGATTTTTTAACTTTTCTCTCTTGGCAATCACTCTAGGAATCAATAGCTCCTGAGACTGTAACTCTGACCCTGTCACTAGATTGCAAAGAGCATAAAGATTATTTTTACAAATACTAATATTAGGAGATAAATTATAAAACTATAATGTAAGGATATTCATTCTGATATTGAAAGATTAAATATAAAAACAGTGCTATAAGGAGACATAAAGATCTTAACAAATGCATAGAGTAGCAAACTACTTACGACAAAGATCAAATATTGTTCTTGTTAGTAATACTCTATTGCCTAGTTCTTCACATTTGCATTCAGGTAAAGAAGGATAACATATATTGATAAACTACCACTACTATTTAAACTTTGTAACATTTAGTATGGTAAGGCAAGAGCTTAGTTTCATGGATTGCAGTTCAACTTTGTCACTTCTTGTACGTAAACATCATATGAGGTTCTAAGAAATAAATCATTTGATTCTATTATTATTATTACCAATGGTTATATTAAGATGTCACCTGATAATAGTTTTGTATTGTTTTAGTTACCGAACAGAGAATACAAATTTGTGTATTCGTAAATGTTAGATTCCTTGAGATGTGTGTATATATGAAGCTTGTTATAATTTGACATTTTAAAATTATATGTATGTGTAATTTATATCTGCTATCTATAAATACACGTACACATAGACACGATTACTTCAATTAATTATAAGTTCATCTAAAGCGTTGATTTTTTGAATTGGAAATATTGCAGAGACAAACAGGAAACTTAGATCATTTTTATTTATAGAAATGATAAAACGCATTACTGTCATATTTACATCATAGAAAGCTCATTAAATGACAATAGTTCATAAAAGCATTACTAATTCCAAGTACTTTTTTAAAGAAGGAAATATGAATTCAGTTCATATTAGTAAAATTGTAAATTGAGAACCAATAACACCTTTATACATGTCTGTTGTGGAAATTTTTATTAGGAGTATTTATAACAGTGAATGGAATATTAACACTCTAACCTATTTTTTTAAGTCAGGAATAACTATTATGTTTCGACAAACATCAATTAGACAATTTCTTTGTTTCTCTATCGACTTGTCAAGTGGGATTATTCCAAAGTAATGTAATTTAGATATAAGCTACATCAGATGAAAATAAAATGTTTTGTTTTTTTTTAAATTGCATTTGGCTATACAAGCATAATATTTTTAGAGAATTATTATCGTTCTAAATATTCATTTGAAGATAATCTTAGCGAAGAAAACGCTTCGCAAACTACATTTTCAGGAGGAGAACATCTATTAAAAAAAAAAAAAAGGTTATGTGATAAAGTTAAATTTGACAATAATTATCACTTTCTTCCCAAGCCATATTCAAACGTATGTAGCCTTAAGTAATCAGATGATAGTGCAAACAAATTACGTTGTCTAACTACTTGTTTTTTCATAGAAGAAATTTTCATCCAAGTAATCAAAAATAATCACTGAAATATTTATACTAGATGTAAACGATGGATACTAGAAGATATTTTAATTCATGCTTCCAGATAAATTAATTGTACTGTACAATTCTGGGAAAAGTGAAATCATTGTTGTTTGAGCCAGTTAATTCAGATTCTTTTTTTTTTAAGAATTGATTATATCCATATTGAAAATTATCTTTTTTTGTAATTTAGACCAAATTGTTTGAATTTTACTCACATGTTCACACACATATCAATATGACATTAATGTGGTATAAAATTGAAAATTCTTAGATTTTCATTAACAATCAACTATATTTATCATTTAAAATTCTCCTCATTATCAAGAACAAGGATATACCATCCATAGATGAATGATACTTCCATTTCTTCAATTTTGTCTATCTTTTCTGTGAAAGCTGAATGAATACAATTTATCTTCTCATTATTTGACATCATTCATTACTACTGAAGAGGGAATCCCTTTTGTATATGCCTTATATAATATCTAAAAAAATAGTTTTTTTTCTTTTTCTGATTTAATAATTTTAGATTTTATTCTATGATATTCTTCAGTAAATTTTCTGTTTTATTTTGTATAATTCATCATTAGAATCTCTTAGATTATTCACAATAATCTTTTGTTGTATATGTTTCCAAAGAAAGCTCACAACACTTTTCCAACCTACTTTCAAGATCTGTATTAGGAATTGGAGACCACTTTATTAATTTCTTTCAAAGCTATATATTTGTAAATTTGAATCAAATGAAACTAGATCCAATCAAATTTACATATCAATTTCTGTCTATTTGTATTGGATTTGCATAACATTTAGCATCCATATTTATTACTATTATGTTTTATAAGCTAATCACACATTGGAGTTAAATCCTCTAAATTTTTGAACCCAATTCAACTTGTTAGCCTAATTATATAAATCAAGAATTAATCAAACAAGTATAATTTAATGATCTCAGTTATATGCTAACTATAGACACCTTTCACCAATTTTCAAGAATAGTGTGTCACATGATAATTTTATGTTACTTTCAACATTTGCATTAAGAATATTTATGAATATGTAATAGAGTAAGCAATAGATATTGTGCTCTAATACCAGCCAAGTCATATAATAGAATAAGAAATAGATGTTGGGTGATAATGCCAACCAAATCATCAGAAGAGATACTGACAGGTGTCTGGGTCATTATATGAAAATTCACTGCTTTTTACTTTTGAAAATCAGTAGCTAGAAGTTAAACTAAGATTTCGTTTGACAGTATGCCTATTATTACTCAGTATATCAATAGATGGTATTTGAATAGAGTAATCAAGACTATTACTGTTCATATAAATGCAATATTTTTCTTACTGTATTGTTTGCCATTACCTATGGATTACATTTATACAAGATACTAATAAATAATATGATATATACACATATTTGTTTTGTTTGATTTTTTTTACTTTTGTTTCATTTTTTACTTTTCTTTTGTTTGATTTTTTTACTTTTCCATATTTTATTCACAATTTTGCAGATGGATTCTTACTTTTGCCATTCTTATGGGTTTTTTTCTTGTTTGATTTTGCAGTCTAAATTAGAGCTTCTTTTATTATCCCCAATATATAATGCAAAAAAAAGTTAACCTTTGGTATATATAATTATTAAATTTCTTAGAATGATTTAATCTAAAATTATTTTCTTTACAAGAAAGTGTTGGTTAATAATTCTACTTACCTTATGATAATTTTTAGTTTTTTCTTAATATTCTGTAATCCATAAAATTTTTCCAATGATTTTTAACTACCAAAATTAATTTTCTATATTATTAACATCAGCTTTTTAAATTTAATCTTTTTTTCCTTACCTTTTAACTTTATTTAAAAATGACTACTTTTAATATGAACATGCTTATGTTTGCTTTTTTTATTTCTCATCCCTGTTGATTTTCAGCCTCTTTGTTCTTTTTTAAAATCTTATTTATTGATCTTTTAAAGCTATATATGATCATGAATGTAGTGAAATAGAACTTCTTTGCCTTATATCTTTTGTAGTTTTATATGAACTTCCATGTATTTCATTTTCTTTTCTTGGGATTGCAATCATCCTGAAAATTTCTTGAAATAAACTGTCTTTATCATATTTTTTTTCTAGGAATCATATTTTTCAACTTATTTATTACTATTTCTACTTGTGAAATAATATTTTCAATATTTAAAATATATATGCACTTTTCTTTCGTGACTGTTATGCTATATTCAGAAAAGCTTAATATTATACTGAATTCATACTTATTGAAGGTGAAACATGTCCTCATATTTATAGCATTAATGTATATGTAATAGAGATTACATCTATATATACGCTGTAAGTTTATTTACATTTATGTAAATTATATTGTCTATTTCTTCAAGAGGGGAAGCAGAATTCCTTTCTATTTATAGTGTTAGGGGTTATTAGCTATATGTCAGGCCTCATTAATTTTCAGCTTGGAGTCATTTTGTTCAGTACATGAGATGTTGGAGGCTATGAACTCGAATGTATGGCCCATTGCATTTGGGTGCTCAAGGAAGATAGACTTATGTTCAGAATTAATTATGGCTTGTTTGTAGAGATATCTGTGTTGAGACATTGTTGTAGAGAGACATGCTTGTGAGTCACCATAATAGATAGTCCTGAATCCTGCCTGGAGGTATGCAACTTTATGTATGGTGTGTGGAGTTTGGTCATTATAGAGGCTGCCCTTAGAATTATTTATAAGCCTATTTGTTGTGGGAGGAGTATAATAGCTTACTCAATGTGTTTGTGAACAAACTTTATTTATATTTTTTTGGTTACCCATGGTATATATGGAAGCAGTATCTTATTTATATTTTTTGGTTACCCATGGTATATATGGAAGCAGTATCTGAGGCTTGTCATCCTTAGAAGGGGATTGTTTTTATTTTATTGTAAAATTGGTTAATTCTCCTTGAAGCCTATCCCATTCATTAAAAAAAGTGATGCAATTTCAATATCTCTTTTCCTGTTTTTTTTATAATACTTTTTAAAAATCAAAATTTAATTTATGTTAGTGAGCATTTTTTTCAATTTTATTTGTTTTAGTTGCCATTTTCATTTTCTGTTAGAGTTATTTATTATTCTGTATATTTCTATGCCTTTGGATTCATCATGGTATTTTTCTGCATCTCTGCACTGATATTTCAATCAATTTTATTCTTTCCTTTTTGATAAACTTTTTTTTTGCCAATGCATTTTGTTTTATATTCTTGTTCTGCAATTTTGAATTCCCTTTCTATTTCTCAGAATTTGCTTTCTCTATATTAGTTTCAATTTTTTGTGAGATTTAATCTTTGTTAATCTTTTTGCCCACTGGATTAACAGCTTTTTCAAGATCTTACTGAGATCTTTAACTTTTAAATCTAGGAATTTTTTTATTAATATTTTTTTGATTTTTCCTTTAAGCACTGATATTTTCCTATTATTTTTTCAACTTCTATCTTGGTTAAATACTTCATTTTTAAAATGGAATTTTACTTTAATATTCAAAATTAATAAGTTATAGTCTAATTTTTTATATATCACATAGAAAATTTATGCTCTTATATTGTTGTTGACAATGTTTTTAATAATGTTCTGCTTTCCATGTTTTTGTCTTTCCATCATTTATTTTTATATCTATTTACAGAAGTCATTATGTTGAAATATTATGCTTCAATTTATTATATATTCTAAATAAAATTTTAGAACTATTTCAGTATATTCAAGAACAATATTTATACATTTTACATAGTTGTAGCTTCATGATCATGTCCGGACATTTTAAAAATCAAATTTTCATTGATTATAATAGTCTGAAAAATTGTTGTATCATGTAAACTATATTACATGATGTAAGGATAAATTCTTGGATTATTGTGGTGTTAAAAGTATTTGCTTTGAATCAGATAATTATCCTTCTTGAATTAACAGGGCCAGATGACCTCATAATCATTTAACTCTTCACAGTTTGTTCACAATATATTAGCTAATCATAAATTGTATTCATTTGTTTTAGAGTATGCCTTGTTTTTTATTGTCTAAAAGTTTTTATACTACAGATTCCTACAATATTAAAAGTTAAAGTGTAGTTCAGTAATTTGCTAACCTGATTTCTCAGTTGACATCACAATCATTTTATTATTTTTTGAGTAGGGAGTGGGTTTAACATTTGATCCCTTATATGATTTTTTGTGGTTTTTTATCATATTTTAGTTATGTCCTTTTTTGTTTATGGTTGGTACATCAATGTTCACCTGATTTGATTTACCCTGGGGTCTAAACAGACTAACATTGGGAATATGTGATTTGCAGCTACTCTAGAGATAAAATTATCTTCAGGGATAACAACTTCCATTCACTATAGTAAATGTTATTTGTCAAAGAATCATCTTTATATTCATCAATGGAGTTATAGAAATTGATAAAATTTAAAAATATTTTAAATTAAAATTAAAATAAAACTATAATATGGGATGTGCTAAGTAATCCTTTGCATAAAATAATATATTTTTCTTTTACAGTTGTTTATCATTAACATAGCCATAATTTATTATAGTGATTAATTTTGTCCCCATTAAGCACTTGCACACCAATAATAAAAAAATTCTATGTGGTTTTCCAATCTTGATTATGTGTATTAATTGCATTGCCAATTGGGCTTGTTAATTTACTTAGTGCCAACTTTATAATAACCAATGGGAAAATTGACATCATAATTTTACTGTACATTAAGTTATGCTGTGAGAAGAGATTCATGTAATAATTTGTTTGAAATACTTTATTAGAAATTTGATTATGTTAAAATATATTCACTCTAGCAGAATGAGCATGTGTATTTGTGTATTAAAAAAGGAGAAGCTTATAGTTTCAAGTAAGGAAGCATAGATGAAGGACATATTTAGTACTTAATGAATTTTTTTTGACACAATTTTAATTAAAAGTTTCTGAACCAAGTATACTGAATGAATAAATGATTGTATATATAATTTTGACAAATGAGACATTCTCCCTTCCCCAAGATATCTTTAATCTAAAACTGAGTATTTATGAACTTGTAGGATCATTTTCATGACAAATGGATGCATTTATATCTTAACAGTCAATTATATAATTATAGAACTTTTTGTGTATGTATTAAAAAAGGTTAAAATTGATTAATAAAATTTTTTATTTTGGAATTTTGTTATATTATCAATACAATAATAAAGTACTCTACAGTGTAATTTTACATAATATATAATTGTTATAAATAATATTTACTTATCTTATGTATTAAAATTTAACTTAATGTTTTACATTATTAGCAACAAGAATTCCAGTCCTAAGCTTGAAAGTAAATTCCGTCGTAAGAAGGCTTGCAAACGTCACCATGCAGAGGTAAATATTTTACAATTGCTATAATTCTTGAAATAATTAATTTTTAATATTTTATTAAAATCTTAATGTACATATAATTTAAATTATTTAAAAAACACACGCATTAAAGTTTATATTTAGATTCTAAGTATTGAAATGCTAGAACATTTGTGTTAGAGTGACAAGATGAGGCCAGCAATTGAAACCTAATATTATAGGACTCTATTTCCATAACACTCCACGTGCCTTTATACAAAGAACTTAATATATATTTAACTCTGAACAAATGAATTGAGAGTAGCCATTTCTTATAGTCTTTCATTACATTTATTAAGAATGTGAATGTTTAACTATGCTGATTCATCTTGTTTACGTATTTAAACAAACATTCAGACAATATAAGATTTTATACACTTTAGAAAAAATGATTACTATTTTTGTAAAGAATTAATGTTTTTACTTGGCTAGTTGCAAACAAAGTATGTTAATAATATGTAACTCTAATCTTTTTTTTTCATATGTCAAATGCATTGACCGGGAAGTGAACCCAGGCCAGCTGCTTGGAAGGCAGCTATGCTAATACATGTTTTACAGCAAAATAAAATAAAAATTAGTTAATTCAGATAATATTCTTTTTTCAGCATTTTTACAATTACAAATATACCAACTCAATATACAAAATATTTAAAAAGTAAAGCCATTTTAAATGCAAAAGCCTTTTCAACAGTTTCTCAAAAAAGTCCATAAAGAATACACTACTTACCATATTTGGAAAAGATTATGTATTTTCTATCTTTGTTGAACTCTAACTTTAAGTAACTAGATAATCATGCAAAAATATGAATAGATGTTCTTAACAAATCAAAAATATTATTCATATAAAATATAAGTATATCATGTGTAGTTATGATTATCAATGTTTAATCAAATCCTTATTGCAGTCAATTATTGAAAATCTAAGGGCCCTAGAATTTGTATGTCTGAAAACAATGCCTTATAAATAGTTGAATAATTGTAACACCTTCCAGTGTCAAAAGTAAGTGGTTACTAATAAATTGTAAGAAATGAGGGTCGAGTGTTAACATAGTTGATAAGAAGATCAATCCTTTAAACCAATTATGCATCTATTTTATTAAATATAATGAAAACTTGGTTACCTAAAATTTATATTATAAAATATATATGAATGGTATCTGCTGTATCTGATCATTCTTAAGATGGCTGTTTAAAATCTGATTAGCTGTCTTAGCGCATGTGAAAGATTAGCAAACTTTCAATTATTATTTTATTTATTAACAACATGCGATTTGAACAAATATTATGTAAAGCAGGTTTGTGATTCTAAAAAGTCTTTTAGAAAAAAACTCTGTGATCATGAATAACTAATAAAAGTGATTAATATACTTCCATTAAGTGATTTGTGTCAAAGATGTGAGGGCAGTAGGTGTGGCACTTATCATTTAAACTGTAGTAATTGGCTATCTATATATATTGAACAATGATAAAGATTTGTGTAAGAGATTGTGATCTAGGCCAAATTATGAGTTATGATTCAGCATGAAATATGCTTCTTGGGGATCATACTTTTTTTTTCACATCTTGGATTGTATGTTCATGATTTCATCTCTGCACAAGGTGTTAAAAGTGAATAGAAACCAGTCATTATCTTGTGTGAAAGTGGTGTAGTGAAAATTACACTACAGAAATATTATTCATTAAGTGGATAATCTCTAGTCTAATAAAATTATTAAGAAAAATTATTAACCTAAAAATATTTGGTTCTCATTAGTAGTAAACATCATGGTTTTCAGTTTAAAATATGTGTTGAAACTTCATTATAAAGCAGCAATTCCATTAATGTGAGATGTTTAATTATGACTTAAGTGCATTTAAAGTGCAAAGTTTGCTATGATATTTTTTCTTCAAGATTAAATATCAATAATAAATTCAACTGATGATGATAAAATGTTTTTTTGTTTCATCTCATTACCTAATGCTACTATGATGAAAAATATCTGTTGACTTTTGGATGTCATCAAATCTACTTTTCAACCAAACACTTTTCATATATATATATATATATATACAGATGCAGTAGATCATTTTTATAATACTAATATTTGATTTGATTTTATTAGCAATATCCAGGAATATTTCTGTTATAAGAAAGTTGACTTTTTATAATGCTGAGTGTTGGAAAAGATGAATCTTTAAAGCTTAGGAATGCAATAGTAATCCACTTAAGCATTTTTTGTTTTAATCATACCCCGGACAATTAAAATATACTTCAACAGGGTATAGATGCAGTGGTTATGGAGTGTTCTGACAATAGTAAGATCATAGAATATAATATTTTTTAGATCTACATTTTCCCCCCATATATTTTCCATTCTTTTTTACACAAAGTGTTTAAAGATAAATATTTATTCAGTATGATAAAATAAAAACTTACCAATTATATCTATAATAAATCTTAAAATATAAATAATGAAAATAAATTATTTGATGACAATAATCAGAAAAAGAATATTAAAATAATGTTATTGTGTGTGTGTTTTTTTTTCTGAATTATTTCATTTCGTTTGTAATTTACCAAAAATGAGAAATGAGATTGCTTTTGAAACTTAAATCTAAAATAAGAAATGTTGAGGATATAAAATAATCCTGAATATTTCCTTGTAACTTTGTACCATCTGTGTAATAACAGATTTCAGCATTATAGTTAAGATGATTGGCATTCAACTTTTTTTTGTTGGAAAGATGTTACAACAATTTGCTGTAAAATGAACACTTATATCTATTGTATTTTTTTTTTAAAAAATAGTGGTGAATGATTATTACCATTACATATATATATATTTCTGAAGATTTTATCTTTAGAAAATGTAGACATAAGGATATAAATTAATAAATAGACAGAGAGGGAGGAGACCAAAGAAGATATTTCCAAAAGAAAGAAAAATATTATGCACAAAGCTTATATGTCACTTAACCTGAATATATTCCAACAAATATCTTATGACTTAGTATCATATTGCTTATAAGAGTATTATTTCATTTTATATATTAGTTGAACTTAGATGGTAATACTATATCCAGATAATCTGATTTATTTTTGTTATTAGTTATTCTCACCATCTTTAATGCTTTAATATTATCCAAACTAATAATCGGAAATTCAAAAACACTCTTAAGATTTTGAATGTGAGCCAACTTGCTTGCATATATAATATTATAGTTTGATGTCTATATTTCTTCAAATCAAGATACATAATCTTATAATTGAATTCTTAAAACTATGAGTATGGGACTTGAATACTGATTCCCAAAAGCACTAAGCTAGTATATTAAATCTTAAATTATAATTATAGCTTCACTAATGTATGCAGAAAAAAATCATACATTTATAATTACAATTTTATTGCTGAAGAAAGAATACAATTTTATCCACTTAGGAGCACTTTCAACTATCCTCATAGTCTTTGTCAACTAACACTTTGAAAGGCTAACCTCCCCACAATTCCGTGATCTTAACGTTTGCTGCCTGTCTGTTAATTAAGTCTTGTATGTATTTGTATATTAGCATAGCTTCCTTTATTTTTCTTTTGTTGTTATTTTTTTCAATTTGTAATATTTTTACATTATTATAATTGAAGTTAAAATCATAAATACATGACTTATTATGGTCATAAAAAAACAGATGCTGAAACATTATTATTCACTTTGTAATTTTGTTTCGTTTTTTGAACTCTTTTTAATAACAGCAAGTGCTCTTTAGTTCTTTTTTCCAACATGCATCTCGATTCCCCTACATATGCATTTATAAATGATGCAATTTTTATTTATAAATGAGGCTTTATCTTTAGATTTATTTATCAATCTGTTTAATGTAGGAGGTGTGTAAAATGCAATGTCACATATACCTTTATAAATTTTCCTTATAAAATTTATTTGATCATTCAAAATATATAGTATTGATATCAATATTTTTTTATTAGCAGGAGAATCAATATTGTTATTAATATTTTTATTCTTATATTTCATATTAAAAATTTTAATAACATTATATATATGATTATAATTGTAGCCAACATTTAACAATTCATTTGAATACATTTCAATATTTTTAGCTTTATCCATGAATATTTACAAAGAGTATTATTTCTAAATAAATTCATTTGAATACATTTCAATATTTTTTAGCTTTATCCATGAATATTTACAAAGAGTATTATTTCTAAATAAGAATTTTAGCCATTTTTAGAAATAATAATCTTTGTAAATATTCATCGGCTAAAGCTAAAAATATTGAAATGTATTCGAATGAATGTTGGCTACAATTATAATCATATATAAAATGTTTATTAAAAATTTTAATATGAAATATAAGAATAAAAATATTGATATCAATACCATATATTTCGAATGATCAAGTAAATTTTATAAGGAAAGTTTATAAAGATATATGTGACGTTGCATTTTACGCACCTCCAACATTAAACAAATTAATAAATAACTCTAAATTTAAAACTTCATTTATAAATAAAAATTGCATCATTTATAAATGGATATGTAGGTGTGGTCATGATATATAGGGGAATCAAGATGCATGTTGGAAAAAAGAACTAAAGAGCACTTGCTGTTATTAAAAAGGATTCAGAAAATGAAACAAAATTGCAAAGTAAATAATAATATTTCAGCATCCATTTTTTATGGCCATAATAAGTCATGTATTTATTGTTTTAACTTCAATTATAATAATGCAAAAATATTGCAAATTGAAAAAAAATAACAACAAAAAGAAAATAAAGGAAGTTATGCTATTATACAAATACAAACAAGACTTAATTAACAGACAGGCAGCAAATGTTAAGATCACAGAATTTTGGGAAGCTTAGCCTTTCATAGTATTAGTTAACAAAGACTATGCGGCTAGTCGAGAGCACTCCTAAGTGGATAAAATTTTTAAAGTTATACTTTACATATATCTAATTACTGTATTTATAAATATTCAATTATAAGAATACATATATATATATCTGACATTAGTAATCTCAGTTTTACATTAGCGAGAATATTTTTCATCTTTTGGCTAGGATGGGATATAGCATCAAACAACATATGTCTGTCTAATTTTTATTCATTAATCAATTTTACAATTTTTAAAAATATATGTCGAATCTAAAGATGCCTACAGAAATATAAAATTGAGATAACAAAAATTATATATTTTAGTTGTTTTCTTAATATCAGACATATGGATAACTAAGCATACAAACAAATTGTTAATGGCCTCAACTTCATATTATTACTTTGAATAATATGAAAAAGTTAAAGGCTGTGATTAGATTATGAATGCATTCCTATCCCTCATTGAAAATAATTAAAAGCAGGTGGTGCTGTGGATGTATTACTGTCATCTAGGGTCCAAGTTTAAAGTAAATGATTTTGTATTAAATAGAACTAATTCCTGTTTCTAAACACACCTCTTAAACCATTAGCACACAATAAGTTTACATATTTTATATTATCAAACAGGAAAAATGACAATAGTGAATAAAAAGCTTATCGCTGAAAGGAAAAATCATTGAAAAGTGATCATAATGTCTATCAATCGGAAAGTTTCAGGAGCAATATAATTAATTAGCTGACTTTTTTTAAAAAGGCAATTATCAATCCAATAATGATATTCAAAAATGTTATTAAAAATGCAGTCCTATATTTTGAAAATTTATGTAAATATAACTTTACCCTTTCTTCTATATCTCATTTCTGTCTACCATCTTAAATATTGATTATATGTCTTAAATGTTAAATTAAATAAGTTTCTGTTATATATATATATTTTTATTTTTGGATATTTGAATTTGCATTAATTAAAAAAAAAAACATGTTTTCAACCATATCCTTCAATAATTCAGAACAATTTCCTTATACCCATGTTAATTTCTAGTTAAATTAAAATATCAGAGGGTTACTTTTTTAGTGTACTTTTTGTGCATTTTACTATCTTATCTTTTCCACATCTTATTATATAACTTGGATGACAAATTATGCTACTAGATAACAGTGCAGTCAATGCCTCAAGGTTTTTTCATCTGGTTCTTAGTTTCAATAATAATTTATTATTTCTAATGTATACAATTGGTTTTTACATTGTTGTTCTAGTTATCTTGTTATTTCCATTTGGGTTCTGATGAGTCTATGTTGTGCAATGTGGTGTGAACATTAGATCTTTCACATATTTGTTATCTGATTGTTAGCCTCCCCCCCCCCTTTTTGCCTTGTTGTTAGTTTGGCATATTGTATAATGTCCAAGTGTCCTCAAATGTTTTTGACGATGCCAGGAGTTGGTCTCTCTTCTGGATTTTAATCAGTGTTTTGGAAAAAATCTGTTTTATAGTAGGTTGTGGGTGTTCCATGATTAGTTTACAACGTGTAACCCATATGGCATAGTTCAAAAATATTGAGAGATGTATTATTGGATAGGTTTTAGTATTGATACTATCCTTCAGAGATGAGATCAATTGGAAATCTATCTTGGTGTTGGATAGTATGATTTCTCAGATCCCGTACATTGTGAGAAGAGGTGTTCCGATGTCTCATCACTGTTCATGCAAATGCTGCAAGTAGGGTCTATGTTGTGACCTCATTTGTAAAAGAGGAAGTGATTAGTAGGTAGTCCATTAATGTCATATTTAATGAGGAAGTCTAGGTATTTGGCCTCTAGACTCCATCTTTTAAAGTTGGATACCAGTTTCTGATTATTGTAATAAAATGTGTTGATTATAGGATGTAAGATTAGATGGAGGATTGTGTATGCTTGCCATAATGATATTTTAGAATTGAATGTGGAGTTGGTTATTGGGCAGTGCTGTTTGATAAGACTTGTGTTTCTAGTGATCCATGTTTGTCTGTCTGGTGGGGCTCAGTCAGTGGGTGTTACCTTTTGAAGCAAAGCTTTTTGGAGAATTGTGTTAAAACCATATGATGCTACCAAGTTGTATATGATGTTGTGGGTTTTTTGGTAAATCAATGCCTGAATGGAATGGAGAGCAAGACCATTTAGCTTTCTTGGTCGCTGAGTGCCTTTGAGGCTGATCGTGACCGTTTTCCCTCTCCAGAAAAGCCTTGAGCACAAGCCATTTATTTTATTTATGAAGCTTTTGTTGCATTTGATAAATGGAAGAAAGTATGATATTTTTGGCATCACATTCATGTTAATTAGTGCTACCTTGCCAGGGAAGGAAAGGTAGACTTGTGACAAGGAAGTGATGAATTTGTTTGTTGTTTCCAGGATGTTATCCTGAATCTCTTTGGTCATTGCTGTGGTAGATTTGAAGATGGAAAACCCCAAGATATCTCTGTGGCTTGGCAGAAAGGAGGGTGTTGATTTTCCTTCCTGAAACAATTTGCCAGGAGGCAGACTTGCTGGGGTTGAATTGCAGCATGTATTTCTCAGTATAGCAGCTTAATATTGTTTGTAGCAAAGGAATATGTTTTCTTGATGGTAGAATGATCATTACATCATCCATGTAGGCAAACGTGTTGAATTCTCTGTTTAAATTGGGTATAAAGAGACCTGGTAGATTTTTTTCCAAATCCATCAGGAGAGGATTTATATATGCGATGAAGCATAGGGCACTGAGAGGGGAACCCTGAGGGAGAGCTTGTGTCAGTTTAAATCCGGAGGTGATGTTACCATCCATAGTGATAAAAATTTCCCTGTTGTATAGTAAATTGCTTATGATCTGGACAGCAGCTGCAGGAACATCATACTTGGCCAAAATATTTAAGAGTCTATATGTACCAAGTCAAAGGCTGCAGCAATGTCCAGTTGAATAGCTATCGACCCTAACTTCCGATGGATTCTGACATAATCTATGTTGGAGATTATGTTGCCCGTGGCATGTGCAGTAGAGGATCCCTTCTTGGCATATTGGTTGTTAGATTTGTGCTTTAAGACATTTGGTTGGATGAGGTCTTTGATCACGGACTCTACAATTTTAATTAGAAGAGGTGTCATGAAAATAGGTCTGATGTTTGAGTGTTGGATATGTGCTTTAAGACATTTGGTTGGATGAGGTCTTTGATCACGGACTCTACAATTTTAATTAGAAGAGGTGTCATGGAAATAGGTCTGATGTTTGAGAGATCCATAACCTGATTTTTTTATTTTTATAAATGGAACCAGCGCCACTGGGTAAAAGTTAGGTATCACTCTATTACCAGTTGCTAGGTAATCCACCATCTTCTTCATCTGGTTCTTATATGTTATTCATATATATAAAGCCATTTGGAATGTAGATGATACTATGCAAAATTTAAAATATTTAGAAAAAGCTAAACCCATTAATTATAATCTCTAGATAAATCGTTAGTTGCTGCTATTATTTAAAAAATTATCTTTAAAATTATATTGATCTATCTTAAAAATAATCAAATTTAAATTAATTGCAAAATCAAGGTTTTTTAAAAAAATAATATGTTTAATGATTTTCAGTTTTTTAATTTTTAACAGTTTTTTTCTTTTTGGTTGGGGGAAGGGGGTAAAAAATACTTAAGCCACAAAGGAAATTACTTTATTTATTCCTTAAGAAAGCATCCTGCTTTTCTAAATCTTTAAAGGATGTTAAAAGATTTTCAGAGATTACAAGATATCTCTGTACTGATAAAATTTCATAAATTTTTAAAACTTACTCATTTAAAATATATCTATGCAAATGTGCATGCATGTATGCGAACACATATAATCATGTGCAGTATTTAGAAACTATAAATAGAATACTTTTTAATTGAATATTTATTATTCAAACAAGATTTCAAAAATAATGTTTACATTTTTACAATTAATTTGTACAGACATTTTAAAACAAAATTAAAGATGAAAATCATTTTAAATTTTTTTTTTATAAATTAATAAGCCTTATATGTAAATATATATATATTGTAATGGTATGAAAAATTCAGAGATAAACCTGGGGTGATGTACTCAACATCGTCAAACCCAAAATTAAATACAAATGAGTAATGAGTAATGAATATAAGGATGAGCCTGAGAAATTAGCACTGAACTATAAGTTTACCCAGAATTACAAACAATAAATAATCATTCATTATCATGAATGATCAACAATAAAAATAAATCAATAGCCCATTTTGTTACTGGATTTGAAATGAGTCTACTATAGACCAGGCCCTTGAACAGTTTGGGTCAGATTATTTAGATAATAATTTGGATGCACAAACTTAAGTGCTAGTCCATTAAAATATAAAACAATAATGCTGGGATACTAAAACATGCTGATCATTATTAATGTCCTGGCCACTTAGTACCATTAATGTACTGGCTAACTATAAACTTAATTTTTCATAAACACTAAACCAAATAAAATGTAGTGCCAATCCAGGATCATCATTAACTGGATGTCCATAAATATTAAATATAAACTCCTTTTATATAACAGACTTATGCACAAATTTAGCTCAGGAAGCAAGAACTCTATAATTGTTATTATAATCAAGAGATATAATACAACATACAACAATTTATATCTATTTTATGACTGAATAAATTCTCTGGAACAACTTTAACAATAAAATGTTATTTCATTAGTAACAATTAAAATCAAAAAAAAAAAGAATAGACTTAATAAACTATATTATATTTTCTCAATACATAATTAATTCAATGTCAGAAAACAAAATGCACATTTATATAAGCACACAGACATACAGTATCATATAGGAATTGTCATTTAATAATAATTTAAAAAGCTATCACATTTTAATGATATATATAAATAATGACTGTTTTCAAATATATATATGGGTACCCATGGAAATGTGTGTACACACTGATGTTTATATCATATATTTTAATTTGTCACAATAATAAACTTATTAAAAATATTTTTTTTACAATTAATTCCATATTGAAACTATATATAAAATTTACACATATATAGAAGCACTCAGATGTGCTGTATAATAATTTAAAAATTAACATGTTTGAATAGTCGTAGACTTAATAAAAAGAATTCAATTTACTTTTAATAAATCTAAATGCAAACATATGATGTGAGTATATATAAAAAAAATAAATGATAAGAATTAAAGCTATTAATTAGCTTCTCTCCTTTTTTTTTATGGTAAATAAAAGTTTTTCTTTTTATAAAAAAATATTATTGTTTGGAAAGTTTCATTTAAAATGCAGGTCCTTGTGGCCTCATTTTCAATATTAAAAAAAAAGATATTTGGAGTTTTCCTATTTTTTTTTTATGAACAATATCGGGAACAAATAAACTTCTAGACACAAATGTCATTTATTATTTTCTTTCCTTGTTTTATTTTCAGTTAAAAATGTCATTTCCATTAAATTATTAAAAATACTATCATTCTCAATATATATGACACTACTCACCAGCTGTACTTTATATATATATATGATGCAATATCTTTATCTGTGCCTCTGCATATAGATAAAACAATGTACATATAAACTAATTCTTCATTAAGCTGATAGACTCTGGGTAAGCTGTTGTCTTCTAAACACTAGACTTTCTTATTGTCATTTTTAGAAAAAGTATAAACCAGATAACTGTTGACCTGCAGTGAGCTCTCTTCATTTTATATGTTATCTAATATACATATATATGGACTATGAACCACATAAAATCTAAGTATTACTTTCATGTAAATCTAAACTTTGCTGTTGTTGCATTAGTAGTAGCAGCTGGATCCACTGTCTTGCCTTCAGTTATATCTTCATGGTAGTAGTAATCTTGTCATAATATGTAAAACTGTAAAAACTCCTCTAATCTTTTTTCCAATCTTTTTATATCCAGGATGGAAAAAATACAGTAATTAAAAATAAGTTTTCTTTATCTTAATTGAAAAAATTAATGACTTTTTTCAATTTAACTTAATCCTTTGAAAAACAACTTTGTGGAATTTTATCAAAATATTTTATACAAGCATTAATTAACAACATGTGCTAATCAAAATAGATAGTGGAATTTTATAATTACCAGTATATCTATTGTAACATCAAAACATGCTTGTTTTAATTTCAAAATCAGAATTAATAAAATATTAATTAGACCTTCTTAAATGTTTAATTTATATTTTTTTTAAAAAAATTCAAAATTATTTAAACCTTAACTATTTATTATTCCAGTGTAATATAGAAAATATCTACAAAAAAGTTTATCTGTGCCATGAGACACATAACAATCTTAATTCTTAACAGAGTTTGGGTTTACAATGAAGAGATAAAAGATCTACTCTTGAAAGCAAAAAAAATTACAACTTAGAAAAATTCCTGGAATCTAGGATTTTAAATTAATGGTATTTTAATTACATGTATATGTTTGATTTGGAAAAGATGTAAGTCTAAACTCTATTTATGAAATTATTTTACTTTTTATTATTAATTATATAGTTAATTTTCCAAGTGGTCATGTGATATTGAAACACTTAAATGATGGATTGAGCATAGAAGTTTCATTTAAGTGGTCAAACAGATTTTTTATAATAACCATCAATCCAGGAGCCTTTAGTTCTAGGTTCCATCATTTTTCTATGGTGCCAAGCTACACAAGTCTTACGCTTTTGTATACTCTGCATAGAGGACATTGTTTACACTTGTTGGGTATATTTGTCTGAAGAAATATTTAATATTTCAAATAGATTATCTTATTATAATTCTAGTTATTGCATTTGATGGCTTTTCATTACTTGCAATTTCATGACCTAAATTGTTTTATCATCTTTTATTAAAATCTGTCATGTAGTAGGATTATAGATCCCTGAGTAAAAATGTAGTATCAGTTAGGATTTTCTCTTAATCTTACAATTGGTATATTTCATGAAAGTTGTCTGTACTTTTCATAGTTTATTTTATATAAAAAACAAAAACCTACTCTAATCATTAAACATTAAAAAAATATTAAGTACCAATTAAATCACTTTTATTTTTTATTGCTACTTGGTCCTTTTGTTAGTCTTTTACCTTTACCTTTTAATTTAAAAATAATGACTTAATGATGTCTGAACACACTAATTCTATTCACGTAGCTATACTGATGCATTTTAAAAACTTTCTGCAGCTAGGAATCAATCCAGAAAACTTTATCCAGGAGTTTATTAATTTTAGCATTATGTAAATCTATTTTTTAATATATATTCTCTTATACAATAAGATATTCATGAAGATATATACTAGTATAAATATATAATAAAACTTCTTATCTCTTGTGAATGTTTGTTTATCATTGTGTAAGTTATATTATTATATTGAGAATATTTTACTCCATTAACACTCATCTTAACTCAGATTTTTCCAATTATAGCTCTTCTGTCTTTAAATCTCATCATTTTCTTTTATTCTTATTTTAACAATTAAAAAGTATGTAATGATAATAAGTAATCAAAAGAAATAACAAATAAAAGAGAAGATAGAAGTTATCTAAAAAAATATGTTAAGAATAGAAAAGTACAGTAGAAGAAATCATACAAAGAATATCAATATGTTCAATGGTATAGACAAAATCGATCTGATCCTATTTTGTAATTTTAAAAGTACAAGTGCAAGCTTACTTGTTTTATGAGGTATCTCTTCTTCTTTTTTTTTTTTTTTTTTTTTTTATTTTTTATTATTATTTTTTTTATTTTATTTTATTATTTTTATTATTTTTTATTATTATTTTATTATTATTATTATTATTATTATTATTATTATTATTATTATTATTATTATTATTATTATTATTATTATTATTATTATTATTATTATTATTATTATTATTATTATTATTATTATTATTATTATTATTATTATTATTATTATTATTATTATTATTATTATTATTATTATTATTATTATTATTATTATTATTATTATTATTATTATTATTATTATTATTATTATTATTATTATTATTATTATTATTATTATTATTATTATTATTATTATTATTATTATTATTATTATTATTATTATTATTATTATTATTATTATTATTATTATTATTATTATTATTATTATTATTATTATTATTATTATTATTATTATTATTATTATTATTATTATTATTATTATTATTATTATTATTATTATTATTATTATTATTATTTGCAAGCCTTCTATATAAGCATATCAGATGGTAGCACCAAATTTGATTCTCTGATTACTATCTGGCTATTTTCCTTCTGTAAAAGCAGTTTTGCATGATTTCTGACTAATAGCATCTTTTACTCCTACTATTCAAGCCAATAGCTTGTTCAAATACTAATGTTTGGACAAAACTACAAAGGTATGATTAAGTAACCATACATTTTAGTGACCTCAGTTTTGTGTTAAATGCTGATCCTTTTAACTCTTGTTAAAAGAATTGTATATAAGACAATTAGAATACTACAATTACATCTTTATCTTACATTAATTTTTGTATGACAAGAAATTTGTGGTATCTGTATGTAAGTACGATGATTGATAAATAAGGTTCAATGTGGAAGAATGACAAACTCAGAACTAAAAGTTCCAGAATCAATTTTCAACCAAATAACACAAATGAAAAATAAATAATTTAGTTCAGCTTAATCTGTTACATAAATATCACATAATCTTCTGAATAAATAATAACTGTGATTATTTTTTATGAGCAAAGTGAGATGATTTACTACATAAAAGTGCACTTAGCCTTAGGTTATAAAGAAGAGAGAAACTACTTCATTATGCCATTAACAAACATTTGCAAATTTGAATTTCCAATACAAACTAAAGGAAAAATTAGTATCTATCAAGTGTAATCTGGAATAGTCATTATGTTATTAAAGAGATTGCAAATAATATTATTAATTAATGCTCTGATTGTAGAACAACATAGAAATTTGAAGTGTAATATCAAAAAGTGTTTGATTGATATAAAACAGAAATTATAATTTAAATAATGAGCTATTAAAAACCTTAAGAAATCATAGTTAACTTATTAATGAACATAGATTAAATATTTCAAAGTTTATAGTATAGAAGTGAAGGGATAACTATTAAAATCTATGAAATAAAAGACTTAGGTATAATTTAAGTTTCAGGAAAGTTAGTTTGATATATTGTAGGATATCTTTAAAGTAAAATGTGAACAGAAACAAAAAAGACTATTCTATAATGCTAACATTATTTATTGCATTAACATTTGAGGTTATATACCAATAAATTCAAGGGGTTTTGATTAATTAATGAGAATCAATTATTTAATTGAGGAATAAAGAATAAAATAGTTAATGATAAAATAAAACTAAATGCCTTCCTCAGTACCAATATATATCCTGATCAAGCAAATTGAAAGTCTGATTTTTCTTATTCAGTTACACTTACGGTGGATATAATTCCATATCTCACACAATACAACAGTGAGATGAGGATGGTTTGTGTCTTCCAAGCATTAAGAAATAAATGGATATAATTAAAGACTGTTGATTTTATTCATGATCATTATAGAAGAGATTTATGGACACAATAAGAGTGTTCATAAAGTCTCAGAAAGAACTTAATAGGTAGAAGCAATGGAATAAAGATATAAATCTGATTTTGTCCAGTATATTATTCCAAATTAAAGTATCTGAAAGATAAATAAAAAATTTTGGAACCAAAATATTTTGGGACATCATATTAATATTAACTTGTACTAATAATCATAATCATAGAAGTTGGAACCAGATCCTTTTTTTTAACATGAAAAGTCAAGGAACATGTACAAAAAAGTGCTAAAGCATTCTTAATATTTTTATTAATGACAAATGCTATAATTAAGATTTCACTGAATGAGTTGGGTGATGAAATTAAAATAATTTTTAAATTGATAAAGAAGACCTTTATCACATGTGTAAGTGAAAGTTTTTTTCATCTTATAATATCTGATTTGATCAAAGATTGATCATGAGAGTCAGCCAATGTAGGAAAGATCATTAAATGTACTGGATGCACATAGAGATGAGAAGAATATTATAGAAATTTTTTTCATTGCTTGTAGAACTTTTTTATCGATTGATTACATCAGGTGTGAATCTTGAGTGCATAGTTAGATAACTATAGAGAATTATTTTAAAATAATTCACACCAATTAATTTTCAGCATTAGTTTGTCTAAAACCTGTTTTATTAAATGAAGAGTTTTAATTACAAACATAAAATTGGGATATATAGTTTTTGGCAATTAAAAAATATCTAACTTCCTGCATAGTTTTTGAATATTCTTACATTGATAAAGTAATAAAACAATTTTGATCTACCACAGTCAGTCTGTTGAGATTGTTTAAGTTTTTAAATTCTGAACAATAATGAATGTGGTGTATTTTGAAGGCCCAAAATAAAATAATATAGCTAAGTTTATTTCTGTTATTAGGGATAATTGTTGTTTTACATCATGGGAATTATCAATCAAGAATACTTTTGGTGATTCACAACACAAATGCATTCCACATGGGTTCAGAGAACTAAAACTGTTAAACATCTTGGAAGATGGTAGAATTAATTAATTCATTAATTCTCTTAAATTAGAAATAAAATAATTTATTTGTGACATTGAAGAAATTCTCAGCTACCTAAAAAACTTTCCATGCTTACTTCAGATTCTAATCCAAGATTTTGAATGTGGTGGATGCCCTAACTATTTTTAGCATGGGATCTATTAAATAAATCAAAGGTACCTTGTAAGTTTTGACTTTAGTATTAATTATTCATAAAATTGTTGAACAATATCCAACCAGTTGCATTTCATATCAACCATGTAGGTATAATTTTTTTTATTAATTCAATAACTATATATTAAATATGACTCTTTGAAGAAACTAGAAACATTTAGATTAATAACATTTGAATTAAGTTTTTAAAAATTTCAAGATTTCAGAATCTATTTTTATAAATAAATTAAAATTTAAAGGTGATTTTTTTTTACAATAAGTTTTGCATAATTAAAACATTTTTCTTATGCTCAAATGTTTTGATGAAAATTGAAATCATTTGTGAAGATAATGATTTTTTAATTCAAATTGAATTTTTTAATTACCTGAAACATAGTAATAACAATATACAATAATAATAATAACAATAACAACAATAACAATAATAATAATAATAATAATAACAACAACAACAACAACAATAATAATAACAACAACAAACAACAAAAATAATAACAACAACAACAATAATAATAACAACAACAACACTGGTATCTAATAAGCCTGTGTTTCAGCTATTACATTGTAGAAATGTCTGCCCATCCTTGCATATGTATTAAATGGATTATGTCCTGTACATGTGGGGTTCAGATTGACCTTAGGTCAACATGGGTGTGACAATAATCTCAGCCTCAGGGTGGCCTTCAAGCATTCCATCATCATATTTTCAATTGGATGGATGGTTGAAGAGTTGGAGTGTGTAGTAGATTGAAGCCTGTCCATTAAAGTATGAAGATTGTCTATCTTAATATATACCTGAGTACTTATAGTATATATGTGTGGGAGATGATAATCTGGACCAGCTGATGATTGCTGGTTTAGCATGAAATACGTATATTATTGGTGATTATTTATCTTTTCAGCATATATGTTCTTGAGTGTATTGGTGTTATTAGATAGAGTGGAGAGTAATGGGTCATCTGAAAGTTTGAGCTCATATACCCTATATATTACATATATAGACACAGGAATATAATAAGCCTGTGTTTCAGCTATTACATTGTAGAGATGTCTGCCCATCCTTGCATATGTATTAAATGGATTATGTCCTGTACATGTGGGGTTCGATTGACCTTAGGTCAACATGGGTGTGACAAGAGCATTCCATCATCAGATTTTTAATTGGATGGATGGTTGAAGAGTTGGAGTGTGGAGTAGATTGAAGCCTGTCCATTAAAGTATGAAGATTGTCTATCTTAATATATACCTGAGCACTTATAGTATATATGTGTGGGAGATGATAATCTGGACCAACTGATGATTGCTGGTTTAGCATGAAATACGTATATTGGTGAGTATTTATCTTTTCAGCATATATGTTCTTGAGGGTATCGGTGTTATTAGATAGAATGGAGAGTGATGGGTCATCTGAAAGTCTGTGCTCATATACTCTATATAATAATAATAACACATTTTCTATATCATAAAAGGCTATATCTATTCATTAATCCCTTTTGTGGACTGTGTCACTGAGCAGAGGAGACACTACACCACCTTATATACCAGTGTTTAGCTCTAAACCAAATAAGTCAGATTTTGCGTAATGCATACAGAAAACCTGGTATCACGATTAATCAAATACTTGGTGCTTTCCGGGAGAGATCAATACACAGCATTAGAGTGGCCACGTTCATCTTATATGCATTCTGGTGCACCAGATGCACTTACTTGATTGGAAAAAATACTAGATGCCACCTGTCTACATTTAAAAACAAATTAGCATGCATTCAAAATAGAGACAGGCTAATTACCTGTCTGCTTTTATATGCAGCAACTTGGTCTCTGTTAAAACAGCCATCAATGTTGTAAGTATATCACACATTCAGTTAAACCAATATTAGAAAAATTCACTGCTTTTTTATCAATTTAATTAAAAAGAGAGTCATTATAATGAAATATAGACATATGCAAGAAATAATGAACCATTAATTAAAATTGGGCCATACACAATTGCAGTGGTTTATAATTGGAAGAAATTGCAAACTAGCATAAAAACAAGGAACTATGTTCTGACTTAGATCTCTAAAATCAGAAGGAATTCAAGAAATTGTACACTTACGTAAAGAAGTCGGAAATATTCTCATTGGAAATAGAACTCTTACAACTAAGTGAAATAACTAATAATGGACAATGTTTTTTTCAGTTGAAACATACATTCCTGGAGCAAATTTATATATGTAATGGTGCTAAATAATTCAATGTAACACAATGTAAAACATCAATGTAAAGTTTCTTTGAGTTAATAAAGTACCTTTTGAGTAGTAGTAGTAGTAGTAGTAGTAGTAGTAGTAGTAGTAGTAGTAGTAATAATAATAATTAATAATAATAATAATAATAATTTAATTTTAATTTAATATAATAAACATATAATCACCTTGTGATAAAAAAATTACGCATGGAGCTTAACAAAAGTACATGTGCAAATAAAAAAAACATTAGTATATAATAAAATAATTAAATAGAAATAATAATAATAATAATAGTAGTAGTAGTAGTAGTAGTAGATGAATATATTATCAAATGTTTTGATTATTCAGGAGTCATTTGATGTTGAAATGCTAAAAGTTGTGTTTTGGTTTTGACTCTGGAACTTTAGTCTTGAATCTACTACTATATAGAAAAACATAAATTTAATTTCCTATTGTATTAACAATATTTTTCTAGTGAAGAAGTTTTTTTGATAGATTTCCAATCGGAGAAGGGGGAAGAGATCTCATTCTAACTAGTGTACAGACCACTTAATTGACCGATTAAGAGAGGACTGCATTGCTTCACCAAATATTTGACCAGTTGAAAAATAATTGTATTGCTGTTCCACACAGTACACTTGATGAATTAATCTGATATATTTTCTACAATACTAAATGCATGACATGCTTGTATTTGTGAAAATAATTGTATTCATTGAACTTTCATTATTATTACATATAGTCCTAAGATAACATTCCATCAACAGTATATCATCTATATATGTAAGGGGCAACGTTGCTGTCTGTAGTCTTTTTTACATAAAATTTTTATGTTTATAATATCGTATAAGTTTTAACTATTTTTCAAAAAATTAAGTATTAACTTATTCTAATTCATTGACAAATGTTACTTAAAACTGTTGCTTCCTGAATGTTATGCTGTGATCATGTTTACTTGAATTGGCTTATTTTTGTCATGTCTATAAGCATTAGTGAAATCAATTTTTTAATTAAATCCATAAAATATTAAGTTATACCATTATTTTCCAGTGTGATATGACAGTAGTTAAAGATATTTGAAATTCCCTTTTAATTGTTTTGTTTCTATGGAAACATTTTTATAATTAAATTTACAAAATATGTCAGTTTTGATATGACAGTAATTAAAATATATTTATAATAGCTTATATAGTCTTTAGTTTATCTTGAATGAATTATACAATATAGTAAAATTGGTATTGTCATTCAATTATTAATAAAAATATTTTAATTAAAATTAATATATATCAGTAAAGTAAGAATATCTAATTGCTTTATTTGCATATTGTGCCTCATTTACATATTACATTACTTCAATTATATAAGCATACTTATACTGCATAATTTTACTCAGCATTATGTTTCTGGCAGTGTTTTGCCGAAAACTGGTTCAGTACATTTAGTTAGCTTTTATTTGTTATATCTTTTTTTCAGAATTCAAAGTCAGTGAGTGCTTTAAAATTATAAAGTAAGAATAATATTTTGATTTGCCCTTTACTTCATATTATGTATACTTTTATAATATTTATATATCCTACAACTATTGTAATTTTGAATAAGCAAATTTATCAATAAATATTGCATAATCAATTCTTCATGGAAAAAAATATTAAAATCTCTTGAATTTTATTGATAATGAAACAATAATTAAGCCAGGAAGACCAAAATCATAAATGACAAATTTAAATACAAGAATTAAAATCTATATTAGTATTTCAATATTAACTATTATGATATAATGTTTTAATTAACTGGATATAAAAAAATAAACAAATATTACTAACTATGGCTTCTTTTTTCTAATGAAAAAAAAGGATCAGAAATTCTGCACATTTTAAAGTTTTAAATAATTTATTTAAAATTAATTTCATTTAGAACATTTGCTTTATTATTTTGATTCACACACAAAAAAAAAACCTGCACTGATTTCCTCCTCATATCATTGCATGACACTGCAATCGATAATATACAAATAATTATATAATTAGTTGCTTAGGAGATTATGTGAAGAATCCAGGTAGTAAGTTGATCACAAGAATTCCAATAATTGACCAAATTGAAACTTATTTTCCTTGAATTTTTTGAGAATTAATAATAATCTTTATCTTTCAAGTCTTCTCCCTCATTGCCACTCTAAAATACATAAAATATCTATTCATCATGATTAAGTATTCAATATATCATTATTTGGTTCTGTCAGCTTATTACAATACACAAGAGATAGTGTTAGAGAAGAGAAAAAGGACATAATTTTATTTGTTACTAAATACTTAGTATCAGAAATCCAATTAGATATTTTACTATCAGCTTTGATGCAATTAGTATTTTTTCTTGCCCAGATCTATTAAAAAAAATCACAGTTACTCAAATAGAAAAATGAAAGTCGTCTTGCAAAGTTCCTGTATGTTACTTTTGGTGCTTGAACATTATGTCTTCTTAAGCAATTTTAATATTTTATTTTTATTCAGTTCAATGTAATGACTTGTGAAGAAATACATAGAATACGTTTATCCTTTTTTTGTCTCTAGCTATTGTTTATTACATCAGTTATTTATAACTGTTTATTGTGTAGACATTATATATTGTACCCTTACTTAAAAGAAAAACTAAAATTGACTTTCTAGCTAACTATGATATAACTATATTATAGTATAGTCAAGTTACATAAACAATGATTACTAAGATGATTAAGACTAGTTCAAGAAAACACTACTAACATATAGTATCTAATAAAATTAATATTTTAAAAATTAACTATAAGAAACTTATAGTATTAAAATATAATAACACTTAGATTCACAATAAATAACTAGGGTTCCAACTAGAATACTCAACTCAATCATTTTACTAACAAATTTAATTTATGACCAGTTCATTATTATAAATAAATATGGTTCGACTATAATAATAAATACAATTATGAAACTTTTTACATGAGACATTCAGCAAGGTACATTGGCTTAAACATTGAGGGTATATCCCTAAAGATACATTCTCAATGGCATAAGAATATTACCCCACTAAATTCACATAACAAAATTATTATGCAATACTCTCATGTCTTTAGATACACATATAAAGATCCTAATATAAAATATTTATAAATTTATCATAGAAATAACAATAAATTGATTACTACTCCTTTAATAAATAAAATACTAATTGGAAATTTAACATCAACTGATACTTCTTACTCATCATCTTTCAATACAAATTCTACAATTCGTTTAAAAATAATGTCAGGTTCATTTCTAACACTGATTAAAAAAAAAGTAATTAATTAAGACACTGTAGTTAAATATGATGAGAGATTTTACATGATATCTAACTACCCTTACAACAATAAGCAACTAAGATAACTTAATGACACTTAATATTAAATCTATTTAATAATCAATGTTTAACAATAAAACATAGATAAAATAATAAGATTCTAAGTAAACATTGTGCAGTCTTTATTTATTTTATGTGGTATTCTTAAAATATAACATATTTGAATATAGTGGCAATATCTAATCTCAAATTGGTGTTGGATCATATTATATAATCACCAATGATCATATCTTCTACAATATTAATAATAATTATATACTTTATTATCCAATCCAATATAATAGAAATAATATTTTAAGCAATCTTTATGAATCATGTGCAAAATAATTAATGTTTGAAACCATTAATTTCTATGAATCATGGATGTGGCATGAAGAATCAATTGAATAACATGCAAACAAATCAAAACTCAACTAGGATATTAATTTTTTAAAAATTAACAATTTATTATGATTAAACAATATTATATCTATTACAATAGATTATAAAATTTTTAAAAAAAAATATTTACAACATAAAAAAAAATTGTAAATTTTACAAGTAAATAACAAATGAAATAAGATAGCCTTCATTCCTGCCACTTCAAATAAAGTAAACCTTACAACAATAGTGACAATATATTATCCTTATTTAGTAAAACAATAATATTCTATTGTTTTGCAGTGGGAAATAATTCTCCCAATTTCTGATTTTAAAAACTTAATGATACACTTATATTATCAAAAAAATATATTTATTATTTTGTTCTTAAATATAAATTTAGGTCTAAAATATACCTATCTAAATGCAGTAAATAATAAGATATTTTCAAAATTATTAAAATATTTCCTTTGCAGTTCAGCAAAGAATCATTTTTATATTTTAATGCATTCTGATACTTTAATATCAAAAATTTAAATAAAGAAAATATGAATATCTCTCTTTAAATTATTTACTTATGCAAAACATATTTAAAATATAATTTCATGGGGTTTCTCTATTTAAAAATAGGTTTCTCTTTTTTTAACAAATAAAAAAAAATATGTATATTAATAAATTATACTTGATATTTTGTATTCTCTTAATTTTCATATTTTTACATTCATCATAACATTCAAATCATTTTTCATTATTTTTGCTTTCATTCCAATTCAAATATGCATTTATTTTGAGATAAATAATCTCTAATACTTGTGGGAATATTAATCATTCCTCTCTTATTTTATATACTATGCCAAGCATCAAATATTTCAATATCATTTGCAATAGAAATTTTTATGTCTCATCTTGCCTTCGCATAAACTAGCAATTTCTAACAGTTTATCCAAAACTTTACCATCCTTATAAAAGCTCTCCTCTATGATGTGATTCTTATGGTGATATGTAGCAATTATAGGGTAGGGTATGGAATAATAAAAATAATCACTCAAATGAGTAAAAAAATATCACCATGGCTATTCGTATTTATCAGGCATCTAAAATTCATGTCATGGCTTTATTTTAGCTCTTATTGACTATAAGGGAATGCAACTGTCCTTGGAAAAATAATATACAGCCCTTTGTTACTTGTATGTTTAATAAATTCAAAGTGAGACAATACAATTCACATGTAACAGCTTTTCAACATATTCCTAAACAATTAGGATTTCATATAACAATTACTCTCCTGACCACCATCCTATATTTTCCACACTGAATAACTCTATTAACATTGTAAAAATATACAAGTCTCATTCTAAAATAATTTCCAAACAACATTACTAAAAACAATACAGATCTAAATTCATTTTAAGACAGTTTTTATAAGAATTTTTAAGAACCAATGATATTGAACAAACATACATTAATTTTATAATTTATTTATTTGTTGTTACATTATATAATTTAGAGAGTATTGCTGAATTTCTTTATAACTTAACAGATAACATACATTAAGATAATGCATTAATAACTCAACAATCTTATAAAATGTATGCATATTCAAGCATTTATAATAAACATTTTTTTTAAAATCTTAAATATTTCAAAACTTTCACTTGCATTTTTTTTATATAAAGCACACATGATGATTATTATATCAACAGTTCACTCAGCTGTTCATTATGTAATTCAAGCAATATGCTAATTATAAAATAAAGTATTAATTTTAAAATATAACATTTAAAAAAATTATCAAGCAAATGTAATTTAAAAAATAAATGAAATTACTTATAATTTCAACAATTTGTCAGAATTATGTAACAGTGATCAGCTTCTTTGACCATACATTCAACTAAATTATCATTAGTAATTACCTGGTCAGAAAAATTAATTTCTGAAAACTCATTTTTCTTTATTTAACATAATAATAATAAAAAAACTAATCTATTTTAAGATTACATTTTTTAAAATACACTATAGTAACACGGTAGTTTTTAATAAATCAATAATATTCTAAATAAAAAAAAAATAATGAGGAAATTTTAAAGTTACAAAAAGTTTTCCCCTTCTACTCATATATTGAATACTTGTCAATAATCATCCTCATTGCCTTATTATGGACAGAAAGTTTTGAACAAAATCATACTCCTCCCTCAGTGTCACTTAATGAAATGTATAAATAACAAACCAAAATCCAATAAAATCTAGGGAAAATGTTAAACATCCTGAAAAGATAAATGTTTATTCCAGACTTTTCCCTGAGCATATATCTATTCAGGCATGTAATATCTCCATAAAGCAATAATTCAAGGAACCATTTATGTGAAAATATTTCTTACATACATTTTTCTTAATTTCAGCTGTTATATATAGCAGATATATTGCGACAAATATAACATATGTAATATTTGAATTTCCATCAGTCAAAACATTAGTAAAAATATTGTATAATTCATTTAGTATATTTTCAGCAGACATATTTTTTATAAACTAAAGATAAATATTTCTTTTTTTAAAATATTAAAACATATATTTCATCTAGATATTTTTCAGGTAAAATGACAGCTATACCACCAAAGACATTAATTAACTGAAATAATATCAATCTTTTAAACAGACATACTATAGCTCATTTATTCCAGATAAAATATTTTAATAACATATAGTTTATTTATTAATTTTTACCAATAGTAAATCTTTTAAAAATGCATAAAACATTCAACAGTCATTTTCTCCAATTTTTCTTCAAAATACATTGTTTTCAAAAATGTGAAGTCCATTCAGATTAAATTTTAAAAGTAAAGTAAATACAAAATATAACATTAGCATTCATACAAAAAACAGTCACTCAAGCATTTCATAAAAGAAAAATATATTTAATCTAGTTTTGTAACTTTAAGTGCAGAGTATTAACTCTTCTCTTCCTTTTCTCAAACATAATATTAAGATAATGATTTTTTTTATAAAATGTTCATTTCCTCTTTATTAACTTAAGTTTTCTTGACAAATTAGTCTCAGTTATTAGAGTTAAATGTTCATTTATTCTAGGCATGTTATTTATAAAAAATTTAAATTTCTTACATAAATCTCCAATGTAGAATATTCTTCGGCATTTGGTATACATTATCCCAATATTCTAATGACTTATTGTGTTCCATAAAATTATTGTAGCTTTAAATTAAGTTTCAAGCAGAATCTTCTGACAGGGAACTTTTGGTGTTTTTATTCAGTCATAATTAAAATAATTATAAAATTATATACTTTTAAGAGAAAATAATAATTTTAAAAAAATTACTACTGTTATAATAAAAAAATATTAATTATAAATTTCAAACTACTGTTATTTTTACTATCACTTGTTTTTACCACTTCTACTGTCTGTCTTTTTTTTACTGTCTAGACTAGATTAAACCTCTGTTTTTATACTAGTCTAAGTAGTCATTTATTAGTTAACTATGCTTGTAAAAACCTGCTAATTTACATAAAACAGGTAAAACTCTCTATAAATATTGCCACTCAGTGCAAGCCAATCAATGGATGCCAGAAGGCTTGTGCATAAAATCCTCATCCAGTACCTGCTCATCCAATATCCTCAGACTAGTTTCTGGCTTATGTCCTTTATCGTAAGGAGCCTTGGATCTGAGGAGCACTGCACCTAGATCTTAAGGATCTAATGCAACCCTCCAGCAGCCACCTTTTATCTCTACTTTGATTGATTGCTCTTGTTAGCACAAGATGGCACTACTTTATGGAGAGTGTTGTTTTGGTTTTGAATTGTTTAATAACAATTATTGTGCTAGTATGAGATAGTGATCATGTGATGTTTAGTGGTTTATCTCTACTTAACTACAAAACTATGAGTCTTAAATTGAAACACTATATTTTCAATCCAAGCTCATTAGCTTATATAGTCATATAGGTCTGAATACCTTTTGGTGCCTTTGGTTCTTTAATAACCATAGCCACTACTACCCTATTAGGCAGCATTGGTTTTAAGCCAATAAACATCACATAATCACAATTTCTTATACTTGCTTATAATTATTATTAAAAACAGGAAAAACTCCCTTTATGTATTGCCATTCAGTACAAGCCAGAGTAATCAATGGATGCCAGAAGGCTTGTGCATAAAATCCCCATCCAGTGCCTATTCATCCAATATCCCCAGACTAGTTTCTGGCTTGTGGCCTTTGTCGGTGAGGAGCCTTTGATCTGAGAGCAGTGCATTTAGGTCTTAGGATCTAATGAAACCCTCCAGCAGTCACATTTTATCTCTACTTAACAACAAAACTATGAGTCTTAAACTGAAAACACTGTAATATTTTTAATCCAAGCTCATTAGCTTATATAGTCATATGGGTCTGAACCCAATTCAGAATCCATACATTTTGGGGTTTTTGGTTCTTTAACAACCATAGCCACCACTATCCTATTAGGCATGGTTGATGTTAGACCACTAAACATCACATAATCACTATTTCTTATGCTAGCACATAACTGTTATTAAAACAAGCAATGTTCTCACTTTGCCTTGGATATCAATATGTACACTTATCATACAGATGTAACAAGCTATCTCTACCAGATATTACTACATTGAGATTTATAAAAACTTAGCAAGCTAGGAATAAATATTTATAACTGGAAACCAACCACAAAGATCTTCATCATATATTTAAAGTTGTTTTGGAAATCATTTATTAGTTTGGCTAAAATAAATTAATATTATATTTATATGTAAGCCAAGACATAATATATTACTACAAAAAATGTATACAAGTGTGATTTTTTTTTTTAAAAAGGAACTTTTATGACACTAATTAAAAATCTGTAGGAATCATATTTTAATAATGTATGATTTTTTTTATATCTTTTATATAGAATTAGCTATCTAAAATATTTAAAGCATTTAGAAAAAATCATTTTTAATTCTCAAATTATTTTAATTTATCCACTTATAATATGGGTGATAGTTTTCATTTGTCTTATATATTTAATTAGAATGTTGCTCTAAATGCCAATTTTTTTTATAGAAAGTATTTAAACTTTCCAGATATTTTCATTTTTTGACAATTCTAATGTTTGCTAAATAGGCAAACTTTTATAGTAATATTAATTCTTTAATGTAATTTCATATTTATGTAAATAATGATTTTTATAATTGTATTTTTATTTTATTTATTTGTTAAATTTGGGGGTTTCTTGTTTTCTAGTTTTATATTTTTAAATTATTTATTTTGTCACTGTGAACTAATGTCATGATTTGAGCTTTAAATGATGGTGCCCTAAAATAAATCTTCATTTATTTTGAAAAACCTATTTATTCTCATAGATATACATATCTACATACACCAATATATATTTGAGACAGGAATTTTGTTAATATAGCAGCCTAACTTAGAGGATAAATTAGCCATTTTCCTATTCACTTCAGATAGTATGGTGTATATATGTAAGCCATTTCATTCTGCTACAATATATAACTGCATAAGAATGTACACATACATATGTACGTAATGCATATTTTATTTAATATGGAGAAAGTGTTGTATGTAAGTACAAAATATGTAATTTATTAAAAACAATCATTGAATCTTAAATGATAGAGCACGCAGGATGTACATTGTCAAAATAAATCTTTTTCTTTCATCAATTGCATTAAAGTCTAAACAATCATCATTCATGATTTAATAGCAGTGTTCTATGCTATATAGTGTAATGATAGAGTGGTGATTGAAGTTAAATGTTTCACAATCAATTCTCACTTTAATAATATAAAAAACACAGTTCAAACAATTGAATGGGCTATTGTACTCAACCTAATATTTTTATATTATCATGTGATTTCAGAGCAGATAATTAATCATATTATTATTTGCATTTTCTGATAACAATTGACAACTTTATATATATGTTTTATTATTTATTATATGGCAAGAAAATAATTATACATTATGCATTCTCAAATGGATCATATATAACTGGTAAACATACTAATAAAATCCATTAAATAAAATAAGATTATTTTATTTCATAATATTATCACCCACCAAAAATGTTTTTATAACATGTATGTTAAGTTCTGTACTTGAAGGCAGGTTGAATTAAGTACACAATCATCATCATTAGTAATTTGACACTCTTAGACTCAATTTATTTTAGCACTATAATACTTAAAACTTTATAAGTATTAAGAAGTCTTTTACATCATTAATAAGGCTATGCGAGACTATGGTACCAGAAAAATCTAGAAGAGGAAATTTTATGTTTAAACATAAGCAATGTGTTTTAAAATTCTAAATAATTTATTCAAATATAAAATATCGATTTTATTATTTTTATTACTATTTTATTTAATATCTAAAGAATAAAATGCAAAATTATAATGGGCATCATTGAAAAGTGAAATGTTATGGGTTAGTTTTAAATGTGTTTTATCAAATTTTGGAAAGAAAATTATATTTTAAAATGTAAGATCTTCTATGTTAATTATTTTTAAAACTAATTTTTATTATAAGGAAAAATTATTAATTTTTGACTGATATTATGTCTCAAAAAATGTTAACATTGAAATATATAAATAAGATATTAACCTATTTATCTGTTTAACACCTGTGAAAGAAAATTCTAAAAGATAAATAGTATTGTTTTTAAATCAGAATTACTCATTTATTATTAAATCATAAATATGAATATTAAGTATGTTTAAAAAAATTATATCTGATATGATTAAAATTATTATTAGTAACTAAACAAATGAACCAAATTATAACATTTTAAAATTGATTCATAATATTACAAAATGTTTTATTTGTGTCTGAACTAATTCAGGTGTTAGTTAATTAATAAAACTTTTTGTTCAGCTGCTTCATTACAATGTGGTAAAATTAAAAATATAGTATATATTTGTGGTTATTGCATGTAATAATTATTTATCGTTATATATTTTTAAAAATTTGGGAGAATAATTTTTATTTACATTTAGCTTTACTTTCATTTAAATAAATAAAAAATAATATATTAGAAATTAATCCTCATTAAAAGTAAGTAATCCAGTCCTACAAAATTCATCAAACAAACTGGCTTCAAAAACATGGCTGTCTTGTATGCCCCCCTCCCCAACTTTAAAATGCTTATACTTAATATATAATAAAGATCACTAAAATATTAAAACATATAATTGCTGATTTAATGCTGTCAGGTCTTTATAATTGGGCAAACATATGTTGGTTTGGATTCAAAACTTTTGATTGTTTGAATCTTTTAAATCTTTATCTTGAATAGCATAATAAAAATGGGTTCACTCGATGGATATTTGTAATCTACTGTTTTAACTAATGAGTACTAATAACCAGCATTTAGTTTGTGGATTTATTTGATCCTTGCTATCTGTTATATAATGATAGTCTGTTTTGTCTCAATCTGTAATTAGAAATTATTGTATTCTTTGTATGAAGGTTAATGCAAGGTATGTATGACAATATTTCTATTTAAGCATATAATAATTAGTTTATATGTAATGGTAAGCTGGTTTAAAACAGCCCAAGTAAAGATCCAGTAATATTAAAATAAATATGTACTAGTAATTCTTAAGTTAGAAGGTAAAGATTTGCACAATATGAATTGATCATCTGGGTATTGATCGCTGACAGTAAAAATATGCTTATAATATAATATGGTTTTTACTACATGAAAGGGAGAGCTGTCATATTGGTAAGTCCATAATTATCTTTACTTTTTTTAAATGATAGATTATCATACTATTTTGAATGATCTAAAGTAGAACATTTAAACTAACTTTTCATTTTTTACATGAATTATTTTAAATTTTTGTCTGATAGCAAATCAGTATTTGCATTGTGGGAAATAAATGCACTTGGCACACTGTAGTCATTAAGATTTATAAATATATGCATAAAATTTTATTGTACACAAATTGTGTAGCATACATATATGCATGTGATATTTTGGCACTAGTTCTTAATTTTTCTTTTTAAATATCACTTGCACTTAATTTATTTACTTTAAAGTTGTCAATATTTATTAAACAATTTCATAACATCTTTTGAAAAGTTAGACTTTTTGGTTTCACTAAACATGACATGTTTATTTGCAGAAAATAATTTATTTCATTAATTAATAATTCAAGCTAATAGGATATATATATATTATCAGTAAAAAAAAATTATAAACTGGGTTGCAATTCAGAAAAACATTTTGCTGTGTTAATAATATATCTTATACTAACAATATTTTTTTTTAATAATTAATGTCTCACTAATAACAACTTAATGATTTTCTTTTTGGTGAAAAGTAACTTTTAACATTTGTTTCTCTTTTTCAGCTCTTTCCTCCTCCTCTCTCTCTTAAGGTAAATCTCTAATGTCTTTTGCATCCTTGCATGATTAATGCATTCTTTTGAATGTTTAATTATTGATTTAATTAGTTTAGTCGTATATCCAATTAGTTTATTTTAAATAAAAAAATATTTTCGTTTTTTTTATTTAGATTTGTAATAATTTATCTTTTCTAACCCCTTAAATAACTGTTTGTAAATACCTTAGATTCCTATCATCTAAGCTTTTGGATTATCATTCACTACTCCCACTTAACTTCATTTGCAATAACTAACTCTATATTTTCTCTTTTATAATATACGTACAATAAATTAAAGTTTCACTCTAATTTATTATTAACTAAATAGTTATTATTCAAGTAGGTAGAAATATGTAATGTATTACCTATATTTAATTTTGAATAAATTAATAAATATATCTTTTTAAAAAATTAAGAACTATTATGATCATGGGGAGAAGTATTATTTTTTTTCAACTGTGCTGTAGACTGGATATCAAAAATTAACAAGTGGATAAGTCATCTTAATATTCAAGTTGAAAATATACAAATGATAATATCCAGCTGTAAGTTACTATTTTGTGATATAAATCTAACCTGTTTTACCATATCCTGTTACTGTTACTTTTAGTACTACATTCATATATCTAATGAGAACAGTAATATTCTCAGGTACAGTCATTTTTCTAAAACACATTTTTGAAATGTAACCATAATTCATATACTTAGAGTTTTAAATATTATATAGAGGATTTGAACACAGACATTTAAGCTCTCTTCAGCTATTCACTTTATCTCATATAACCAATACACATGACTACATACATATGAAAAAGATAAATGATCTCCAATATACATAATTTGTGCTGAACCAGCATTCATCAATTGATCCAGATCATCATCTCCCACATATATATTCAATAAGTGCTCTGTTTATATTAAGATAGCAAATCTTCAAACAATAATATCAGCATCAACAAGGGATTTGGGCATACTATCATCAGATTTTCAATGGTATGGATAGCTGAAGAATTGGAGGGTGGGGTAAATTGAAGCTTGTCCATTAAAGTTTGAAGATTTACTATCTTAAAAAAAACTGAGTACTGAGTGTATATATGTGTGGGAGATAATGATCTGGACCAATTGATGACTGCTGGTTCAACACAAAATGTGTATATTTGAGATCATTTATTTTTTCCGCATGTGTGTGGTTATGTATATTAGTTATATGAGATAGAATAGATGGCTAAAGGGAGCTTGAATGTCCATGGTCAAATTCCTTATATAAAACCCATTTTGTAACCCATCATAGTAAGTGCTGTGAATCAAAGTTTTCATTGTAATCAATAAAAGAGGCTGACTTTTTATTTTTAGCCCCCCCCCCCAAGTATTCATCCTCCTTAAGCTATAATAAATGTTGTTTCTTGATTTCCTGGATTCAGTATTTATGTATAATGAAATTAAAGTGTGTTGTAAGAGGATGCTTAATCACATATACTTTCTCAAAATAGTAAAGCTGATAAAAGTTTTAAGATGTAAGATTAACAGATTAATTTTGACTCTGTATGACAATACTGCAAATCATATGATTAAACCAGAGTTTGGTCATTTACCAATATAAAAATTCTATGTCCTCAATTGTGTTCTGGCAATACAATAATAATAAAAAAACTATTTCACAAACAATAATTCAGTGAATTTTATTTTCAAAGTTACTAAATATCTATTGCAGAAAGGATTTGAATACAAAGTTCTCTTGATGCTAGATAATGTGTCTAAGCATTCTGGATTAGTTTGCAATAATCATGAAAGTATTGACAGTTTATTTTCTCCTTTAATACTGCAATTAGTGTAATAATACACACATCTAATATTGGATCAGATTCAAGAAGTTTCTGGTATCAATCTTAATGCTCAATTAATTGAATGCTAGAAACCATAATGCAGTAGTCTTTATAAAATCAGCACTGGTTGAATTAAAGTCAGAAACTATAAATATGTATTTAAAAAAACCATAGGGAATGAGGTCACAATCTTTAAATGCTTTCCAGAGATTGAAGACATAAAAAATAATCTGGTTATATATTAACTCGGAGATAAATTTGTGGATTTATTGATGTGACTGACAAAGATTTAATAGAACATACTAAAGAACAAACACAAGCAAAGAGTTACATGGTCTCATTAAATCATCAGTAAAAGAACAATAACCAGCAGTGTAGATATTAGAAAAATTTTGCAAACAATTTAGAATTCTCAAAAATCTTAAGGAGACATTTTGATAAAAGGTAGAATTAATGATCTACATCATCAGTAGTTGCAACAGTCACTCAGAAATATTTCCAAAAAGAAAAAAAGATGTAACATATAAAACATATAATATATTAAATACAAGTATATTTTATATTATCTGAAGTCTAGATATAATATAATGGGATTTGAACTCAGATAAAACACAAAATGAAAATTGTATGATGACTATACAAGCAAATCTGTGACCATTAATAAGTTCATGTGTAGAACATGCTTGTTTGGTTTATATTTTGCTATGGTGTCTTTTAACTTCTCTTATAGCAATTTTTTTTTAAATCTTCAACTTTCTAATTGTAGCTCTCTATTTTATCTTGTCATATTTTCTAATGAAAGCAGCCAATATTCCATTTTTTAAGTGACTTTGAGACAAAAGATTTTGCTTCTCCATGAAAACCATATTTTAGTTTATCTTATAATATTTTTTACAGAATCTATTATTACTGAAGAGATGATTTTCAAAAAGTAGACTATTTCAGCTCATCCATACTGAAATATAAATTTTAATAATCTTATCATCATATATTTAGAAATTGTATAAAACATATTGAAATGAAATCTTTCTAATGCTTTTATAGTACATTTAAGGGATCCATGTCTCACTTCCACACAATAAATTGAATAAAGAAGCTGCTTCATACAAAATTAATTGAGCAATAGTAGTTTAATTTGCTGTGACAAAATACTGTTTCTTTTAATTTGTTAAAACCAGCAGCAATATATTCAAGTCTATGTTCCATCTCAAAATATAAGTCCATCATTTTTAATTGGTTCACATTTTAAAGTTAATAAGGATTTTTTACCTCTGTCATTGATTGATAAAGAATGTCTTATTTTATATGTTGCATATATGCATGACATCTCTGTCTTTTTACACATTAAAAAGCAAACTTCTAAACTACAAAGCAGGCTCTATGACTATACAAAGGAATTTAAACTAGCGTTTAACACGGAAAAACCCTGTGCATGGCAAATATACAATGTATTTGTTACAACAATTATTTCCAGGGAAGACCTGCTTCTTATCTAGGGTTTCTTTTTTCCCTAAGCCATACACAAATGAGAATAACAATACAAAACAATCCCAATAATAAAATAGAAAATATAATTAATGTACTATCAAAGGCCAAAGTTTCACTAATTAACATATTAATCATTACCAGAATTACATACCCTATCATTTTATTTACAAAAGAATTCAATAATCACATTTACTTCCTTTATAGGAAATTGCATGGGGGGAAAAATATTTTCAATTTCCCTAGGGAGATTAACAAATCTTTTATCGCTCAATGGATTAGACTTGCAATAGTATCTAAAGATAGTTATGACCATTACTCCCACTGATAAGCCACCTCCACATAAGAGGTACTTAAAACCATTTGTATAATCTTTGTAATCTATACAAAGTTTAAATTTTATTCCACCATATAATAAATTTCAATATTGGGAAATTTTTAAACTAATGTTTTCTCAGCCACTAAAACAAGATGAAACTATACTGAAGCTGACTAAAAACAACTCTGTAAAAGATTCAAACATTGGTCACTTGAATCAAAATGCTTCGATTTTCTATTACAACTGAATCTAGAAACACTTCCCTCAAAGTATTTCATTAAACATAAGACATATTCAGAGCATTAATGAAATGAGCAATTTGTGCCAGAGAGAAGAAGAAACTCAAAAGCAAATTTTTTTGATTGTCCTTTAAGTTAATGGCATTACTTGAATTTTATAATATAGGTCATTTTGCAAAAATACAGGCAGCCACTTTCATCCTTCATGCATTATGGTGTATAAGGTGCACATATCTTTACAATGAAAACTGAAGATTATGCATTTATCAATAAATTAGAATATATAAGGCAAAGAGATAAAAAGATAATGGATAATAAAAACTATATTGACACTTGGTTATTAATAAAACAATCAAGTTTATAATACGATGATAATTGAAGGTCTATAAATAATAACAATTTTCATAGTGATTTTAAAAGGGAGGAAAATAATTGATAAAAAATAATTACTTAACACTAATGCTTTTCTCTGTTTATATTAGTAAAACATAATGTGACTATATTCAATGAGAAAAAAAAAGGTAACTAAATATAATTCAATGAACAAAACGGAAATAATGTAACCCAAATGTTAATTAAAGACCTTTGAAAACTAAATTTTCTAGTCTCAGTAGAAATTTTATTGGTCAATGCTGCTTTTTTCCATCAGCTATCTTTGTTGATTTTTTTAAAATGTATCGGTTATTTTCCTATTAATTTTATTCAAATCTGAATCGTATTCAAAATTTGCTAATATTTGAAAACGATTCACAAGTTCTAATTTAAATTCATTAGAATATTTTTCAAGATTAGGAATATCAACTTTGAATATTGTTTTTTGATTTATTTTTGTCTCTCTAGTTTTGCATTACATCTCACTAATCAATGATCACTTCCTGTGTTGAATTTATTAAAAATATTACAATCTTGAAATATATATTTTTTTATAGTTAAAATATAATCCAATTCTGATGAATCTTCATTTGGATGCTTCCATGTCCATTTCCTTTTAACATTTTTCTCAAAAAAATAATTCACAATATAAAGTTTTTCTTTGTCTGCAAACTCCACAAGTCTATATTCTCTCTCATTTCTTTTACTATAACCAAATTTACCTACTCCACTTACATCTTTCAGTTATTTACCAATTCTAGCATTAAAGTCTCTCATAACCTTTTAAAAATGCTGTTTGGTCTGATCAAATGCCTTTTTTACTTTTAATGTTAATAATGATTAAAATGTAGAATTTAATAGTATGTGCTTCTAAAGAATAAATATGAATTTTTTTATGAATATCATTGAAGTAAGATCTATTTTATAGTGTGTCTGTCATTTTGATCTTAGAGTGTATTAATTTTTGATTTGCACTTATAAATGCTCATGTCGTATGAACTTCTCTTGTATTCTGTTCTAACTTTAATGTAAACTATTGGATGTCATCATTTTAAAGTGGTGCATCCATGTTCATTTACTCATTTTCTATCTAAACAAAAGGTTTGTGTCTATCTATTCATATGTTGTACAAAAATTTATTAACAGCAAACTATTTGCACTTATTGTTCATAGTAATATGTGTTTAAAATCTCATTTTTTGATAATATTGATGCAATTATTTTATCCAGCAAGAAATAAAAAGTTTTTTCCTATAAATTCTCTAAATCTAATGATGAACTTAAACATTTATAATATGATCATAAAAACCATTGCACAAATCAAGTTTTAATACTATTAGCCTTTCATTGATATCTAGGAATTATAAAAATAGAAGATGTTAAATGAAATCTAATGTCAAATCCAACATTATGTGATTTTCTTTCACAATTGAACTGCCTTTCCAACTTGTAGACATCTACCATTCTTTGCTAGGTGAGTTTCATTGAGAACAGCTGTAAAAAATCTAAAATTTTATTAGTTTCTCAGCTATAAATGTTATCCTTTATTTTGAACTTTTAGATTTTGCATGAAGTAAAGTTTTCACATTCCATATATCCTATATTTAGAAAAAATAGATTTAAAATACTTACACCTTTAATAGTACCACTACCTTCTGCTTAACCCATCATTAATAAAAATAACATCCCTTGCAAATCCATGATAGGCCTGTGGGTGCCTAAATGGGCTATCTATCTAAAACCTTTGATTAGATTTGAGCTTTTATCCCAAATCCAAAACACGCTAACTAATAACTTCTAATCTGTTACATCTGTCATTGCTTTTTTAATATCTAAGGACTTGTGAATTGGAATCAGAATCAGTGTGTATAGTTTTTTTTTTTAAAGGTGAAAATGTATTTGCATAAACATGCAGTCCTATTGTCACAGTTAGTGCAGAGAAACAATAATAACATGAAATCCTCATGATAATCAGGCTGTACATCAAATTATGTGACTGAAGACAGTAGGAAAAAAGGGGAAATAGAAAATATTGTGGCATCTTTGCTAAACTAACATATTTTTTCAAGGCATGAGGAGATATTTTTGATATCCTTATATCTGAAGTTCATTTCACTTTACATCATATCCTGTCAATCACCCAAATAATTCTGAGTCTAAGTTTAAAAAATATAACTAACATATATCTAACTATTAATGGTTGTCTTTCTTTATTACATCATGAGATATGCATTTGATTACCAAAGAATTACAACTTTTGCAAAATCATTTTGATGGATTTTTAAAAAAAAAACAATTTCCTGTCAAGATGTTAAAAAAAGTCAGCTTAGAAAAAATATAAAGGTGAAAATCAATCAATATTTTTTTTCAATAGTTGTATTTCTTCAGAGATAGAAATAGTCTTATCTGTATTTTATCACTTTGTATTCTGGTTATAAAAGGTTATATTATTAAAAAGTTACAGGTGTGGATTTTCTTGTAATCACGTATTAGTTATTGGCTATATATTTGTAAATAGACTTCTGCATTACATTATTCAATGGTACAAAAATTACCTAAAGGAGATGGTGATCTTTTAACACATTATCAAATGATCTATAGCCTATCACCATATTATATTGTCTATGTCATTCTTACACTTTATGTGATCATGTATGCATCGCATATAATCATGTGAAGAATGAGGAAGAAAGATTCAGTATATTATATTATTTTTTGACAGAAGACTAAACAATTCAATATATTTACATTCCATTCATATTTATCTGGATTTGAATACAGTTCTGTACACACTATGTACATATGTGAATGTGCTTTCAACTTATTACAATAACAAGGTTACAGCATATTTTTGCTAATTATTATTGTCAATATATTAATATGTACTTTTTAAATTTAATCGTATTATAAGTATATAAAATTTAAATATGCTGCACACATAATATTTCATAATCTTTGGAAACCACCCATTAATCTTATCTCAAAAAGTGGAGAGGATAAAAAAAATTAACTGTTTATTGTTTTTAGCAGAATAGCATTGATTAAGTAGTCACCTGTATTCAATATTCACACATTTAAAGATCTCCAATTGGATTCCCATTCTAATATTGCTATTAGTCAGGCAGCAACCCTGAAATGGAAAGAAAACTAATATCACTTGAAATATTATGTTCTATACTAATTTATGTGTTAGCACTAACAGTTGAATATATTTGAGTAATTTTAAATAAAATGTAATTTTAAAAAAACATATCTAAACTAGATTACAGAAATAGTCCAAGTGATATTTGGCAAAAACTAATGGATCCATTTTATAGTCATTTATGTACATGAAGAGAAAAGTGTTTAGCATGCCAAAATGATATGTATTAAAAATGTGCTTTGCAGTACTCATGCAGTCTCTTTTAAAATCTTGAACATAAAGGAATGCAGTTATAAGGTGATATTGATCCACTGAATGTGACATTAGCTATAATCTGGTGTTATTTGGTTAGACAGTTTGTTGTGTTTTTAAATGAGTTTTCAATGGAGGATCATGGCAAAGCATTTTACTAAGCTTAAATCCTAAAAATTGTAATATATTCTACTGTCTTCTTCAAATAATTCTGTCTTAACCATAGACAATGCTAGTATTGGAATCAAGCCAGAGATTTTTAGATTCATGAATTTGAGATAATGCAATATTCTGTCAATGACATTATATATCAAACAGAAAAGACTTTTTATACTTATCTATGAAGATTCTTGTGATTTCTGCAATTTTTGTTACAGCAAAGTTAATCAAGTTTCCAAACATTATGGATTATCACCCTGGATTGACTTAATTAAGAAATTATTTGCCATGATCTTTTGAGCCTTTTGTTTTTTCTCTCTATATTTTTAGCTGTTATCAATCCATTTCAGAATGAAGATCACTCCAAGTTTAATTCAGTTTTTCTTATTTCTAATCTCTTCCAAATTACACTAGCAAACTTTTATATTTCATCTACCCATCTCACATATGGTTTTATTCTAGGTCTTTTACAATCTTTTGGAATTCACTTTAAAATTTGAAGTGTTCATCTGTTATCATATTTTTTTAGCAATATATCCATTCCAGCTACAGTTCATTGTCTTAATTCTGTCAATGATGTCATAATACCCATTTGTTCTCTCACCTGTGTATTTTGTTTTTGATTTCTTTTTTATTAAATGTCCCAGTCACAAATCCATAAATAAGATCTGATAAAATACATTTATTAAAACCCTTTTTAAAAAAACATAGACATATTTTCTTTTAATATTATTATTTCTATTAAAAGCACTCCACCCCAGTTTCCTTTTATTAATTTTATCCATTATGTTTCCATCTATATTAATAATCTGATCTAGGTATTTGTAGTTCTTAACTTCTTCTAATTTATTATTATTATTTTTTATTTTTGTCTTTTGAGAAAATCATTGAACATTACTTTAGTCTTTTTAGCATTTATCTTTAGTCTTATTTTCTTACTTTCATCTAATAATTCTTGAAACATTTCCTGAAGCTCTGAAACATTACTTGCAAAAACAATCACATTGTCTGCAAAATCTAGATACTTAAATATTCTCCATTTAATTTTATTCCCATAGCTTTCCATTTTAATTATAAAATACTTCTTGTAAAACTTCTGTAAAACGTTTTGGAGATATGGAATCTTCCTGTCAGATCCTCTTCTCAATGTCAACCATATTAGTATCATTGTGTAATTTAATCATTGCTGTTGCATTTTGATTAATTATATTAATATTTACATGTTCTGCTACTTTATACATATTTCTTTTTTTCTTTTATCATTCTTTTATATTCTTTTAATCATTTTTCCATATTGTAGCAAATTTTATTGACATGAGCAACATCTTCATGGTATTTTGTAGATGCATTTGTTAATTTTGAGCATTTCAAATGTAGATTTTATAGAAGTTAAGATATTTAGTGGTGTGGTATAGTTCTAAGATTTTCTGATTTTATTCCGATTTCAGATATTTTAAAACTTCTCTGCCATTTTTGTTTTTATGCTTATTTTTTGTTATGTGTTTAAGATTTTCTTAATGATAGTTGATGGATAAACATTTTTTGTGTTTGTTTTTTGTTGGGCTTTTTTAAAATCCAAAATTATAGTGCAATATCACTTTTTGTGTTTCTGTCCTGATTGGATACATATGCTACATATTTTTCTTGTGTAGGGGGAGGGGGGCTGTAAATAGCAATTAAGCATTTTTCATGATATTGTCTTGTTATATAAATATATAAGAATACCAATTTTTGTTCTAGTTCTAATTATTATAAATTTAATTGATGGAGATATAAAAAAAAATTTTTAAATAAAAAGAGAAAAGAACTGCATCTATGAATATGGAAAATCATATAGCAGTATCTTCTAGTTACTCTATTAACAAATACAGATATTTGATTAAGAAAATACAAAAATATTGGGCAGAATGGAAAATGTAATAAATTTAAAGAAGCTGTTCTCATGAAAATGGCAAATAATATCATAAATCTACCTAGTGTGATAATGAATAATATTTGGTAATTACTCATTTACCTTGTCTTTAAAAAGAAAAAAAAGGGAGAATTATTGTGGACATTCATAGATAAGTATAACATTTTTTACTGAATTTTGCCTTTTACATAATGGATATAGTTGGTTAAAATATCATCTTAAGATGCAGAGTTCATGAATAATAAGATCACCAATTCAACTACCATGATACCTGTCATTGGTCAGGTAGCATTTAATGAAGAAATGAGAATAATAGTATGGAGTACTATATTGTTCATTATTAACTTGTGTGCAATTATTAACATGGTATTTAAAAAGTTTGAATTTTTTTTAAAAACAGGAATTCAACTAATTGGTGGAAATATCTTTTGTATAAAGATATTTAAACTTCCATTATCATAAATTTTCCTGAAAATTATTATTTATGAACTGCTTTTTTATTTTAATCATGTTTAAAAATATTTTTAAAAATGTGTTTATTCTCAGTGTCAGAAACACTCTACAAATGAACATATTGTAAAAATAAAATAAAATGGGATATATTTTAAAATTCATGAAGAAGTTGGAATAAAAATCTACTTTTTTGGTTTGTATTTCAAATCATTTAAGTGTTCCATCACTAAGCAGATAGAATCTGAAATTACAACCCCCCCCCCCAAATCATCCGAATTACAAAATGATTTTTTTATGCAAATCAAAGAATTATTGAACCCGTTGTTCTAAAATAATTTTAAAGTTTATTAATTTTTCAAACCAACAAATTTCTCCAACTGACAACTCATTGCAAAAAATAACTCACAATCAATTACTTAAGGAGATGATGAAGTTACTTTTATATATTGGAAATCATTTGGGTTTTTTTTTTTTGCATTATTAACTTTTGTATTTATTTTGACATTTTTTCATTTTACTGTATATATAAATGAACATCTTTGGAAACACTTCTGTTTTGCATTTTATAAATTGAATTAATATTTTACTTTCAGATATTCTTCATTCCTAGCTATCATAAATTTTTGTCTTTTTTTTTTTCTTTTACAAAGTTTATTATGAGCTTTACTTTATTGCATCTCCCTGATTTATAATAATGGATTGAGCTGATTCGGATTCTTAATTTTAAAACATGGGATTCTATCTGTAGTTAAGAATAAGATTTGTTAAATGTTGAGTAGATCAGGTTACATCAAGAGATATTTTTAGAATAGTTATCTCCAGCTTATTTTTGTAAGAATATAAAAAAGTTGCCAATTTTAACATTTCACTCTCTGTCAGCACAGAAATTAAATATTTTATTTTCTTAGTATTAAAACTTTCCATTTAAATTTTATCATGGCATCATCTTTTTATTATTTTTGCTTGAAGTTTTGCTGCAAAATTTTTCTCACACCTCCTTTACTACCTCTGTTTTACTCCTAGTCTCAACGAAGCAAGAGCCTAACTCAGATTGACTACCTGGAAGTTGAGACCATGAAGAGGGATACATTGGATTCCCGATCAGAGCCTGATATGGTGGAACTAGGTGAAGACAAACCTCTCATCTTTGAAAACACAAAGGATAAAAACTCTTCTCCAGTTGATCGCAAGCTAAGTTCAAAGTCAATGATCAAATCACCTACAAAGGTAAGATTTTTTTATTTGTCAACGTACATGTGTAAGAGAGGGTGATATATATATATACTAATAAATCAATTGTCAATAGAGACAATAAAATATTTTTTAAAATGCATACTGCTAAATTGTATAAATAGAAATTTCATGTACTTGAAATGTGTGTGTATATATATATATATATATGTACACATATGTTAATAGAAACGTGCATTTATTATAAAATAAATACTAAATATAACCTTAGGTTATATATTACAAAGTTATTTGACAACAGTTATTAAATAACAACTATTTAGCGATTAGAATAAAACACTTGTACAGTTAGTTGCTTAAGAGATCATGTAATAGTTGAACAGCCAAAAAGCAAATTAAACACAATAACTTCATTCCAACAAACTGAGTTTTTTTACATAGTTAAGAATTAGTCCATGTATTCTTAGCTCCAAGTCTACCATTGTCTTAATCTACACAAAACTATGATTAGCATGTAAACCTGTCATACTTATAGTTGGGATTCAAGTCCGGATTAACTTGGTAAATGTTTCAAGTATTTTCCCAAGTAGTCTTGGGATTTTTTTTATATAAGAAAAATCCAATATTAATGAGTAAATTAATATTTATATATGATTGCAAGGAGGTTATAAAACTCTTTTGGATGCCAAATATAGCTATGTTTTACCTTTCCTATAAATCAGCAAACCACTTTTTGTAAAATGAAACAGGTATTGTGGTATTTACTCATTTGATTAAAATAAATTGGCATCATGTTTTTTTAATTGTGGATAATTTCAATTGTAATTATTATAAAAAATTAAGAAGTGGAAGAAGAATTGAATCAGACATATACTTAAAATTATAAGAATTTAATCAGCAATTTGAGTAGTGTGTGATAGATTGTGATGTTAGAAACAAAAATAATTTTAAAATAAAGTAAATATTATTTTTTAAGAAGACAATCATTACACTGTTGAGAAAAGATAAATAAACAGTTTTATAATAATGAGGAAGATGGTCTCAAAATTAATGAGACTAGCTTTATTTTTTGTGTGTGAATTGACTACTATTCAAATATTAACCTTATTTTCACGAAATTTTACATATTTCAGTTTTTTTAGTCAAAATCTGTCCATAATATTTGATTATGTTTTTTTATGATTTTCTTATATTTAGAAGCTTCTTCTTTTTTGCACTTTTTTATTAACTTATCATCTTCAATTAATTGATGAAATCTTAGTGAGCTTTATTATAAACTTTTCATATATTCCCTTTTCATCAAAATGCACTTTATATTTTGCTAATAAGCAATTATCAATATCTATCTTTCATTGATCTTTAATTTCATTGCTAATTTTTTTGATAAGATTTTTTATAATCTTTAATAAATAATATCTATGGATGTCTTCATTATAATAGTTTTCTTGATTCTACACATATTTTTTTAAATAGACATTTATTCTATTCTTTTCGATACTTTTATTTACATCTTTGTATTTAAACACCCCCCCCCATTTTGCTATTTGGAAGGTTTTTTTCCTGTATCATTTTCAATGTTTTTTTGCATTTTCAATTTTTTTCTCTCTGATATAACTTTAATAACAGTTTTCTGCAAAATCATATTGAGATATTTTTAATTCTTGAACTCAATCATTTTCTTTGTCCATATTTTTTACTTTTTTTTTAAATTGCTATTTCCTGGTACTTCTGTCTCTGCCTTTTTAATGCTGAATTTTTTTTTTTATATCATGTTTTTTGTCTTTCCATTATTTGGTTTTTATTTCTATTATAAGTGCTTAATTTAGTAGATACTATGTAGAAAGATGTAGAAGAAGGGATTGAAAGTGCATTTTAGAAAAAAAATGTTTTGAATAAGGTAAATAAAAGCAGAATAAACTAATCTAGTGGTCGTAATAATTTTTTATTAGATTTTAAAATTGTTTTTTAATCATAATGATATTTTTCCATTTTTAAAAGAATTGATTTTATTTGTATTTAAATGGACTTAAGGTCCTACATATGAGGAGTCAAAATGATTTACAGATAACATGGGTATGACAACAGAATTGGCAAACAAGGGCTTTATACATTCCATCATCAGACTTTATGTGATATGGATGACTGAAGAATTTGACAGTTGAGATGATTGAAGCCTGTCCATTAAAGTTTGAAGATTTGTTATCTTAATATAAACTGAGCACTGATTACATATATGTGTGAGAGATTATGATCCGGACCAACTGGTGAGTGCTGGGTCAGCATAAAATATATATATATATATTGGAGATCATTTATTTTTTTCATATATAAGTGGTCATGTGTATCAATTGTATTAGATGGAGTGGATGATTAAAGGCAGCTTGAAAATCTGTGTTTAAATCCTCTCTAATTGTATCATAAAGTAGTAACCATTAAACCATTTGATCACTACCAATTTTTGTCAGCCAATCTTATATTTTTCAACAATTTGAATGATTGCCTTTAGAGATATATTATTTGAAAAAAAAATTTTTATTAAAATTTTGATGCGAATGAAGAAGGAAAAGAGTATATTAAGTTTGCTTAATTTAAAAACTGAGTTTGAAATTAGCAGAATATTTTATGGTATATATATATTTTTTACTTCTATTATTAATTTTGATAAAATGTATAGTTTCCTTTTTATAGTTTTATTTTCAATTCTAAAAACATTACACCAGAATAAAAACCACTTAATTATATATTAATAAAAAGACTGTGTGCATTTAGAAACCACCGACATTATTTATTGCTTACAATGTGACTTCTGGAGTTAGAAAAAAAAAAAACAACTAGTATATATTTATATTACATAACCAGTATTTGCATTTTATAATTGTGTGTTCTTGTTCATTCATATGGGTCTAATTATATTTACTAACTAAAAACATCATATGAGTGAAAGATGAATTTGAATCTATAAAAAAAATAAGGGAGAATATTTTTAAATATTTGCATATGACAAGAAAATACTAGTTGTTGTTTTTTTATTTTGCAAAATGACTACTTATATCACGAATGCTATCAGGTATTTACACTTCACTTTTTTAAAAAATGTTTGAGATCTTTCATTATCAGAGTGTTTGCAGTGAGTTTAGAAGAGTCTGTTTTATTTAACATTCATCCTTTGTATATCAAAACTACTATATGTGTTTATCAGTTGTTAATTTAGAATCTATATTAATTTTTGTGCAATATTAAATTTGTTTGTTGTTGTTTTTTTTAAAAAAGGAAAATTAATTTATGTGGGGAAAAAATGGAAATATTATGTAATAAATTATATCCACATATTTACATTTATCATATATATGTAGTAATAACCAGAAAAAGTATCATATGAATGTCAGCTTATTTTCAGCTTGATTTATAGAGAGCACTATAATAAGTTGATGCAGTGTAATGATTTAAACAAAGAAAACAAACACACCTACATCTGTACCAGTAGCATTTCCTAGGTTCAAAGTTAGGGCAGAAGAGTTCTTTGAAATAAAAATTGATGGTGAGCAACTGATTTTATGCAAGAACAAAGTTAAGAAAGAACCACTTATTTACTAAATTTTGGCTTCTATTATTACAGAGAAGATATTGATGCAAGTAATTTCAACAATAAATAAAATTTATTAAATATAACAAAATTATAATAATGATGATGATGATAATGATTATAGTGGAACATAGACCATTTTCCCCAAAAAGCATTATATAATTAATATTTAGTAAATAAACTAAAAAAAAGAAATAAAATTCTCAATTGTGTGTGTGAACTAATTAAAAAAGATATTTACATTTATGTCATTAATATTATGTAATTCTTTACCACAGTTACAGTTTGTTTGCTGATTCCTTGATTTTATACTTGAAATATAACTAAACTAATAATTAAATCTTGAATTTTATTACTAGAATTATATCAAATTGTATGTTAAAGTAAGTTGTTACATGTTATTGCTATTTACTACAATACATAAAATTTAAACCTAGAATGGTAAATGAATCATATGACATCATAAATATTATTTAATATTGTTTTTTTGACTAATATAAGCCTTTAAAAAGTGATATCTCACACATAATATAATGAAATTTTTTTCTGATCCATAGTCTTTATTATCGTTTTTCCTATTAATTGTTGAAAGTTTAATGGACTGGCTACACTAATCTCAAAATGTAAAGGCTTGCATTTCTTTCTAATGCTTCATGGATATCTCAGACAAGTGCATCCTTAATTTTAGGCAATAGTGATGTTTTTTATTAATTTTCCTTCTTTTGAAGCTAAATAAATAAAATTTGTCTGAACACATTTATTGTACTCTGACTATTAACTCTAGTACAACTAAAAAAAAATTCTTAGTTATGCAGCATTTAATTTACGTTAACATAGGGGTTTAAGAATCACACTAGCCAGTCAGTTGTTTGTTACCTTATTAAATCAATTTTACAGTAAAGCTTTAATTTCTTCATTAAATAAATGAAATCTATGCAAAATCGTTTTATTTAAATATGTCCTGAATCGTTTAAAATGAAATAAAGTATAAAAGTAAAATTTGATTTATTATATCAATCTTTCTTAATATGAAATCTTAATGACTTTTTATTGTTTGTTCTTTCACACATATATGCAATCTGAATTTATATTATAAAATTTTAAATGCTATAATTTTTTTAGTTTATTTTTATATGAATAACATATTTTAAAGCAGTTAATCAAATAAATGTTCACTATTTGAACTTTTCAGTTTTAATATGACTTTTAATGAATATTTTTGTTAAAACAAGATGTTAAATGGATTCATGCTGGTTAATCTACATGACTCCTTTAGAATTTTAAATATGATCCACAGCTTCAGTGATAGATGCAAAAGCTAGAGATCAGTCTCTGTGAGATGAGGATTTAAGTGCAGTAAAGTGTATGACAATCTTAGTTACTCATACTTACAAGAGATGGCACTAGAATAGAGGACTGCTCTTGTTTTAGGAATCTTTATGTGACACAGGTGGTAACTATCTTAAAAGTGTGGAAGATAATTTACACATGAGTTTACAATATTATGAGTAATCATATCTACGAACATATATATATAATGATGGTCTCAATGCAAACCTCTAATTAAAGGCAACTTCATATTGTACTTTTACAATCAGCAGTTCAAAATTTATCAGACTAATCCAGATTACCTGGGACAATACACTTTAGCTAAGAATAACTAGAACCTATTTTACTGATCACTACTGAGTTGCTAGCTAATTGATTATGGACCATCTATCTAAAGGAAAAAATGTTAATCTCTTATAATTTGAAAAAATTTCAAAATCATTTGGTCTAAGGTGATGTACAAACCATTATGTCATGATACCTTTTATCAGTTGTACATATATATAAACAAAGGGAGTTAAGTCCATGAATTAAAAGCATTCTAAATGTTGAACCAAGGATCAAGAATAGAATGAATCCACTATTGTTGGGAGCTCTGATGTTTATAAGTATACCTTTGTCAACATTGTTGGTAATTCAGAGTGAAATTAATTTATTAACAAGATGGAATATGGTACTTAAGAGTTATTAAACTCATAATTAAATTAATTTCACTCTCAACCAACAATGTTGACAAAGGTATGGTTATAAATATCAGAGCTTTCAAGAATAGGTGGATTCATTGTATTTTTAATTCTTTGTTCAAAAAAATATATGTATTTATCTTGTTGTCACTGCTATTAACAAACTTTTTAACAACTGCAATAACAAAAACCTCCTTATTTCTTTAAATATGTAAACTATAATGTTCTTTTTATTGAATCAACCATATATACATATTTACATCTTTAACACCAAATGTTTCGACCATTTTTTCCTGTAGTCATTTTCAAAGATCTATAAAATTGCATTTATATCATTATTATTACAAATAAAATTAATATTTAAAAATGTATATACCCTTATCATGAAAAACAATAACATTTGCCTTTCATGTATCAATATATATATACATATGTATTACATTATATAATCTACATTTACTTACTTTTCCAAACTTTTTTCTTTTTTTTATATACACATTTCTTCATATATATAAAAAATACCAATAATTTTCTTTCTTTTTGTCCTTTTTATATTCTTAAACAATTACTTTAAAACAATAACTTTTTTATACCCATTTTTAATTTGTTTTTAATCTATCTTTTATATAATTCATCCTATTTAAGATAGAAATGCAAATGTTAATATACATAGTAAAGAATTTGACATATAAATTTTAAGATAAGAATGTTAGAAAAAGTAAAATTAGATAAAGAAAGTGTGATAAAAGAAAGTTTATATATAAAGAGAGAAAAACCTGTATTAAATAGGATGAATTATATAAAAAATAGATTAAAATAAAAACAAATTAAAAATGATATTAAAAAGGGTATTGTTTTAAAGTAATTGTTTAAGAGTATAAAAAGACAAAAAGAAAGAAAATTACTGGTATTTTTTATATATATATAAATGTGTATACATATAAAGGAAAAAGTTTGAAGGAAAAATAAATAAATAAAAGTAGATTATATAATGTAATATATATAAAAGATGTATTGATAGATGAAAGGGAAATGTTATTATTTTTTATGATAAGGGTATATACAAGAAAGGGAAATGTTATTGTTTTTTATGATAAGGGTATATACATTTTTATATATTAATTTTTTTCGTAATAATAATGATATAAATATGTAATTTTATAGATCCTTGAAAATGATTACAGGAAAAAGTGGTAGAAACTTTGGGTGTTAAAGATGTGAATATATATATATATGGTTGATGAGAAGAAAAAGATTTTAAAAAGAAAAGGAGCGTATATAATTTGATTGGATTCAATGAAAAGAACATTATGTTCTTTATTCAATATGTAGAGTGCTTTTAATTCATAGCTTGGGGTGGGGGTGATTTTTTCCCCTTTGTTTACACACCATTGAACTATGTTTAATTTAAAGTTTGTATAGATATATATTGTTAAAAAAAAAACACATGACTTAATTGTATAGTTTAAAAAAAAATACTTATTGTAATAAGCTAGTATATAAACATATATTGTAACATTTTTCACATTTTGCTGAATTCTGGTAGGCCATAACACTGTTAAGTGAAAGTTAATCAAACTATGGATAAAAAAATATCTTGTTCGTATTTCTAAAAAAACATAGCTATATTTCCTGATTAACTGTCTTACTAATTATTATGACAGGAATTGCTGTCAAAGTTAGTTTTAATTTGTAAAAGGGCACCATAGTCAAAGAAATTAGGTGTGCTCTGGTAGAATGTACTGTATGTGATGAGGTTTATCACTTGAAATGTTTAAATAAGACTAGGAAGGATATAATATGTTTATGGTTATGTAGTCAGTGTGTAAATGTGATAAAAGAGGTGAGAAAGTGGTTTCTAAGTGCAGATAGTCTAAAGAGAAAGACAGTGGAAAGTGAGCTAAATGTAGTTAAGGAAGATAGGATAGTGTATGGTTTTAGTGAAGTGACAGGAAATATGAGTGGAGAAAGTAGTAGCGCAATGGAGATGATTAGCCAAAGAATAAATAAGATAGAGGAAGAAGTAGGGAAGGATGTAGAAGTAAAATTAAAATCATTAGAGATAAAATGTGAGGAGATAAAGGAATTATTGAGTAGGAATAATAAGGAAGAAGTAGATAAGGAGGACCAGAAGGTGGTATAAAATTGTTATGGATGGAGTAGAGGAAGTATATTATGAGATAGTATTGATGGGAGATTTACTAATTAGAGAATGTGGGGATATAATTGCAAGGGAAAATAGAAGTAGGTATGTAAGCGTATGTTTACCTGGAGTTAAAATTAGGGATGTAGCAGATAAAGTAAAAAGGCAAGGTAGTAGAGATGTGTATGCTATGGTGGGGACTAATAATTTGTCAGAATCATCAGAGAGAATAATGGATGAGTATGTAGAATTGATAGGAATTTGACTATGATTAAAGGAAGAGTAGGAGTAGTTGGATTATTACCAAGATTTGACAAGAGGCATTTGTTAGATAGGGCATGTTCTATAAATGAGAGATTGAAAAAATTGTGTGAGAGGAATAATGTTATGTTTGTGGATATGTGGGATTGTTTATTGGAAAGAGAGAGTTATATAGTAAAGATGGGTTGCATTTAGGAAAACAAGGAACTGAAGTTTTAGGGAGTCTGATTTATAAAGAATATATTTTGGGAAACTTATAAAGGGGGGGGGGATTAAATTGCAATATTATCAAAAAGAAAAAGAATGGATGGAATGTAAGAAATAGGCAAAAGGAATTTGATTTAGATATAAGTATAGATATGGAGAAGAAATGGGTTTGTAAAATTAATGGTAAGAAAGTTATTTATAAATGTAATGGGGAAGAAAGAATTAAAAGAATTTATAAAAGAGTAGTTAGGAAAGAAGAAATTGTTAAAATTGGGTTTTTGAATATGCAAGGTGGTAGGAGACCAGAAAAGTGGATGGAATTAAATAAAACAATTGAAAATGAAGAGCTTGAGGTATTAGCAGTAGTGGAAACACATCTAAAAGAAGAATAAGAACCCATTTTGGAACAGTTGGTATGGCAGGGTATAAATAGAAAAGAAAAAGAAAAAAGGGGTGGTGATATGGGTGTTATATCAAAAAAATATTTAAATATTGTTAAATGTCAAGAACATTTGTGGTTTGAAATAAGGTTGGGTAGACAAGAATGGATGGTAACTATAGTTTATATAGCCACTGGAGATAGTCAAATTATAATGGAGTGGAACCGTAACATACATGAATGTCTAGTTAAAGATATACAAAGTTTAAAGAAAAGGGGAAGATAATAATGGTTATAGGGGATATGAATGGACATATTGAAGAAATTGATGATGTAGATAATAAAAATGGACAGCTTTTGAAGAAATTTTGTCAGAAAGTGAATTTGAGTATTGGAAATTTATTAAATATTTATGAGGGACAATACACATGATCTAGAAATAATATATTTCACCCAAGAGAGAAAGAGGGAATGGATAAAATATGGAAAATTAAGGTGTTTGTATAATGAAGAAAAACTATGCACTAGTGATCATAATTTCATTGTAATTGAAATGGTTAGTAATGTGATGGAGAATAGAAATAAAAGTAGAAATAATAGTGAAAGATGTGGATGGAGAGTGAATGATAAGAATAAGTTGGAAGAGTATAAAATACAAGTCGAAGAAATCATGGAAGAGTTGGTTGGGGGTGAATATAAGGACTGGTGTAAAGAAATAGAAAAAGTGGCAAATAGGGTTTTAGGTGAGAATATTCAGAAGAATAAAAGTAATAAAAAAATGAGAATTAGTAAAAGTGTAAAAGAGAGGAAAGAAGCATGCAGAGAATATAAGTGTGCTATTAAGAACAAGGAAATTGAAAAAGATATTAATGCTAAATGGGAAAAGTTCTTAGAAAAGAAGAAGTTGGCTAAAATAGATAATTATATAGAGAGAATGAAATTGAATAGTAAATTGTTGTAGGATATTAATAAAAGTGGAAGAGATGGGAGTAAAAAATTTTGGAATTACATTAAAAGGAGAAATGTATGGGGGGAGAGATATAATATAACTAGATGATGAGGGAATAGAGTGTAGCTCTAGAGAAAATTTAGAGAGAATCTTAAATAGATATGTAATTGATATAGAAAAGATGTTAGATGTGAAGGATAGAGTGATAGAAAACATGAAAACATATAGTAATGGGAATATTAGGTTTACAAAAAATGAACCGAATGAGACAGAGAAGAAAGTGAAAAGTGGAAAGGCAAGAGGTTTAGATGGATGGGCAGCAGAGATGGTAATGAATTTTGGATATAAGGCAAAAGTAAAGTTATTATCCTCTCTTAATAAGATGACACAGAATAGAGTTTTTCCAAGTAGTTGGAGTAATACAAGAGTAAGATTATTATTTAAAGGAAAGGGTAAGGATCATAGAAAGTTAAATAATTATAGACCGATAGTGGTAACATCAGTTTTATATAAATTTTCTTATATATGGTGGCTAGAAGAGTTATAAAAATGGATTGAAGGGAATAATATAGTCGGAGAAATGCATGGAGGTTTTAGATTAGATAGGCATATAGGTGATAGTTTATTTGTAGTTACACAACCTATGGATATGACTAGGAATTCAGTTAGACAGTTATATATGAGTTTTATAGATATAGAGAAGGCATATGATAGAGTAAATAGAAATGGATAAGTTTAGAAAATTTGGGAATGGATGAAGCTTTAGTGGATATTATTTAGAAATTATATGAAAATAATTATTATATATATCAATTAGGGAATATAGAATCAGTTAAAGTTAAAAATGGGATGGGACTAAGGCAAGGATGCCCTATGTCACCTATTTTGTTTCTGTTATATTTGAGTGAAATGGAAAGAGCAATAGAAAGATTAGGAAGAGGGCTAGAGATACCGTTAATAGGTGTAGTCTTTTTTTTGCGGATATATTTTTGTGTGCAGAAAGAAGAGAAGATATGGAAGTTATGCTGAGGACATGTGAAAGGATGGGTAAAGAGATGGGGATTAAATTTAGTGAAGAAAAATCAAATATAATGATGGTTAATACTGGGGAAAGAGAAGATGTAGAATTTTTATTGGGAGATATTAAGTTACATGTGGTGAATAGATATAGTTATTTGGGAATTGTTTTAAGTAATCAGAAAAATTGTTTGGATGAATGGGAGAAACAATTGATAAATGAAGCAAAGAAAAGAATGGGATTAATAAAGAACTTAACAGTGTTTTTATATAATAAATATGATGTAGCTAGAATTATATGGGAGTTGCAGTGGCAGGGTTAACATATGGTAATGATGTATTATGTGTTAGTAAAGGGGTATTAGATTACTTAGAAAAAGTTCAAAGGGAAGTAGGGAGACATGCATTGGATGCAGATGTATGGACAGCAAGGGAGGCAATTCAAGGAGAAATGGGATGGTCAAGTTTTTATATGAGAGATGCAAAAAGTAAAATGAAAATGTTTGGTAGATTGCAGTTTATGGATAATAAAAGAATAGCCAAAATAGTATTTAATTGGATTATGAGTAAAGGGTAGGCAACAAGATGGGTGAGAAAAGTAATGCGGTATGCAAAAGGTTTGGATAAAGAATTTATATCAGTATATTTGTACAAAAGATGGGATGATTGTGTTAGGAGAATTGTTGAGTGTTATAGTGGTAAGGAATGGGATAAAAGAATAGATTTATTAATAAAGAATAGGGAGTTAGAGAGATGGAGAACTAATATGGAGAGTAAAAAGAGTTTAAATATATATATAGAATTAAACAAAGTATTAGGTGTGAGTTAATATATGATAATAGTAAAGAAAGTAGTTTATTGTTTAATGCTTGAACGGGATCTTCAGCATCAAGAGAATATACATGTAAATGAAAAAATATGGGTGATTTATTCTGTAAATTGTGTAAGGAAGGAATAAAAAATATTAGGCATCTGTTAATTGAATGTAAATGCTTGAAAACAGAAAGGGTACATATAATGAAAGTATGGAAAAATAAATATGAAAAAAGTGATTATACAGAAAGTGGATTGTTGGTTTTTATGCTGGGTTTGGAAAAGAGGGATTTAGATATAAAGGCCATAGAGTTGACAAAGATTACGTTGTGGAAATGGGATGGAGCAAAATATGGGAAAACTTAGAGTGGGGAATGAAAAATGAAGTGGCTAACAGGTTTCTCTGGTCATAATTGCTGAGAGATTCTTGACTTCATTTAAGGAGAAGCCACAGTACATCACTTCTTCGTATCACATAATTTTGACACAAGTACGTAAAACATCGGGGTTATGCTTTTTCATAACTTTGTTATATTTCAGAGGATATTACACCTGAGGCTTAGTTAATAAATAAACATATTGGCCAAGGTAATTTACACTCAAATTCTAATAAACTAACATTAATAAATTTAATAATTATTTTTAATAATGCACAATGAATAGTTGATAATAGAAATAAATATTTATATTCTAACAAATTAAAATATTAAAAACACATTACTTATTAATTGGAAAGATTAACAGTTTAATAATTAAAGTTCACTTAAGTTTCTTCCAGGAAGTTTTTTGGATGAGAATTCTGTAAATGTTTCTATTAGTAGTAATACTATAAGCTTATAGGAATGATTGTTTGCAAACACTTAAATTAGTCACAATCGGGATATGAATAATCTTACTAGTAAGTTTTGTAGTACGCATTTTGAAGAGCATTTGCCCTCTATCGACATTCTTGTAGTTGGTTAGCCTGTCCTAATGGCTAGACTTGATGTTTTGTTCTGAGTGACCTATATGATGAAAGGTATCTATAAACGCATCGGTTCCACTCTGCATGATGATCCACTTCAGTATATGAGTAATGGTAGTCCTGCATAGAGTAGTCTGGGATAGGATATTTTTTCGATTCCAGACCTAATGGAAGCTGCTAGTTAAGGAAAAGACAAAGGTCCAGTTTTAAGTTTTTCTGACCTTTTATAGTCGCGATCCATTTTTAGACTTCTCTGCACATCTATTTTCTTTTGTTTTCTTATCAGCATACAAGATAATAATCTTGTACACTCTTTCTTAAATTTAAGTTACAAAGTTCTTTTTTTTTTTTCAGCATAAATCTGCCATCTTTAATTAGCTTCCAAAAAAAAAAAGTTTTAAAGATTGTAATCTTTTACTTCGGAATTTTTGTTTGGATTAGTAAGCTGCATGTGTTTTATTCTTTCCAATTTTAACTTTTATCTTTAATTATATATGAACGAAAATTTAACTTTCATTGTACATTTAAAAAAAAAAAAAATTACACAAACTAAAAAAAAAAATTTTAATGCATCAATTTAAAAGATCTTTAAATTTACTTTTTTTTTTTTTAGCTTTTAAATATTTTAAATACCAATATCTTTGGACCATCTACTTGTAGACATACAATATACTGGATATATATAATTTATATTATTACAATAAATTATAATAATGGAAAAACTATGTAATTGATTATAATTTAATGCATAATCAAATAATCATAATAATAAAGCATTACAATTTTATTGTTTGTAACAAAAAAATTGTCAAGATTCATCCACTCAATCTTTAATTCTAAATCAAAAAGATGCCATCTGGGCATATTAAGCATGATGCATATTAAAAGTATTTTTGTTGGATGGTAAGAGGAGAACATTTTATTTTTTTACATTATCATTATATCTTTTTCTAAAAACTCTGACCCAAGATAATTAATTATAAATATTTAGAAAATTTAAGCATTATAATGGATAAAAAAATGAGTTAACTGATTATTGACATATGATACCTGTTGTGTTTGAAATATTAAGGCAATAAAATTGAAGATTTAAAACTTTATTGAATACCAAAGTATTACATTCCACAGATTTATGGTTGTTGGGGCATTGATGAGTTGTAATGTAAATAGAATTTTATTATAGTTGTAAAATGGTATTTGGTTACCAATATTTAACTTGGATATGTCTAATTACTGCCTACTATGAATGTCAATGTTTATTACACTATTTAATGTGGGTATTCCTGTATATTCAATTCTAGTTGGTGTTTATTACCATGTTTAACAAGATAATATTATTGTGATATAAATCTATTTGAGATATCAATTGTTCATGCTAATTTGAAGTTTCTAATTCAAACTGTACTTTGTTAATACAATAATAACTCTCTCCATACAGTAGTTTTCTCTACTGCAAGCCATAGCAGTCAATAAATACCATGTCTATTTTATCCAATATACCCAGTATTTTCTAGTTTATGGCTGTTATCAATAAGTAGCCTTGGATATGAGAGTGATGTACCTAAACCTTAGGATCTAATGCATCCCTACAGCAACTGCTTTTTTCCAATTTAGTGAACTATAAACCAATGAGTCTAAACTAAAAACACAATAAAATTTTCAATCCAAACTAGTTTGCCTGTAATCTGTATTCAATTCAGTATTTCTAAATTTTGGTATTTTTGTTTTTTTATAGCCATTGTCATCCATATTATTTAGCTAGGATTGATATTAAATCATTAAAATATCACATGACTACCATTTCTTATCCTTGCACAAGCTATTACAGCAGTAGCAACTGTCTCTACACTGTAGTGCTAAAGAATGTTGGCCACTATGATTATAAAAAAAACAAAAGGTATCAAAATTTATGGATACTGAACTGGGTTCAGATTTATATGACTAAACATGCAAATTAGTTTGGATTGAAAACAACATTGTATTTTTAGTCTGGGCTCATTGATTTATAGTTGAATAAATTGGTAAAATGTCATTACTAGGGAGATGCATTAGATCCTAAATTTTATGTGCATTGTTATTATATCCATGGTTCATCACTGATGATAGCAATAAGTTGGAAACTAATCTGGGGATATTGTATGAGTAAGCACTAGAATGCTTAAACCTTCTGGCTTCTCTTGATTATTACAGCTTGCATTAAATAGCACTACTGTATGGAGTGAATTGTTGCTGTTTTAATAACTTGTGTGTAAGGATATGAGATGGTGGTCTTGTGAAATTTGTTAATAATAGTTTGTTTATAGTTAGGTTACAATAACATCACATTTATCAGAAGTGAAATTAACTTCCTATAGCTCCTTTGATATTAATTATTTAATATATGTAATTATTCTAATATCTATGATAAAATGATATTATCATATATAGGATATGGATTTGAAATTAGTAAGGAAAACTATTTTTCAGTAATATTTTAGTTTTTTTATTTTATTGATAGTCGTTTTTGTATATTAAATGTTTTAACAGCTGTTTCTATATTCTTGTTTAACTTAAAAATGTAGAAGGTGATTTAGTATGTGAGTAATTTATTGCTTTGGATATTATAAAAAAAAAAATTATTGTTTAAGATCAGTGTTTAGTTATTAGCAAAGATTCACCTTTTGTTTGTAACACCATTACACGCAAAATGTAATCAATGAAGTAGTTAGACAAAAAATTCTATATAAATATTCCTGAAGTCATTAAACCTATCAATCAATTCAGCGTTCTTTCTAAATAAAAACAATAACTTTCTTCATTTTTAATTATTAATAGTTTTCATAGTTATTTTGTAAATGATTTATGATTATAATTAAAAATAGTTCTTAATGCTATAAAGATTGCATTAAAGTTTACGATGTAGTAGTAAATAGAAAGATGCTAGAAAAAAATTATTACGACTAAAGACAAATTGCCACTGATAATGATCAAGCAATATCACTTAGTTACATACTTTTTGCCCAATTACTCACCCTGTTTTTAAACACTAAATTTTACATATTATGAAGGCTTCACTTGACTTTACAAGTCATGTTATATGGAAAAGCAAAATGTCCAATAGCAGAAAGTCACCATTAAGATGAAGTTGGGCCACTTACCAGATAAACTTCATCATTGTATTTTCATGAATCCCCTTCCAATCACTATCAGTATTAGAGTCATTTATCCTTATACTTCCGATCTTCAAAATTATGTTGTATGGCTTTTCAACATAGGGTTATTGATTGCAAAAGTTGTGGGAAGATCAATAAGAATAATTTATGTAGTAATGAACAGAATTCTGAGTTATGGGCAAATGTTATCTCTAGATATACTTTGCTCACTTCAGAAATAAGTACTCATATGAGCATATGCCCTAGTGATATGAAGTCTACCGAAAGCATCTATCTGGGAGTATAGGATAGGATAAACAAGTACATCATAATTAATTGCACCAAACTAAATACGCCCAATGAACCTATAACTTTTAAAGTACAGTTTCATAACTTCCATGGACTTGTCTGAGATTGATGAACAGGATTCACTTTTCATCTACCCCTGTGATGCCACATATACAGAAAACTTTCCACTCTTAAAAGAAAATTACAAGTGATGTAATTGACCTAGTCACCATTTCAGACTTCAGGGAATAGTAAAAAAGCTAAGGTATATGATAGCAAGGAGCTTCAATCTAACAGCTCAAACACAATGTGAACAATAGAAACATTGCTATGATTAATGCCTGTGATCTAAATTCATATAAAGGAATTGCCCACTTAATTCAATTTCTAGTGAATTACTATTGTGATATATTCATAATAACAGAAATAAAAATTTCATCATAGCAACAACCCAACAACTCAAACACATAATATGAATAATAGAAACATTGCTATGATTAATATGTGTGATCTAAATTTATATAAAAGAATTGTCAATCTAATGAATTACTACTGTGATATATTCATACTAAGAGAAACAAAAATTTCATCATCAAATTAACCATTTATCATTATTGCTCTAAGTAGGAACTGTTTCTTCATTCATAAACTAAACATTAGATCAGTCCTACATGTAAAGGTTCTGATAAGTATACAAACTCCATTAACAATACTATGGTATAGTATAGATTTATGTTAATGTGATTGCACTCGTCATTAATCATCAGTTATAATAATTTTATCTCATAGTAATGTACTCAAGCCAGAAAGCCAAAGATGAAATCAGTAAATTCCTCATAACTCAGAACTTACCCAGACCTAGTATAAACATCGTGAGCAATGGCACTACTCTTACAATAAGTTACTATCTATATTACATTTAAAGTTTGACCATGTCACCCTGCTACCACTAACATCCTCAAGCCCTCCTCATGCAGTTTTATTTCTTGGAGGACAAAGCCTATCTCTTATTGATTTCTTTTTTTGCAATTTCATTCAGTTTTAATCTGCTTATCCAGCATCTCATTTTTTAGTCATGCTTATGTGACTCTCAAACTAAATAGATTTCAATGTAATGTATCTCTGTAATTTATGTTTAAACAGTTGACTTGCATGGAATTTAATTTTTCTAATGTAATCTTTATAGGGCATTCTATTATTAGCTACAAAACCTCTTTTCATTTGATACTTTGTTTGGTTTTTCAAAAACTCTTTAAATAGTGGCTGCTCAGATTGATTAACAAGCTATCATTCAAAATAATCTTATAAAACAATGTATTAATGATAGGACTCCTCAAGTTATTTTGCAAAGAAAGATACAAAATATCTTATCTATAAACTGCAAAATGAAGCAAACCAGTTGATCATACAATATAATCAGAATTTTACAAAACAATAGAAAAAAATCAAGTGATTCTCTTAAGACTGATGAGAACTACTAGTAATGCAAGATCTACTCTGTTTCATGCCTTTGGTGTTCCTGTTTTATTAGAAAATGACACTCATTTCTGGCAGAAAAATTGTAAAAGAACTTGCTGCATAACAATATCAGTTCACTGTTAACCATGGTACACAACTTCTTCTAAAAAATTATATTGCAAAATAATAAATATTCTAAGAAATTATGCACCTTGGAATTCACACCTCTTTAACCATAGATCTTATTCCAAATAAAATCTATAGGCAACTTAAGTACATCATTATTCTTATTCTACATGGTGTACCACAATCAGATATGTTTGATCAATCTTGACAATCCTAATCTTTCCATCAGCATATTATTTTGTTTTAGAAAGAAATCAAATGCATTATAATCCTCTATAAATAACGTACATCTTATTACATTTAAGGACATTCAGCAAACATTTTTTTGCAAGAATAATTAAAAAAAACTGAATGAATTTATTCTTCAAAACTCTATTTCACATTATGTAGTAAAAGGTTGTTATGCCACTCAGGCTATTCTTTTAATACTAGAGGAAATATTGTTTTTCAAACAGAAGAAACATGTATGTTGCATGTCAAATTGGCTTTAAAATTGTTTTGATCTAGTAACTTGGAAATATCTATTCACCACACTATAGAAACATCTGCATGAATATAATTTTCTAATAAATGGCCACTCACACTATCTTACTAATAGATCAATTACACTAAATAATGATGTTTATAGCCACATCTTTCAAGCATAGTCATGGTATTTCACAGAGTTTACTACTTGTATCACTAATATTTGCTATTTATAAATTCTCGGATTAAGGACATTGAATGATATATTGAAGATCTTTTCCTTTCTCATCTTGAAACTACTATATAAACCTATCTTTTGTTGACAATATTCTCATATTCTTCAGTCTCTTTTAAAACATTCTTTTTCCATATTCTAAACTAATTACAAACATTGACCTGTTCCACAATTGCAAATCATCCATGTGTCAGCTGTCTTCAGGCTGTAAGTTATTGTCATTTTTCATAAGATGTTCTTTTTTGGAATTCCAATCAATCTGACTAAAACACAAGTCATTATTTGAACCATGCATTCTGCCCAAGAATGCTTTATCCCATTGTGAAAGTTTGTATAGTGTATGTTTAGTCTTGGTGGAATACTTGCTAATTACTATTACTATAGCTGTTGTATATAGTTTTTAGCACTACTATAATAACCAAATGCTTGTGATAAAACCATATATCTTGAGCTTATCCTCATATCTTTTATCAGTTAAGACCATATACTTTCCCATCTGAAAAAAAAGACTCAATATGATATGTTCTAAATATTTTGTAACCTATATTAGAATCAAAATAAATATTGCATTTCTAGTTAACTCAAGTCTCAATACCATTCCATTCCTATCCTTCAATACCATTGGTTTCTGTCAATTGCTTATATTAGATAATTTATTTTCACAGATCATGTCCCTGAATATGTTGATCTATTAGATTAATATAATAGCAAATCATTTAGAGATTTAAAATAAATTATTTACCCATCTAGAAAATTATGAATAACCTTATCAGCTGTTAAGACTAATCAGGCTCAAAATCTTTGTGTTATTCAATTGTGGTTAAAATTTTCTGTTTAGTCTATTATAGGACACAATTCCAACCCATATGTATCTTGTGCTTTAATTATTCAAAAGAAATGTTACAGAATTTTTTTAAACCTTCCCATACTTTTTATCACTATACATTTTGCAAGTGCTCAATTTATCTATAATAATTTATCAAAAACATTTAAAATAATTTTATCCTTATAATGCATCCATAGGGTGTTTACATGCTAAGCACTATGTAATTTTTATATATCTTCATTGTATTTGATAATAAAAAGCACAACATACTCAAAAAGAATAAAAAATAATGGTTCATCTTATATATGTAATCTCTCAAATTCTTATTCAGGAATATTTTGAACAAATCTTTGCATAGTATAATTGTTTTCAGTTGTGCACTCTCACAGCTTAAACTTTTATTGTTATTGACATTCCACAACCCATGTAAACTGATGTCTACATATAATCTAATTTTTTCTTTGTCCATAAGTTGGTATTTGTAAATAATATGTTATCAATAAATTTTTAAAAAACATATAATACTTATTTATTAATTAATTTAAAAATAGTTTTTTAATTGTTATTTTAATTTTTTATACCATAACAAAATTATAATATTATAGAAAATATTACTGTGTTGTTAATATAAGTTTCTAGTGATCACATGACAACATTGCAAGCATATTTAGGCATAAGCAATCAAATACTAAATATTAATATAAAAATCACATTTGAGTTAATTAAATTTACTTTTTGTTATAACAATAGTTCTTATATGACTTGTGCATTTACAGCTTTGAGGAAGCCTCTTTGACAGTCAAAACTATCAGCTATTGTTAAAGACTAAATAAAAGTACTGTATTACATTGTGTTGTCTGCCTAGAAGAATAGCATTTCCCCAGACCTCACGAATCATTCAGTTTTGTGAATATGATGTCCACTCATTTCTTTCAATTCAATGTTTTCAAGCATTGCATCTCTTTTTAATAAATTAAGTCATCTCATAATATGCCCAGAATAACACCATTTAACTGATCATTTGTATTTCAGTAAAATTTCACTTTTAAATCTAATCAAGCGTTTGTCAAGCGTTGTTAGCCGAGAGGTCAGTGCAGCCATCTTGCAAGCAAGCAGTTGGTTGCAGACAGTTGCGTGTTTGCCTTCTGGCCTATGCTATGACATATGGAAAAAAAAAAAATCTAATCAAGCATTATTTGTTTGTTCATTTCCAATCTGTTGTATATTTAAAACTCTGAGATCAAAATGTAACAATACTTTTTCAGGTCCACTTGGAAATTCGGTAGTTTACAGCCAAAAAAATATTGCCTAGTCATCATTTTGCTATATTGAAAAAAAAAACCCATAGCAATGATATATTTTATATGATCTATTTTTAATTCATTAATAATGTTAAAAAGAATTAGTTAAATATCTCTGTTAATTTACTTAGTATATAATATTTATTGTATGTATTTTACATTTGAATATCAGCCTTTCAAGCTAATTGTGCAAATGCTTTGCGAGTGTTAATAATAAATGAATACTTTCTGACCAATACAAGATATAGTATTTATACATGAATAAAAAGGAATCCTCTTATTCCTGCGACTCAAATATTTATATATGAGCAAATCTGAAGTACTGGCACAGAAAGTGTGACAATAGAACAGTCACTTTAAATTACTATATACAATGTCTGAATGAATGATGTCGATGAAATTGTCTAGAAACTGAAACTTAATCATATATATAAATAAGCATTTATTTTTATAGCATCTGTATACAATTGTAATTACATTCGAATATCAGCCTTTCAAGCTAATTGTGCAAACACTTTGCGAGTGTTAATAATAAATGAATACTTTCTGACCAATACAAGATATAGTATTTATACAGACGCTATAAAAATAAATGCTTATTTATATATATGATTAAGTTTCAGTTGGAATGACATTTAGTAAATTCTAGACAATTTCATCGACGTCATTCATTCAGACATTGTATATAGTAATTTAAAGTGACTGTTCTATTGTCACACTTTCTGTGCCAGTACTTCAGATTTGCTCATATATAAATATTTGAGTAGCAGGAATAAGAGGATTCCTTTTTATTCCTGTATTAATACTATATCTTGTATTGGTCAGAAAGTATTCATTTATTATTAACACTCGCAAAGCATTTGCACAATTAGCTTGAAAGGCTGATATTCGAATGTATTTTAATGAAATTAGTTTTTAAGTATTTTTACTTAAAGTAAACCACTCTATTATCTTAATTTAAAAACAAAATATTTGATTTACTAAACACCTATTTCTAATTCACTAATAATATTAAAAACTATTAATAAAATATTTTTAATTTTAGTGATATATATTGTATTACATTTTATTTTTGATAGGATTTAATTATTCATTCTCATAAATTTAATATGCTGATTGTCAATTTAGATAACAAAAGTGTTTTGCTTCTGGTATCTTAATTTTAACAAACAAACTAAACTTCTCAGAAAATGCATCAAAAAAATATTTGTAATGAAATCAAATAGTCACTAAAAATAGCAAAATTTTAGCCATTTTTATAGCATATAGTTTATATAAAATACACATACAAAGTAATTTTAAATAGTCCATTACAGATCTGTTTTCATAATTTTTCACGATAACCACTAGTCTCATTTCTCTACTATTATATTCATTTGATTGCAAAAATTTGCTCTACAAAGTGTCTAACTAGATTTTATATCTAAATAAAGTATCTATATATTAGCAATTAGCAATGAAAAGTCTATTTAGGCCCAATACTAATTCTCTTCTTAAGAGAAGTGCATTTATATGAATTCGCTTTTTGTTGATATTATAAAAATGCAAGTTTATATATAATTTGATTACTTGTTTATTTTTAGTTTTGTAAAATTTAAATTATATAGTGTTTTTTAAATCAGTGTGTGGTATTTATATTCATATTTTGTTTAAATATATATTTGTTTTCTAATAGAAAAATAATCAAATGAAAATTTACAAAGATCAAAATATAATAAGTTGAATATTAATATTTCAAAAAAATATTTTTATAACTTGAATTTATACTTTCCAAAAATTTGTCTTACTATTAGAAATTGGTTGGAGAATAAGTTTTTTGTTAAAATACTTTTTTTTTTGTCTGATCGTCTTGTTTAATTATTTATTTCTGTTTTTTACTGTGCTATGTATACACATATATTTATTTAAAGAATAAAGGTGTGTGTCTACATGCTTTATTGTCGATATGCTAAAGAACTCCAGAAATAAAATAAAATAAGCAATTAGTTATGCAGAAAGAGAAAATTTACTGAAAATAGCAGCAGACTAATTTGCATGTAAAGAAAAGTTTATTTTATGCAAATTAGCAAAGCTAATAAAAAATCTGCAGAAGAATTGAGAAAGAAATAAAGTTGTGTGTAAAAACTAATGGAAAGATATATTATAAAAGTGACTGTAGTTCTGCAAAATAAATAAAGAAAAGCACTAGTTAAGAATCTAATTGGATTATCTCTAAAGTTAATGTGTATGAGCAGTAATATGCTTACAGAAATATAGAGTTGCAAAACTATTGAGTTAAAGAGACTTTATAGATATTACTCTCTAAGATTATATGAACTTTAAACAGATCTGGATGGTCTTATTCTCAACTGGCAATTAACAAGTTGAATTATTAATATTTTACTAATATCATTATATTATTCATAGTAAATAAACTCTTGAAGTTTTAGTTAAGCTTTGTTTTTTATTATTATTTAAAAATATAATTATTCAGCTGCCAACTGACTGTATGACCTTGCATATATTATTTGGCACAGTTTGACAATCTAACTTTTGAAGATCCAATAGTTTAACGTGTGAAGTTTAGATAAAGGAATAGCTAGAGATATTGAATTTAGTGGTGCAGTAAGCTGAAAATCCAATGTTTTATATACATGATCTGGGTCAATGGCAAATATATATGAATCAATTGAAAAGTAAATGCTTATGAATTTAATAACAGGAATAAACTTAAAATTGTAATACTATTATGGATGTTGGGCAAAGATGTCTTGAATGTGACAAATCATTTATATGATCATAAGCCACCCAAGGAAATATCTTATGAAAACTTACTGATGAAAGTAAATATATATTTTAAATCCAAAACATCAAAATTTATGGTATGTCTTTACTTTTGAGGGAGGATACAGTCATAAAATGAAAACATATGTGAATATGACAGTCTTACAAATGTTGGTGAAAAATTGCAAATTTAAGAATTTTATTGATAAAATGCGGGTGTATCAGCCACTATAAGAAATAAGAGATGTAAAGCTTAGAGAAATATTACTACATGAGAAAGAATTAATGTACAAGGCTATTTAATGGACATTAGCTTATGAAATTATGGAAGACTATAGATAAACTTTCAGAAATGCAAAAGAGACTAATTCTTCAGAAATGAGTATAAATGGGACAAAATTATAAGAGATAAGTAAAAAGTTAACAAAGAACCTCCCCTCCCCCACTTGCTAGTGTTGTGGAAAAACAGGTCATTTAAAATTAACTGCAGATTCAAAACAAAAAAAAAAATGTTTTAATTTTAGACTTAAAGTTCATTTGACAAAATTATGTAAGTGATGAATGACAAAGCAGGATTTGCAATGAAAGAGTAAATCGAGGAGAAGAGTATCTAAAAAGCTGGCATTTACAAACAAATTGAAAGATACTGATGATTCGTCAAAATTAAATGTGACAGTCTGCAGACAAGCGAACTGTTACTGCTATGGAAAGAAAGGTCATATTAAAAAAAATCTGTTATTTTAAAAGGTATGTGTTATAGTTGCAGATTGTCAAAGTTCTGCAATAAAAAACTTCATACATTTAAAGTTGATTTACCATCAAATAGTAAGTTGAGAGAAGGAGGAATGAAGAATGTAAACATTTGAGAAATAAGTATCAGACATGTTAAAACTGCTATAGTAAAAATAAATGCCCCCAAAATTTTCCACCACTGTATAAGTTAAAGTCCAAAATAGTTAATAGCAAGATTATTTTACTTTTTAAAAAAAAATAATAGAAAGAAAAATAACTATTTGGAAAATGTAAAATTTACTGTGAACCAAGTGTATGGATTAAAGATATAATAAAGAGGAAATGACTGCTGGGAATAATTTTGGAAATAGTATCTGAACAAATATGCAAAATAAAGTTAGAAGATGACAGAGTATTTAAAGTTATATTAACCATATTAAAGAATGGAGAACAGAACCGTGAGAAGTCATAGTGATTATTCCAAACTCAGAGAAGGGAAATAAGACTGGTATTTCTGATGAAACTGAATTAAAAACTTCTGTTAGATCTCCTATTCAAGACGAAGCTATCGAAGTTAATACTGAAGGAGGAAAAATACTACAAACAGAGAAAGAAGTAAATCCAAAGAGACTTGTTAGAAGTGGATACCTAAAAAGTTACAAGATTACTTTTTGTGATTAAAATTGTATATTTCTGGAGGAGAGGGAGGCATCTTATATATACACATATCTATTTAAAAAATAAAGGCGTGTGTATGCATGCTTTAATGTCAATGTGCTAAAGTATTCCAGAAATAAAATAAAAAATTAATTATGCAGAAAGAGAAAACTTATTGAAAATAGCAACAGGCTAAATTGCATGTAAAGAAAATTTTATTTTATGCAAATTAACAAAGCTGATAAAAAATCTGCAAAAGAATAAAGTGAGAGAGAAATAAAGTTGTGTGTAAAAACTAGTGAAAAGATAAACTGGCAAAAGTGATGGTATACTCCAAAATAAATAAAGAAGCACACTAGTTAAGAATCTAATTGGACCATCTATAAAGTTAACCTTAACTACTGAGTTAAAGTTTTCTAAAGAGATATGAACTTTAAAGAGATCTGAGTGATTTTATTCTCAACTGGCAATTAGCAAGTTGAATTACTAATATCTCACTAATATCACTTTTATTATTCAGAGTAAATAAACTCTAAAAGTTTTATTTGATATAAGATTTGTTTTTTTTTTTATTTAATTAAAATACAATTATTCAGGCATGGGCCTGGATATATTATATTGTTGTTGTTGTTGTTGTTGTTTTTCATTTTTATAATTGATATATTATTTTTGAGATTATTTTCATTTTTTTTTTTGAAGTTGTGTTTTTTAATGAAATTTTTTAAAATCAAAGATTTGAAGAAGAATAAGTTTTTTGTTGTTGTTGTTGTTGTTAAAAGTTGAGCTAAAGGAAAAGCTTGAAAAAATAATCATCATAGTGAACCCATGGTGACTTTAGTAATGCACATCATAAATATTATTCAAATATGTTCATTTTCTAAAATGATTTTAAGAAAATACAAAAAAAAAAAAAACGTGCGATACAGTTAACCTTTTGATTCACAATGTTTCAAAGAACTAATGAAAATAAATGAAAAATCTGGAAATTGGTTAAAAATGATAAATAACAATTTAATGATTTTTGTACTATATTTAAAATACAAATTTTGTTTTATAATTCAAAGCATTCCATACTTTATATTTGAAAATAGTGTGTATATGTATATATAGGTATTTTTAAAATATGTATATATGTGCTATATGATACAGTAGGCAGTGTGTTTAATTTTACAACTACAAGAAAAATTTTAATCATTATTCATAGAAGAAAAATATCAATGTTTACTTTGAACAGATTTTGCCTGAATTCAATTAAGAAAATAGTCTTATGTGAAATTTTTTATATTAAGAAGTTGCTAACATTTTATTATCCCAAATCAAGGGGCTGAAATACTGTTGTATAATTTGCTGAGAACTGTTTGTCTTATATATTTTTTAAAGCTTTAACTTTTGGACATATGGTGCAATCGAATGCTCCTATTTTGCACACTTATCTGTTTTCCTGAATAGTATAAGTGATATTTATTATCTGTGTTTATCCAAACATTGTTGATCATATTTTACATTCCTGAAGCATTATGGATTTTTATTTTAAAGGTTTTTAATTAATAACTGAAGCTTATTTATGTGTTGATTTATTGATGAAATTATGATGTACAAAACTGCATGTAATAAACTAAAAATTCAGACTTTGCATGCTCATAATTTTCTGCTTTGTTTAATGCAGAAGCAGAGTAATAGTTAAAAGTTCATAGATCACAGCTTCACTTTGCTTGAAAATCATGTGATCTCTTGAGTAACAAACTTTTGATTATTTTTTCTTCCATAAACTTTGTCAGACATTTTGTCTAATCTATAAAAGCTGTCCATGCAAGAAAATATTGTCAGAAACAAGATTTGATAGTGAGAGATGCAATAAAATAACAAATTGAAGAATATTAGGACCACACATTTCTATGGTGCTGTAAATCAGAAAAAAGATATAAGGAAATGATATATATATATATAAATAATGGAGATTTCATGCTTTCATTTTTTTATGTTTAGTTTATATCTAATATATTATATATGCAATACTTTATAATAAACACTTATTTACTGGGCACTAAAAGGCCAAAAAGCAACTATTTTCTTCAATCACAGCTGGGGTTTTTTATATTTAACTTAATAAAAATATGATGTCCTGAATTAATTAATTTTTGAACACCTCATGTTTTTATTTCAAATTATATATAAAAAATCCAATTATGGTTGAAGAGAACAATTGCTTTTTGGTTTTTTAGTCACAGTAAATAAAAGCATTTATTATAAAATACTTTGTATATATATATATTATTTTTAATTTTTTAGCAATTGGATATTTTTTTTATAATTATTCCTTTTCAAAATAAAGAATATAAACAATGTTGAAATCTGTGTGATATTTTTAAGTATATTTATGGCCTATTAAAAATCGATTCCAATATTATTTTAAGAAAGAAGTGCTTTAAAAAAATAAAAAAAACTTTTACAATCAAGATTCATTAAAATTTAAAGCAATTTATATAATCAAGAAAAATAAGATTTGTTTTTATTTGTTTGAATATACTATAAATGCTTTTTAGTTTTAGTTTTTTAAAATTTATATAAACCACTTCTCTTATGCACCTTACTGAAAACTTATTGAACTGATGTCAACATGTTTGAAATTTGATCCACTAACAATATCACAGTAAACTAATGAGTGGACCATCCTAAAATATTTCATAGTTATATATGTACAAAATTTGAAGGAAATCCATTTGATAAAAGTATGTTAAAACTTGATTACACTTAAACTTTACACACCATGGGATTTATATGCCAAATGAGATCACCCTTGATAAGTAATATAACATAAATTTTACTTTTAATCCTGTACTCATCATCTAATTTAATAACTAATTAGTCTTTAATGTATCAGACATGATTGTAAACATGAACTCTATATTACAATGTATATTTTACTTTTTGTGCAAATAAAGATTATTTTGAAAAAAAAAATTATTCTAAACAAACAGAGTTTTTAAGTTAAAGAAAAGCATTTAATAAATTTAAAACAGCATTTCTATATACCTCTTTTGAATCAATTTTTTTATAACTATATATTTTTTTGGCTGCCTTATTTTTATTTTGTCCATAGTTATTACATATATATTGGAATGGACATTATATTTAATTAAAAAAAATCTTAAAGAAAATTATATAATAAAATAAAAATATCTTAGAATAAATTATTAAAAGTAACCAAAGCTCCTCACTGACAAAAGCCACAAGCCAGAGACTAGTCTGGGGATATTGGATGAGTAGGCACTAGATGGAGATTTTATGCATAAGCCTTCTGGCATCCATTTATTACTCTAGTTGGCACTGAGTGACCCTACTGTATGGAGAGTTTTGCCTGTTTTAATAAGTTATGTGCTAGCATAAGGAATAGTGATCATGTGATGTTTAGTGGTTTAACACCAATCCTCCCTACTAGGATAGCGATGGCTATGGTTGTTAAAGAGCCAAAGACACCAAAATGTATGAGTACTGAACTGGGTTCAGACCCATATGACTATAAAAGCTATTGAGCTTAGATTGAAAATATTGTGTTTTCAATTTTATTCTCATAGTTTTGTAGTTAAGTAGAGATAAAAGGTGGCTGCTGGAGGGTTGCATTAGATCCTAAGATCTAGGTGCAATCCTCTCAGATCCAAAGCTCCTCACTGACAGAGGCCACAATCCAGAAACTAATCTAGGGATATTGGATGAGTAGGGACTAGATGGGGATTTTATGCACAAGCCTTCCGGCATCCATTGATTACTCTGGTTGACACTGAATGGCACTACTGTATGGAGAGTTTGCCTGTTTTAATATTAATAAATAGAGTTGAAATTTTATAAGGGATTATTAAAAGTAATATTTTAAAATAAATGTAAATAATGTAATAGGTTTTATTATAAGCAATTAAATTTAAAAGAAACTAAATAATAAATAATAAAATAGATTAAAGCAGTATAGTTAGTTTTTCTTATCAAAGATTAAAATTTAGAATTAGAAAAAATGTACTTAAAAGAATGTATGTTTTAATTCATGTTTGTATGAGTTGTTTATGTATGTTAGGAGTAACAATGAAATACATGGGTGAGATAACAACAGGTATTGCTGACCTTATTGAAAGAATTAAGAGACTGAAGGGGTATTGGACTTGCCATATTTCTAGAAGAGATGATAATAGATGACAGTTGAAATCTTAAAGTGAATTCCAAGAAATTGTAAAAGACCTAGAAGGAGATCAAGATGGATGGATGAAATAAGGAAATGTGCTGAGATGATATGGAGAATAAAGGTTAGACATAGGAGAAGATGGATTGAACTTGGAAGTACTTTCATCCTGAAATGGATTGAAAATGATGATAACATGCTTACTTAATCACTGTAGGGTTAATACTTGTATAAATTGCTGACTGATTTATTTTTTTTTAAATAATATTAATGTAATAATTTTATCTTCTAGAAAATATTCTTAAAGCTTTATAATTTTTAGACTATTCTTGGTAATGAAAGTTAAAGAATGTGTAATATTTTAAATAATCTGTGCTTATCAATTTCATATGACCACTTACACAGTTTCCCATCATTTTTTTGTGGTTAAAAAAAAGTCTTCTATTTTATATATATATAAATAATTAAAGAAATATAAATATTGTAAAGACATAGTTGCACCTGGTGTTGGAAAGATAATAAATTTTCTAAGAAAATGACTTATCTAGTACTTTCACAGTATTGATCATACCCATTTCCTGCCAATTTAAATTGTTTTAAATCAGACTACTTAAAGCAACTGGGGCTGATAAACTATGAAGTCATTAAAATATCTAACAACAAATTAATTTATATTTATAAAAAAAACTGGTATATATAACAAAAATTAAAATAATACTTAATTCAATAAAATAACTGAAACACAGGCTTTCATTTTTAAAGTAATATATAAAAAAATTAACATTTAAAATAATTTTTATTTTAAATAAAATTTATAAGATGTGATTTTTTTTAAATGCTGTATAATTTATATTATTCAAATTGTCACTGATATTTGATTAATACTTTTAAGTGTTATTAGTAAATAAGAAACAAAGCATTTATCATATTTCATTATTATAAAGCACATAATTTATCATAGGTGAGACATTAACTAGGAGATTTTTTTTATTTATTTGAGATATGTTTATGTATATTATTTTTTCTTTCTTTGTTGGAAAGTAATCCAGAAACTTTTACGATTTCATTTTTACATGATTTATAACAATAATAATCTTTTGATAAGTTAACTTTCCAAAACTTGACCTTTTTGTTATTTAAATCTCCAGATAGTTGATCTTGAGGGAATTTGTCATTTGATATTCTAAATCAGGGGTGGGCAAATAGCGGCCCGAGGGCCACATGTGGCCCACTAAGAGGTTTTATATGGCCCACCAAGACAATTAGAAAAATCTGCCTTGAACTGAGATTTCCTTCCCATGCATGACCGAAAATTCATCTCATACTTTCCACCAGGATGGCCACATCAATACACATGCACAGTATAGCTACAATGTGCAGTGCTTTTCCAGTTGATTTGGTTAATTTCAATTTTGTCTTTGCATTAGCATATACATTTCCAACTTTAGTGAAACCATGAACCCTCCGAAAAAATGTAAAATTGGTGATGAATATTATGTGTTTAATGAAGAATGGACATTTCTTTGGTAATACAGGGAATAAAGCAGTGTGTTTATTGTGTCATGAAAAAAAGTGCGGCCCTCCACTAACCTTTGCTTCCACAATGTAGCCCTCCACCACTCTATGCGGCCCCCAAGCCAAAACAATTGCCCACCCCTGTTCTAAATGATTATTTTTGGACTGACTACAATTCAGGTTAGCATGAAATAAAAAAGATATGAAAACAAAAGAACGATTCATTCTTAGTATTAAAGTGATGAAAAAAAGAAGTTAGGTTGAAATTATAGAGTGGAATATTTAAAAATGAAATTAAAATGATAAAAAGAGTAATTAATTCGGAAGTTGATTTACTTTGTTTTGTGTGAACAAAAGTTTCAGGATTGTTTTACATCCGATGAAAAACAATAAGTAATAACCATGACCATTGTTTTGATAATAGCTTAGATACTAGTAGACTTTTCCAAGTTAGACAGATTTTAGAAATGTAATTCGTCACCAAATGATAAGAAAAACTTTTAAAACCATCATGCTATTAATAGGTTGGCCATGAGACTGAATGCTTTTATTAATAGCTATTTAGTAGATTAGAAGAGATAAAAGATTAATCACATTGTCTTTTTGTAGTCAGCCTTAATATACTAGGGTGAGATTTGGATAAGAAATATGAACTCAACATTCATGATAGGAGATAACTATCATTAAAATATCTGGTAAAATGAAAATACACAAAGAAAGATAGTTTTTTTAAATAATATTTAGCTTTATTACTGCCTAGCATGCATTTTTACTATATCATATTCATGGCATATAGTGGTGTAATTAAATGGTTCTTTATATCAATGTTTAATTAACAGTTTACATATTCAATTTTAATTTAAATTTGAATATTGAAATAACCCATTTTTTTAAAATGGGTACACATGTTGTTGTTTTTTTGTCAATAGAAAAATGATTATCAGCTATTGCACATGTTCCTTTAATTCTCTACTTTCCATCCTCTTCCTTTGTGTGCAGCATTCTGTCTTTGTTAGCTTGAATCTATGACCAGTTTTCTGTTCACAGTCTGTAAATATTGAAGTGTGTTCTTTGTCTCTGAGAACTCTATTGTATAGATATCTGCATTGGACAAAGGCATTTACAATAAAAAGAATGAACATGAATGTGAAAACAGAGAAACTAATTTAAAAAATGAAAATTAAAAATATCAATGTTGTATATAGTGCAAAATAAAATATCTGCTGTTGGGAAAGTAGTAATGAGCAATTGATTCAATGATAGAGCAACTTATTATTGAGCAATGGATTAATGTTTAGAGAAATTTTACTCTGTACATGTGAGTAAATCATTAGGAATGTTTGATTTAACACTATCTGACAAGCTAATAAGCCAAAATTAAAAAACATAGGTATCATTGTAAATGTTAATCTGAGATTATTCAGCATCTTCAAATAAATGAGCGTGAATAGTATAATAAATTATATCTCTTGTGATACAGAATATATGGAGTAGAAAGTACATTACATATCTTTAGGAAAACATTTTTGATTCAATATGAAACATTATTTTTTTTTGCTCAAGAACTAAAGATAGCCAAAGAAAAACAAAACATGTACTTTTAGTGCATGATTGTTAGTTGATCTTCCAAGCAATTAATTATTTGATTATATATATTGTAATGAGATGACTTCTATATTTTATAATCAACATAATGTAGGACATTATAGAAATAAATATTATTACACATAATGTTTAACCCATACAGCAATATTTCCTGCTCATTATAGAATATATTTTCTTATAAGACCTTAAGTTACTAGGAAATTTGTTTAGCATAAAGCCTCAAAACATCACCACTAACATGCAGGTTCAAACTATATCCTTTTCTGCTTAATATCTGGATAGCTTCAACATAAACACTGCTGAATGGAAAAATGTACACAAACATATAATTAACAATAGTAGTTTATTTTACCATAACAATATACAATGTGCATTAACATTGCATAACAACAAGAAAATAACAATTACATTAAAATAAAAGGTATTATACTTTTTGATAAGGGATATACAACTGTAATGGTTATTATATTGCAGTTTATTAAAATTTATTTAGAATTAAAATAATATCTTCCTTTAGTACAAATGCTTGACCAGTTAGATTATATGCACACATCATTGGCTATTTATAATCAAAGAATAAATTTCCTTTTTTTTTTTTAACTAAATGATGTAGTGATTAATCATGATTAACTAAAACTAAAATAATTCTTAACATGGATTCTTTTGCTTCATTTGTTTACTTGCTATTAATTTGTTTGTCCATATATGTGGTTTAGTTTTTAATCCGTTCTTTTTTCTTTTTAGGAAAACAATGATTATAAGAGTCCATTTGTAGAGTGAATTTCTAATTATTATAAAATTTCCAGTTCATGAAATGGTTGTCCTTCATTAATCATATTTCCTTTGAAATATGAATCTAACAGTTTACAAAATTCATAAAGTTTTCACTTTTGTGAACACAAAGTTTAAAGTCTTATTTTAAGAATGTGAATGTTATAATTTGTTGCATTTATAAATTTATAATTCTGTGATTATAAGATTTTCATTTTTTAAAATCCACTTTTAAAATTTGTTAAATTATAAATTTGCAATCTCACTTGTGGTTTTAAAATCCTTTTGTAATTTATTAAACATTATACATACTTCAGTTTTGAATCCTTTTTACTTCAAAGTTATAATTAATGCCAGAAGAGAGAAAGCCAATTGAGCAATGCACATTTAAAAATTAATACAAGCCATTTTTACTTTTCAGATTGGATATCAGGAAAACACCAAAATACATTTTAGAGCTGATTGTGCCAGTTGACAAGGACTACGAGTTATGTTAGCCTTCCATTTGATCAAAATCTGTTTCTAAATGTATCCATAGCCATGCACTGTCTGATAGTTTTTTGTTTGAAAGTCCATACTCCTCAATAGCTCTTCTTGAAAAACACTTAAGAAACTTCTCAATAGCAACTGGATAACTGACAACTGGAACACACTGGCTATATAACTAGTCAATTCTCTTCACATTCAATTTTCAGCATTATTTATAAGATAAGTGCTTTTCAAAAAACACAGTTACTGCAATTGAATCCTCCTCTCTCTGTGGCAAATGCCAAACTAATTAATCATGTAATGCATGGCTATATATGTTTTTATATGCACCAACCTAATTAATAATATAGCTCAAGGCTATATTGGCCATAATGTTGTTTACATGCTTTAACTGATTACAGAAATGATTAAAGAAAAATTAATTCAATATTTGTTTGCAATTTCACATATATAATGTCTTGCTTGAGCAAATGATTACAGAAAGATTTACAAAATATTAATTTGTCATTTTAATTAACCAACAATTTTCTAGCTAGTAAAAAAGTTTTTGTTATATTGATATTAACACATAACAAATTGGTAAAATAAATCTTAATAAACAAGGTACTTTTAGCATTATGATTGCTTTGTTATTTTTACATATGTAAACTAGAGTATTAGGTTGCAATATATATAGCCAGAAAGCCCCAAATTCAAAATTTTCTAATTTTAATCCCTTTTATAAGCTATTTAATATTATGTTGCAAAAAATATGCACAAAGGTTATAATTTCCCTAGTGTGCTCATTAATGAAAATGTTTAAAATATGTTTATCCATATTTTATGTGATTACTTGTAATACATATTGATTTTCTTCTGCACATAACCTATAAAGGCAAAAATGATGCAGTACTATTTCAAGAGAGTAAAAATTTATTTTCAAAACAAATGACAACAGAAAAAAATAGATCAATAGCTTCTAAAAATATTGTTCACTCTTTACATTAGCATGTATATTCAAAAATTGCAGTTTGTTTTATTTTTATTTAATTAATCTTTTTAAACAATATTCTCTTAATAAATTATATTTAATTTTGTTGATTCAAATTCAATTCATAATCTTTTTTAAAGTAATAAGAATAGGAAAGTGTAATAAAATATTCTTACAAAAAAGTTTTATTTATTATATAATAAACAAAATGTAACAACTACTATAGTAAACAGTACCTAAAGTAAATTGAAAATGTATACATTACATTAGTTAAATATGATATACTTAACTAATTTTCATTCAGTTTCTTCAAAAAAAAAAAAAAAAATCAAAATAATGTATATTTCTTCTTCAAATGAAATGTTCATTCTAAAAAATATTTATCATTCCATAATTTTTAAATACCAAACTTTGATCACATAATAAAAGCTACCAAAAATAAATTACAAAATTTATATTATATTAATTAAACTTTCTCCCCTTGATTTAAAGTTTAAGAAAAAAATCAAATAAATAATTATAAAATAATAATAACTATTTAATATCTAAATTATACAAAAAATTATAAAATATCTAGTCTCTTAATCTTTTTACTTGCTTTATTTTAATTAATGTCTTATATTGACTTCAATATTATTATCACTATTATACTACTGTTTTTGACAAAATGTTTGAAATTTTTAGTCAAAAAAAAATCCTACTATATCTTGCTATACTCTTAATTTTTTTGTAATAAATTTTTATATTTGAAAGATCTCCATACCATAGTTAATTATATATCTTCATTGGCAGTCTTTTATTAGCTATATTTTCATTCACTGACACTGTGTGGTATATTTTCCTGAAGATTTGTGATGATGATATATTAGATGTGATAAGTGTTGAACTATTTTCATCCTTTATCAGTCAATGTTGAATGTTCAGAAAATTTTAAACTTTATTTGAACTTTTCAAATACAAACAACTTGTTAGTAATAACACAAAAATAGACAACACAAGTTAGGAATGACACAACATTTCAAATAGTATTATTCTCCAGGTTTATTCAAGTGCTACTGGCCTTACCAGTGACAGTATTAGCATAGAAGTTGAATTTGCACCTTTAGATTCTCGAATATTGAATTTAAGGCAAACGATCTAACCAATTGAGCTATTCCGTCAAAGGCAACAAATAGTAGAAATTTCATATATTTATATATGAGAGTTGGTTCAAATTCTTTTGAGTTCTTCAATTTTTTTTTTGTTTGTCCAAATCCTCCTCAATCCTTCAATTTTTTTTTTATTATTTTCTCAGGAGGATTTGAATTAACCTTCATATATAAATATATGAAATTTCTACTATCTGTTGCCCTTGACAGAATAACTCAGCTGGTTAGAATGTTTGCCTTAAATTCAATATTTGAGAATCTAAAAGTGCAAGTTTGACTCCTATGCTAATACTATCACTGGTCAGGCAGCAATACTTGAAGATGAGTTTGAGAATAATACTAATTGAAACATTGTGTAATTACTAACCTATGTTGTCTATTTGTGTGTTATTACTAACAAGTTGTTTGTATTTGAAAAGTTTAAATAAAGTTTAAAATTTATACATTCAACAATTGATTGATAGATGATGGAAATAGTCCAACATATATTTCACAACTGTATGGTATAATTTGTCATATATTTCACTGTATGTATTAAGTAAATAAATATTGCATTGACATAATCTTTATACATAAATTGGATCTGTCTTTCTCAGAAAGTCTCTGCTCAAGTTCACTATAAAATACATTCACACCATAGTAATAATTAAAGATAATAACCATAAATTATTTAATTCTTTCACATAGTATGATTCATTTATTTTTAGATTGACTAAAGCTGATTAATTTATTTAATAGTTTATTTCAAAAAATTATTCTGTACTGTGTTAATTGCTTGGAACTATGAACATATTTTTCAAAAGCATGTTGTGCCCTTAAATTAACATATTTATTTAAAGTTATTTGAAATATATTTTTAATAACAATGGCTTATATTAATTTACAGTATTTCAATTGTTTTGTAAATTAGACCTCAACTCTCACTTGAAGAGTACAGGATGAGTTGAAATTATTCAGTATTTTAATGAGATGATGTAATTTATTAGAAAAGTGTGTAATATTTGTAAAGGTTGGTAAAAATATAAGAAATAACTGAACAGAAATCAAACAGTTGATACTTGTATAACTATCTAGAGTCAATGTCAATATGATACCACTTAATATGTAACCAAATATTTCACGTAATGGCAGATTGAGGTAACTAACCATTATTGTAATATGGCCTAGTAATAATCTTTCATAATTATTAGTAATAAATTGTCATTGCTTGCAATTTTCATAAAATTAATTTATTTTAGCATCTCAGATGTGTACATTCCAAAATAATAAAGTTTTTTAAACTGTTAATGTGCTAGAGCTATTCCCACTGATGTCTTTTTTAAGGATTATTGCTTGATCTTTATTACCATTCTCTTCAAACTGTCTTCTGGAAAAGAACTTAACATGTATAAAGTTGGCTCTGTTTTCGCAGTGTATATGAATGTTAATATAGTGCAATTTGAAAAAAAATATTGCAAAAGAAAATACAAATTTATAAATTTTACATGTATTATATTGCCTATTAAGTGACAGCCAATTTCATGTCTTGTATCATTTAATATTTTTCAACATATTTTACTTTCAGTGAAAATATTATAGTTATTATTTTTCTAAAAAAATTAAATGGACCAAACTACATAGAAATTTCCTTTATGTGATAAAATGGAATTATTGATTTGCAAAAAAAAAGTCATATACTAAAGCTATCCAGATACTCAGTAAAAGTAAATCATCACAAAATAGTAAAGAAAGAAAAAGAAATATATATTATTATCGAAGTTCATTTACAGCATATAAATATTTTATCAAGATCAAAAGAGCGTTGGATTTATAAGTGGAAGATATGAACATAAATTTTTTTTCTATAAACAGTAACATATTCCATCATCAAAATGCTTTTAGTCTATGTAGAATTTAGCAGAAAAAAAGTTCTAATAAACAGTTATATTAACAGATAATATATTAGTCTTTCAAAAAACATTGAATCTAAAAAGATTTCATCAGATAGAAATTAGTATGAATTAAAAACTGAATAAATTTATGTATTATTTTCATCATTACCTTGATACATATAATTTTTAAATTAAATTACATATATTATCATTAAAAGCCGGTCAACATTTAGACAATCCCAATTTCATTAACAATTTCAAACTGTTGTCAAGGCAACATCCTTTTAATTATAAAGGTGGAATCCCACCCTTATTAATGGTACAATATATTTATATAGACACTAAAGATTGCAATTTGACCACAGAAATATCATCTATATTACATCTTTTGCATTTTATCATTATTAGTTTTATATATCTGAAGAATTAAAAAAAATGTTTGTTTTTTTTGATAGAATAATCAAGAGAATATGTTTACATATATATAGTCATCTAGATTTGAACATAGAACAGCGCATATATATGTAAATGTATTTTTTTAGTTTATTACTCCACTGCCTTTTCCATATCAGTTTTATTGTTATTATTTTTGTTAATTATTTTTAATGTCTTAATTTGTACACTTTTTAAATAAAATTGTAACATATGTATGTGTTAAGAAGATGTAATATATGCTATTATCTGTTAATTTTTGCTTTTCGTATTTAAACTTTGCAACCAAATGGTAGATTCCTATTAATCCTACTGTACTTTTATATGAACATCATTTGATTTTTATATTTGATGAAGAGTTTTTCTATTCCACAGCTTTCTTTGTATAAACAACATTCGTAAGATATATATAAATGTTATATGTAATTGCCTTAAACAATTTTAAATAGAAATCCGAATATACATATGTTTTTTTTTTTTTTTGCCCTAAGTTAATAGATTTTAAATAGTGTGAATTGTCTTGCGTTTTTTTCTCTTTTTTTCCTTCTAATTCATAAAAATTGACAGTTTTATTTTGAAGTAGGAAATAATTGAAAGGATTGAAGAAAAATATTAAGAAAATAAAGCTAGCAATTATATAAAATTATTTGATGATTTGCATGTGACAAATCAAAGATGAAAAAAATTTTTTTTTGTTAGATCCTGTTTTTAAAATGTCAAATTAACTTATAAATGCCCTGTATCAGGATTGTTTTTTTGATAGTGTATAATCTGCTTAATGTTAATATAAAAGTAAAAAAGCTTAACCCTCTCATATTTGATTAATTAATTGAACAGACTTTGAGGGGGTTGAAGTGTGGTGGTTAGCTAAGATGCATAAGTATGTATTTTTTTTAAAGAATACTTTATATATTTTGTTAATCTTTTATTCTGTTGTTACTAGACATTTAAATGTATAGTCCATTACATATATATTAATTATACTTGGGAATTAATTTTTCTCTCATTATAATTAGGCCAATTCCGCAGAGGAATTCACTGTCTACTTTGATATGTTGGATGGAACAGTTATGGAAAGTGTGCCTGCTACAAGAGGTGTGAATTTGAAGTAAGTATTTAATATGTTTAATTTATATTTTTTCTTTTTTTAAATTTTATTACTTATCATCTTTTTTTTATTATTTTTTACACATATGCTTTAATGTAATGCTAAAGAAAATTTTTGCGAAATATATTTTTATGATTAGAAAATCAGGTGAGCAAAATTAAAGAATGAACAGGTGTCGCTGCTTATCCAGACAATATACTTTATATATCACAAGGAATATTCTAATATTGTGCAGTTTCAACTGTGGATATATTTTTTTCTATTAAAAAAAAAAACAGTTCAGTATTCTAATTTATCATTGTTATTTATCTTTCCATTATAAATGGTTTTTTCTTCTGCATAACTTTTATATTTATTATAATTTTTTTATATATTTACAAAAAAATCATTAAACTTTTTTTATCTTCATAGTGTTACATGTATACTTCTATATAAAAAATCAGTATTTTGATGTACAGACAGATCTCTACCTTATTTAAATAATTTCCAGCATATAGAAATTACAAAAAAAAATTGTAAAATATGAAGTTCAAATCAACTCAGCCTTCATATCTTGTGTACTTGTGTCATGCTTTGTGAAAATCTGGTATAAGATTTATTTTCATTGGTTAAAAAATAATATAATATTACTGCACCATGGCTAATGGTAAATATACTATTTTCACAACAATAAAAATTGCTAATCTTTTTATCCAAGCATGGCTTATTAATCACTTGATGTTAAATCAGAATTATTTATATAGTACATATTTTTATAAAATTTTGTTCTGTATGACAACCAAAATCAAAATATTTGCAATTACATATTAAAACTTCATTTCAAAAAAAAAAAAGAAAAGAAAAAAGAGTAGTTTCTGTATCTGTACAATGCTATATCACTTTAATTTGATATAGAAATATGCTAATAAGAATATTCTATAGATCTTTTTTATGAAAATGATTTGTTAAATAGTCATGTCTGTTTATTCTTTACTTGTTTTCAATTCTGCATGAAATATAAAATAAAATATTCACATTTCAACATTAAGCATTTATCCTAAAATGTAAGCACAAAAATAATTTTTGTGAAATGGACAATTTTATGTTAAAACAGTTCAAGAAAATGTAACTAGATAATGGATTTAAATATATATTAAATTTAAGTAATTTTTTAAAGCACTTATTAATAAAATAATTGTTTTTATGTATTTCTCTATTTTACTATCATTTTTACAATATACAAAATGGCTTATTATATACTGTAGAACAATTTTTAAATTTTAGCCACTTAATAATGAAAAAAAAATCATAATCAAATAAATATAAGTGGAGTGAGGTTGGCAATGGTAAATAAAAATGTAACAATTTATTATAGATAAATACTCTTTCTATAATAGAGATATATATGGGAAATAGTGACCTGGGCCAACTTATGAGTACTGGTTCAACACAAAATGCATCTTGGATGTCATTTGTCTTTTATCGTATCTTTATGTATATGGATTTAAAAAGAATGGGGAAGTATGGATGTTGTTTAATATATCTATAAAGATATTACACATGGGAAAGAGAAATATGAATAACACCATGTGTGTGTGTGTTTAACATTTAAAAAAATCAGATATATTAATCATTAACTGAAGTTTAAAGTTTATATCTGTGTTAGAGATAATCTCTAGTTCAGAAAATGATTAATAATCATTATTGTATTATCTGAGGTGGATGATGTCAGGGTTGTGAGTGGAATGAGTTTGACAATGGTAAATAAAAATGTAACAATTTACTATAGATAAATACTCTTCATATAATAGAGATATATATGGAAAATAGTGACCTGGGACAACTGATGAGTGCTGGTTCAGCACAAAATGCATCTTGGAGGTCATTTGTCTTTTATTGTATCTTTATTTATATGAATTTAAAAAGAATGGGGAAGTATGGAATTTAAATATCTATAAATATAAGAAATGAATTCAAATTTATTTATTTTATTTTTTATTAAATTATTACTTTAAGAAGTTTTCACTAATAAGATAAATTTAAGTTTTACTAATATAATCAAAGGTTTGTATTTGAATGATTTTATGCATTTCTAAAAATTTTCTCATTTCAAAATGAACTTTTCAAAACAATGGTAGTTTATCTGCATTAAGGTGATGCCAATTTATGTAAATACATATATATATACATACATTATCATTATTAACTATCAGTAAAATGATGTCAATTTCTGCTCTAAGTTTTACTTTTCAGACATTTGTAGGTAGTCTCTTCATTTGGATTATACATCAGCTTTTTTTCTCTTCTGCTCTTCCTTTTTTTACTCTTAATATATATTTCACAATTTCTCTTCTAAATATATACATATTTTTTTATTCTTTCACTTCATAATCTTTTAAATAAATTATTTCTTTTTATTTATTCTATTAAACATACCTTTATTATTCTTTGTTAAATCCATTTTAAAAATATATATTGTAATTAGAGCAGCTCAAATGTGGTTATATTACAAAGTTGCATGAAAGAAAAATATTTAATAAAAACTCATATGCACTCACTAATGGATATACAAACTGCCATTTGTGTGTGTGCAAGTATATGCATAACACTTGAGTAAACTGCTGAAAAAATTAAAAGAAAAGATATTTTATGCATTTAGTAATATTATTAAATATTTACTTTATACTATATGAGAAATAATAAAATAATGAATTGCAATGTAAATGAAGAAAGAAAAGCAGTCTTGATGTGTGCAAAGATTTGAATTGTTTAGTTTATAAAAATATAAAGTATTTTGAACCTCATTTAATCTGCCTTCCAAATGAAAGTTTTATTTAAACAACTTGTCAATTCGTAAAGTAAATTCCGATGCTGGATCTGAAATTATTATTATGGATTAATAAAAACCAAATAAATTATCAAGCTATTATTTAAATGCTGGCTGCAATTTTTCTTTGTTCTTATATTAACGAATGTAGATAGATAGATAGAGAGAGAAACTTTTTTTTTCTTCATTTGTTTATGTATCAAATCACGATATATATCTCTAAATTTGGGTCTATAACATGTTTTTTTCAAAAATGTTGCAATGAGACAAAAATCAGATCTTTACTAGGTGATGACATATATGCTGTTTGAAAACATATTGTTTGAGCAACATCAAGTACATCTGAAACAAGTAATTTGCATACCAGTCCAATCCATGCAGTCAAGTCTAAATGTTGCAGTTATTCATTGCCAAGGAAAGAAAACACTGAATAAAACTGTTTTTTACTGCAACTTGGATAACAGCCATTGTGATGACTTTATCTAGTAGAAGACTATCTATAATGTGTGGCTAGGCAACAGAAAAACCACATCAGCCAAAATACCCAGAAAATGCAGTCAGATCCAGAAATTAATATTGAAGTTTGCCAAAGCCAGCCAGTGTCTGCTGCAGGAATGCCATAAAGGAAGAAATGAATAGTGCCATAAAAAATAACCCAAAGCCTACTGATATTATATCTTATATAACATCACCAATGCTGCTGCATTTACTCGCTAGCATCACCAGTGCCCAAGGAGAAGAACTTCCATCTTCAGAATAATTAATATAGACAATTGGAAATATATTAAATGAACAATACCTACAGAAAACTATGTTTTGTGACTGTTTAAATATTTCACATAGTAAGATCATATTATTATAGATATTATAAGGTCTTAAACTTACACTGAAAATATCTTTTATTACTATTATATTTTGCATTTGTGCTAATAGTTGTATATACGCAACAGTTTAGTTTTTTTTTATTTATTAATACATTTAGTTTGTGTTTGCTTCTTAAATTTAGTTCACACATAACGCTTTTAATATCCAATATGTTAATAATATCCACAATCCTGAGAAATTATGCAATCCACTGAAGGACATATAGTGATGATGGTAATAATCTGTAAATGGTGATGTCATACATTAAAAAGTTTTCCAGTTAGAAAGTTTGATGCATAAGAGTTTCCTTTTTCATTTTATTTTATTGAAACTGAAAAACAAATAAAAATACTTTTGGAATGATGTGTACTTTTAAATTATCGTCACCATCATCGATTGGTTAATATTATTAATTTGAATTGAATTATTTCATTCAAATTTTATTAACCATTCAACTTCCATCATAATTAATATTTATTTGAATCAAAACTTACCATGCATATTTTTATATCTTTGTATCTTGATTCAAACCTGTGTACCTTGGTAAACCATTACATATTTGATGCAGTGAACATTTTGGAACATGGATATACTTTTATTCTGTTAAATTTCACTTCTGTACAGTTACAATACGTATATATTAACCATTAAAAAATAAAAATAATTGAATGGCTTTATTGCTTGGGAGTTCGCAAGAAGTTGGGCACCAGAATTGACAGATCTTAGTATAATATGAGTACTTTAAGTTCCAGATTCTGCTATTTTGCTATTGCATTAAATTATACATGACTTTTCTAGCCAGTCATTTATATCTAAAGTAACACTTCAATTTAGGCCACCAGATGGCTGTCTATTTTGTGAGCACTACTAATGTCTTCAGCAAAATTAGGAACCTTTTGTTCTCAGTGCTGATTTCAACCTTCTAAAAAACATTAATTTAGTAATTTTTCTAAATAATTAAGGGAAACATAAAATAGATTACATCTCTATCTTACATTCTTCTATATTCATCTTTTCTATGTGATGATTAATTAATATTTCTGGAAATAGTGAAGTCCATCCATCTCATTGCTGCCTCTTCTTTCTTTTAAATTTTTTTCATTAAAATATATTTTAACTTTTTTTTATGTGTTGTTGCTTTATTTTTGAAAATATATATAACAAATAGCTCACTTCACTTATCAAATATCTTTTCAAGTTCAGTGAAACAAATATTCACTCACATTTTCCTTGCTAACAGAGGTATTAGGGTGTATATAACTGTTTTATTAGTAATTCTGCTTTCTTTTTATTCTGACAGTTGGAAATTGTTGATATCTTTTTGATGTCAAAAAATTGAAGCGTAATTTTTAGGATCACATTTTAAAACAGTATTTTTTTTGTTATTGTTGAAAAAAATTTTTTTAATCAGTTCCTATTTAGAAATGAGTCTGCATTTTAAAGTCAAGCTGTTATTGAAAGATTAAAAGAGGGATTATTTTTTAACATTAAGATTGGATAACTATTTGTCTGGGGGAAAGCTTTTAAAAAAGAACAAAATCTGATAATTTGTAACTGCTTAAAATATACATCTTTTAAAGTTTTGAAAAAGTTTAAAAGCTATCCAGTATAAATAAAACAAGACAGATTTCTTCATATTTATTTTCCTGGCTTAATTCACTTTAAAAATATTTGTTTTAAATATATATAAAAATATTTGTTTTAATTCTAATCTAATTTGCAATAATAAATTTAATATCTTAATTTATTGGAAGGTATTGAGGAGGAAGGCGGGTTTGACATATGTTACGTTTTGATTGTGCATTTGCAAATTTTAATCTTTATATATTTGTAAAGGATATATAGAAGTTTATTAATCAGTTTAATAAGAGAAATATACTTCTGTAAAACTGAAGAATACTGTATGTAGTTGTTATTGATTTGTTTGTATTTACTTATTATGCTTTAAAATAATTTAAAACTATTTAATATATATGTATTTTGAGAAGACAGCTCATTTTATTCTTGAATTCTTAGACTTTATAATGTTATTAAAAATTGTTTTGCAATTAGTGGCTCATTTTATAAGTGCTTATAATCCATTATTAGATTTAGAACATTTAGAGAACATTTTTATTTCACTACCAGTAAAAAATTCTTAGAAACTTCAACACATATATTGGTAAGAAGAGAAAGCTATAATTAAATAATGGCTTTGAGAATTCAATAATATTATTGAACTTTGTCCAATATATAGATTGTCTATCATTAATATTTTTGGACAATACTAGGATTAACTGTGATGAATATTTTTTTAGTAGAATATGTGAATGGATTATTGTGAATATTTTGTTTAAATTAGAAAAAATTATTAGTAAGGAATATGGATGTCTCTCTGTTCAAAATAATGAATTTTACTGTAATAATTAGAAACCAGATTATAAAAGTTGTCACTATAAGGCAAGCACTTACATCTATAATGTTATTCTAAACTATAGTGTCCTATATTTTATCTCACATATTGGTAGAAAATTTGACATTTGTTTTTCTTAAGTGCTACTTATTCTGGTTGATACTAAAATTCTCAATTTGGATTTTCATACCAGTTAGGATTCTATCTGATTATCTGATCATGATTGTATTATTAAATGAATCTGCTCCAATTTAAAGACAGGATTTTAACAAAAATAACAAAGATTTAATAATAATTGAGTTTATAATCATTTGATGCTTTCTTGAAATAGGAAAGTCTCTCAATGAGGATATAAAAAAATTGGAAATATTTTTCAAATAATATCTTATTCCTAATCCAGTCAAGACAGTTAAAATCTGAATATAACTTTCTGTAATAATTGTCTGAAATACACTTCTACCCCATGCTATTTAGTAGTAAACATGGATTATAAACTAACTTATTTTTCTCATTTATTTAAGGTTAGATCAAACTTAATTTTTAAGAATAACCTTTATGGAAAGCTGATTGACAATATTTGTAATTGTGACACAATTACGAAAGTTTTCTTAGAATTAGCATATTCCACTGGTGAATAATATGCCCCTATTGGAGAAATATTTTTCATACTGAATTTCTGCATACTCAATTAAATAATACCATGAGAAATATTATTGGCATATTGAAGTCTGTTTCTTTGCAATGGCTTCCTATTCTTTCATTTGTTTTGCCACTGGATATCAGAGAAAAATTGTTTCACAAAAAATATATAAAAACTATAGACAGATTGGACTTGCTAATAACTTAAGGTATAGTGTCATCATCTAAGATTCAACTCACATTAAAATCCACTTTTTGAATGTTTGATCAAGAATATACAATTGAAGAAACATAAAAAATGGAATCCTTATGATGTTACAAACAAATTTATTTTTTCAAATCCAACAATAAAGTCAGTTAGATTCACTTTTCCTAGAAGCAACTGGAATTTCATCAAGAGATTCAGGACAACCCATGTTTATTGTGTTAATCTGGAATTTATCAGGTACTGATCTACATAAATGTGGAAAAATACAAATTATAAACCACATAGTTAATAACTATTGAATTTATGGCTCACAGTACCAGAACTGTAGAAGGGACTTAATAAAGCCACTAGTAAAACTATCTCTGGTTGAAATCTCTGTAGGTTCCTTTATGATATCTTGTTAATAATTAAGCTATCTAAAAAAATCCATATGCTAAAGAATTGTCAAGCAAAAGTAACTTCTCAGTGGGAGGTAGTTGCTATCACTTTGCAATTAGAATAATTGTGTTTAATAATGATCTTATGCTTTTAGTTAGTCATAGTAATCTATTGTTATTATTTTCATCTTCTTGATATGTGCAATATGAAGGAATAGTAGCTGCCTTTATAAATAACAGTCTTTAAAGCAGAACTGCTTTATAAGTTAGAAAAATGAATGGATCAATCTATTATATATTATCTTATTCTATAAGCGATGTTTAAATTATTTTTTTTTGCTGATGGTGAAAAAGTTTCATATAATAAAATTGAATATTTTCTAATCACACAAACAGTCTAAAATGTATGAACAAGATGTAATGTACTTACAAAATGCTATCAATATTTTATTAACATTATAAATAAAATCTCTAACAACACTGAATTTCTATTTTTCAAGAAATGAAGCACATTTGAGTAAAGTGCCTTATTCTTTTAGAAAACAATCTGACTGATAAGATCTTTATTAAATTTGGTGATCAATGAAGCAGTTCTAATAATGCAAGGTCTAAAAGAAAAAAGATTTAATTTTATCTCAATCCAATACAGAACTGTTTTACGTTTTTTAAATATTTTTTTCTATATATTAATTTTATAAATATTTTTATATATATTTTAAATGTAGCATAACAAAAAAGGCAATTGTATATATTAAAATACACAGCATTTATCTATACATGATCGAAAATAAATAATTTATTTTTAATATCTTATATATTTTTTAAAGGCAAATTAACGAATCTAGATAGTAGAATATCATTGATTATAATGATTGATTTCTTTGGTTTAGTGACCGCCATGTATCCGTGATCATTCATCAATAATTAATGTGGATATTAAGCACATGCAATTTATACTCTAGAACAGTGGTCTTCAACCTTTTCACACCTGCGGACCGGTAAAAGTAAGGATAAGATTTCGCAGACTGGCAAAAATAAGGATAAGGTTTCATGGACCAGCAGAAGTCTATAGATAAATTTTCTTAAAGATGTAAACAGCTTAGCCTTAGATGAAGTTATATATATATGGAGTTTGTATAATAAAAAACTTTTTTTTTTTTTTTTAATTTTGAATTTTTTTACAAAAGTAATAAAAAATTTAATTCTACCCCCCCCCCCCACAAACATCTGTGATAACTAGAAAAACAAATTAATTTATGTATGGCTGATTAGATTTTGTTCTGTTTCTTTTTTTTTAATCAGGTAAAAGTGCGATGAAAAAAATAAATAAAAATTGTTTATATTAATTAAAAGTTTAAAATCTTATTATTTTGTTATTAAAACTTTCTTGCCAGTCTATCGCGGACCAGCAAAAAACTTCTACGGCCTGGCACCGGGCCACGGACCAGTGGTTGAAGACTACTGCTCTAGAACTTATTGATTAACGTATTGAGATTTTTTTTAAAGTTTTGCTTTTATTTTGAAGATGCCTTGGTAGTTTATCAAATGTTGATGAATTAATTGTTGTGTTGACTTTGATTATCGATTGTGCATGATCAAATGTTCCATACTAGCTAATGAGATATTTAAAAAATATTCTGATAATGCTTTGAATAATTCAAAGTGCTGTCAGGATTTTATTGAAAATTCCCATATTTTTTCTGATGATTAAAATGTCAAATAAAAGAGTCCTAAATAATGAAGAATAACTGGGCTAGTAAAAATCCCAGTTCAAAATGCTTTCGAAAGCCAAATTGTTTTAGAGAAAAAAATTTCCTCACATTGTTTTAGTGAAAAAATTTTTCCTCACGATATTTCAGCCTCTTATTCTAGTTTAGTCTTATTGGGAGCTTGATAAATCATATTCGTAGTCCATTCTCTTAAAATGTGAAGTAGGTTACTATTTTAAAGAAATGGACAGATAAAATTAAACAACTTCCTAAAAAAAAAAAAAAAAAAATCATTTGTTCATGGAATACAAAAAACAAAGAAGCAAATACTATTTTTGGATATATTATAAATGAACTGTCAAATATAATTCCTGTATTAAGGGAATTATAATAAAATATATGAAATGTAGAAGACAAATAAAAATTCAAACATTTTAGAACATTGTCTTTCCATTAATGATATCATCTGTAAAAGTTTATTTTAATAATTTTGGATATTTTTAGAAGATAATAGGTATTATGAAAATCTACTTTTTTTAACAGAGTAAATGATTTTTAATAGATATTAAAAATGCTACAATTATGATAGATGAAGCAATATCCAGATTTAAACAAGGCAAAACTCTCTCCATAGTGATCATATGATGTTTACTGGAATATCCAGATTTAAGAGTTAAAAATTTTTGTAAGCTTTAACAAATAAACTAATCAGTTTGTTCACCTGAATGAACATATTGGAATCATTTGCCAATTTGTTGCTCAAATGTCATTTGCTTTCTTTCATAATAACTGATCATATGATTATTTTTTTGGTGCAATTTTTTTATACTGTGCAATATGCAATATTATCTTACCAAGATAATTACAACTCATCTACAGAGAACTTTGGATTTTAACCAACAAAAGAACAAACTGGATTTTAAAATGATTTTAGTACAGTGGATCATATCCAGCTATTGAGAAAAGTTATAGAAAGGACCACTGAATATGAGTTGCCATTATGCTTTGAATTTATAGATTATGATAAGGCATTTGAATCTATAAACATTTCTTCAATGATTAAAACATTGGATCATCAACATATAGACCCAGGATATTGTATTCTGAAGAATATTTATAAAAATGCAACAGCAACAATTAGGTTACATAATGATGCTAGCAAGATTAACTTTGAGAAGAGTATATGACAGGGTGATTCCATGTCCCAAAACTTTTTATAGCAGTGCTGTAAGAAATATTTTGTGGATTAAAATGGAAAGGTAAAGGAATAAAAGTAAATGGAGATTATTTAAGTCATTTAGATTTTGCCAGGTGATGTAGTTGTTTTTTATAAATATTACTTCAGAGCTTCAGGAAGTTATTAGATGAAAGTAAAAGAGTAGGTAAATGTTAAAAAGACTAAAATAATATTTAATAGATTTTTTCAAAAGATGAAAATAAAGATTGATAATTATGAGTTAGAAAAAATTAACCATTACAAATATCTTGGTCAGCAGATGGAAACATAGTGGATGGAATTAATCATAGAATTAAACTTGGTTGGAGTGCTTTTTGGTAGAACTAATGCAATGTTAAAAGGAAACATGCCTATGTGTTTGAAAAGGAAGGTTTTTAATAAATGTATTTTACCAGTTCTTACTTATGGTCTGTAACTTGGACATTTAACAGAAGAGCAATACTGGCACTTCAGACCCTCAAAGAAATAAGAAGAGATGCATATTAGGAGTAACAAGAAGAGATCAAATACAAAATACAGGGGTAAAAGAATAAACAGATGCTCATGACATCATTGAAAGAAGAGACTGAAGTAGAGTTGGGCTAGATAGGTTGTTAGAAGAGATGATAATAGATAGACAGTTGAAATCTTAAATGGGATTCCAAGAAATTGTAGAAGACCTAGAAAGAGACCATGTGAGATGGATGGAGGTCAGAGAAGATGGATTGAACTTGGAAATAGATATCTTCATTCTGCAGTGGATTACTAATGGTTGAAAATTATAATAATGATGAATATGCAATATTAATCTTGTTATTCATATTTTTCTTTGGACTGAATCTTTTTATTCTTTGGATAATTTATCTTGGGTGAAAAAAAAAGAATCATATCTATGTTCTTTAAATTGAATTATATTTTTTGAAGGCAACAAATACTACTTATATAATTTGTAAACTTTATATATATTTCATTAAAAACCAATCAACACTTAGACAATTTGAATATCAATAACAATCAACAATTTCAAACTGACATCAAAACAACCTCCTTTTAACAGTGAAGGTGGAATCCCACTTTTATTAATGAGATAATCTACTTGTATAGACACTAAAGATTGCAACTTGACTACAGAGATTGAAATTATTGGTATATATTAAAATTACCTCAGATTCTAAACTAAACCAGACTAGCCCAAGAAAATAAACTCTAAAACACAACCATTGTTTTCACTGCTACAAGTAGACTTCTCAAAAGCAAGGATTAAAAAGTATTAACAAATATATACTAAATATTACTCACAATTCCAATTACATCCAACAAACCCTTAATATCCTTAATATTAAAAGAACTCTTAAACAAATTAATTGCTTCAGAATCATAATTTTTTAATGATAAACATTTCTTATTTTTTGTATTATTTTATTTTATTTACTTGTTTACAAATAGCCATTTACTGATAATAGATTTTGAAATGCTTGTTTGCCAAGTTCTGCATAATCTGGGCAGAAAATTCTAGAATTTTGTATTTATGAAAACTTGATTTATTTCTTTTGAGTTGACACATTTTATCAGATAGTAATAAGGATTGTTTGTGCTTTTAACTACAAAATAAATGTACAAAAATCAGAATTACGCTATTTCATCTATTGGTGATGGATTGATTGATATTGTAGTTAGCACTACAACTTGGCTTACTAACTTTTTAACACATTTTATTCTGACTTTTTAAGTTTACAGCTATGTTATAAATGTTAAGGAACTTTTGGTATTCCATATAAAAAATAAGTAAGATCAAAATAATAATTATCAAATGTTTAGTTACTTGAGAAGTCATATGCACCAGCAATGAAAGTTTGTTCTCTGATGCATAAACTTTAGCTTTCGAATCCATCATTCAAAATAAAATCAATCAGATCATTAAGATTAATATCGTCTTTACTAGACTGATTTTATATTGTTTACACACAATTTTCTAAAACTGTGTTTAATACTTGATATTTTAGCTGCCATTGTTATTAATTATTTGTAAACATTTTTTATATATAATAAATGATTTAAAAAATTGAATAATTAGTCAGTCAATAAATTGTCATGTTCAAGACCTAAATTGAGCATTGATATAGAAATATTTAGTTCTCAACTTACTCTACCATAGTGTTAAACCATACAGGGTTCTTTATGTAATGATTTATCCTATTTTAAATGATTTTTAATTAATGTATGAACCAAAAATTATTATATTGTTAAAATTACATACAGCTTCTCACAGCTAAATGCATGTCTCTGATAACTTGAAGTTTCTTGTTTTTTTTTTTTCAAAAAGTATCATTCTCTTTCTTAAAATTAAATACATAATGCATATTATTTTCATTAGCATCTTTTAAAATAAAATAAAAAAGTATATAGTGTTTGTTTTGTCACATTAAATTAAGATATTTTTCTTAGATTCTTTTTTATTCAATAAAAATATTGAAATAAAATTACATTAATTATGAAATTTTATTTGAATTCCATTTGAAAAATCAAAAAATTTAAAATGTTTCTTATATTATGCTAAAATGGTAATTATTTTTATTAGAATGACCACTGCAAAAAGATAAACTGATTTTAGCTAGGTGAACATTTATTAAATGTTTCATTAAAGATAGGTTTAAGAAGAGAAGTAGAAATTTGAATTATTAGAAGAATGATGACTTTAGCATTATAAATTTGGAGGAAAAGATATTGAATGAATAAAATTATCAATGTATATGTTTTGAAAAAGTCACTGAATATGAATGAAAAATGGAAGAGTAAGAGAAGTGGATATGTGCTTAATGGTAGATGAATTATAAAAGAATGAATTCTGAAGAATGAAGGCAAAAAAGGAGGTATTAGATCTTTAAGGAAGATGATAACTATATGTAAAATAATATGCATGAATTTTTGAAGAAGTGAGCTAGGTTGAGGTTTAGGATCTGCTAAAGTCAGATAACTGATGATGATATAACATTATGAAATTTAACATTATGTAAATATATCTATTTTAAAATCTCCAGATCTTTCTGTTTTTCAGATATATGAATGCTAAAATATTAAAATTTTTATATAAACAGATGATATAAATAAAATGTTTAAAAACTATATAATTAAATTATTTTAAAATTTTCTTTATATTCTGTGGATAAAATAAATACCATAAATAGTATTTTAAAATAAAATACAGAAAGTAAAAAAAAAAACTGTTTTGTACATTTTACCTTCAAAATAGTAAACAAATATCTCTATAAATTTTACAAAATCAGATTTTATTTAGTTTTTTTTTTTTTTTTCAGTTTGAATTGAGTTTTCTCATATTAAAACTTTTTATTCATTATGCCTGCATAATGATTAGTATTATATGTGATTAATAATTAAAAAAGCAAGACATATATAATGTGACATTACTTTTAATAAGCTTGCAGTTACATAAATGTAATACAGAGAGTGTACCAATAGTTCAAACAAGCTCTTAATTAATAAGGGTGATATGAGAAAATATTTAAAATCTCTATCCAAATCACTCTCATCTCCAGACCAACTGTTTTCGAGCTTATGGCTTATATCAGTGGAGAGCTGGAATATTCAGACACTAGACCCAAAATATCAACTCAAAAAAAACAGCACTTATTTCATATGTATATTTAAGTAGAAACTCTGAAATTTTTGGACATGAAAATGTCTTTAAATCCAGCTATCTAACTTAAATAGCTATATGGGACTGAACTAAATTCAGACCTACCATATTTTAATAGCCTCAGCATAGCCAAAGCCTTAAAGGTAAAATTATAATAATTAAAAAAGCAAGTCATATTTAACGTGACATTACTTTTAATAAGCTAGTACTTACAAAAATGCAATACAGAGAGCATACCAATAGCTCAAACAAGCTCTTAATTAATAAGTGCAGTATGAGAAAATATTTAAAATCTCTATCCAGAACACTCTCATCTCCAGACCAACTGGTTTCGAGCTTGTATGTGATTAAGTATTTAGTGTATAGTATTAGATCTCTCTCCTAATGTAGTAGTTAATACTACATCTTCTATTTCTATTTTTTTCCATCATTCTTTTTAAGAATAGTAAATTTTGATGCTTTAATTGAAATCCAGAAAGTTAGTCATTCTTGTTGTTCTAGAAAACATCTTTTTGAAAGCAATCATTTTTATCTTTTCTTTTTTTTAAAAAAAAAGTCCAAGATGTCAAAATTCTAATAATCCATATTTTGAAGACTTGTAGGGTGAAGAAGTTACCATTTTGACTATTAATTGATTTTAGGAAGAAAAAAAAAAAACACCAAATAATATTAACTCCACAAACACACAAAAGAGTGCCATTTTTTTATAGAGACAATATTGATAATATTTAATTGGGATAAAAAAAACCTATTCTTACATTTAATAAATAAATATATCTAGATTTTTTTAGCTATTCAAATTTTGTTTTATATTTATCTAAGTTAAATTAGTATTAAGTATATTTATATAAAATCCTATATGTAAAATTGATTAAATCTTCAAAGAAAATCATTTTCTTAAGTGTATATAATTTAACTTATATTATTTTCATTTGTTTTATCACAGTATGTAACAACAATAAGTCAACAGCAATATTAACAAAAAAAAAATCTCTTAATTATACATATGCAGTTTTCATTCTTCACAAGACTGTTATAATTGTTCTTAATTCTTTTCAGTTTGTAAAAGATGAAAATACAGTGGACCACAATATTCACTATATTTTGTTCTAAGCTACCATTATATACATAATATATAGCAGATAATAGCTTACATTACATACAATATGTATTGGTTATTACACTGTAAGGGCACTGTACTCTTAAACATACATGTATATATATTACAAATTAAATTTTAGCAAATGTAATTGTTTAAATATTTAAATATGTGGAAATATCTGTTATATTTTCATATTAGAAAAAAATACTATCAGATGTTAATAGACAATAATCACTGAAAGTAGTAAATTGTAAACACTCCCTTTTGAATGCTGGTCACATTTATAGTTTATTATTTTCATTGATTACTGTCTATTAACATATGATGGTAATTTTTCTATCATGAAAATATAACAGTTATTTTCACATATTTAAATTTTTAAATGAATGTATATATATAATGTAAGTGCATTTTTATATGTGTAATAGATTATTCTGTGAACAAAATTTTTAAAATAATTATTATTAATAAGAATTTGAGAGAACACATTTACATACAAAGTGTGTTTATTAATTCACGCTCATGCAAAAAAGTAATAATAATAAACTTCTTTTACCCTATTTATTTTTTTAAAAATAAAATAGACAATGAAAAGCCAGATTCTTCTTAAGGACTTTCATTAAGCTTTCTAACACAGTTATAATAGTGTCTATTACAAATATTTATTGGTTCATATATTCTATTCATAATTTCAATGCCTTATCAAAAAATTCTCTCTTAAAATGATTATAGTTCTAGTTATTTTCTGAAGTGCAACAATCATGGAATTTCATTTTTTATATAATTTATTATTCATCATTTTTGAACAAATATCCCATGTCTGAAATATTTTTTTTCTTTTTCTACAAATCAATATTGTGAGAGTACCATATGAGCCTCACCTAAAACAATTTGTGTTTCTTTGTGAATTTAACTGTGCCTATATCGAATCAACAAATATAAATAACTTACACCTATCTTAAGCTTTTCATGTATCAGCTATATATATATATAAACTAGTTAGTATTAAAAGAATAATTCTAAAAATGAATAATTCTAGTTTATTTATACACACACATAAATAAAATGTTTCTAACTAATAGTATTTTTTTTTTGTTAATATAAAACTTGACATTTGACAAAACCTTAAGTCAACATTGCATTTTTATCAGATGAAACAAAGGAAATAAACGTTTGGGGTTCATTACAAATTGTATATTTTAAACAATAGAGCGTGAGCGTGATTATGTGATATGCTTGCTGAAATTAATCCAGTATAAAAACGAACTAATATTGTTACAACAATAATCTTCTATTTAGTTATCAAGGCAAGAACTACGTTTGTAAATTTAAATGTGTTCGAATTTAGAACACATTTAAGAAAAATTTAAAAAAAGAAGATTCAATATTTTAAAACCTGCTTCAAGTAATTAATTTACTGCCTTTGAATATTATAAAGAACTATAAAAAAATAATCATTGTAATTAACAAGGTTATAAAAGTTATCAACGTCTTCGAAATGAGTCTACAAAATATATATTTAAGAAGACAAAAATTTATAAAGATGTTCTTCGGCTAGACAATTTATGCCAAGGATTTTCTGCTGATGTTTTAAACCTGAACATGTAAATTTATTCCTACTTAATCAATGCCTAAAATATAATCGTCGTAATTCTCATTTAAAAAGCTGCTTTAATATTGGAGTATTATATTGAAGAAGATGTTAAATATTTTACTACATAAATATTTAAAGAATGAATATCTGGATTGCCTCTTCAAAGGATGATCAATGAACTTTATGTTTCAACATTCATCATCATTTTATTTCGTCTAAGGAGGGATATAAAACCGCATTCTTTCTCGTCTTGGATTACTTCATTGTATAATTTAAGAACTCTTAAACTTTATTTCCTTTGTGGATAATTATATTTACTTAGAAAAATTACTTCGTATATATTAAAGTGGGGAACTGATAAGATGAACACTATTTTTTTTTATTTTATTTAATAAAATTTAGATATTGATGTTTTGATATATACTCTGATGGAAATGACAGCTGACTAAGGTAAATGTTTTTAAATTATTTCAATTTGGAAGTACGTTTTATTATATTCCAAATTGAATCTTACTTGACAATTAACATAATATATTTTTAAACATACATAACTAATATCAGAATATATTCTATTATTAATCTAGTGTGAATGGATGTTATCGTATATAAACATACAACACACACTGAATTATTTTAATGACACAATAGGTAGATTTATAATGTGTCATGTGTATTTATTATATGCATGATTTTAAATTATATATATATATGTAAATGATTACATTATTAGTTGTTTTTTTTTAATATTAAATAATTTATTAGTGTATATAAGCACAGATTATAATTCTAAATTTTAATGTTTTTATGTGATAATATTTTGTTGTTTATTACTGATTAAAATGTGTTAAACTTGATTTCAAAATTAAACAGGTCTCGTTTGTTTATTTTATTTAGTCGTTTTATAAAACCAATAATTATAAATATACATACTCATGCATATATATGTTGAATCAACTTAATGATTTAATATTTATAAAGAAGTTATATATAGCTTATATTAAATTTATCATTACTATGGGATAATTATGGAAATGCCTGAAGAGAGTCAATTGCAATTTCTACTCTGAGCTCGAATTCCGAGAGTAACGAGGTTATTAATAGAGGAGTGAATTGGATTGTATTTTAAATCACATCGTCCATGGCATTCTATAAGAAGACTCAAAGTCCGACTGTAGCTAGATGCGACTTCCTCGAGTCCTGAAAAGGATCTTCCCGTTATACATTGCGTCCATACTTAAGGCATGAAACAGTAGTTTTCCATTGGTTAAATCCATAGTTTAAAAAAATAAATAAATATATGAGTATGTTTTGAATTGGTAAAAACACTGAATAATAAATAATAGAGACCTTGAAATAAAATAAACCGTAGCAAACAGATAAATCAGTCGCTTTAAAATAAATAAATACGATTATAGTTTGGGCATTAATATATATTATAATAACATCTTATAAAAGTAGGAAAAATAGAATTACATGTAAGGGCATAAGCACAGCATGAAATCTTATGGCATATATTAAAGTATAACTTTGAAAAGAAAGTAATTTATATATATTACATTAGAAATTTTTAGTTAATGATAACTAGAAGTCGGAAAAAGCTAAAAATAATGGAAGTAAAAAGTTTAGAAGAATCTTTAAGTAATAAAGATAGTGAAATAGAAATTACTTCAATTAGTGATGAACAAGGGTCTTTACAAGTCTTAATGTCTGAGGGGTCTGTAGAAGAAGTTGAACATCCTTCACAAGTTCATATGACAGATCAAATATTACCCCAAACACAAAAGGTAACTGAAGCTATAATAGTACAGCCTCAAGGAAGTGATAATTATATGGCTCAATTGGTCCGAATGATAATGGATATGAAAGCTGATATGAATAAAATGAAGATGGATAATATGAAAGCTGATATGAATAATATGGCAACCAAAGCTGATATAAATAATATAAAAGCTGATATGAATAATATGGCAACCAAAGCTGATATGAATAATATAAATGCTGATATAAATAAAATGAATGCTGATATGAAGGGAGAAATGGCTAGAATGAATGATAATATGATAACTAAAGTTGATATGGATAATATGGAAAAGAAATTAAAAGAAGACATAATTTCTATAAAAGAAGAGTTAAAGAAAGATATTGATAATGTTAAGGAAAAGATGCAAGTAAAAATCAAAGTTGTTGTTGAAAAGAAACAAACTGCCAATGAAGTAGAAAGACTTCATGACACAAAAGTATCAACAATATTGATGGCAATTCAATGCCAAGAATCCAAAACTTACCCTGAGCATGAGATATGTGAATATAATGATAGCATCCAAAACAGATCACTCTTAGTTCAAATGAATATTTCAGAAGAAAACTGTCATGACTATCATTTTCCCATACAGCAGAGCAATGAAGTAGAAGATCATTGCAGCATTACTAAAGTGCTTGAATCTGATCCAAATATCTTAGAAAAAGAAGAGGATATGGATCATGTGAAATATAAATTAAATTCCAAGTCTCAGGAATTGAGAGAAACACAGTCAACTGATAATACTGAATGTCTAGATAAATTAAGACTTCGGATTTCTTGTATTAATAACAAGTTAAATCATGAACTCATGAAACTTGAGATGACTCCACTATCTAAAGATATAATAGATGAATACAACAGTGAAGTGTATTTTGAGTCAGCCCATCATATTTGTGTTTACTCCCAAAACAAAAGTAAAACATTTCATCAACAAGGTGTTGATAAATTGTATGACAACCATCTGATAAGATCATTATCAATGATAATATTTAATAGAAAAGAAGGTTGTTTTAATAGAAAGTTTAATTTAGAAGATATGAATGAAGGCAATAGATTTAATTGTCTTAAGTGTAAATTATGGTGTATGAAGCATCACCATAATCCTGAAGATAAACAAAGTATAAAAAGTCTTCAGACAATAATAAAAATATTTATAATACTATCCAAGAGACAGAAAGGTTCACAATTCCATAGATTGTGTAATACTTATGAAGGTCCCTTCACATTCATTGAACATGTTAATGGATGTGCTTAAAAAGTAAAGCACACATATAAGGAAGGACTTCATGGATTACGACTTTGGGATGTGACAATGGACTTTCGGCAATGATAGAATCCATTAGGCTGTTCTTTTAAGAGAATAAATGTATATATGTATATAAATAATTGAAATTGATATTAATAGCAATAAAAATGCATCAAGTTAACCAAAGTATAAAAAATACTTACAGGTTTATTAGAGTTCAGGTTGTGGTTGGTAAATAAGTAATAATGGTAGATCAATTAAGCATCATGATAATGCAATCTGATATTGACATCACTTATAAAATGTAAGTCCATTATTATATATTTTGATAAGGATATATATAAATAAAACATTTATGTTATATAGCATGATGTTGTTAAACTATAATAGCAATCAGCATTAAGCCAATGCACATGCGTTTTCTGGATATATATATATGGATATACAAAAAGATAGTGTAAAAGCTTATAAACAACTTGTTAAAAAAAGGCCAGTCAAAGAAATAAAAATGTGGAGACGACTTCACACAAGTTCCAAATTGGGGATCAAGTTTTTATAAAAACACCTCATATGAGTAAACCCCAACAGAGCAGATACCAAAAGATTTATCATCGGTATGAGGGATCTTATACTATCATAAAGCAAACAGGTCCCAATGCATTCTGGATAAATATAAAAGGAGACATTAAAGGCACTTACAATGCTAGAGCTTTAAAACCCTATTTTGGTCAAACAAATTAATAATGTTTGCCACATTTTACTTATGTATAAAGTAAAATATTGAAAGAAAAGATCATTTAGAATAGGTAAGGGGGGAAAAAGTTTTCATTTAAAAGTATATGGATATATATATGTATAAGGATGTGTATAAGTCAAAAAAAAAAGACATTAATTTTCTTTGATGAGGGTATGTTAAGCAATTAAAATTAATTCTTAGGATACCTGAAAACTAAAAACGTTTTAAGAGTTAATTCATGCTGAATGATGGATGTTCTTATGTTTTGGATAGTTCTCAAAAGAGTCCATAAGTCTTAAAGAAAAGCAGGATGGAGACTACCAAACAAATATATGTGACATCTATAAAAGATGCACATGACAATAAATCCATCAAAGGAAAATAGATAGAAAAGGGAAAAAAAAGAAAGAATCCTATATATATAAACCTTCTTATCCTTCTGTTTAAAGTGAATAATATTTAATGTAGAGAAAGAGAAAGGGTTAAAAAAAATAGAGCAAATAATAAGGGTTGATAAAAGCAGGAAAGAAAAACAAGCTCCACAACTTTATATTTAATGCATACATTGACACACATTAAGTGTCCAAATTTTAATGGTAAATATAAAATTTGAACTTTTTAAGGGGGAGGGGGTAATGTGAGAGTACCATATGAGCCTCACCTAAAACAATTTGTGTTTCTTTGTGAATTTAACTGTGCCTATATCGAATCAACAGATATAAATAACTTACACCTATCTTAAGCTTTTCATGTATCAGCTATATATATATAAACTAGTTAGTATTAAAAGAATAATTCTAAAAATGAATAATTCTAGTTTATTTATACACACACATAAATAAAATGTTTCTAACTAATAGTATTTTTTTTTGTTAATATAAAACTTGACATTTGACAAAACCTTAAGTCAACATTGCATTTTTATCAGATGAAACAAAGGAAATAAACGTTTGGGGTTCATTACAAATTGTATATTTTAAACAATAGAGCGTGAGCATGATTATGTGATATGCTTGCTGAAATTAATCCAGTATAAAAACGAACTAATATTGTTACAACAATAATCTTCTATTTAGTTATCAAGGCAAGAACTACGTTTGTAAATTTAAATGTGTTCGAATTTAGAACACATTTAAGAAAAATTTAAAAAAAGAAGATTCAATATTTTAAAACCTGCTTCAAGTAATTAATTTACTGCCTTTGAATATTATAAAGAACTATAAAAAAATAATCATTGTAATTAACAAGGTTATAAAAGTTATCAACGTCTTCGAAATGAGTCTACAAAATATATATTTAAGAAGACAAAAATTTATAAAGATGTTCTTCGGCTAGACAATTTATGCCAAGGATTTTCTGCTGATGTTTTAAACCTGAACATGTAAATTTATTCCTACTTAATCAATGCCTAAAATATAATCGTCGTAATTCTCATTTAAAAAGCTGCTTTAATATTGGAGTATTATATTGAAGAAGATGTTAAATATTTTACTACATAAATATTTAAAGAATGAATATCTGGATTGCCTCTTCGAAGGATGATCAATGAACTTTATGTTTCAACATTCATCATCATTTTATTTCGTCTAAGGAGGGATATAAAACCGCATTCTTTCTCATCTTGGATTACTTCATTGTATAATTTAAGAACTCTTAAACTTTATTTCCTTTGTGGATAATTATATTTACTTAGAAAAATTACTTCGTATATTAAAGTGGGGAACTGATAAGATGAACACTTTATTTTTTTTTATTTTATTTAATAAAATTTAGATATTGATGTTTTGATATATACTCTGATGGAAATGACAGCTGACTAAGGTAAATGTTTTTAAATTATTTCAATTTGGAAGTACGTTTTATTATATTCCAAATTGAATCTTACATGACAATTAACATAATATATTTTTAAACATACATAACTAATATCAGAATACATTCTATTATTAATCTAGTGTGAATGGATGTTATCGTATATAAACATACAACACACACTGAATTATTTTAATGACACAATAGGTAGATTTATAATGTGTCATGTGTATTTATTATACGCATGATTTTAAATTATATATATATATGTAAATGATTACATTATTTTTTTTTTTGAATATTAAATAATTTATTAGTGTATATAAGCACAGATTATAATTCTAAATTTTAATGTTTTTATGTGATAATATTTTGTTGTTTATTACTGATTAAAATGTGTTAAACTTGATTTCAAAATTAAACAGGTCTCGTTTGTTTATTTTATTTAGTCGTTTTATAAAACCAATAATTATAAATATACATACTCATGCATATATATGTTGAATCAACTTAATGATTTAATATTTATAAAGAAGTTATATATAGCTTATATTAAATTTATCATTACTATGGGATACTTATGGAAATGCCTGAAGAGAGTCGATTGCAAATTTCTACTCTGAGCTCGAATTCCGAGAGTAACGAGGTTATTAATAGAGGAGTGAATTGGATTGTATTTTAAATCACATCGTCCATGGCATTCTATAAGAAGACTCAAAGTCCGACTGTAGCTAGATGCGACTTCCTCGAATCCTGAAAAGGATCGTCCCGTTATAATATGTTTCATTGTATTGCTTATTAAGGAAACTATGAATTCTCTTAAATTATATTTAGAAAACATGTTATTAAACAAAATACTGTACTGTATCAAATTTCGTAAGAAAAAAGTGAAGAAAACATGCCTGTGCTTTCAATGTATTTAACACCAAGAAAATGTAGTTAATAACAAAATCATAGTAGAATTTATGACAGCACTGCAAGCCAAAAAAAAAAAAAAAGTCTCTTGATGCAATGTTTGAGGAAGACTTATAAAACTTAGTAAATTTACACATTTTAAAGATTTTATTTTTTGTTTATTTACATTTTTTTTGGACATATATAATTGAATTAGGTATATTGACAAAATTCATACCATTGCTTCACTGTAATTTACACAAACCAAATTGAATTTATTGTAATTTGTTAAAATATTTTAAAAAATTTGTTTTATATTTAATTAATGAATTATATGTATATTAGTATATGTATACAACATAAAAAAAACTACTTGGCATTTATATTTATTTTTTTTTGCATACAGTTTTGTTTCCTTGCCCTATTTCTTCGTTCTGCAGCTCACAGTACCGCTATGAATATGAGGCAAAAGGCCTCGAAAGCGCTTAGCTTGTAATAATTTCTGTGTATCTTTATAGATTCTCATTCAAGTGTGTCATACGCTTTGTTAATTTTTGTATATTAAAATAGATGTTATAAATTTATATTAGAAGTAAAACAGAATCAAAAAAAAAAATGAATCAAAACCTTTTGTACTAGGTTTCACTGATAACTGTTTATTAGCGTCACTAGAGGATCAATATTCACTTTTTATAATCCAATAATAACTGCAACTATATATCTCATGTTACAATTATTTCAATTATTAAAATTATTTATTTGTTAAAAAAAATGTGTTTTTAAATTTTTAAGAAAGAATCAAAGTTAGTTTTTCTATGCTATGATTGCCATTACATTACTTGATTATAACATGATGTGCAACCTGGTTTATAATATTTTAAAATAAATGGTTATACATTATGATCTTTATATTAAATTACAGTTACTGTTCATAAAAAGTTGATTTTCAGTTTTCATATAGCTCTTGTAATTATTCAAACTTTGATACAGTTTAATGCACACTGTTTAGCACAATAGTGAAATGTTAGATTTTTCAACGAAAAATTCTAGGATTGAAATTCAACTTATCATTTTTGTGTTTGAATGTCACATAGTATGGGTGATTAACCATTTGATTATTTTATACATTTGGATACTATAAATTTCACTTTGTTCATTCTAGTGTAGTTCAGTAAATACCTTATAACTATAGATTTATAATATCTATAGAAAATGGAAAGTTAAAAAATAATACCATTTGAAAGGAAACTAACTTAAGTTATTTTAACTTGGAGACCATCCTAGATATGAATATAATTCTACATATCAGACATGGACCACTTTTTCTAACAGTGGACCTCATAAAATATTACTTGTAATTCATCAGACCATAAAATATTTGTAATATTACTTTCCTCTCCTTTTAAAAAGCAATATCATTCCCTTTTATATTAGATAATATATATAATATTGTTTTAAATTACATTTTTATAAACTGAATTCTCAAGATTTACACAGACGCACACTGTTTAAATTTTTTAACATAAAATGATCAATATCATAAAAGAAAAAACAAATTGTACACCAAAAATGCAAACATTTCAAATATAAATTATATACAATGTATTTGTTCTACATAACATGATATAAATAAATTGGTTTTAATTTGTAATAAATTCTTTAAATTATTTTTGAAATTAAGCATGCCTATTATATATTAATAATTTATGTTTAAAAAAAAAAATTTTCTATACATTTAATAATTACTAGTACTGAAAAATAATTTATTAATTTTATAGAAATGTAACAAATGTTTTAAGAACATATATTTATATCAATTTGAAAATGTTTTTTTACAGTAAATTAAAATATTTGAAAATTAGTGCTGCAACTCATTCAAAATACCACTGAGAGATGAATTTCTAAGCTACTTAGAAACAATAGAAATGTTACTTTTAATTATAAAGATTGATATCATTTAACAATGCCAGTCAAAATAATAAAGTTGTTGTTTGTTTTAAGATTTGTGGTGATGTTATATTAATTTTTCTTCAATTCTTTATCATTTTTACATTGATTATATATATTCATGTAATAGCATTTGATACACTTTTATTTATTCACTTGCAGTAAATTGTATTTACTCCTTGATAATATTTTCTTACAATTTTGACTGTCAAGCAATCTTCATCAGAGCTATAATATTCACACATGTTTTATGTGGTCATAAATATTCTATCACTGTAGCTGTGATGAAGAGTGCTGGCCATTTGAAACTGTAAGAAAATATTATCAAGAAATAAATAAAATTTACTCTATTGTAAAAAGTGAATGAAGAAGTATATTAAATGCTATTACATGTTGTTACATTACTAATGGTTAAATGTATTTGGAAAGATATAAATAAAGTTTAATTTTTTTTTTAAATCTTTAGTAAATCAATTAGCTGAAGGAAATAGTCCAACATCTATCTACAAATTCATATAAAATTTATTGAGTTTTTGTATTAAATAAAACAAAATAAGATGATAATATTTTATAACATATTTATGAATAAACAATGCATAATTTATAAAATAGTATCACTTCTCTTTTTTCTCCATTAATTCACAGGATAGGCTAAATACTAATATTGTATACATATATAAAATTAATTTATTTCGTTAATGCGTTTACAAATAGAAGAAAAATAAAATCTAAATTTATGATTTAAACTAGTTATTTATTTTTTTAAATCCACTGGGCAAAGACATAGATTATTTATACTTTTATTTTTTTTAACTTGCACTAAATCACATAGGACAATTTATCCATTGTATAGAATTATGTTCATATAGAAAATTTTGCTTTCCAAGATGACATTCCCAAATTAATCTTTCACCTAGTTGTTCTTTAAATTTGTTGCCTTTTAATTTTTTGGAAATGTTGGTCTTATATTATGATGGTAATTTGAGGGCCATATTTGAATACCATTAAATTCATAATTGAATTGATCCAACTACTGTTATAATTATTTCCATTTACACTTTAAAAAAGTATATCTGTATATACATACAGAAAAGTTTGTCTGCTAAAATAGTAGTGATCCACCTTTTTGTGTATGGCATGGATTCTAATCCAGGCTGGAGTAAACTTTTTTTTGGAGAGATAGAGGATTTGATTTTTATTATTAACCAGAGAATAAGGACAGAAAATGACCAAACTGTCATTATAACCATCTTGAAATTGGCTTTGATTGAGAAGTACTGTCTTCTTCACTATTCTTTTATTAGGAGCTTTTGAAGAGACCTTTACCTTACAGTGAATTATTTTAAGGCTATTTTATTATATCTTATAAACATATAGACATTTCTAATATAGTCTACTATATATAAAATAAGGTGAGGTTGTCATTATATCTGCATCATGGAACTAGAGAACAATTTTGATGGGGGTATTGCACAAATGTAGATGAAGATATTATATTATTTAATGTTATGACCTTATCATCAGAAGCAATTCTTGAGCCAAAATATCTTGCCCCACATTCTGCATGAACCATATTTCTTAATGTTATATTTTTTACATGAGTTTATTTTTAAACATTATTAATATTTTATCATCTACTCTTGATGTAATTTGCATTTACTTACTTATATTCCTTTTTGAAAATATATATATATATATATATATTGTTTGTGACTCTTATTTAATTTTAAAATAATAATAATGCTCTGAAAAGTATAATTTTTAGGAAATAAAAATTTTAATCTTTATTAGCAGAGTATTGAAGTATATTATCTTAAGCATATACAGCCAAAATCAGGAATGGATAAAAACGAAAGTGTGAATTATAATAATAATATTTTTGTCTTATATTTTAAGATATAATATATATAGCATGAGGCTTGTGGAAAGGTTTAGTGTTTGTATTTATTTATTTATTTATTTATTTTTTGCTAATGGAATAACCCTGTGGTCAAAATATATATTCAGTAAGAATATTACATTAAAAATTTCAGTAATTATGAAAATATTTTTAATGCAGCTTTGTCGAACTTTACCCACTTGTTACTATGCAATAATTGTTTTCCTTATGAGCAATTACATATAATGCATTCATGTATTTGCTGGCTTGCAATCATACTAAATATGATTACATATATTATATAGTTAGGAAAAATATTTTAACTGAGTAAATGTAATTGGTGCAATATTTTATAATACACAATCCCAAATTATGCTGATTAAATTATTCATGATTTTTATAATTTATTTTAATTATGTTGAAGGAAATTAACCTTCAAATCTGCACTGTTCATTTTAGTATATAAATCTATGTGCACTCACTTGTAAGTAAAAGTTTTGTGCTTAGAGATTATTCTTATGTAAGCCAACTCTTACTGGTAATGCTTAATTCAGAACTCTGTTCTATGCCTGATGTTTTAATTGATAGCTGAATTGTACAAATTTTGTTGATATATTACAGGAGAAAGTTCCCATTTTTAATTACTTATGATGAGGGATATTAGTTTAGAATATATATAAATCAATAGATTAGCACTATATATATATGTAATTATGTAGAAGGAAATTAACCTTCAAACCTGTGCTGTTCATTTTAATATAATCTATGTATATTCATCCATGCAATGTATCAACAAAATTTGTACAATTCTGTTGTCAATTAAAATATCAGGGATAGAATAGGATCAAGTCCTGAGTTTAGCATGGTCGGTAAGGATTGACTTATATAAGAATAAGCTCAAACTCTTGATGACAGGTGAGTGTGTATATTAAAATGAACAGTACAGGTTTGAAAGTTAATTTCCTTTTACATAATTACATATATATATATATATAGCAATAAACTATTAATTTATATAACTTATTTTATATATGAAATAACATTTGTTTTTCAAGATGAAACAATTTACATGAGAATGGAAAAATAAAATAAAATAAAAATTTATAAAAAGTAAATTTTTAAAATATTACAATGTTTATTAATAATAGTGCATAAATTATTATCACTTTGATAAAGACTTTATTTTCATCATATATCCTTTATTTAATATATATATATTAAAACAATTGTTATTTGTGTATCCATAAATAGAGTTGTTACTTTATAATTATCATTAATTATATGCCAAATGGTATCTCTCACATACGAACTACACCACTTTCTCCTAACCTTTTGAACTTTTATTTTCAAAAACTCATAGTTGTTTCTTTCTTTTAAGTTTGATAATCAACTTTTTTCCTATCTTTTTTCCATGCTTTCTCAGGTTCGATTTTTTATTCATAATTTTTTTAAAAGTATATATGTTTTTCAACATCTTTTTTATACTATTAATCCATCAATTTATCTTTTATATGTTCTTCCAAATTCTCATCTTTAAAGCTTTTAATTTGTTTCTTTTCATTTTTCATAATTGCCCATATTTTTGCTTCATATAAATTTACACTCAAAATAAGATATTTAACAAGTCTCTTTTTTATATTCAATTTTAACAATCCTCAGAATAACGTCCTTATTCTAATTAAAAACACACTTAACCATTGGTATTCTCAGTAATTTTTGTTATCATTTTTTTTATCATTAGATTTAACTACTTCTTTAAAAATTTGGATTAAGTAATGTATTTGGTATTGTTGTATTTATTAAAACAACTGAAGCTAATTATTGTTAAAGGACGTTTCCTTGACTACAAGTTGAGATTATTGATAGCTTAAGGGTTGATTGTTATGTTGTATTTATAAACACTGGACACTTTTTCAGAAATTTTCATGAATCTTTTTAATAACAACTGTTAAGATTTGATGTAGGTTATACCTTGAATTAGTTTGTATATACATGTGTTAAATCTCATAAGAAGTCACCCATATTATAATGAATTACAATGTGAACATAGTATCTAGATACATCATTGAACATCAGAAATATTTTTCTATATGGCTTATTATATTTTTATGCAAACTTTTCTTATTGAAATATGTAATTTAGTTAACAATTGCTTTCAAAATATTTTTATTGTTAAAATCCATTCAAATTATTCTATAATCATATTATATCACATGATTAATCCATTTTCAGTTTTAATAGAATCAGTATTTTTCATGTGTCATAGTATTGGCCGGGAAGCTAACCCGGGACAACTGCTTGTAAGGCAGCTGTGCTGACCACTTGACCACCAACACTATGGGATAAACTAATTCTGCAAAGTATGATCATATTATGAAAATATGTTATGGCTTCTCAAATCTTTTTATTTTCATTATTATAATAAACAAAATAACAAACATTTTTTATTCAAGAGTTCATGTGATGTTAGAGCATTTGAACTTAAGCACTTATCCAAAAATCATTAGTGATTGAATATGAAATCCTATTACTATTCTAAACCACACAAGAATATTACTGGATGTTAAATATCTTTTGAAAAATATTAAACTTAAACCTTTTCAATGATTGGTAGGGGTATAAATATTTATTTGTCTGATCAAATAACATATTTTCAGTCATTTATTAATCAATTTTTTTGCTTATAGCAGTTCTGCTCACATTCAAAATCAATAGCTTTATAATACATTTTAATAATAATGTTTTATCTATGAAACTGATGATGGTACTGGTTTATTCCAATGTGGATCAATCCTGCAATGATTTTTTTCTGAAAAGGCTTAGAATATTCTGGCTGCAAACCTTTATTATGTCCATCTGTGACTCTCAATATATATATTGATTTCTACTACAGTTGATTCTATCTTATCAGATAATTCTCCTATTTTTAATAAGTGCAATCTCAATCTTGAGGTTGCCAATTTAGGAGTATAAATAATTCATCTATTTTGGATTTGAATGCTTTAATTAATCAAACACCAATAATGTAATCCTTTTTAAACTTAGACAGATTTTGCATTTCTTTTTTTAGATTTGTGAAAGTAACTTTCATCTATTCAATTTTTTACCATGCATTATTGTTTTTGTATTACATGATATTGAAATTATAGTTCTAATATAACAGTTGTTCTCATTAATTTATTAAAATACACATACATAAATATACTTTATGATAATCTCTATATACATACATACTATGCATCAAGTTTTTCAGTCATTGAAATATAATTATTTAGAAATGTAATTTTTCAACGCTTCTTAACTTCCAAATAAATGTTATTAGTTCCAGCAAATTCTCTTGCGTTAGAAGTATATTATTATTGTTGACGTTATGCTATCCACCTTTGATAGTATGGGGATTTGTAAATTTGATTCTTGGTCGGAAATTATTTTAAAGTAAGTTATAAAATATTTCTGCATTTTTATTATCTGCTAATCAAATCAAATTTCATATAAACAAAGTTTATTTTAATTATTTGTTTTATTTCTGAAGGTTTAGTATCATTCTAATTCTTTCTCTAATTTTTCAGAGTAAATGTACAAGGAAAGTAAATTATGAATATATATGTAAATAGAAAATATAAACTAAATGAAATTAAATACTTTATTTACAGTAATTATTCAATTCTTAATATTTAATTTATTGTGCTGTGAAAGAATTTTTTTTTTTAAATAAAAAAAAACATTAAATTTCATTCTGCAGTAGGTTTAATATTAATCTTATTTAAAATATATAAAATTGATTTATCTCCTGAAATTAAATATATATTAAAATTATTTTGAAGAAAAGATAAAATATCACCAAATAATGCAAAAAAAAAATTTTTTTTAAATAATTACTGTTAATCATTATATTTCTTTTAATTTTGTTGTTGTTGAAGGAGATATAGTTGGGTGAAACTTTAGTTGCATTGTGGTAATTTTAATTTATTTTATATATCTGCAATAAAGTTTACAAAATTATTTATCATATATACATTACTATAATATTATTAGACAGGGTATGAGCACAGACTTTCACATGACCCACCACTTTCCACACTATGTCTATTACATATATAGACACAGGTATATATAAGCCTGTGTATTTCATCTATAATATTATTATAATTAACACTAAGAAATGCATTAAAAGTATATACTTACTATGAGATAGTAGTGTGTTTTCAGAATACTATATATATATATAAAGCAATTCCTTTTCTGTATTTTTTCAGTACTTTGTTTTTTGCTTTCTCACATTTAATTGGCTTTCATTTTTATATCAAGTACCACTTCCAATAAATAAAGACATTGGATAAAGGCAAATGATGTCCAAGATGCATTTATGCTAAACTGGCTTTATCAGTTGACCCAAATCAATATACTTTTCCGATTATTATCACTCATTATTTTTCCATCACATTTTGTTACAACTAAAATATTATATAAAATGCATTTTGAAGCAAAATAAGAAATAAGCACATTTCATGCTGACATTATAAACTTTTCTTAAGGTTTTAATAGAATTTCTAGATATTTTGTAAAATATCTAGCATATTTTTGGCAAAATATAATATAATAGAAAATAGGAAAAATATTTTATTAATGAAGTGAAACTTATGAAATCCAAAGAAATTAGAAATAAAATACATAACAGAAAAAAATATCTTTTATAATTATTTCTATATAATATATATATATACATAAGATATATTCTTTTTATGCTACTTTTTGACATGCATTAACTTTAAAAAAATATTTGATAGTAACTATATTATTGTGTTTTCCTAAAGGTTTGTGATGATGGTGTTCTAGCTGTATTTTTATATTGGACTATTTCCATCATCTAATATGTCTGTTGAATGTCTTTAGAAAAGTTTAATTTTATTTAAATATTCCAAATGCATTCAACTGTTAGTAATATCACAGCAAACAGGTTAGTATATGCACAACATTTTGAGAGGTATTTTTCTCCCCTCTTCTTCAGATGTTGCTGGCCTGACCAGTGACAGTACTATCATAGGATGTAAGAGTCTTATTGTGTAGAAGTCTGTGCCTCTCCCTCTCATGTCAATGTTCTAAAATTTAAGTTTGTCTTTCTGAATTGTGGAAATTTTTCAAATCATAAATAGGTCTAGGATCTATTTTTCAGGTACCTAGATCAAAATCAATGCAACTGGATATTCAATAATGGCTGGCAGAGTATTTGTAAATACATACACATATCTATATTGTAAATCCATTGTCATAAAATAACATAAAACACATATACATAATTAAGTTTTAATATTTTGCCATTCTATATATTAATGTAAAATATATTAAAACAGGGTTTAAAAATGAAACTTAGAAAGATTTATTGTATAAAATATACTTTCAATGCTTTCGCATCATATTCATAGTTAGTCTGCTGAGAACATGAATTTTTTGCTGATTCAAATGCTATTTGATTTTTGATTCATTCCATATTGGTGTTGTGTAATGAACCATCTTTTTTTTTTTCATGCATAATTTTATCAGCACTTGGATCACAACTATGGCCATGCTCTCTTTCATGATTATGAAAGACAAATGAATTAATAGCTTCCAGCTTAATCTTAGATTTTTTTATACATTAATGAATGTTGAATCATTCTAGTTCTAATATTTGCTCTGGTCTCACCATAATATACATATGGGCAGTCTTTTTGACTGTAGTCAATGTTAAAAGTTTGTCCTTTGTGTTATTAATAAGCTTGTTTAAATTTATAGGAGTTTTGAATCTGACATTAAATTTGTCTGAGCATATTTGTGCTATTTCACTACCCATATGTGATAAATATAGTAGAGCAATCCAGCTTTTATTATTTCTACAACTGACTATTTTATTAATTGTTTTGGTTTTGAATTGCTTTATATATCTATGTATGTGCATTCTGTAATAACCTGATTTTATTAAATCAGCCATGTAATGTTAAATGTTCTCAGTTCTGTTTGATTTATATTGATACAAATAATAATTAGGGTATTATTAACAATACAAAATACAAAATTTTAGCATTGGACTGGCAGAATATAGTCTGCTGTAAACTGTAGTCAAAAGACTGCCAGCCTATTTGTGTATTGTGGTTAAACTAGGGCAAATCTTAGAACTAGAATGATTCAACTTTCATTAATGTATAAAAAAATTTAAGATTAAGCCTGAAGATGTGCATAGAAAGAAACAATTGCAAAAGTAAAGTAAACGGAGGTGAGTATTCATTACACAAAATGAATTTATAATGAACCAAATATCAAATAGCATTCAAATCACCAAAAAATTAACATTCTCATCAGACTAACCATGAATATGATGCAAAAAGTATTGAAAGTATTTTGGTACAATAAATTTTTCTAAATTTTATATTTAAACTCTGTTAAAGACTATATATATATATTATGAAGAAATAACTATAAAACAATTTTTTCACTTTTAGGGATTATTTTATTAGCTAGTTCTAGATTAGTCTGTGCAATGGTTTGTAAAAATAAAAATTACTATTATAAGATTATGTAATTTTCACCAAATATGGAGAAGATACTATGGTTCTATGGTCACTAAATTTCTTCTTCGCATTACAATAATTTATTATAATTTATGCAAAACCATAAAACAATACAATACTAGATTAAATCCAAAATTTTACCAAAATCTTTACACAACCATGGTTTCATCTACTACAAATGGACCTTCTTAATTGAAAATCAGACTAAAGAAACAAACATATATATATACAAATAAACAAATCTTTCCATAATTCATTTCAAACTCCACTTTCCCTTAATATCAAAAGAAGTTTTCATAATATTGATAGCCTAAGATTCAAGAAATTTTATCATCAAAGTCTCTTTTATTCTTCTTTTTATTAAAAATAACTGAAGGATTGTTAAACAATATTTTATGACCTGTATTCAATTCATGAATATATAAAGCTGAGTTAAGATACCCATGTTTAACTCTACTTACATGAACCTTAATTTTTTCATTAAGGCTAAACTTACTCTGGCCTACATAAAACTTACCACAACTACATGGAATCTTATAAACAATACCAGGAATAGATCTACTATCAATAGACTGCTTAATTTCTCTTTCTGAATAACAAACAAACAATCATCAACATATCTACCAAATAATTTTATAGAACATGAAAACAGATTAATAACACTACATTCTAAATAATCAATATAGACAGCACACATCAATACATAACCAATAACCCAATCCTTTCTAATCTTATAAAACACATCATTAAACATAAAATACATTGAATCCTCTAACACAAAAGCAAATCATGAAAAACCTTAATCTTATCTGCAGAAAAACATTCCAATTTTTTTGAAATTGAAAGAAAAACATCAATACCTCTTAATTTATTAAAATAACATTTTGGTATTATAATTTATATATAAATACAGGTAATATAAATTGACAAGAATATATGAATGAGTTAAACAATAATTTGAACTATTAATAATCTAGTGTAAAAGCTTTGAATATTTAATTACTAAAACAAATAGACTACAGTAAAACAAATGAGTAACTTTCAACTACCTGTTGGAAAACATTAGCAACTACTCATCTTTCAATTATGCAGTACAAGTGGTATTGGTTGAGCAATTGTTGCTCAGTTATCTGGAACAAACATCGAAATGAAATTAAAAATCATTTGATGGTATGCTATAACTATAACTAATGATTGTGAAGTATAATTTGTTATAAACTTGCTTAAAGCAAATTGTTCAGATTTATTTTGTTATAATCCAAATGATTGTTTAAAAAGAGATAACATCAAAGAATTTTAAGTAATTTGACATTTAGACATTTAATTTATTAATAAATTGGAAATTTATAAGCAGACACATAGTATAGTGATTATGACTTTGAGGATCATTTTAGATTGGAGGAAACAGTAAGATTTTTTAGAGTCCTAAACTGATTTGGGATTTTTCTTTCAACTATCTAACTCTTAACAATTCAAGATAGCTTTTCAATTTTTGAGCAGTAAATTATTATTATCTAGAAAGTAAGGATTCACTATTAATCTGGATTACCAGATAAATATTGCTGTACCCATTGTAAAGCAAAATGAGCAATTATTATATAGTTTTTATTATTGAGACGGAGATGTCCTACCTATATGGAAGTAGAGACTATAGTTATTTTTGCTACTTTTTTTTTATATTCAAATAAAATTACTTTTTCTATTTGTTAGTTTTTTTTATAAATATAAAATGATTATTTTTTTACCTTTATTTTCACTAATAAAATTTAAATCATAATAGAATTATACAAGTTTTTCTTGTTAATGAGTGAAAAGAGAAAAATTTCCCCATTCTTTTTTACCTTAAGCATCTTACTAATATAACAGTCTTTCTAAATGTTATGATATAGTTCTAGTATTAAGAAACTAAAATAAATTATGGAATTTGCTAATATTGGGAAACTACATCGATGATTAAATGTTATTTGTTTGGTTATAGTACAACATTGTCTTATTCCTACTCATACATATATATATATCAACAAATTAAAAATCCTTCTTTTTTTTTTCAAAAACTTTATTTTTTTATCTCAATACTGAACATATATATACATTTATATAATACAAAACTCCAACATTTCAACTGTTTTTATCTCATACAGTTATTTTCAAGGATCTGCAACAACAATATGAAATACATATTTATAAATAAACTTCAATTACATAAAACTTTCTCTTACATTAATATAAACAGTAACAAGCATATTAAACATATATAAATACACCTGGGTCTCATTTTACGCGATAGATAGGTTCCTCAGAAAACACGCACAAACGAAATTGCGCAAAAATGGACGTAACTTACATTGAAAAAGAGGGGATGCGGTCTGTGATTTTTCAAAATTCGCATAAAAGCAAAGCACCAATGTAAAATTACTTTAAAATTCGCGCGCAAAAAAAATAAGGAAATAAAATATGACTAATAAAAAATTTCAAATTTGAAAAAAATTGATACAAGACAATTTTTTTTTAACTATAATATTTAATTTTATTCAAAATAATATATTTTTATGTATAATTTATAGTACAGTAATTTACATTTTTTTATACGTTTTAATTATTATAGCTATTTGCCGAAAAATATGTTTGTTTGCAAACAACTAGCACCAACTTCACACTCATGTTGTGTCAATGGTTTTCTGGTGACAACATAATTAGTAATTAATTTTTGAGACGACGATTTTATTAATTGTTTATGAAACTAACAACTAAAAATTAAATTCTTATTTTTGTCTTTAATTTTCAATTCCGTTTAAAAATCAAATTTCACATCACATTAATTTCAAGTCATCGTAAGTAATTTTTAAATTGTTAATTACAATTAAAAATCAGATTTTAATTTTTAATTGTCAAATTTAATTGTGCCCACTGCTATTACTGACCTTTTAAAAATAAACTTGTGGACACTAAATGATTAATAATTGATTATGTTCTTTTTTAAAAAGCAAAAACATAATGTGATTTAAAATGCAAAATTAACACGCACAATGTTTGAACAAATTTACATTATAATCTTGTAAAATTTAATGTGTGTATACATAAAATGTGGAAATCATGATTTTAATTTCATTATTGCATAAAATCTTACTATTATAAAGCACTGAAAATATTGAAATTACTAAGATGAAAGTCGAATTCCAATAATGTGCTATTACTTTCAATATAACGTAAGTGCACGAAATTTATTATTTAAAGTAATAGCGCTTATCGGAGTTTGACCCCCGGTGAAACATGAATCGCGTAAATTCAAAATTGTGTTAAATAAGTCCGCATAAAAAGAGACCCAGGTGTATATTTTACTTACATCTCTCTCCCACTGCTATATTTTATTACTCTTTCATATTGTTGTTGCAGATCTTTGAAAATGACTGTATGAGATAAAAACAGTTGAAACATTGGAGTTTAGTATTATATAAATGTATATATATGTTCAGTATTGAGATAAAAAAATAAAGTTTTTGAAAAAAAAAGGAGAAGGATTTTTAATTTATTGATATTATTGTAGAACATATATATTTTAAAAGAAAAAGTGGATGTACCTTTGCTGTGTTATTATATATATAGTTTAAAATGAAATTTATAAGCTTTTATATACAAATGTCATCTAGATACCAAAATTTTGTCAAAACTATTACAATTGCCAGATTTTATTATTTCAGCATGAGTTATAATTTATTTAATTAATATTTTTATTTATTTTTGACTGTACAAACATCAAAATAATAATAACAGTACAATAAATACTTTAATAAACAGTCATTTTCAAAAAGTAAAATTATTAAAAAAAAACACATCTTGTTATATCACCTGCAAATTTATAAGCCTGATTGATTTCAGCTACATATTTTATTTCTTTATATATTTTGATAATAACAGAAAAATTTATAAAAAGAATTACATAGTTGATCTTTAAAAAAAAAATTGTTTAATTGCTAAATTTTACAAAATTTTCCTGAAAGTAAATAATAGCAACAAACTTTAAAACTACCTTTTTAAAAGGATTTACTGTAGTTGACTCAAAAATATTAATCTTATTAATTACTATTTATTTTGTAAATATTTTTTTTAAAGTTTATTTATTATACAAATATGGCAGAACATACGAATTTTTAAATTGCTGGATAGTTGTAATGAATGGGATGTGTGATGGTGAAATGATGATAAAAATGTTAAAATATTTAAGAGATTTTTAGTTTTGGATATGTATATAAGATAAAATAGCATTTAAATATCCCACTGTAAAAAAAAATTACAAGTTTGAGGAATAGTGAAGAATAAGGCTTTATTCATTAATTTGCCAATCATAAATTAAGAACGTTTGAGTATTTTTTCATTCTTATTATATTTTTAATTAATAATAGCTAGATATCATTTACTGACCAATATTAGATTAGCTGGATAACCTATTGACAGTTATCTAAAAATAATACCCTGTGCCTTATTAAAACCACTATAACAATGGATCCTTCCATCTTTTGATATAAATATTATTAAATTTATCCAAAGAGTAAGAATCTCAAGAAGTTGGTTAAATTAAAATTGGACTTCAGTATCAACAAAATTTGAACACCTGTGAGGTTAGAAAAGTACTTAGAAATATCTGAAAAAAATCTCAACAGAAATTTTTTTAGAAGGTTGATGTTAAGAATATTACTTTTTAGCAGATAAAATGATTAAGTGATAATCTTAAGCACATACTCGATCTGTGCTGGTTGCACTTAATATATTCACTAAATATTCATAGATATTATCTAATGTATAGACAGTAATTATAATTTAGAGCTGATGATATTTACACAATGACTTAAAGCAAAGACAGACACTTTCAATATGTAAAGTTATAATTTTCAAATCAAACAAATGAAAATGTAATTATAAGATTGAAAAATTAATATCAAAAAGAATTTATTTGAAATTTTGTCACAGTTTACCACAAAAATATAATTATAATGGATTTATGATTATATAACATAAATAGAACCAATAGATAAGCATATCGATGAAAATAATTATTAACATAATAATGTTAATCATGGATGAAAGTAAAACAAGTTGAGTATAATTCTAGCGTAAATTAGAAATCTCAAGAATTATTATAGTTTTTATATTTTAATAAATATATTTTAAAGAAAATGATTAAAATTACTATATTATTTGAATAATAATATCCATTATTCATGATTATAATAAATACATTTATATATAATTATATGCCAAGAGTTATTAAAGTACTGTAAATTAAAATACTTTTAGTAGAAACTTGATTGGTTAAAATGCATGTTAAGCTTCAGCTATAAATATCCCCCTTCCCCTAATGTAAACTGCTTTATATTTGAAATGTAGGAGAAAACAATTGATTGCAATACATATTTATATAATGTAATATACTGTATAGGGTGTATGAACACAGACTTTCTCTCCATTCCATCTCATAGTATTGGTGATTATTTATCTTTTCTACATATATGTGTTCAAGTATATCAGTGTTATGAAATAGAGTGGAGAGTGGTGGGTCATGTGAAAGTCTGTGCTCATATACCCTATATATTACCTATATTGATATAGGTATATAATAAGCCTGTATTTCAGTTAATACATATTTATATTGCATTAAAAATTGTTTGTATATCTTTACCGTATTTTTTTTTTTTTTTTACAAAGAAATAATTAAAATTGATTTTTATTTTTATCATCCTTTCTTTGTTCCTTTTACTTTTTTTTCTTTTACATAGTTGAAAGAGTTCTTTCTCTTGATCTCTGTCTCTAGTTACTTCTCATTTGTAAAGAAACAAAAAATAAATATCAATTACTGCTACTGCCAAAAAAAGTAAGGACAAATTATCAAAATATAGAGAAAGAGAGAGAAATGATTAATGCTAGTACAGTATATCATTTATTGGTGAAAATACTGTTAGAATATTGATGTAGCCAAGAAAAAGCTGCTTGATTAATTTCATGTTTTTCGTAAATAATCAAAAAACAAAACAAAACATGAGAATATATAATTTATTTAGAAAACAATTCTAAAAATATATTTAGCAAACAAAATTATTGAAAAACAAATATTTTCAATAAGTATGATCAATACAAAACACTCTGTAAGAAATGCTATTAGCAGTGAGGGTAAATGTCATCTATGGGAACCAAACAAAAACATGAACATAATATAATTTATTTAATTAGAAATATTTACATTAATGACATTTATTGAAATATTTTTTTAATTATTGTTTGCTTACTAAGAATATATTATTCTTTTCACTTTTTGTATTATTTTCATGTTTTGTGTGTTTTTGATTTATTTTTATAAAAAAATGTGAAACTCATTGATTAGTTTGATACATTAGTGTGAGAATAGTGGCTTCATTAACATACAGTAAATATCCATTACATCAGTTAAGTTTATTAATTTATTAACTGATTATACATATGCATTTTAAAAATAAAAATAAAATTGAGTGTCTATTAAGATATGGTTGTTGAAAATAAATGTTTTTTAAATGAAATAATATAATTTAAATATACATCAATGAACTTATATAAAATATTGTTTTATTAAAATCAATTTTTGTTATATGTAAAATATTAATTTGTAAAGAATTGATATTTATTATTTTATTAAATATTTTAATTATAAACTACAAAGTGATCATCTTGCATTGGTGGTCGAGAAGTCAGCGCGACTGCCTTGCACTAACAGGCGGTTGCGGATTCGCGTTCATGCCGATGCTATGACACTTAAAAAAACTACAAAGTAATCTATTATTTTGTTGGAGTATTGTCATGATAATTTTCTTGATATTCAACAGGGTTCTCTTTTTTTGCATTAGATTGATTGATATTTTTAAAAGAAAAAGAATGTATTCTAAAACTTCCATAATGAGTTGCTGATTTCATTGTTTCATTCTAAATGATGGATATGAATTCAGTTGATAACTTTAATCTTTTGATCTCTTAATTAAATTTTAATAGGAATACTTCCTAAATCATCATTTGCTGCTGTAAACTATTATTATTATTATCATCAACTTTCCCTTCAACTTATTACAAGCCTGGAAATGGAAAATTATCAAGATAGTCTGCTAATGCTTATTATCTCTCCCAAGATCTTGTAATAAATTGGATTGAGCAAATAAACTGTCATATCTGACCTTGCCTTTAGAAGAGGACTATTTCAGATTCCTTACCTGATGGACTAGCACCCAGTTGCTATCCAAAGGAATTAAATCCTTCACTGGGGTTCGCGCACCAAATCCGCATGTTTCCAGTAAGGTAGGGGATCTGCCATTAAATAGTCAGCCTTTTGGAGGCAAGGCAGAGAGCAATTACTTCTATCAACCTGAATAACTGAACATGCTGTCCATTAAATCCTCTGCCATCAGCAAACATAGTATCTCTTCTCATTATCGTGACTTCCATGCAGTGAGGCAAGTCTACCTACAGACTGGAAACTGCTATGTCTACACTCAACTTGAGGCAAGCTAAATTTATAGCTGGAAGAGTCTTACCCGAGATCATGAGGCAGGCTAATCTTTAGCTGGAAGTGTGTTCCATTACTCGGTATGACTAACTCAGCATTAGCGTGTATAAACAATATATGTATATTATTGCTTAACAAGTGTGAATATTTTTTAGTACTAATAAATTGTACAAATTAATTGCTGAGTAGTTGTTCTTTTGTGTCTGTTGGTTTGGAACCAAACCTGTAAGCCTAACCAAACACAACATAAACAAAAGGGAATTAAGACAATTTATGAATCTTTATTTTTTATTAAATTTTTTTAAAAATAAATTGTTTTTGGTATAGACTTTTTTTATATACAATTGGTAATTATTCATGATATAATTATTGTCAATTCTTAAACAATTTTTAAATAAATACTTTGTTATAGGTGCATGTTTTTAATTAACATTTTAAAATGCTTTATTTCTGCAAATTCAAAATGTAATATGAATGCCATAGAGTACTGATTAATTTTATCTTATTAAATGTGAAAAATAATTTGATATTCTATGGGGCACACTACATTAATATAAAATTTGAGTCATATAAATACACATGTAATTTTTATGTATGTGTATTTAATAATTATTTATTAAGGTGAGATGGATAATGATGTTTAATTACTAGTAATTATTTGTTTTATATTTAAAGATTGGCTTATGCAGCATGTATCAGCAAGTTTTAAATATTGAGTAATTGGAAGTATTTAATTTATGATCTATTGTTAGTTTTTAATGTAACCTTCTATGAAGCTTATCATCTCTATTGGTTTGCTTTTAATTAAGCACTTAGATGAGGACATTGGTGATTTCTTTGTGTATTATTAAATAGGGTTTACTTTAATGATGAATTAATTAGCATGAGTATTCTTTAAATATTTTAGATATGTGTTGTATTATTGTCATCACTTTAATTTTCATTTCCATGAGTAAATTTATTTCATATTTATAATGCATTTCATCCATTGTCCTTTTTCATAAGTATTCATTGTATGGGTTTGCTTTGATATTAGTTGTATATCACTGCTGTTTATATTTAGGCCATTGTTATGGGGATTTGTCAGTCATGTATGTATTGTCAATTTTTGATATGTAAATTTAAATGTTATTGTTTTTTGTTTGCTAAATACATTTTAAGTTTGTTTCCTTATTTATAAATACTTAGTAGATTACTTAATAAACCCGGGTACACTACATTTATATGATGGGTATGCTATATATATTCTATAGTTATAATAGCTTCTGGTCTCCATAACTACCAGACTATTAAAGGCAAAATATTTAATGGCACGGTGTGTTTGTGTGACTTTGCTAATAAACTTAACTTCACTCCCTATAGTCTGCTCTCTTTAGCTTTGAATATTATATAATAATTTGGAATAAGAAAGAGGAGGGTAGATTTTTTATCTAGTGGTACCTTCTGGCAAGTGTTACATAAACTATACTTAACTATATTATCTATTAAAATATATTTGTTTAAATAACAGCAACTGTTTAATTAATAAATATTTTAATGAAAACTTAGCAAATTATTATTAATATAATGATCACATCAATATTAAAATATTTCATACCTATGTGGTAAAAGCATAAGCAGAATATTGGATGATTAGAACTCTACTGTGCTTCATTTATTCATATTTAATCAATCTTTACTATTTTTCTTTAAACTTGTTAAACAATATATTTTCTGGACAATTTTTTTTTTATCAATTACATTAGTATTATGCAGTTTGTTGATGCTAGATTTTTTTATATAAAATATTTATTTATCATTTAGTTGTAAATTTTGATACCAACTTAAGAAATATTGATAATATATAGTCTCCAGTATAAATAAAAGATATATTTGATTATCTTATGTTATTCTTTAATTTGATTTTTAAAGTTATTTTGTATAGCTTAGCACAGGAGTCTCCAACCCTATACCCGTGGGCACCATGGCACCCGCAGACCATTTTACGTGTGCCCGCCGCTATCCAAACATGATAAAAAATTATTTATCTGATACAAATAAATTTAATTTTTAAAATTTCTTATAAATTATTGTATTATATTGTAATCAAATGTTAAAATTTTATTTTTGAAATAAATATTTTTTTGTACCTTATGTGTATTATTAACAATATCCAACTATAAATTTACATTGAAAAAATAAATGATGCCTGCCACCTGGCTGGTATTATAGAATGTGCTCTTAAGTGCAAAAAGGTTGGGGACCACTGGCTTAGCACAATGGTAGAGTGCTACCCAGCCCTGTTAGTAAAAAAAAAAATTGCAGCTTGATTAATTTGTGTGGATCTATTGTGCTCTGTATTTTAATCCTGGTGTGGTTAACTATCACATGATCTCTTAATCACCTAGCTAAAGAATCATTATATATGCACTTTTTAATCATAAAATCAAACACAATTGGATGCTTCTTCATAATTGCATAAATTATACCATGCTAAACCTGAGTTTGATATGCATGTTACTATTTTTTTTCGTTATATGAAATTCATGTTTCTTATAAATCTACAGACTATTCAAAGTATGAAACAACTCTTTTTATTTATTCCAATTTAGTTTTTACAAAATATATATTTTTTATTGTTTTTGAAATGTAATTCTCACTATAATTTTATTGTCATTATATATTTTTTTAAATTAAAAAGGTAAAGGTAAGTCATGATCTGAATATTTGTAAGAGTAATAAAGGCTCATTATATTTAGATTGTATTTTTTGTTTGTGCAGTCAGTACATCAATAGTCATCTGGCCTATGTAGATTAAACTTTAACTTTTAATTAATATTAAATAGATAACTATTTACTAAACAATACTGGGTTAGTTAGCTATAGGCTGGGTATCGAAAAGAAAAATTCTAAGCTTATTTGTAATCAGAAAAATCTTCACTTCTAGACTTGAATCCATGTCTTTATAATGGCAGACAGAAGTAATGACTATTATTATATCATGAGATCATTTTTTTAAAAAATAGTCAATTTGATTTCATCTTTATTACATATTAATTATGAATTTAGATATATTTTCAACCAAATTCATTATTTCATAAATTTCACTCTTCTTAAGAGCTTGTAGTGCATTTAACTCTTTCTCCCTTATTAATTTTATTTTATTTGAGCAAGATCCATATATTATCATTTTTATCAAAAACAAAATAAGAAATTGATAAAATATTTTATGACATGCCTAGCTGATTTATATATATACTTCATCTTTTTTCTTCTATTTTTGGTTCTGAAACATGTTACCTACATAAGATAGTCATTATTTATTCAGATTAATCTATATTGCATTAATAATTTTCAATAACTTAGTTTATTATCAGACTAAAGTTTGTTGTGGTTGTTGTTTTTAACATATTGAGAGATATAGTCATACTACAAGAACATCCAACTAATATTATATACCTATTTTTATGGCTAAATATATTTTGGCTTGAATATCAAAATCAATTTTTATTGGTTCGTTAAATATTAAAATTATAATGAAAAATTGTGATTTTCATGCTTCCATATATGAATTGTGTTACCAATTTATTGATAAGTGATATACATACCGTAATAAAGTGCCTCATCCTATATGGTAAAATTCATTGCTTTGTCTTTTTTTAAAAAAATATTTTTTATTGACTATGAATACAAAGAAAAGATAGTAAAGCAATTACAAAGGGTAAAAACAACTAAATTGTCTTGAATTATGATGAGCTTTCAGACAGTTTGAGCAACATGCTCTCTTTTCAACAGTCTTGTCATTCTTCTTAAAATTGAGAGTTCGGTGTATCTTTACTTGATAAAACATGGGTGGGAAAACAAAACACATTCACCAGCCTTATGACCATTATAGGAGAGCTGATCCTTTGGCTCTTAATTGACCAAAATGGGCACACCTAACCATGACTAGAGCCATCTTAGTGGCTTATGTAGAGTGACTTTTGCACGAATTGTTAAGGAAACTCCTCAGCGCTGATGCAATAACCATCCTGGCAACACCACAAGCCTTCAGGTATCACTGTTAATTCTTTTTGGTAAAATCGTATGATTCTTCTTTCTGACAGTCTTGATCTTGCACAAAAGTTCATTATGTAAATTACCATTAATCTTCCCAAATATCAGATGGCATCTCATTGTCCAGACTATATAGTTCATCATGACTGATAGTCTAATCATTCCAAAGATTCCAGTTTTCAGGCATTCATTTAGGAGGTCATCCAACCATTGAGTACTGCTCTGCATTTATTTAATATCACCCAATCAGAGAAAAGATGCTGCATTGATTCATTTTCTCGACTGCACATTTAGCAAACTGGATTTAGTTTAACAAAGCCTCTCTTCATGACTAAGAATTCATTCCTCATGGCTTCTTGGGTCTTTTGAATGATCTGTTAATCAGGAAATTTAAATTCTGGATGCTAGAGGGAAGATTTCTGGATGTAATCATACAAGTGTATTTGACTACTTTTTAAAGTCTTTTTAGTTAAAAAATAATAATTAAGCTTTACATTCAACTGAGCATTCAAAAGATTTTCTATGGCAAACATATCACAACAATATATGTGTAATTATTATACTTATTTTTAAGAGGAAATTTAAACCCAGACTTTCAAGCTTCATTTAGTCAGCAACTCCATCTTATACAACCAATGCACATGACTACATATATGCGAAAAAGATAAATGACCTTCAGTATAAGTATTTTACGCTGAAACAGCACTCGTCATTTAATCCAGATCATCATCTCCTGTATGAGAAATGATGATCTGGACCAAGGGTTAAGCATAAAATACTTATATATATAGATCATTTATATTTCTTGCATGTATGTAGTCATGGGTATCGGTTGTATAAGATGGAGTTGATGACTAAAGGAAGCTTGAAAGTCTGGGTTCAAATTCCCTCTTATTACATCTAGATTAAAAGTATATATAATATATTTGTACTGAAATAGTTATTTTTATTAGATAATTACTCCATACATAAGGTAAAGTCCATTGATGAGGAAGAATATTGTGTAATAATTAGTAGTAAAAGTTTTATTTGATCTTTAATAATAAAAAAATAATGGCCACATCGAGATTGAAAAGAAATATTATATAAAAATTGATTAGTAATAATTTACATAATTATTCAAAAATTAATGTTTTCAGTAACAAAAAATATTGGAATACAGCATAGACTTCAATATATTGCTGCTACATTTAACAAGTTAAAAAATATATATTACCATATAAGCATTTCGAATAACTTGGTTCTCTATAAGGTATTAATTTTGCCAAATTTTTGTATGAAGTGAAATATGGACCTAAAACAACTGAAAAAAGTTATTGAATAATGCTAGTTAATATCTTGAAAATATAATGGCAAGATTATAAAAACAGTTGTTAGCTTTGCTGGGTGTAATGATATTTAATCTACTCATAAGAACATATCATCATTGGATTGAGCATTTTATGCCAATAAAACTCAATAAGCTTGCTTAAAAAGAGATTTTTAAGAGAATTTTGAATATGGCTTTGAGACAGATTTCATGTATGTTATAAAATTAAAACATTTAACAATATATAAAAATTAACAACTGGTCAATTGGAAATGAATGGAAAATTATATAAGACAATATATATAAAGTTATATATTATTTATTTTGTATATTGTTATGTTATATAGTAAATTCTTTGAAGTTATAATGCATCTCTGTATGAGTGTTTGATTCTATTTTACTGATGTTTTATTCTATTGTTATTTTACTTCTCCATGGAACATTAGATGATGGTATAAATGCATTACTTAGTTAAATGGAAAAATTTGGGTGATTTAGTATGCAAGTTGTGTAAGGAAGGCATAGAAAATATTAGGCATCTGTTAATTCAATGTAAATGCTTGAAAGCAGAAAGGGTACAAATAATGAAGTTATGGAAGAATAAATATGAACAAAGTGATTATACAGAAAGTGGGTTATTGGTTTTTATACTGGGTTTGGGGAAAGATAAGGGAGATTTAGATATGAAGGCCATGGAGTTGACAAAGTTTATGTTGTGGAAATGGGATGGAGCAAATTATGGAAAAACTTAGGGTGAGGAATGGAAAAGGGAAGGTAAAGTGGCTAACAGGTATAGTTGCTGAGAGATTTCTGACTTCGTATAAGGAGAAGTCACAGTGCATCACATCACATAACGTTAAAATAGATTATCAATATTTGAAAAGAACATTAATTAAAGTGCCAAAAAAAGCTTTTTATGTATTATTTTTAATATACTGTATATTTATATAGCTGTTGTATATGAGTTTTTATTTATTTATTATAATAGTATTAATTGCTTTCCTTGGGAAAACCTTCTGATTCTGCTATTGTATTTGAACAATATTATAAAATATGCTTATAAGAAAAATTTTTAATGTTTTTATTTTTCGATAATAGAAATATGTATGTCTCGCTTTCATATAGTAAATTTAGTAAGTGAATAGATTTATATAAAATTAATTCAGTAGAAATTTGGCATAATGATGACACTGGTTTTTTTAAACTTTTAAATGCAGAATTTGCTTTTTATGAAAAAAAATTACCAAACTACCTAAGTTGATTCCGATTCTAAAATGATAAGCATCTAAGGTAAAAGTTGCTGAAGTTTTATTTTTATCATTGACTGATAAATTATTTGAGTTTTCTTAATATTAATTATTGAACCAAATCTTTTATAGGTTGCATTCAAAGCATTAAGAACATTATGTAGATTATCTTTTTAATTGCCAATTAGCCATTTGTAAAATGTACAAGCCAAGGAAATAAAGCTTTTGTTTTTATTTTTAATCAGTTTAAATTAAAAACTCCATCATTAAACTGTATCACACTGACTGCTTTTATGAATTTCTTATATTATAATGATCACTTTCTAAAATTAAAAACAAAATTGCAGTTAGTAAATGTTTGTGTTTAATATTCAGATTTTATTTCATATTCCTCAGTAATAATGCTTTCTCTTATAACATATTGCAGAAATTGTATAAAGTGAGCAAACTTCTATATGCAATCAAATGTTTTAAATTATTATCAGAAATATTTTCTCTTCAATGAATTTTTATCAAATTGATAGAAATAATAAGAATGTCATCTTACTCATGATAATTTTCTTACATTTGCATAGCAACAAAAACATGTTTACAATGCTTCATTATTCTCTAAACCTACATTTACTCTGTAAATTACTCATCTATAGGTTGAATTAAGCTATTCATAAAAGCATTGAAAATGCTTTTGCTAGAATGATAACACTGATATTTCATGATGTAATTACTACAACAATTTTTATTTCTTTTATTTATAAAAATTAAAATTAGAGATATAATTTTAAAATCAGATATCACCATAAATTTGAGATATTCACTTCAACAAATAACACATCGAGGTTGAGAGCTAATCTTGTTTTAAAATTACAAAAAGCTTCTTTTGATTTCACAACGTTAAATACTGTAATAATTTAAAAATAAGACTTTTTTTTTCAAATTTTGGATCTCTAAAAGAGGGATGCTTCTTAAATTCGAAATGAAAAATTTTAACATCTTATTTCTATAGGTCTTCACTTTACACTATACATGCACATAATATTACAATCATTACTTGCATAGAATAGCATTTTAAATCTTTTTTAAATAATATTTTTAAAATTAATTTTGTAAATGGCTTTATCTCCCTCTCAAACCATTCCTTTTAACATTATTTTGCAGATTTTACTGTTATTTTATCAAGAAAACTCTGCTGAATAACCTTTAAATTTTTTCCACAACTGACAAATCAATATAACAATGAGATAGCCTGCCTTCCAAGCCATTGATTGGTTGTTTATTGTTCTTTACAAAAGGCAAAATTTTGATAATTCCAACATTTTTGTTTTGATTTTTAAAATGAAAACATATATTGTAGAATCTTTTAACATTGTTGTGTCGATTTTACCATTATTTCATCAAGAAAACTTTATTGAATAACCTTTAGAATATTTTTACAACTAACAAATCAATATAACAATGACATAAGAGCCTGCCTTCCAAGGAGTTGATTGGTTGTTTGTTGTTCTCTTCACAAGAGAGCTACTTTCAAAATTTTTATAGCTCTGATAACTTCCTTTTGGTTTTTAAAGTGAAAAATGTATGTTTTAAATATTTTAACATTATTTTGCTAATGTTGACGATTTCAATATTTTTGTTTTGATTTTTAAAGTGAAAATGTATGTTTTAGAATAATTTTTGCACTTTATTTTTTTTTTCAGAAAATATTTGTAAAAGCAAAATATTTTAGATGAATGATTCAGATTTTAATTTTAAAAATGTACTTTTACATGAAAGCAAATTGACAAAGAAATTATAACATTTGGCTGCAATATAAATGGCTTGAAGATGATGCACCTTAATAGAATAATGAAAATGAGAATTCATATTCTGAAAGTGAAGATGTAGAAAGTGAAAATACCGTACATCTGAAGATTTGCAATAAATTAGCTGAATTTATTCTATTTATATTAGTTTCCTGTTTAAGTACATATATGTGTCTTAAATTCGGGGATAAATTTTTTATCCAATGTTTCAGGCTTAAAATCTTACTGTGTCTTATATTCAAAATAATACAATATTTATTAAAATTTAAATGAACTAATTGGATAGACATGTCATTAAAATAAATTGTTTGAATTCTAGAATTGATATCATTTTTCGTTATATATATTTTCATGTCAAAAAAAAAAATCCAACTACAATCAATAAAGGACTTATTAGTATATCAACCATTCTTAATTTTTCTTGTCAAGCATTAAACTTCTGTCTTTAAATTCAAATGTTACTTATAAAACTTCACATTCATTTTACAATTCTTCCAAGTAGAGAATATAACATATTTTGTAATCAAGTCATTATGAATATAATAGAGAAATATTAAGAATTCTCCTTTTTTTAATTTCTACTAATATCACAATACTTTTTAAAAATATTTCCATATCTTAATGACATAACAAGCTTGAAAATCCAATCTAGTAGTTTTAGCATTAATAACATCAAATTTCTCATCAATGTATTGGGAATAAGGTTTGCTTTGTAATGTGATTACCATTTAAACTTTGAGCATATTTATAATATGTGCATCTGTAAATAAGCATTTATTTTTATATAGCACATGTTTACAATTGTATTATATTCATATATCAGCCTTTCAAGCTAATTGTGCATATGCTTTTGTGAGTGTTAATAATAATAAATGAATACTTTCCCCTCCAATACAAGATATAGTATTTATGCAGGAATAAAATGAATCCACTTATTCTTACAACTCAAATGCTTATATATGAGCAACTGGCAAGGAAAGCGTGAGGATAGACCACTCCCTTTAAATTACTATTTACGATGTCTGAATGAATGACGTCGGTGAAATTATCTAGAATTTACTAAACATCAATCTAACTGAAACTTAATCATATGTAAATAAGCATTTATTTTATATAGCATATGTTTATAATTGTATACATTCAAATATCAGCCTTTTAAGCTAATTGTGCATACGCTTTTACGAGTGTTCATTTATTATTATTAACACTCGCTTTTACGAGTGTTCATTTATTATTATTAACACTCGCAAAAGCGTATGCACAATTAGCTTGAAAGGCTGATATTTGAATGTAATATGTGCATCTATAAATTCTATTAATTTTTTTTAAATAATAAAAACATGTTGTTTTGACTGGGAATGCATCCTTATTTCTTTATTGTGCTTTTTTCTACATAAGCAAAGTATTTATGTTAGTCAATTAATTATTTCCAACAACTTTCAGCCATAGTTTATTATTAATGGCATTGTGTGCATTAAAATCTCTAAAAAGAAAAAAGTATATTTTTCCTTTGATATTGATGCAATAACACTGTCCAATAAAAGACAAAAGCTTTTTTCTTCTGAATGTTCTGAAGATAATATTAATCCTTTATTATTCCACAAGCATGGTGTTATATTTTATTTTTGAAAACATACATCAAGCAAGGTTTGTATATTTTATTTATGCATATTTAGAAAAAAATGAAATACTTTTATTATTACCATTATGTTATACTTTATTATTATTACCCTTATTGATATTAAATAAATGTAAAGAGATATCCACTCCAGTCATTTTGTGTAATATATTTTTTATTAGGGCTGCTGTATTTTTTTTTCTCATGTGTCATAGCATCCCAGGAAGCGAACCCGCTAACCCAGGACAACTGCTTGTAAAGCAGCTGTCACTGACTTCTTGACCACCAATGCTTGGCAGGGTTGCTGTATTACTTTAAAAAATTAATCAATTACTCTTCAGTATAAGAACTCCCTTTATCAGCTGCTTTGGAGCACTTCCAATAATCCAGGCAAATATATTAACTTCCTGATTTATATTAATATAATGGAGCACAAATATTTAATACTAAAGTTGTTTATTCAAAATGAGTCTATTCCAACTGTGTATATATATTATATCAAGGCAGAATCAGATATTTTTATTCTTAAAACCTTAATTAGCAACATCAAAATATTTTTTGTAATATGAGAGCGATAATAAAAAAAGTATATACGTTGCTATGATTAAAGCTGACATCTTTCATGTTTATTTCAAAGTGTGTTAATCTAGTTTTTGATGTAATTATTTTCACACCTTGTATGTAATCCATAAGGCACCGTGGCCCAACCAAATGTTATGAGCAAGAACTCCAAACAAATAATTATTTGCTGAGTAAAATTCTTGTCCCAAATCCAGTTTCCAAATGACTCATTATTTAATGTAAAATATGTCTTGTTTCTGTTCAGAATTCAAGATCATTTAGTAATATATGTATATATAAAATTTACATCAGTGACTGAATTCATATAAATATTATGACAATTTGAATTATGTAAGTCCAGTAGTGAAGATAATCACTGCATATATATTAAAGAATGGCTGAATTCTTTTTTCAAATATAAAACAGCTGTCATTGTTTTTTTGTAATGTTTATCTTGGCTCTAACAAACTGTAAGATAATACAATAAAAAAATAATCATTTGTCTTACTTAAATAAAGATTGAAATTAAAATAGTAAATTGCATATCTGTTGAGTAAAGCTTACTTCTTTATGAAGAGTGTTTGGAAATGCTTTTGCCCTGGAGATAGTTTGCCCCTTCTTAATGTAATCTCTTCTAGAATTTTTATATTTAAAATTTTAGTTCTAAACTTTACCATAAAACACTATTTAGAATTTTTTTGATTATCAATAGATAGAAGTTGTAGCTATAAATTTATTACAGACATATGTACCGTTTTTAAAAAAATAGAATAGTAGTGTGTGTGAAAATGATATAAAAGTGAAAAAAAAAAATAGTATAGAGCGTGTGGGTATATATGAATGAATGAATGTTAAATAGTCATTTTGTAGAAGTCAATATATAATGATGAGTGTTTACTTTATCTATTGTTTTGATTTATCTTGGATCCGGTTTTTATTTTAGTCATGCCATGTCAGTCGCGTTCATCTTCTTGATTATTAATTGCTAGAGAGCTTTGTTGGCAGTTGTGTTTAATGTTTTTGTGTCAGCTAGAGGGCACTGAGATAAAACTGATGGATTTTTGTTTTGCTTGGCTTTAGCAAGTAGAAATGAAGGTAGTTTCTTGCTGGGAATCAAGTTGTGTTTAAACTCATTATGTCACCTAGAAGGCACTGGGATAAAAGTGATGAATTTTGTTTTGTTTGGCATTACTAAGTAGAAATAACAGTAGCTCTAGCTGGGAATCAAATGAAATTGTTCGGTAATATTACAGCAAATCATTAAAATAACTTTTTTTTAAAAAAAAAGAGAGAGAGATTAATTAAAAGTACGGCTAATTAATCTAAATTTTTTTTCTTACTGGTGGTGAAGTATTTAAAATTCATATGTCTTTTTAGTGTCATCTGTCACTCAGTAAGATAATCTATTGATTATTTTAAAACTCAACTATGGAAAGATATTAAGTAAACATTTTAAAGAATTTTTTTCATTTAAGAGTGGGAGGGGATGGAATGACATTTAGTATAACTTGAGTTTTATGACATACATTAGTTTTGTGTATCTTGAAAAATGAAGTTCATTAAACTCTGTGATATAATTTTAAAATTGAGATAATAGAGTAGATTGTTTTAAGAGAATGGCAAGCACTGGTAAACTATTATTGGATGGTGATCAATTTTTATTATATTGTCATAGAATTGTTGCGCATTTACACAGCCTTCCTTTAAGCAGAGAACTTGACACAGTACGTATATAGAGGATGATTCTTTTTAAAAACTGAAGATTTTTTTTTTTTTGACAATCTATCTCTCGTTTTTTTTTTAATTGCTAGTTGAAATATAATGAGATTGATATTTTTTTGTTAATAGATTAATAATGTAAATAATCATAATTAGTTGCTTAGGAAGTCACTGATGTTTGAACATGCTAGTGGCAGATTGAGCACATTTTTTAAGTTACATTTTCAACTGTGATTCCTTGTGGATTTATTGTAGGTCCACCACTGTATCCTTATGCTAAACATGCATATATAAGAATGTAGCAAGGAATATTAATGTATTTGAAAGCATATAGGCATTTGTAGATATTTAATAAAAGAAATTTTTTTTTTTTTTTAATCTTACGTTTTATTAAAGAATAGTCATAACTTTAAAAAGATTTATTTTGAAGTGTTGATTGATATTTAATATTATGTGTGTAATAATAATCAAATGGCCTATTACTCAGGAATTGCTAAGAAGTTCGAACACTGAAGCTGTCAGAATTGCAATTGATCCCAGAACCCTACACTCTGAAAAGTCTGGTAATGTGCTGTTTTAAAAACAGATTACAATAACAATTTGTCTATGAATCTTTATGTATTTAGTTTTATTACTTCTGCATTAAACTTATTAAAACTTTCTGGATAATAGAAAAATTGAAGCAATGAAACTTTCAATTCATCGAGAGTTAGAGTGATTCTGTTATTCTTCAACAATTTACTTTCATGACAAAAGCATTTATATCCAAAAGTATGTTATGGATAATAAATAATAAAGGAATTTAAAATATATATATTATCTGCTAAAAAGTATAATAGGTTTATGATCACAAAAATATTTTAGCAAAAAAACAAACTATGATTAAATAACAAACACTTGATCATCATCATTAGTAGCTGACTACTTTTCAACAACACAAGCATTACTTTAGCATTTTATATGCATTGCAGCAATTGTAATATTATGAGTTTAAAGCCAATAAACATCACATGACCACCACCTCTTCGTGAGTTTTGCCTGTTTTAATATTATGAGTTGTGAGAGTTAATAATATTGAAATGTTCTCCAAAAGAAAATAAAGATAGTTTAACAAATTAAAGTAATTTATGTATATTTTAAGCCATTAATTTAAACTATCTTTTTACATTATATGATACAAAAATAAAATAAATATTAGTATTAGGATGCCATCATATTGCCATTAAATCCTGATGATTGCATAGTTAGCATTTCTTTATAATGATCTATCTGCCCAAAGACACATATATTATTGTGGTGAGCTTATTTTGACAAGGTAAATAAATTCAAGTATAATATAATTTTATAAAATTGGTTGCCTAATAATGTGTTCCAAGTAAATCAGTCTTATTTGCTTCAATTAAGAACTTACACTTAACCTTATTAAGTTTTCTCTCATTATATTGCTGATATGATATGTTTGATCTTCCTCACAAATGACATTACATTTCAAAAACAAAAGTTTCTATTATCACAATTTTACTTACTTAAAGTATCACTTTAGCCAAAATAGTTTTGATCATTTCTAACCTTTTTATTGTATCTTAAAGAAGTACCAGTTGAAAATTAATCTTTTGGCTTCTGGATTCTTTGTTGAATTATCTGAGAAAGAAAAAATATATATATTATTTTTAGATCTTCCCCAATCATTTTATTTTCAGCTTCCTTTCTTATCATCATAGACATTTGTTTTCTTTGCATTTAGTCAAAGTTTTTAAACTTAAAGCTTTTAATATTTTCTCCATTTCAGTTTTAATTATAGTATTATCATGGTTGTTGATGTTTCCACTAACAATCCTGAATTCTTACTTAATTTTCTTTAGATTGGTTTATTTTATTATCAGTTAACTAAATATAATATTAATAATTAGCCATTTATAAATCTTTTACTGTATAAAACAACTTTGTAATTCACAATTTACTTCATTTTAAAAAACTTAATTCTATTTATCATGTTGTGATACTCTTTAAACTTTAATGCACATATAGAATGACAAACTTAAGAATTAACAATTTTTGGATTGAAACTTGCCTATCATCTTTGATGCTCAAACATCATATGGCCTCTAAGCAAAATGACTATTTAGATTTTGATAATTTCTATTGTGTCTTCTATTATTCACTAGGTTCATTTTATCTCAATATTTTTATTTATTTTTTACTTTCACCTACATTTAATCTGCATTAGGAGCAATAATTCACTCTATTACTCCATTCTGGATCAATTAGAATAATAGAGCAGGTTACTGCTTGTAGTACAAATGATGGAAGTAAGCTAAGCAACTCTTGAGATGTTTTGTTTGATATACCCATATTTTAACTCATTTTAAAATCATTTATTTCCAAGTTTTCATTTGATTTTTTATGCTATTTACAAAACCATAAGTATAATCTAGATTGTATATAGAATGTTTATCTTTTATTTATCACTTGGCAATACAAAAAAAGACTTGATTAGATTACTACCTGTGCTTCAAAATTCATCTTTACAACTTTAATGACAGTATTAAATTGTTTTACTTCATGGATAGCTCAGATACCTTCTTGAATAGCAAATATTCAGAAGCAATGTTTTTGAAGCTGTCCAATGCAATGACAGGAGAATCAAACACATTTTATTTGTGGAGCATATAGCTGCAACTCCATTTTTTTGGGGGGCAATTTAAAACCAATTTGGTTTCCAGTAGAAGAATCTTCTATAAAATTTTTGCTTTTTAAAAAGTTATTTATTCTCACTGCTACATATGTTTTGAAAAGAAACTTAAATTTTCTTGTTTTTTCCAATATGTCAGAAAGGCTTGCAGGAGTTGAATCACAAAATTAAAACATTAATGATATTTCTGTGAAGTCTGATGAGTTACTATAGAAATTTGATTTATTTATTTTTTTCAGTTTTATTCAAAATTTATTCATAATTTGTATTTTGAAAAACAGTATTTTATATTATAATTCTATTTTTAAAACATTAAAATTACATTCTCTTTGTGATCAGTGAATTCCATTTAATGAAGTATGTCAGTTTACAACAGAGTTGTTTTTTTAAAAAAAATTTAAGATGAATATGCAATTAGTCAAGCAATTCAGAAATCAAGTCCAGTGATCAGTTTAGAGATACAGTAATCACAAGACAGTCAACATACTCAGTGGATTATATTTTTTTTTATTCGATCAACTTTTGTAAAAAGTTGCACTTGAAGATTGTGTTTCTATTATAGTTTAGCTCTGCCATCTTAATCTTGGCAAAAAATTAATGTGAGATGAAGAAATAGAAATAGTATTTCAAAAAAAATATCTCCATATTTTTTTTTATGTTGTTGCTCAGATTTTTTTTTTTATTCTTGTAATATATTTTTAGATTGAATTTAATTAATAATTAAAGTTATAGTTGCAAATAATTTGAAAAGAATTTTTGTTATAGATAATGGTCATTCTATATCTTATATCTTATTCTCAGGAGTCCAAAATTTGCAGTCCTCAAGTGCATTTTTTTCATTTTTGATATACTGTATTTATTTATTTATTTATTTTAATCACATTTATTTTAAAAATGAATTAAAAACTTTTTACCATCTAATTCAATTATCCACCATAAATCTGTATTAATCTAAAGCTAATAAAACCAAATTGACATCTGTTATTCATTCACAAGCTTATATCCAAAAAGAATTTTTATGAATACCACACTTTTTTTTCCTTTGTTATTTTGATCTGACTAATAAATAGAATGTGTTAAAGTTTATCTATCTAATGGTAAAAGAATATGAAGAAAACCTAAAGTAAAATAAATGTAAACTATTAATCTGATAATTGATGTACTAATATTCAGAAAAATCAAATATTTGATGTTACTTTACAGAAACAGTATTCAAATGATTACAAAGACAATATTGATTTTACATCGATCATTAATAGCTAAAATATCACTACATAAGCAATCTTTATTCTATGTGCTTTGTAAATTTTAATTATATATTAGTTGTGATTTTTATGTAGTTTTTATTGTTTTAAATGCCAGCATTGATAACTTGATACCCAAATAGCTTTAATTCAGCCTACTATAGAGAGGCTAGTATTGAATTTAAAAAATCTGATTTTTTTTTCAGTAATGCACTAAAAGTATCCTGATCTAAGATATCTATCTTCCACTTCTGTATTGTTACTGTAAAGTAATATAATTTGAGTTTGTCATTTTCTAATAAGTTTTAAATTTTTTTATTGTTATATGGATGTGATTATCTCTTGTCTGTACTATTATTTGTTGATCTAGCATAGGAAAGATATTATTAAATCAGTAAAGAAACTTAATTGAACAATCATACACAACTACAAAAAAAAATAACAAAAACACTAAAGATATAGATCCTTCATATAAAAATATGCTAGAAAATGGATGAAATTTATTGTAGAATGTTTTAGTATTTAAACAATAAATGATGAAAAAAAAATCCTAGTTATTATGTATTAAGTTTTTTTTAGTCAGTTCTCACTAATTATGAATTCATGATATTGTTTTTTTTATTATTTAATATTAGATATACAAATGTAAAAATAAATTAAATTAATGAGTGAGATAAAATATATTGGATTAGAAAGATATTTCATTTATCTTTAATATTTGATGGTAGAAGGAATTAAATTTAAAGAGGTAAATCTCAATTATCAAAATAGTTTTATCTGATAAAAAGTACATGGTAGTTTGTTTGTTTTTTGTGAAGCATTAAGAATTTAGACAAATCAAATTTTAAAAATAATATTGAATTGGGTAAGCAAATAAATAAAATATATTTAAAAAAATATTATACTCAGTAATAATAATATGATTAAGATCTCCAAAGATAATGTAATATTAGACCATCAAAGGGAAGATTGAGCATAGTAGTTTAATTTAATTGACCAAAATAATCTTTTTTTGTTTATTTATCTTGAAAATCAATCCACTTTGCCACATAACAACTGATGTAAAAGTGCACAAAGCAATTACATAGTTTTTAATGGACCCCATGCAACATTTAAAACCATATAGAATTATAATCAATTATTGTCAAAAAAAATTTAAACAATATACTATTGCATGTACTTAGTTTTCACGTTATTACAATATTATCTAGTTTACGCTTAATAAATTTTATATATTTACATTTGTTAATATCATTTTATTAGATTTAAGAAAATCGGTTTGTAGTAAATTTTCACGTTGTTTATTTATATATAATATTTAGTGAATTAATGTGAAGGTATTTAAGCTTCACACTCTTAGTTCAAAATGCTTGAGTCTGGCTTATTTATATATAATTGAGGCATAGATGAAGATGGGTTCATCTTTTTCTTATAGTTCTGACTTGTGTCTGAGAATTGAGAGGTCCATGTGATGTCATTATTCCATCTTATTGGCTGTCACATTAGCATGTTTAAGGTGTATCTGTTGAAGGCTTTAGCTTTCACATTATTACATTTTTATAGTAAATTGACAAATCCTTAAAAAAAAAAATCAATCACGCAGATTGCCTAAATATTAATAAACTTTTGCTTAATGTGAAATAGTTTTTAGAAGAAAAAAAATACCAATTAATATTTGAAATATTTTAGATGCTTGTTTTCTTTAAAAGAAAATTGTTCTAGTCCTTTAAACTACTATGTAACTGATATTATTTGCAGCAATGTAATTCAAAAAAATCTTTTAATGAATCATAGGGGAAGATGAATCACTTACATGATATTTCAAAAGTAAATTTATGTGCTTTTTTTTTTGAAAAGCATATAGGATTATAGAAGTCATATATATGTACCATTTAAAAAAAAACAATATCCAATAAAAACAATAAACTAAATAAAATGAATTCATGTATGATGTTGAGTTGTAAGATTCAAGATGTAAAAGTTTTTAAAATTCATTCTATCCTCTCTGATGCTCAAATGTCATAAGACTTCTTAAGCAATTAAGCATTTCTTTTATTATTCATAGCTATTTTTATAAAATCCTAACTAACTCAGTAGAGAATTTACAATACTGATAATTGAACTAATTATCTTAAAAACATGCTAGATATAAATTAGACTATTGAATGAATTAAAACTATTATGAATATATGTATAACCTCTATTCATTTGATTCAAATCATGAGTGTAGTCCAGAAATTTTTCAAGTATTTGAATATTTTCAAGTAACCATCCAGCTACTATTAAAAGTCATCACATCATCTTCTTGTTATTTTATGAATATATTTATCTAAAATAACCTACCAACTTTTTGGTTTTTCAGGATTTCAAAAGCACAATCATTATTTTGATGATAGATCCAATTATCTCATTGATGGCCTTTTTTTTTTTTTTGTTTCATCAATATTTTTCAGCATTATTCACTTTTTAAATTAATTAGATTGTTTTATAATACATAGAATCCAAGGCTCAAAAGATTCACCAGGCTAACACTATGCACAATTGAACCATTAAACATCACATGATCACCATTCTCTATGCTTACACAAGCTGTTAACACAGCTCCTCATTGATGAAAGCCATAAGCTAGAAAGTTGTCTGAGGCTATTGAATGAATAGACACTATATAGGGATTTTATGCACAAAACCTTCCTGTACCCATTGATTACTCTGGCTTGCACTGAGTCTCGCTACTGTGAGGAGAGTTTTGCCTCTGTGTGTGACTATGCAGAGTTGTTATGAAAAATCTGGAAAAAAAAGCTTTAGATGTGTGGAAATATCTTTAAAAATGACAATCAAAGTATCTATCTATAGTGTTTTCAACTTATCTAGCCAACATAAAATTGATCAGTAAAAAAAGTATCCAGCTTTTATTAATTGGAGGATAAAATAATTAAAAAAGAAAAAACACAGTATCCTTTTTTCCCACAACTAATTAGTTTTGGGTTAGGTCATCTACATCCTATACTTCTCAACACTTTTGAAATGCCGAAAATAATTTTTGGGTCTATTTAAAAGTGCTAACTGTATTTAATTAAAACTAAGAAAAATTTCGATCTGAAAAAAACCCCAATAACGTTCATTTGATAATTTGTAATTCTTTTAATATACCATCTTGCTAATTAAATGTTGAATATATATAGTGAGTGTAAATTTATATGCGAAAAGGTTTCAGCCTTTCACTTTAATTACGAACTGCTTGCGCTTAATAAATAATATTTACATATGTATAAGTACTGTAAATTAATTTTATTTATAAATAGATATGTCTCCATAATATTATTTAGTATTTTTATGAATAAATTATTTGCTCTGCTTTATTGAATCTAATATTTTATCCAAGGAAGTTTTTTTTTTGTTGACCTCGTTCTTTTCGAATCAATTCACTCAAGTGCTTTATTAATTAAGGTCATTGCTAATGGAGATTTTTATAGATGTCACTAAATGTTAGACTGATTGATTCTGAGTATTATATGTTATAAAGCACAATGTTTTGTCACACCTTTTTTTTTTTTTTAAAAAAAACTAAAGTTAATGAACTCATCCATCAACATTTGTCTTGAACTTTGAAATTGTCAAGTAAGTTATATCCAGTATTTTTTTATGTGTGTGCGTACGTACTTAATATTGGCATGACTATATATATGTTTATTGTTTGTTTTTGTATATATAAGATTTCAGTCTAAAAAGATTAAATAACCAAACAAGTATACTGATTATTCTTTAGTGTGTTATTCTTCCCTTTGTTTTGTTTTTTAGATCATCTCTTTGTGTTTGAAGAATTATATTTGATTTATTTACATATGCATATATATTTACATATGCGTATAGATTGGTTTTGCATTAATAATAAGGATATGATACATTATGCATGTACAGATTTTCTGTGAAGTATATGAAAAGCAATGCTGTTTTTTCCTTGGATATAATAATTATTTTTATATACATATGATACACAACTTCTTATATGATTCAGATATATGAAATTATTTATATATAAAAAAAAACCTCATGCATTTTGCTTTTATATATGCTTTCCAATTCCATTTTCATATAACTTTAATATTTTTCAAATTTTAATTAGGCTTAGAATTTTATATTAGCAAACGATAACTATTTATTCTTATATAAAGAATAAAAGAAGAATGGAAAAATTCCTCACATCCTCGTTAGCTGGCAAATGACAAACTGCTGAATAATGTCTTTTCTTTTTCTTTAAGGGCCAGTTGAAAAGCCATTCTCCTGCAGCATGCTATTTTAAGACTTTCCCTTTTGTCTACAGTGGTATTATAGATTTAAATTAGGTCAATAATGCTTGTTAGTAAAAATAATTTCAGTTCATAGAAATGGTTTCTAAAATATTACAAAATACATTGAAATTTAAAATTAGAAAATTGAGCCATTAAAAAAAAAAATTGCGTTTAATCCCCAATTTATTTTACCAATACATATATTATATTCAATAATAATAAACTGATTTTATTCCTTGGGAGTTTATAAGAAGTTTTAGCTTAGGATCTGAGTTCCAGAATCTATTATGGCACTAAAGGAAACACCCAATTATGGCTCAAAAGTGATCATTAATCAACTGATAAAGAAAGAGTAAGATAAGCCATGGAGTTGAGATTAAGTACTTTAACACATCTTTTATTAAAAATGAAATTCCCTTTTTCATTCTTCAATGAAAAGGCATTTAGATAGTTATAAAATTGATTTGAAAGAATTAATGACCATTTATATATATCGTTTATATGTGTTTTCAAGGATATGAATGATTCTTAAGAGTGTGTAATAAAAATGTAGAATCAAGAAGTTATTTTAGTCATGGATGAAAATGTTTGTAAGTTAAATGGTGCATTAACAAATTTAATAATAGATTACACATTGGAATAATGATAGTGAATTATTGATAATAATATAAAAAAAAAAGCCAGCTGGAATGCAATGCCATTTATTAAATCATAATTGAAACGTTAGTTATAAGTGAATATATATATATGGAACGTCCATTGAAATTAAGAATTGTTTGAAATGCTTATAACCCATATTATAATAAATAATATCTTAATTAAGCAATTAAAGCTTTATTGACTGCTGCCTTAACTACAGAAATTTTTTATTTATTTAATTTTTGAGAAGAGTTAATTAATGTTCATGTGTCTTATCTATTAAAAAAAAATCTGGAACTTCTTTTATTGGAAATTATAAACTTATAGTAAGAAGATCAAAAATTTTTATGAATGAGAGGATTATAGTAAAAACATTGCAAAAATGTATATAATTGCATCTGTTTTCTGATTATGATCAGATTCAAATGCAAATTGTAAATATGAATGAGCCAAGATATAATATGTATTTATAGATGTTCACCACTCAAAAAAACAACTTCAAAATCGATTGAAGTAATGAATTAAATGAACTATCAATAAGTCTATAGGAAACTCAGAACCTATCAAAAATCATTGGCTGAAAGTCATTGGAAAATAAAATAGAATAAAAGTGAAAAGCACTAAAGAGTAACTATTTGAGTTGTTAATGAATAAATAATTTACTGTTTAAATTTTAATTGTTTTAATGAAGTAAATATGAAGATTATGGTATTTCTGTGATTGCTATCTGTGATCTTAAGAATATAGTAGCTGGTAGTTTTTGATCCTCCTGGGTTGTGAACAATTAACTTGAAAAGCTTATTGGAACTCTTGTTAAATATGCAAAATAAAAGTCATTACATCATCAATTGTTTTTCTTGTTCCTGTATTGAAACTCGACTCTGTAACTTCTGATATTTGAATGTCACATGACTTTATGAAAGACTAACCAATTGATTATTTTTATTTAATTGATCTATTTAAAGATTTATTTCTCAATTATTATGTTCAGCTTCTGGTTTTTTAACTTTGCAATAAGTCTTTGATATAATTATGTTACTGGTTTTTCATCTTGTTTTAATTTTGAAAATGATTTTTAACTTTGATATATATGACATTTGGACTCATTCTTGTTCAAATTTATTTTGGTCTAAAAACATATCATTCAATAATGCAAATATATATTTATCAAATAAAATATCTGTTAAAGATTAATTTTTATTATAATAATAAAACAATAAAGTATTAATGACCATAATAAAAATTTCTAATATCCTGGAGACTTTATATTTAGCAGAAGTAAATGTCATTATGTGATATCCCAAGATTGATTAATTTTAATATTTACACTTTATCTATTAATTTAGGATTTGTTATTTCTATTTATCAAAATTGCCACTTGGATTTTTTTTTATTTTTAAATGCTTTTTTGTTAATGTGATTCTGTCTGCATCCCCACATTTTTGAATTTTGCTTCAGTTGAAACTTTTTTTTATATAGTTTTAACCAAATAAAATGTAAAAAAAAATATTTTTTTAAAGAATACTTTTGTGTAAACAATACTAGCCAACTAAAAAGTAGAAAAATAACAAAGTAATGACTAAAAAGTAGAAGAAAAAAAAAGAATCTCAATTAATTTGCCATTCTTGAAAAATATCAGATCTTAAAAATCTAGACTTGTTATAAAACAATTGGAATTTGCAAGAATATTATCATTTTAAAAAGGCATTTGAGGCTCAAATAAATTATTAAAATCAAAAAAGCCTCAAATGCTTTTATGAAACTACAATAATATTCCTGCAATTTTCAATTGTTTTATAACAAATCTAGATTCTTAAGATCTCTGATATGTTCTAAGAATGGCAAATTAACTGAGATTCAATTTTTTTCTACTTTTTAGTGGGATTACTTTGGTTTTTTTTTTACATTTTAATCAGTAGTATTTTTATATATTGTTTTATATTATGGTTTCTTTCTATATGAAGAATTTTACTGTTTCCTGCTTAAATTGAAAGTAAAATTACATATTTTTCTATGATCAAAGAAAACAGATATTTTCATATATCATTGTAATTCTTAGTTTTTATGTGTTTATATAAAAGTTGATGTTCTTTTATTAATACTATATCTCAATTCACTTATTTATAAAGTTTTACATTTACAGGCAATTTGATACACAATATTATTATTTTTATTTTAAAGATGTCACATTTTAAAAATTATTCATCAATCTATTAACATTAGATGGAACTCAATAAAATGTTACATAATTCTCCATATATATATTTTTATAAATTTAGCTTAAGCATTTGAAACATATAGAATAGATATCATTTTTTATCATTAATTTCTTGCTTTTTAAAATTATTATATTTTTTAAAATGACATAAAGTATAACCAATTTGTTTATTATTATATGCAAATTCATTGAGTTCTTGTGTAAATTTGTTCGTATGTTGTGATTTATCACTTTCACAATGCATAATTTATCATTATGAAATAAAAAAGACTTAAGACTTGTTATATTGATACTTTTGATATATAGTATATACATATCATTTTTCTTGTAATGATTTAATTAGCAATTTATACTTTAATAAATCAGAAGATCTTTAGTACCTTTATTATTATTATTATTTTTCGATTGTTGATTTTAAACTACCTAACTTGTTTAATTTTTCACAAAATAATTTATATCATCTTCATGTCCACAAATAAAAACATTCCCACATAACTTATGTAAATTTTAATAATAGTATTGAAAATCTTATCTTCATGTGTAAACAAGCTAAAATTGTAAATATGTGCAAGCTTAATATCTTTTTCTATTTCATAAGGGCAAGTTATGTATTATGTAAGTGATAAATCACACATATCAAAAAAATTTACAAAAGAGTTGAGTGAAGTTAGATTATAATTTACTATGCTTTATATCATTTAAAACATATAATAAATTGAAGAAGCAAGAAATTAATGATAAAAATGAATATCTATTCCACATGTTTCAAATCCTCAAGCTAAATTTATTTAAAATATATAGAAAGAATTATATAACATTTAATTTTGTATTCACCTAATGTTAATAAATTGGTGAATAATTAAAAAAATGTGATACCTTTAAAACCAAAAAAAAAAGTAATATTCTTTATCAAGTTACATACATAAGTGAATCAAGATATGAAATTAATAAAACATCAACTTTTATTAAAATATATTAAAAATAAGAATAAGAATAATTTATGACATCAAATAATTTCTTTGATCACAGGGGGAAAAAATGTGATTTTACTTTCAGTTTTGGTCTGGATGATACTAGGATTCTTCACATGGAAAGAAACTATAATAAAAGAAAAATTAAAGAGGCAATTTTGATAAATAGAAATAAGAAATCTTTAATTAATAAATAAACTATGAATATTAAAATGCATGAATCTTAGGATATCACAAGATGATGTTTATTTCTGTCAAATTTAAATGGTTTCCAGTTGAAAATGAAAATATTTCTCTGCTTTATAATGGTTATTAGTAATATTTATAATCACTATTAATGCTTTATTGTTTTAAATATTACCACAGTGATCATTATCAGTTTGTATCCATTATTCTGATTTACAATTGATTATTCACTATAATAAACCATTATTTTTTCAATATAATCGCCATTTTGTAATATTGACAATGTCATAGAATAATGATTTCATTAAAATTATGTCAACCGAATATAAATGATGACATTGATTCTAAAAATGTACAGTACAGACTTTATTCATTATATAATATACAATATTATATTTTAACTGAAATACAGGCTTATTATATACCTGTATCAATATATGTAATATATAGGGTATATGAGCACAGACTTTCACACAACCCACCACTCTATCTCATAACACTGATACACTTGAACACATATATGTTGAAAAGATAAATAATCACCAATATATGTATTTCATGCTAAACCAGCAATCATCAGTTATGGAATTAAAATATGATTGATGTATTTTATATGATATTCATCCAGTATCCTTGAGGCAATAAGTGTTTTCATTTGTGAAATATCTATAATAAAGATTTTCATTGTATGCCAATTTTATTCAGTACTGTGAGTAATCAAATCCACATTTTTATTATGCACAGCAGCAGCCAAGTATATTAATACTAAATTTTAAAATGTGAACATTAGATAAATTATATTCACTAAATCAATTTTATGGATTAAAATTTCTTAGAAATGTTATTTTGCTTGCAGCAAAAGATATGTTAGTTATAATTGTAAAATATGGTCATATAATTGTTAGTTATTTTGAAGAAGAAAAAAGATTTTATGCATTATGCAGTTAATAATCTTCTTTTATATGATTAAAAATATAATTTATTTCCTCAATTTTAAATCAATAATATCATAATTTGTTTATAATATTCAAGTATATTGGCTGTTTTTATTGTAATCATAAAATAATATATCTCTATAAGCATCAGCAAAAAAAACAAGATTTAATCATTTACATTATTGAAACTTCAATAAACAACTGTGTATTTCTTTAATAAACACTTATTTAATTTCATTGCATTTATGTAAAATAAAGAAATTCATAAAACGCTTAAAACAAAATTAATAGCAAATGTAAAAGAATTCAATGTTTTATTGGTTAGATATTACAAAAATAAAAAACTGTCATAATAGAAATTAAAGTATATCAAAAATAAAATTTAAAATATACATTGTGTTAATTTAAATAAAATAAAAAAATATGCATTGTATTTTTTTGCTTTCATTCTTTAAGAACTATTCTCTCATTATGTAATAAACAAAATGGTAGACTGTTAATGAATATATATATATATTAAATTAAAATACCAAAATATTTTTATATAGTATATTTATCTAGGGATCAGTATTTTTTTTAATAATATACCTAAGAAAATTTTTATTCATTAATTGAAGCTTTATCTTTTCAATCAAATTTTTATATATTTTGAATTTTAAAAAATTAATTTTTCCCCATATGAATTTATTATAATTGCTTATTTTTTATGCAAGATTTTTGATTTATGATGCATTCCGGGAACTAATTGTCCTCCTCACTAATTGCTTAAAGATGTATTAACTAGTTTAGCTTTTTTGATATTATATATATATTTAAACTCTCAAATGTCATTACTTCTTTGTGATAGCCTATTGTCTAGCTAATCTGCTTGTCTTTGGCCGCCAAAAAACATAGTATTTATATATATGAGTTTACTTATAGAATCATTTTAGTTAAGCCTCAATAATATATATATAATATAGAAATAAAACAAACTAACTCCTTCTTTTTAAAACTTGATTTATTATGACTATAATCATGAAAAAGAAATCCGATGTTTCGACTATTTTTTATAGTTTTTTTCAAGGCACACTAAAATAAAATATATATACACAATAAATATCACATATTCCAAAAAAAAAAAAATTAAATTAATTAAAAATTACAAAATATATCCATAACCAAAATTTTCTTTTTTTTTTTACCTTATCTCACTCCCCTTTCCTATTACAATCACAACTTAAACACAACTAATTCCTTTTTAAAAATTCTATATATATCAAATAAAAACTTTTAATTAAAAACCTATTATTTTCTTTTATCTTTTTCATGATTATAGTCATAATAAATCAAGTTTTAAAAAGGAGTTAGTTTGTTTTATTTCTATATTATATATATATGAACTATTTTGAAAAGAAGAACTGTGTGCTGGATATATTAAATTATTTAATATATATATATGTAGAAATGATCACTTCACATAGTTGAAAATGAAAAAAAAAAAAAAGACTAGTAATGATATGGATTGACTACATCATAGCAATAATAAACATGTCATTGAGGAATCTAAAAGGAAAAAGAACATTTTGGAAGAAAGCCATTTATATGATTGTTAAAAGTTAAGATTTGATTCCATTTAATAATTATAACAGATAAGTTATGTAGTAATTAATTTTATAATTTAGGTTTAAAGATACTTTAGAATTACAAATACTATTTACATGCTATAATGCAGGAAAGAATTGTAAATGAGAATATGATATAGATTTTAAAAAAAAGTTATTGACTAAACTGATATATATGCTTGAGAGACCCAGGATAGATTTGGTTAGAAATTAAAATTCTGAAAGAAAAAAAGAATACATAAATTGTATTCATATTCATTTTAAAAAAGTTAACCCATAATGCTTTTCAAAGTTTTCTTTCTAATGGTTTAATTATTCTGTTATTGAAATTTAACTACTTTTTTTCAAGAAAAGCAAGTATGTGGGTGGAGGGAATAATTAGTGAGGACAATTAAGTTACCCAAATATGGTTCATTTTCTTTATACGACTAAACAATTTTAATCTGTGATAAAATGTTTTATAAGCTAGAAACAATATCTATGAATGATAGTAATTGAGCATCAGCTAGATGCCTTTCATACTTTATAAGAAATCACACATTGCAGTACACTCAAATGTTTGTTTTGAGTATTACCAAAAAAAGTATTATAAATTTTGTGTTATCTCGCTGCAAAATATGCATGTTCAACTTTTTATTCTTCATATTTTTTTGTTGTTTATGCTTGGTTGTTAATGATAACGATCTTTTAAAAATGATTTTTTGTGTCATGAATTTTATATATTGATTATGTCGTTGACTCGCTAATGATATATATGGTGGTTATTTTAAAAAAAAAAAAAAAACCTGTGGATTTTCTGAAATTTAAATAAGTTTAGTTTATACTTTAAAAGTCTTGAAATTAAATTTTTAAAAGATTTATTATTTTTTTACATAAGCTTCTGTGTATGTCTTTTTTTAAAATAATAATTTATTTATTTTAATAGTGCTCAAGGGTACGGTCTGCCTTAATGATGTTCGGACAAAATTAATTAGATTGACATTTGAAACTTGAAGCAAAATACCTTTCTAATTAGTTTAAATATGTCTTTTCAGTAATTCTGCACAATTGTTTACTGTTTTGGTCACTTGTTTTCTAGATGCCTTTTTTGAAATGATAGTAATGCAAGTCTCCTTAATGTTACATTTTTTAAGCTATAGATTGTTTACTACAAAGCGCATTTTAAAAAATGAGAAGTGGGGGGAAAACTGCTTTTCAAGCTTTGAATAACAACAGATTTATCTTTTTAGTTAAAAATCAAAATTTAATACTTATTTGTAATAAACTGTTTTTCCCCCCATCAGTTATCCAATCCACAATATTATATCCGTGAAGTGATAAAGTGCGCGGGGGGGGGGGTGATTTCTTATTCAGTATTACATTGAATGGGATAAGCTGGAGATAATGATTAGTCTGAAGTGTTAAAAAAAAGGAATATTACTTCTATTTTTTCAATTCTTATCGATCCACTGCAGGATGACGTCTTTCCAAGTTTAATCCATTTTCTATGATATCTCTTCGCCAAATCCCATCAGCAAATTTCCTTATCTAGTCAATCTTAGTAAAACTTAACATCATGCCGAATGCATTTAAGCGCAGTAGAGAAGTAAATGTTCCTCCATTGTAACTCGATTTATCAGGTGACTTCGTGACGGTATTATTATTTGTTTATTATTTGTTTATCGCTTACTTATGACAGTAGTAGCTCAGTGACTTCCCCTTGTCTGAACCAGTTTTATTGAATGCATACTCAAATGGTACCCAATTTATAATATTCTAATTTAAATTTTTATGGATGGATAGGCCATTTTAAAAAGAAAAGCTCTTAACTTGTGGATTTGGTGAAGAATTTGAATAGGTAAATTGGTGGGATAAAATTAGTAATGTTGAAGTATTAAAAAAAATTAATGAAGAAAATATTGAGAAAATACTATAGAGTAAAAAAAAAATGTATTTTCTTTCTTTCTCATGTGTCATATTATCAGCCGGGAAGCGAACCCGCTAACCCGGGACAACTGCTTGTAAAGCAGCTGTCACTGATCTCTCGACCACCAATGCATGACAAAAAAAAAAAGTATTTTAAGGTAAAATCTTGAAAGATATATATTTAAAAGGTATTTGGGCAGTAAGAGAATGGATGAAAAAATGATTGATGATTAAAAAAATATTTAGTATCTGAAGATTAAGTTAATGGATAGAAAGACTGTGAGAGGGTTTTGGGGTATGTGTTCATAATTTGCACTTTTTTTTTTTTACAAATAATTAATGATAATAATGATGGTGTCAAATTTTCTGTTTGAAAATAAGTGAAGATCATTAAACCATAGAGTATATGATCAAATACTAAAATGAAAATATTTAATTATTGTTCAGGATACAGTCACAATTTTTTCTTGCTTGCCATCTATACTCTTAACACAGTTTATTCTAACATCTCAGTAGTTAGAATTATATTATAAATTTTAATGATAATTTTATTTACAATTTATCATTCAATTGCTTTTTCATAATTCTTCAATTTTTTTTCTTCTCGTGGGTCATAGCATCAGCCGAAAAGCAAACCCGCTACCCAGAACAACTGCTTATAAGGCAGCTGTGCTGACCTCTCGACCACCAACGCTTGACAATTCTTCAATTTGAGGATTTGATAAGCTAGCAAAGACCAGTTTTTGGCATTTCCTAAAATTAAGAATTTCTAATTTAATCAAAAATGCAATGATTGAAATAAAGCATTTATAAATAAATAGTTGGTAAAAAAAAAATTGTTTGCACATAAATAATAATAAATTATAATACAAATTTTTTTCAAGACTGAACATAAACTATCAACTACATGTTCATGAATAAAATTTTCATGAAGAAAAGAATATATATATCAATTTGACTAATTATAAAACTGAAATTTGGTTTACTACTTCAGTTGTGGGAGTGGGAATAATGCATAAAAAGTACCATGAGTTTGCTCATAACATTCTACCTTGTAATCATTTTATTTAATACAAATAATTAGTTTCTGCTATTAAAATGTATTTAACTGACACTGGAAAATTCTGTGTAAGTTTTTCAATTTTATTTCAACAGGTTATGGACCCCAAGTAAGATTATCATTGCAAATGATCAACAAATTTAAAAGAATAAAATAAAACCATCATTATTAATTGTTCAATTAATAAAAATAAATAAAATCATTGGTTAATGAGCTGAATACTAAAAAAACTTTTAGGAATTGATCATTTTTTAATTGGGAAATTTGAAATCAAATTTCTATTTGAAAATAGGAGTTTGTATGAAACAGTGACTGATCAGAGAAATCTCGGAATAAGAGTTATGATGATTGGTTAAGGAAAAATGTAGTTTGAGAAACTATTCAGTATATGAAAAGACAATGACTACAAATGTTCTAGTTTGTACATGTGACATAATTAAGCCAGCTGTAAAATTTAGCCTATCATTTAAAAACAATTAACAAGGAATTGCTAAATTGCATCTGATTTCGAAAATACTGAGTTCATTTTTGAATATATATCGGAGAATCAGATAGGTTTTTTTTTTTACTTGATTGGATTGCTAAGTTAATGTTTCAGACAAATGCAAAAAATGAAATAACATGCAAAGAATTATCATGGGAAAATTAGAAATAGGAAAGTTTTCAAAGAAATGTGATAGAAAATCATAAAGTAACTAAATTGGAGGATTAATTTGGGGGAAATGCTAAAAAACGTAGGAAACCCAAACCTGTTTATAAATACATAAAACATTGACTTAAGTGAGTTTTGATGTAACTGGATTCACTACAGTCTGATTTTAGCAATAAATAGCAAAGTAAAAGTAATACAAAATTCAATAGACTGGTGTAATTTTTTTTTTAAAAAATATTTTGTATGAGAACTTTGTGAAAATTTATTATCTGTTAACCCAATTATAGAATAGTAGAATTCACCAAAGTTGAAGCTGTTGATACTTATCTCATGCATATACTTTTTTCATTAGTAAGCAAAGTAGGGAAGTATTTCTGATTATGAAAAATTAATATCAAGCTGTAGATTAACATTAAAAGTTGGGTTATTCATCTAGCTGAAGACATTAGTAAAATTTGTTTGATGAATTTGAATGTTGAATGATTTTTTTGAATTACTTTATGATGTGTCTGTAGGTAGGCAGAATCTTTTTATCTTTTTTTTTTTTAAATACTGAAATCTATATTGAATTACATCTTTCATTCTTTGCAAGCTTTATAATCTACACTTTTTATTTTAAAAAGTCTTTATTAATATTTTATTTTGCCTTGCATTTTTATTTTTAATTTGTTGGTTTTTAACACTTCATTACTAATATCTACAGTAGATAGTATTAAAGTAGGATTTTGTTGGTAACAATTGATCACAGTCTTATTGACACTTAACGTTATTTTAAATTATGTAGGAAATAACAGTTCTAAATTATTTTTTTAATATTATGTTGAAAATCATGAATAGCAAAAATAAATATTATTTCTATCAGTTTGTTTCTAATAGTAAAGATAATATAAGAGCAAAAGAATAATTGGATAGATTAAAAATAATATATGGTTGACAGTCATGAAGACAATAAGATACAATGACTATATAATTTCTTATAAAGAGGCAATAACTGGAGATTGAAAAAACTTTATGGTTAACTGCAATTAATAAGAAAAAAAATTGAATTACAGAAATAAATGCATGAAAGTTGATGAAATAATCAGAAGTTGAAGATAAATAATTGATATCAAATAAGTGAATATTTAGATTGAAAAAAAAAGATCAGACACCATCATCAACTTTAAAATGTCTTTGTTTACCATGGGATAGTTAGTCTTATTATCAGTTCTATATCAGTTTTAGAATGGTATTTACTTTAGCAACTCAAAAGAATTGCTTCCCCGCCTCCCCAAATTTTGATATTAAAAATGCATTTTATATGATTAAATAAAAAGATTAAACTTTTACCAAGGTTCCTGAAATATAGAGTTTGTAAATTGAATGAAGATTTGTTAGTGTCAGACAAGTGTCTTTAATTTGAGACTATAAAAAACAATGGTCTTAATCAGATCACATGCATTTAAAAACAGTAATGTGTCAATTATATTATTATAATATTGAATTATGTGGGTGATATATTAGCAATCAATACATTAGAAAATTTTGTAATAAGTATTGAATAGGAGCTTGAAATGAAAAATAAAAGAAATATGTTGCTGTTTACTGGTATATAAGTCTTAACTAAAACACTGAACCACTAATGAATTCTCAATGAATACTAAATATATTTTAAATTGTTGTCTTTAAACTTCTACAGAAAATTAAAAAACTTCACATCTTGCTTAATTGTAGCTTTACATTATATTCCAGTCTTAACTGTATTTCCCTTGTGAAAGCAATTAATATAACAGTTCATTACAATGTCTTTGAGCTAAACTGTATAATGTAAATAGAATCTATCTTTCCATTGAAAATACATTGCAAAATTTTGCCATAAAATCCTTTTCTTAAGAAGTCTTTTACTGTTCTTTTCTTAAGGTGTCAATCCATACTGATGTGATTGTTTAGTAATGAACTTCATAATATTTTATTCTATTTAAGCTGAAGAAAAAGTAATTAGTCTTGTGATCTTGTCTATGAAGTTTTAGAATCTTCAAAGCATCTTTAGATTAAATTATTTTAATAAATGTTCAGTTGCTGTAAAAATTTGTATTGAACTTTTAGCATTTAAGTTTGTTTTTCTTCTTAAAAACTTATTAAGGCAATTAAATTGTCATATTTTCTTAATTTGAAAACTATTCAAACTAAAAGTTACTGAATATTTTTTTTCTATTACTGAGTGAGTTCATAGTGTTTATAGATTGCATTCAAAATATTAAAAATATTCTTGATATGATTTTTTTTTTTAATTGACACGAATAATATACTGTAATATTCAAATCTGTACTGTGGCTTGATGCCTGCTATAAAGCCATCTTTAAATTATTCTAAAGATTACTCTAATAAAAATGGAAAATCAAGTGGGAGCTAATACACATCCTTGTTTAATGCCAGTTTTCATTTCAAATGCTTCAGATTTTCTGCTAACAATATGAACAATTTCTCTCTTTCTATTATTTAGAATATTAATTTCAAACATTCCATCAACATAATTGATTAATACAAATATATGCCTTAACCAAACCAATAAATATAATATTTTAATAATACTTTTGCTCCTAAGATTTTATTTCATTTTTCTGGCAACAAAACTATGTCTGTTATAATTCTGCCTCTTTCAATTATACTAAATCTTTGTAACAATTCATCTATGAATGGAAGCAAGTTATTCAATAAAATTTTTAAAAGATCCTTTGTTCTAATGGAACATAATGATATTCCACGATAATACTACAATCTTGTCTAATTGAACAATAGAAGCATACTTTGGATTAGATTGTGCAATTTCATGGATCTATGTATTTCTAAAAAATTCTAGTAATTTTAAAACTAATATCTAACCACTATATTTTAAAAATTGCAGTGTTTTTATTGTTAAAGTTACAAAGAACTGTTTTAATTAACTGAATATCTTTGTGCAAATTTTAAAATTAAAAAGGATGAATAATATACCATTAATAACACTATCTTAATTAAGAAGTTAATCAAAATATTATTCCCTCAAATTGTTTAAAAGATCATTATTATCACATAAATGGTACTATCCATGAATTTAATAGGTTTGTGTAGTCATATGTTACTTTCAATGCAACAACAAAGCAAAAAAACAACAATGTATCTAATGTGACCATGCTGAACAAGTGATTATGTCTCCTTTATGGTTTCAATTCCTTAAATATTTTTTAAGTCTTTTTTCTTAACTATTGAACTTCCACATTTAAATCTTTATATTGCTTTTTAAGTTTTTTAATTTATTCCATTTAGTAGGAAATACCACATATTTCTTGTATGAGAACAGCCAGAGTTCATTATGGTAAATTCAGGAACATTTTATCCCAACACATGTCTCAGTAATATGACAGTTTAGAAAGTCCAAATTTTCAGTTTTATTATTCAGTAGCTGTTGAGATTTAGCATGGATAATAGATACTTTTAAAATATAAACATCAAATTTTATAGAGTATATTTAGAATGAAACATATTTTTAAATATAGTTATTTTATCTTGGATAGTACTAATCTATAATCTGTTCAGTAATCTGTATATATAAAGATTTGTGTAATATGAACTTTTTATTGATATAAATGCCATTGATTTGAACATGAATGCGTCTAAGTTCCTTTATAGTTATTTTTTGTTTGAACAAAATGCTCATAATGGTTAACTATTTGGGTTTACAGCAGTCATAAATAAAACAGGCTTTTTATATATAAATAGCCTCTTGTAAGGATAGAGTCTTTCCAAAATCTTTTCAAGGACAGTGAAATTAGGAAAGAATTCATTTGCCAGGTTGTGGAGATTTGAGTAGTTTTCCATTCTTCTTTTATTTCTACTCTCTGGATAAGAATAACTAGACATTTATTTACCGACCTAATGGATAATTAGCTGAGTTGGTTATGGGCAATATCTTTGAAAGAAAAATCCTAACCCTGTTAAAAAAAAAATCCCATCTTTCTAAGCCCAAATATGAATCCAGTTTAGTCATAGAAAATGGATACACTACCAATCACCAAAATGAATTTTCAGTAACTTTGGTCAAAGTTTATTGTTCCTACTAAAGCATGCATTAAAATCTTCGAAAGAAAAAAATGTTATTTTAGTAATATTGATATAAAAATGTCATCCTTCAATAATAATAATAAAAAAAACTTTTTTTACTATTTTAATACTATTAAGTTTTCAATGTTTTATTTAGAAAATTCAAGAATAAAAGCTATCATAGTTAGAACTCACAGAAAATCCAATAATATGTAGGTATCTTTTATTCAATGATCTTTGGCTACATTTACCTATTTTATTATTTCCTTTTGTAAGTCAAATTTTTCTAAAAGCAACTAAAATTGATCTTTCATCTTATAATTATTTTGCTATATATACTAGGTTTTTTATTTTAAATCTTGAAAAGTTAAAATTTAGTTTGTGCTCACAGCTATTTTGAAATCTAAAAACCGCCGCTGACATATCCAACTGATAAATGACATAAATATTGAATAAAAGTATTTTAAATTCATCTTTTAGAAATTATAAGCTAGTAAAAATAATATGCTTTATTTTATTAGGGATTTTTTATTTTTAAATTTACCTTCATAAAATATTTTAAATATGATGTGTTTTTGCCAATATGAAGTCTTGTCCAAAAGATGCAAAAGTCTGATCAAACCAAGCTTATAATTTCCAAATACTAAAAGATTATAACTTCTAAAGAATGAATTATACTATATGCATATAATTTCTAAAATATGAATTTAAAGTACTTTTGTTCAGTATTTATGTCATTTATTGGTTGGTTTTGGCTGATCTTTTGATATCAGAATGTCTGTGAGCACAAACTAAATCAGTACCCAAACATCTAATCTATTATCACTACATAATTTTACTGTTATTTGTTCACCTTTAATGAATGATATATCAAAAATAAGGCCTACCATTTTTAGACATGCTTAAATATTTTCTACTTCTATGATAGGCAGGAATATTCCTAAATAAGACTTATTTTACATACAATATTTAGCAAGATGAAACTTCCATTCCAAATTTTTTAAATGCCTCATTATTGATTGAATTGCTTCTGAAAATAAAAGATAATTTGATGTAAATAATTTCTGTCTGCTATACAAGATTTAATTAATCTTATAAAGTTATTGCGACTTCATTGCAACAACTTATATTGAAAATAAAAATATTAACATTTGTTTTATTCAAGTATTTTCTTGGATCACTTCTCAACTAAATGAAAAAAAATATAAAAATCAGGTGAATTGATAGAATTTCTGGCTTTTGCACTCTTATTTTGCATTAAGTGGTTAAAAACAGGCATTTCTAGTGATCTTTAAATTTGGTCTCTTTGATCTTTTTTTAAATACAGTATCTACTTATAGAGAGAGAGAAAAGAAATGCATGATATATAAAATTTTAATTAAAAAAAAGCTCACAAAACTACATAATAGAGATATTACAGTATATTCTTAAAGAGAATTTACAAAATTTTAAATGGGGGAAAAAAGTCAGTTCATGGTTGACTTATTTCGTCTTAAAATTTTCTATAAAAATTTTTCCTCTAACAATATATGATGGTGACATTTATCAAGGGATTTCTGTTTACTTGAAAAGTTATTGTTCTGACCAATGAGAGGATTCAACTAATTCTTTGTCTTTATAGTGATCAGTTTAGAATAAAAAACAAAAATAAGTCAGTGACATTTTAAAAGCCATTTCTTGTCAATTGTAATTCAGATTTTATTGATTGTTATCCTTCATTTCTTAAACTTCACTTGAAGAATTATGTCTTCTCTATAGAAAACTTTATACAGTAAATTAATGATTTTATCTAGTGGCATGGGGGTGAGATTAAAGAGAGAGAAAGCAACTAATTTTTTTTTTAATTAATTATTTTATTTTATATACAGTTTATTTAAAAATTAAGTCAATCTTTTTTTATTGTTTTGTATTTTGGGGGGATTATTAAGCAAATTGCTTAATAAATATTTTTTTATTGTCATTGAAGCTACTTTTGGTAGATATTCTTATTCGGCAGCTTTTGAGGCATGATTTTTAATTCTATTTATGCTGAAAAATATCTTTCTATAGATGTACTGGTAAAAAGTATATTCAGTATTATTAAGGTGGGAAGTAATATTATTTGTGAAAAGATAGAATTTAAATCTGTAGAATTATTAAATATTCAAAAAGTTTATATTAATGTCTTTAACTTTTAAATCATCTGAATTATAAACTATTAATTTATTTCTTAACTTTGGAAAATCAAAATATCTACCATAAATAAGCTTTAAATTTCCATAAGCATCTTTAAGAAATTGTGTGCAATAAGGTTGTGATATTTTTGGATTAATCATTTTCAATTCTGAGGGCTTTTTTTCATGAAATATTCTTAGTCATTTTGTTTGGCTTAACCCTGTGATTTTTAAACTGATCACATTTACAAATAATAGCTGTTGTTTTTTTTAACTTGTCTATTTTTAACAAATGGTATTTAACATCACTCTGTAAAATATTATATAGAACAGTGGTCTTCAACCTTTTCACACCTGCGGACTGGCAAAAATAAGGATAAGATTTTGCAGACTGGCAGAAGTCTACAGGTAAATTTTCTTAAAGATTTAAGCTGCTTAGCCTTAGATGAGCATAATTGTTATAACTAACCAAAACAACACACTAGCTACTGTGTATTGTAATTGTGTTGCTTACTTTCACATGCTGAACACTCTTTCTTGAGTTGCACAGTCATACTGCTACAGAAACAGTACAATAACAATTATTTTCATTAATGTGCCTGCATTGCTATGTTTATTATTTCATTGTTAAAACATGCAAGAATAAAATGTTATTCACCTGAATGTTGGGAAATATCATAGCTATGAATTTCATTAATAATTTTAACAGCATCATTCATTACAATATTTAGTTCAGCAAAAAGCTTCTTTGCAGCTAGTTGTTCTCAATGGATCATGCAGTGAGTGAACACAATGTCTGGATGTGCCACTTTATTTTTATAACTACTCCTGAGCGGCATCCAGTCATACTAGCAGCACCATCTGTACATACTCCTACGCATTTACTCCAGTCCAAACCTTGTGCTTGAAAATACTCATCAAAAACATTAAATATCTCTGAACCAGTAGTCTATGCAGCTAAATCAAGACAACAAAGAAGTTCTTCCCTTAAGTCTTTATCTTCGTTATATTTCACAAAGCAGTAGAATAGCATGATTACTGACATCAGTTGATTCATCAAGCTGAATCACAAAACATTTCGATTTTTTAATGCCCTTTCTACCAACAATTCTCCTAATAGTAGTATCTGAACATGATACAGGCTTTAGTTTTTTAGCAGCTTGGGGACCCAAAATTTCTTGTACAACATCCAAGATGCAAGGCTTTTCTAACTCCTCTCCAATTGTAAATGTTTTTTTTTTGTTTTAGCTATTCGAAGAGCAACTAAATAAGATGCTTGAAGCAGTAATTTGTAACTAGTCATCATCCTACTCATTTGATTTATCTGAATTTTCATTTGATCACGTAATCTTTCAAAAAAGTCTAATGGCTTATGCGTAAGTTCTCCATGCTTTGAATGCAAATGACGAGCAAGTTTGGAAGATTTCATAGCTTCATTTGACAAAATTTTGGAACGTACTACACACAAAGGCTGTGGTGATAGTTCACTGTCAGGAGAAACTATGAAACTAAGTTTTAAATACTCCTTACTGTAATTTCTAATAAGATGATCTTTATTGTTTTTGTTTTTTCCTGCACATTCTAAAGTATCGACATATCTCTTTTTCCTCATTTCTTCAAGAGTTGAAACACTAGTACTTGGCATACTTTCAGTATTAGCATCACTTTTTACTGGAATATCATCCTTGTCGCTTCTTAAGAAGACCAAAAGGTTTGCTATTTGACTTGTTTGTCCCCATTTTGTGACGTTTACAATTTCAAAAAGAAATGTCACACACAAAATAAAAAGATGATACAACTGCAATAAAAAATTTGCTATATGTTACCAATAAATGAGCTGATGCAATACAGAATGTCTACTAGGTATGGAAATTAGCATGTAAGGAGTGGTGCAATTATCATGAGATTGATGCTTTGTCTTTTAAAGATTGCATTTTTAGATAAATTCCTTTGGTTATTATTTAGTAATTATAGTATTATCTAATAATTTAAATAAAATTTTGATTTATAATTAATTTTATGTAACCAATTGCGATGAAAAAATAAATAAAAAAGTGTCAGAAAAAAATAAATAAAATGTCAGATAAAATAACTTAAATCTGATAAGTAACTATATGACATGTTGAATGTCTTTCTTTCCCATTTGCCAGGAATTTCTAAAATCATTTCAGATAATATTATCACATCTTATTTTTTACATTATGTATATTTATCTCTTTGCCTTTACAGATGGAAATCTTTTAACTTCTTTATCTAGTTCATTAGTGCATTTTGATCTACCAAAGATTTTACATTCTTTGATTTGCCAATTTTCAAGAACTTAAGATAAAATAGTTTAATCTATGACCGAAAAGAGCTACTGATTATTATTCTTTTACTTTTGCTTAAAGCCCTGGCAAATGCCCAGCCATTACATTAGATTATGCAATTAGTTTTTCCTACAATCGTATTTTTAAAAAAATTGAAATGCATACTTTATCGAGCAAATAATATTCTATCATGGGTACTATATACACTTTCATAAACTTTTCCATTTAAACAGCAGATAAACACAAATGATAACTATAAAATATTCATATAATCAATAATTTGATCAAATGGTATAACAGTAAATAAAGCATTTTTATTGTATTATTAATGTAAATAAGAAGATTTCTAATAGGACTTATTCAATCATTTTGTATTTAATTAGAAAGTCCTTAAACTTTGCAGAACTTCTAAATGACATGACAATAGTTTCCATAATTATTTTAAAAAAGTTCAACATATTTCTGTTGCAGTAATTATCATCTTTGTGCTTAGTAAGCCCTAATTCATATCTTTCTACATGATACATTATCATAATTAAATGTTCCAATATTTTCTTAAACTTTTCATCATGAATATTTAAAACTCTTTGTGTATTATAACACAACTAATATGAACTGAACCAGAAGTTTTAAATGAAATTGTCACTTAATTCAATGATCTGTCATCTTTTTGATTTTTAAGGAAATTATTTAAATCACTAAAACCAGCTGAGATCCATATTTTATATATATATTAGGAAAAAAGAAGGCATGTCCCAAAAAATTGTTTTTTTGTTTTTTTTGCATCCTATTAACCACAATATTGTGTCATAATAGTTAGTCTTGAATTGTTCACCACATGTTTTAATTTTAAAATTTAAATTTATCATTTCTGATTTTAGTTTTGCATCATTTTTTAATTTTATTTATAAAACTCACATATCCAAATGATTTAGACAATAAAGAATCAATTAGGTAAAATTGATAGATTTGTTTATTTCAAAATTACAATGGTTTTAAAATATTTTTAGGCAGTTCTCAACTTTCATACATTCTATTTTCGTACAATTTATTATTTTGTATGAAGGGCAATAGAAAAAGACCCAGTGTGTTATGGAACTTTTTATCAAGAAAAGATATAAAGAAAACATCAGATACTAATAAATAAAGTGTTATTTATATATATGCTAATACACCTCATTAAAAAAATAAATATTTCAAAACACTTTTTGATGTTTTTTTTACATTGTTCTACTTTTGTACGTATCAATTTTTTTGTACACATTTCAGGAACCAATTAGGTATGAAAGTTGATGACCACATGTATATTATATATTTAACATGAAGCAAAAAGTAGATTGAAGAATTATTTTTATGTGACTGATATACAATCACTTTAATGAAAATATTTTTAATAATACTTGAATAAATTATTCAGAGTTTGGGAAAAGATGTGGAATAATTTTTTCACACCACAAAACTTTATACTGCATTACTTTGTGAATCTAATTCAATCATTACTTTCACAAGAGCAAAATAACTCTTAAGGATTTACCAATATTTTTGAACTATTGTCTTGCAAAAATAGTGGCAAACAATAATATAATTTCTTAACATTGTATGAATTTCATTCAAAAATTGCTTTTATGAGACAAAGTATAAGAAAATGTAATCAGAATGAAGCATTCTGGAACCAGCAATTAATATGATCCAACAACAAAGCTAGAATAAATAAATAATTGATTTTGTCATTTCTATATATATAAAGTTAATTTATAAAAATTTGATTTTGACATTTTTTTATAAAATAAAATAAAAAGTGAGAAACTATATAAGGTGAAAAGTAAAATTAAAATTTCAGAAGTGTAAATTGAATGATTTATAGATTTACACTTTCACTTAGAGACAGTTTGATTCATATAATTACATTTGAGTTTGGAAATAAGATGGTTGCTCTTATTTCCTAAAAGTCTATCTTGTGGCTGGAGCGAGAGTATCCTTGCAGTTTTAACACTATTGTTTAATGGCTTTGGTGATATAAAAATATTATACTATAAAAAAGATATAATTATTAAATGGGAACAAAGTTTCTCTAATATAAATAAAATCATCAGCATTGTTTTATCTAGTGTTGTAAGTTTACATTTATGTAATTTAATTTAAGTTTTTTTATCATGTTTATTTTGAATTAATCCTGTGCAAGAACTATATAAAAAATATGATATTAATAAAAAATTAAGAATATAATCTAGAATAAATTATATTTGGTAACTAGGGGAGAAATAGCAATTAACAACTAAGCTTCACTAATAGAATTTTTCTCTCACTTGTGATGAAGATTACATTATAATACAATCACAGTTTTCTTTTGTGTCAATACATTAACAAATCTGATTATTCCTGTTTATTCTGGAACTTTTGTCCCAATTAAGGATAACTAAATATCTATTTACTAACCAAGTGTAGATGGTTACCATATTAGCTACAGGCCATTTGACTTAAAATGGTTTTAATTGCATTTGAATCCCATACCACAGATGTAACCGGCTAATGCTGTAATTATTTTATCAAAGGCTCCTTACTTTTACCAAGAAATTTTTTTGAAATGCTAAACTTATTTTTCTAAAACATAATTTTGTGCAATTTTTTTCTAATAAAGTAATGTAATAATTGTATATAATAACTACTAAATGTGTGTGTGTTTTTTAATATGTTTAAACTGTTATTCATTTATTGCATTTTTTTTCCTCATGTGTCATAGCATCAGCCGGGAAGCGAACTGGCTAACCCGGGACAACTGCTTGTAAAGCTGCTGTCGCTGACCTCTCGACCACCAATATTTGAGTACCAAAATGACTGACAAAATAGTTCCAGTAAGTTGGATAGATATCCCCCCCCCCGTTTAAAAGTGTATAGCAGAAGTTAGATATTCCTTAAAATAAAATAACCGCCTAGAATTAATTAGTGAATTGTTGATTATTTTTGTCAAATGTTTTTCTTTCAAACTTATGAAATAATCATTATAGTTAAAGTATTGTTTCTGTAAGTGTTCATTTTAAATGATAAACAATCATATTTTTATAGATGGCAAAATTATTTTGAATTGTTTAAAGTTATATCTCTTGAGTGAAAACTAAAGATTTGTGTCCAAAATATGAGTTTTATCTTCTACTGTTTATTTTAATTTTTAGTATATGGGTAAAGGTAATGCTAGTTGTAAGACTATTGGTTAACAATTGAAATATATGATACAGTTTTAAATAATTTATTAAATAAATAATTGAATAGTTTTATTTGTCAGAAGTTCTTAAGAAGTTCAAGAGCAGGAAGTGCCAGAACTGGAATTCGTTTGAGGACTTTTCACTTCAAACTCTGTAATCCTGTACTGTGCTAGACCATGCAGAGCAATAATGAAGGGTTAATTGAGGTTAAAATTAATACATATATATAGTTTATAAAAACTATTATATGGAGAGAACAAGCAATGGCAAATTCTCCATGATGGACATCATCACTTAATCTGTTGACTAGATTTTCAAGTTGTCATTGAAGAAAAAAGTATATTAAACAAAATGAGCTAAAACATTCTTTAAATAAGCCATAGCAAAAAAGAAACTATCTTTCCTGTGTCTTTCTGCAGAGAAACAATGAAGAAACAATATAATATTTGACTAATCAAACTATCAAAAGCTGGATAGTGAGATTTATAGGAGGAGGGATTGGGAAGTTTCTTGTTTTATTCTCTGGTTAAAAATAGGTAGTTATTTATTTACTGCCTAATAATTGGGTTATCTATGAACTGGCTATCAGAAAAAAAAATTACATGTCGGCTTGGTCCTAGTGGAACATAGTCAAATGTCCATAAGTCTAAATTGGATTTTTGTATGACATTTCCATCCCACTGTCACATCTAACAATAATAATTTCAATAAAAGAAAGTTGCTGTCATCTTATCCTTATTATAAGATATGGAAAATAACTCAGTAGAGCTTGGTTTATTCAATTCTACAAATTGTTTATGAAGTATTAAAAAATTGTTATGTAACTTAATTGGTTGTTCTTGTTGCATATTGATATTCCATCAGTATATATGTTACAGAAGCTAGATGTCACTAGGATGCTATCTCTGTTTTCCACAGAAGTCATTTTTACATTTTATTTTGTACGTACAGTAAGTATTTTTAAATGAATCTCCAAGAACTGATTTACAATGTTTACAACTGTGAATAATTTTTACTTATTCACTCCTTAAAATAAAGTTTCTCAATTGCCTCATAAAGAAATTCCATGATTTAAATAATTGAACTCAACAAAATATTTGATAAGTAATCAATAAATATGTATTAGGTGATGATGTACACAAAAAAGTCTACTTTATGAAAATTGTCAATATTTATTTAAAATGTAATCACTTAAAGAAGTCTTTTAATTTTATATGTTTAAATATTTCACCTGTTTTTAAACAATTATATTTAATTCTAAAATTAAATACGACTACTTCACATATTTTTATAGAATGTCTTATAAATTCAAATCATAGGGTTAATATATATTTTTAAAGTTTGTGATGTATCTTATCAAGGAAAAAAGAATACAAATAAATCTACTTTTAATAAATTAAAATCAAAGAGAATTTGCTGCAGAATTTAACAAACCACAAAACTCTTATGATGGCATTTATATATTGGTCTATTTCTATCATCTAGAAAAATTTAACTTTATTTAAATATTCCAAATACATTCAGCTATTAGTAATAGCACACAAGTTAGTATATACACATCGTTTCAAGGGGTATTATTCTCCCCTCTATTTCAGATATTGCTGGTCTGACCAGTGACAGTACTAACATGGGAATCAAACCTGGACCCTTAGATTCTTGAATATTGAATTTTAAGGTAATGCTCTAACCAACTAAGACTTTCCCTGGACTCTTAGATTCTTGAATATTGAATTTTAAGGTAAGCTTCTAGAATATTGAATTTTTAAGGTAACATTCTAACCAAGCAAGCCATCTTGCCAAAGTCTTAGTTGGTTAAAACATTACTTTAAAATTCAATATTCCAAGAATCTAAGGGTCCAGATTTGATTCCCATGCTAGTACTGGTACTGGTCAGATCCAGCAATACCTGAAGAAGAGGGGAGAATAATACCTCTCGAAATGATGTGCATTTTTTAACCTGTGTGCTATTACTAACAGTTGAATGTATTTGGAATATTTTAATAAAGTTAAATTTTTCTAAATGATGGAAATAGTCCAATATATAAATATAACTAAAATACCATCACCACAAACCTTCAAGAAAGCACTCTTATGTTGGCTGCCTTGTTGCAATGGTTACAGAACAAAAATCTATACATGATGATAATATGGCTGCCTCTATTTTGTTTATTGTAGCAAAAACTTAAATAATTCTTTTTTAATGATTTTTTTTACAACATATTATACACTTAAGTATTTTTTTTAATATTTAATATAACATAGCCATACTCTATACTTTTTAAAACATATATAATTACTTATAAATAGTATATCTAAGTATATAAGTTTGTGTGTGTTTTTCAGAAATAATTATTTTGCTTGTACTAATGGTATAATATTTAAAAATAGACAAAACATTTTAAAATCAAGAAGAAAAAAGTTTCTTTCATGGATTTTATTTTTTTTAAAAAACAAAAACTAAACATATTATACAATTAACATTGTAATATTACATTTAACATATTCTTTGTTTATAGTTCCCTGCACAATGCAGTGGAATAATGATGGTTTCAAGAGCTCAAGAAACACAGATCATGATTCCATCTAAATCACTTATGATTCTTTAATTTCTAGAGCAACAAACCATTCAGTTTGTTCTGAATTCTATAAGGCAGTGGAGTGGCAGACCCTGGAGTTCAAAATTCATAGTTTATGGCTCCAGTTTTGTTACTTCCAATGCCAAACCTTGTATGAGCTTCTGCATAATAAAACCATTCCCCTTTTTCCCTCTATAATTACTTAATGCAATCCCCTTTTCTCTCTTTTTTTTGTAGAGATGCTATGAGTGGAATTATTGAAAAGCATGGCCTGGAAGTTGATTCTATTAATATCTTTTTAGAAGCTTCTAATACTCCACTGTCCTGGCAGTTTGACTCATTTCCATTTGGTGGCAATGCACTTCATGTCAAAGGTAAATTAAAAAATAACATTTTAATGTGCCTAGCTATAGTAATATTTAATTAATCACAAGTATATAGACTTTATTGTAATTTGAAATTTAGAGATAATAGAGAAGGTAGAATTACATTCTATTATTTACTAGATTATTAAAAAAAAAAGATTTATCAAACTTTTATACATTTACTGCAAACTTGTATTTAATTACAGCATAGTTTAATTCAAATAATATTTTCCCAATAATCATATATTCAAAGACAATTAATTATAATTTTGTTTTTAGAACAATTGTAAACCATCAGGTTAACTTTTTTGCTGCTATGACCAATCGGAAAGATTATGCATTGTTCTGTTTACAGTTATATGGCACATACAGGTCATATTTTGAATGTGTGTTTTACTTCTAAACAGTTTTTGACTTGGCTTGGTACATAGCAGCAAGCTAGTATTTTGGTGGTATATCAATAAATTCAATAGACTATAAATTAAATATTTTTAGATAGTTATTTTTAAAATATCTTTGTGATGCATCATTAGGGCATGAATACTTATGGAGATGGATCACCTATTTTTAATTGAATACAACAGTGGAATGTTGATAAGATCTCTACCATTAAATGAAAATTGTCATTAAGTAAATTAGGTTTTTTTTTTAAACTCTGGAATGCATATACTCAAGTTATATCCATTCCCAAGTGTTGTGATTATAATATAGGCATGATTTATATTTTAATAACAATTAATTAAATATTTATAAACATAATTAAAAAAAAATAATACTAATGCCATCATCAGAGTAAAATAATTAAAAAAACAAGAAAAAAAAGTTAAGGCAATTAAAATTTTTTATGTAATTTCTATATTATTATTATTATTATTATTATTATTATTATTATTATTATTATTATTATTATTATTATTATTATTATTATTATTATTATTATTATTATTATTATTATTATTATTATTATTATTATTATTATTATTATTATTATTATTATTATTATTATTATTATTATTATTATTATTATTATTATTATTATTATTATTATTATTATTATTATTATTATTATTATTATTATTATTATTATTATTATTATTATTATTATTATTATTATTATTATTATTATTATTATTATTATTATTATTATTATTATTATTATTATTATTATTATTATTATTATTATTATTATTATTATTATTATTATTATTATTATTATTATTATTATTATTATTATTATTATTATTATTATTATTATTATTATTATTATTATTATTATTATTATTATTATTATTATTATTATTATTATTATTATTATTATTATTATTATTATTATTATTATTATTATTATTATTATTATTATTATTATTATTATTATTATTATTATTATTATTATTATTATTATTATTATTATTATTATTATTATTATTATTATTATTATTATTATTATTATTATTATTATTATTATTATTATTATTATTATTATTATTATTATTATTATTATTATTATTATTATTATTATTATTATTATTATTATTATTATTATTATTATTATTATTATTATTATGCGGACCTGCTATGGGTGGAACACCATGTGTTAATTGTAGCAATCTATTTTTTGGAAAACAACAACGAATTGTATGTAAACGTTGCAAAAATAAGTTTCATCTAACCTGTATAAAGACTCAGTTAGTAGATCTACAAAAGTATGTAGATGTATTGGATGAATATATATGTGAAAAATGTTTGAATACAGATATTAATGAAGTGATCAAAATGGAGGATTGTATCAGTCAAAATAAAAGCGATGAATTTTTGAAAACTCCTGGACAAAGTAAGTGTTCTGATAATGTTTTATTATTTAGCGATAGCAGTAACAGAGACTGTAATTTTTGCTGTTCTACTGTCGCTAGTGATCAATTATATGTTTTCTGTACTGAAGGATGTGGTAAACTTTTTCATGCAAAATGTCTAAAACTCTCCGCAATTGATTTAGAATTACTGTCACATAACGGTAATATTTCATATTTATGCCCTCATTGCAATTTGGCAAATACAAATATAACTTGTTTTAGTTCTAACGGCATTATTTCTGATAATGTTGAAACTATTGATGTTAAAGATAGTGAAAGTATTTGTGAATATCTTGGTAGTGATTCAAGCCAAGATAAACATTTAGCTTTAGGGCAAGTTACGGATAAAAGTTGTTGTAAACAGGTATTTTCAATTTTAAATACTATTATAACTCAAGTGAAAATGGCAAATCAAAAAATAGATAATCTTCATAAAGAAAATAAATTTTTAAAAGATATGTTAATGTCTATTTTTGAACAAAAATGTGAAAATCAGAATAGTAAAATTGATTTTTCAGAGGAAAAGATTATTCAAATCAATGAATGCAACCGTCCAGTCAAATTAGTCGTACCATCTAGTGGTTGCCAGAGTAATGAAAAAAATTCTGCAAACTCTATAAAAAGTGACAATAATGGGAAAATAACTAAAAATAACTCACATAATGATATATCTAAAATGGCTTTAACAAAAAAAGGAAAAGTTATTATTGATAAAGATAAAAATAATGTTGAAAATAATGGAAAGAATAATGATATGACTTATGCAAAAATTTTAACTTCAAATAAACAAAACCTTGTTCCAGAAAATAGCAAAATTCAACAGAATTCTATAGAAAAACTTGATTTGGAAGAAAATGGAATCACAGAAAATAAACAAAAATATGGAGTTAAAAATGATGATGAAGAATTTATTACAGTCACATATAAAAAGAAAATAAATAAATATAATAAAAAAGGTATAAATGGAAATCAAACTAATCATATAATACAAACAGTAATGCCTAGAATACATTATAAAAAGTATTTTTTAACAAGAATTGATACATCAATGAATGAGACAAATATTATAAAATATCTAACGGATAGCTTAAAAACTACCATTGTATGTTATAAACTGCCATCTAAAAATGAGAAATATGCTTCTTTTTATATCTCAATAGATAGCAAATTTGAGGAACAAATAACAAAGCCAGAGCTTTGGCCCATAGGATCAGTATTGCTACCTTACTATGGTCGCTTACATAATAATAATTCTATTAAAACAACTGAAGAAATTGCAGATATGAATAAAAGTATTAGTACTGACATAAAAAAATTGGAACATAAATATAATACTTTTGAAGTAGAAAATAGAAGTTATAATCAATCAATCATATTGTCATGATGGATAAGTCAAATAAAAAGTTAAGTATTTATGTACAAAATGTTAGAGGTTTACGCACAAAATTATTTACTGTAAAACATAATATTCTTACTGAAAATTATGATATTATTTGTCTCACAGAAACATGGTTACAAGAAAATATCATAAATGATCAATTGATAGATAATAGATATAATGTAATTAGATATGATAGACCAAACACCATTGCATCAAGAGGCGGTGGTGTACTAACAGCTGTCAAGAATGATATTATACATAAAGAGATAAATATTGAAAATATAACTTTTGAGTCAGTATGGATTGAATTAGAGATAAAAAACTCAAAACTCATAATTGGAAATTTATATATACCACCAAATATATCAATAAATGAATTCAGAAAAAATCTTGAAATCCTGGAATTATATCTCATACAATATAAATATGAAATGATTCTTTTAGGAGATTTCAATGTTGCTTATCATGAAAACACTAAGGAAAAAGAAAATACACCAAAATTCATTGAACTGGATCAATTTATTAAACTATTAGATCTACAGCAAGTAAACAAAATATTTAATAAACAAAATTATATTTTGGATTTGATATTTACAAGAATTACAGATATAATTATTAATAATTCTGAATATCCTCTAGTATCAGAAGATGTATACCATCCAGCACTAGAATTGCAACTGTCAGTGGGAACTAGATTCAGAAAAAATTCCATAACCTATGCAAATAAATGTTATGCACGAGGAGACTATTATAATCTGTATCAAGCCATTAAACATATTTCTTGGAGTGATGTTTATGAATGTAAATGCCCATCATTAGCTACCAATATATTTCATCAAATATTGTCAGATACTGTTGATAGATTCATTCCAGTTAAGCAAAGTAAAGGTATTAAATTTCCAAAATGGTTCTCTGTGAAACTAGTTCGATGTATAAAGAGAAAAAAAATTTTTCATAGATATTATAAGAAATATAAATGCTTTTTGTATTTGAATAACTATAGGAATTATAGACGCATAGTAAAAGTACTTGAAAAATATGATTTTCAAGAATATATTAAACTGACTCAAAACAAAATACATAAAGATCCAGCATATTTTTGGAATGTAATAAAGACTCATTATACTTCAGTTAGACAAAATACATGTGTAGTAGATATAGAATCAAATGATTTTATGACTTATTTTTCAACTCAATGTGAATTGGATAATAACTTAATCTTGGAATATCCATTTATTCAAAATCTTATATTCAATAATGATTCCATAAACATATTAAAATTTGATTTGGATGAAATATACCATTCTACAAAATTAATAAAAAATAAAAAAAGTATTGCTTGTGATAATATACCAGTTTTTATTTATAAAGGATGCATTGAACTTTTGGCTCCAGTTTTATTGTATATTTTTAATTTGTCACTTAAAACATCAATATTTCCTAACTATTGGAAAACAGCTAAAGTAATACCTGTATACAAATCTGGGAAAAAATCAGAGGTCCGAAATTATAGACCTATTTCTTTACTACCTATACCATCAAGAATTTTTGAAAAATCAATTTATTACAGAATTATACATTATTTAAAAAATATTCTTCCTTATTCTTTACATGGATTTCTTCCGGGAAGGTCAATAGAAACAAATTTAGTCCATATATCAGATGCCATAGGTAGAGCTATTGAGGCAAGAAGTCAATTGGATGTAATATATTTTGATTTAACAAAGGCTTTTGATAGAGTTGATCATAGATTACTTCTTATGAAAATAGAGAAAATTGGGTTTTCAATCAATCTAATGAATTTATTCAAGTCATTTCTATCTGATAGAAGCAATTATATTTATTACAATAATAAACAGTCAAATAATTTTAAATCTAGACTTGGACTTCCACAGGGAGTGTGTTAAGCCCAATATTTTTTGCTATTTATATATCAGATTTGATAACACTTATTCCAAGTAGGAGTGTGTTATGCTATGCAGATGATATTAAAATTTTTCTGGAGATTAATAGTAAAGAAGATATTAAAACTTTACAAAATTATATAGATGTTTTTTACAAGTGGTGCCAAGAAAATAACATGAAAATAAATATTGACAAATGTAATGCTATGACATATTCAAGAAAAACAATGTTAATACAGGGTAGTTACCATATTGATCATCTTGAAATTAAGAAAATTACTGATCATAAAGATTTGGGTATAATCTTCACAAGCAATTTTACTTTTAATAACCATATAACATATTCTGTTAATAAAGCATTTAAACTCATTGGCAGGATGCTCAGATCAAAAATTGTTTTTGATTTCCAGACTAATAAATTAATATTTAATAGTTTGATATTGCCAATTTTACACTATGGATCCATTATATGGAATTCTATAAATGAAACGAATATGAAAAAAATACAAAAGGTTTATGATAAATATTGTAAATATGTGTATAAAACTTCATTTCATAATAATAATGAATTGTGTGTTAAGAGAATATTATCTGATATGTGTTTTTTATATAAAATGATAAATGGCACAATAACTTTTGATAATTCAGTAACAAATCTGCTATATAAAATACCAACTTTCAATAGCAGAAATCACAAACTTTTTCATTTACCATTAATTAAACATAAATGTGTAAAAAAAATGCACCTGTATATAGATTACAAAATGAATATAATGATATGTTTAGTGATGTAGAGTTTACATCAGATTTTAAAATATTTAAAAAGTATATATTAGATTCATTAAATCAAAATTTTATGTAAATTTTAATTTTAATCATTGTAAACGTTTTATTGGCTTTGTAAGCTGTTGTTTACTAATAAACTGAATTGAATTGAAT